>CM040186.1:74109477-74784477 GCA_022606455.1 Callitettix versicolor
CAAAAGTCAGTACACAGAAAACGAAGTTTATTTTTACAAGAAATTAATTGTAATTATTTAAATGAAAAATTTTGGACACAGACAACCAACGAAATGGATTGCGTCAAAATGGGCGCAGCGACTATTCTTATTCAAAAGGCTGTGTTTTGAAATTTTCATAGTGCGAAATTTCGCACGGTCCCCTGGTTGTTTATAACATTCAAATAAAATACCATAGAAACAGTGTTTTGGTTAGACGATATGGTTTAAAGTATTTGGTAACTTTATAAAGCATATAATTATGACATAGGCCTATACTTTCCTACTGACAACTTAACAAATATTTTGAGACTACAGTTTTAATTAATGCGTATTTATTTTTACTAATTACAAAATTAGGTGTTAATATTATTAACAAAATGCGTAAATGCATTTTAACAGTTTCACAAGTCAATTTTATAATCTTCATCATTTTATTTTTTTATTATTTTTTTTTTATTTTAAGGCGAAAAGCACATTGAGGCTATTATCGCCTCCCTAAATGTAAGTGTAAGCGTAAAGTGTTAAAGTCGTAAGTGTAGTGTTGTAAGTGTAAGTGTGTGTTAGACTCGGGTACCGCGAGGGACGTCTAAATCCTCTCAATAGGTACAGCTAGTCTGCACCCCTGCGGGTTTCATCATTTTAAAATACAGGCTACAACGAAAGGAATTGCCTAATCAGTCAGGAAAAGACAATATTTTGAGGTTATTACCTGCCTATTTTAAAATCTTTGTCAAAGATTACATGTTCAAGAATCATAAAAGTTTAATAAAAGGGTTAGTTCAACAAAGATCTTTGATCAAAGAAATTTTTCGTTTCTTTGATAGTGTAACATTCGCATACGTTCGTTTAGGCTATGGGAAGTTATTAAATTTTGTTATTTTCTAGGAATTCGCTTTCGACAAATCAGCATTATAGCTAGTATTGCTGTTATTTACAATTATCGAATGTTTAAATAAAAAGAAATAATTAGTTATTATATTATAGACTAATTAGTAAAAGAAGCAATTATCACTCTAAGATAAGATAACTTATCAATTATCTCTTCTATGTTTAGATAACAAATAAGTATAAAACATATTGGGAAGGCCTAAACAGTGATTAGTTCGACAAGACAACCATTGATTTAACAATTACAATGGTGGATTTAGTTGCCCTGCAAATGTGATAGAAGCGAATTACCGATAATAACGTTTTTTTAAATCATACACTTTTTAGAAAAATCTACCACTATAATCTGCATATATAAGCACTTTAAAATTTTCGAATGACATTACAAATACGAAAATGAACACGGAATTTTTATGATTTAACCCTGATCACGATGATAAAATCTTGTTTTGAAATTTAATAAGAAGATATCTTGTATAAAGCCCAAATGACGTATATGTAACACTTTTTCCTATTTACTTCCGTTTCAATATGGCGGTTTCTTATTTAACGATTTACGAAATTTGAATCAAACGCAGTGACCGATTGTTTTGAAATTTAGTACGAAGGTACCTTGTATAAGACCCGGAAGACGTATATGTAACATTTTCGCCCATTCACTACCCTTTCAAGATGGCACGCTCTGATTCAACGTTGAGAGTGTAGTTGCTGGTTATTCCCTGTAATACTGGCTGAACGGCAAAACCTATGATAATTTTGACAGCTTCATGGAGAACCAGCGAAAAATTTCCAAAAAGTTGGTGCAGTAACATTTTACGGTTACCAAATAAAATTGGCGGACAAAGTTACGAGCGCTGTCATGTACCACTCTGTATATTAATTAAAAATATACTGCTAGGTCTGCTGTTTTTTTAACTACTAGTAGGCACCATAAAAAATTACTTTAAGTGGCGCATGTGTGTGTGTGTGTGTGTGTGTGTGTGTTTGTATATATATATATATATATATATATATATATATATATATATATATGTTTGGCACCGTCAGTCCTTCATGACTTGGTGGCAAAAAGCCTTGAATTCCGTTTCTCCTTTCTGTTTTCTGGCAACCGACCTCTCCAACATTATTCTGGCGGACTATTACTGCAGCCTCTGCTCTTAACTTTTCAAAACTGTAACAGTCTCCATATTCGAATTATTGACCCGCGTCGGCGATTATTTTGGATACGGTCACGTACGGTCATGGCTGTAAGTTCCCAACAAGCCGTCAAACACTTCCCTCCTGATTAATAACTTAGGCCCCACACGCACACACAAAGATTGAATATAAACGGACTATTATGCAAAAGGCGTGCTTGATATCAGCGGCTAAAGTCTAAGTAATTGGACTATCTGAAATCGTCTGCATTAGCCGAAGTGTGCACAATAGTCAGACGTTAAACACACAAAAAAAAACAAAAAATAAAAATGGACTATCTGAAACTACGAAAGCTGCATGTTACAAAGACAGGGATGGAGACGTTTGAGAAATTAGTCTATTTAACTGTACTTGAATAATCTGCCGCAAGATACCGATACCACAAGGAGCGAGCGTTTATAAAGCCCTCATAAAGATTATCATTTTAGTACGTTTATATTCAATGCTCTAACATATTATTTCCCAAAATAACTTCGTTAAAAAGTACCCTGATCGCAGGGAAATTCATATTTAATATATCTATTTTTTTAAATACTTTTACCTACCACCTTATCAGTCGAGGAAACCTTAACTTAACCTTAAGGAATTTTACCTTACCTAACCTTACCTTAACAGACGAGAAAACGTCTCACTAGAAGCATTAATATAAACGGACTAGAAGTACAGCCGCCATTATAAAAAGCGTTTTCGATATTACAGTCTAAAGTCCAAGTAATTGGGACTATCTGGTGTTACAAACGCTGCAAGGACTGGTAGTGGAGACGTTTGAGAAAATATACAGTACTATTATCTATTTAAGTGTAGTTGAACACTCTGCCGCAAGATGCCACCAGCAGCTAGCGTTCACAAATCTCTCATAAGGTTTTCGTTCTGGTACCTTTAAACTTAATGCAAGAGGTTTTGGAGAACAATTTGCCTTTCGTTTAGACTGCTTCATTTAGATTGTATCTTCGAATGACGAGACACACAGACCGGTTTTGGTTTTAGTATGGTTTTACTTGGTGCTGGATATGGTAATGGGAAATTCTAGTAACCTAGAATTTCCTGTGTATTTCCTGTTTTGAATACTTCTGCAAGTACTTTCGTAGGGCGTTTGCAAAAGATTAGTAACCGTTGCAAGCGAAAGTGGCCTACTAGTAACTAATACAAAACTAAGGTTTTGTCTGTGTAGACAGAGACGTATAATTAGGCCGGGTGGCCACCAAATGCGGAGCGGAGTTGCGCTGAGCGGAACAAACTACGCATTCAAAACCTAACCTTTTGTTTTTAATGAAGTGCTGCCACTGAAAGCGCAACGGAGTTGAGCGGCGTCATTGGGCTCCAGTCCGCACAGCTTTGGCTCTGTCCTGGTTCGGTTTCAAGCTGACTCCGCTTTCTACACCATGCTTCCAAATTTATTTCTCTTTACCTAGGTTACAGTTTTTAAGTAGTATCCTAGAAACGGTTACAGTAGACCTAAATAAATAGATATAAAAGATACTGCATTCTTTAAACTGACTTCTGGTTGCCGTTCAACTTCATAACGCTCAGCTCCGCTACGCTTGTCTCAGCTCAGCGCATCTCCGCTCCGCATTTGGTGGCCGCCTGGCCTAAAAATGAAATTATTTTTTATAATGTTAGCCAATTAAATGCTTGATATTCTATTTGTTACATTAATTTTTAAAATTGTTATTGTTAAACATTTACGTTCTACTGGGTTTTCTAATAAATAAATTAATTAAATAATAACTTATCTAACTCGGTGGACATTCATACTGCTGAAGCATCGGTCAGTCTACTGCGTCACACAACTGCGCACCTAAAGGTTCTCATTTCTTCCGTTACCGTAAACACTGAGCCCTCTTTCTCATTAACTGGCATAAGGCATGGACGTTAAGCATGGCCTATATATAGATGGGTTTTCTAATAAGGTTAGTAGATCTATGTTTAACGAACATTATAGGAAGAAATTTAGACTGTTTTTAACTTGTACAGTGTTCCAAGGTCTCCAAACTTTCCAGCCTTAGGGCCATACTGATTACTCCAGTAAGTTCCGAGGGCCAAAACAATAAGCCTACAACAATGTTATGAGTAGTTAGCCCATGACCATATCAATGTAGATGTCATATTAATAATTATTGAACATAAAATTAGAATACTTCAGTAAACTAAATTTAATTTGCTATAAAAAATATGTTCTCTAAAAGAAGTTTTCAAGTATGCTAGCTCTCCGCGGGCCGGACAAAATCTGTCCGCGGGCCGGATGTGGCCCTCGGGCCGTAATTTGGAGACCCCTGCCGGGCTAAACGAACCAATAAATTCGATAGCCCGTTTTCTACAGCCAGTTGTATCCCCACTCCTTCCGAGTAGGGAAAAATGTTCCCAAGGTTTCAGAATAAAACCACTGGCGCTGAACACAAAACCTGTCTTCTAACATACGCATGATCCTGGAAAGATAATGACGGTTCAAGATAATGACGGTAGGTCTTCAGATCTCCGCGTAGAAGTACCGCTTCAACGAACCTAAAGACGTGATATATTTCAGAACTAACACTGACACAACGTTTCTAAAGGCGGACCTCTTAAAAAGGAACATCGCAATGTGTTAAACACGTATGTTTAATGACGTTGAGTTTGTGTTCTCAACGTGCTTAACAACTTGCAACGACACAACTGTATGGAATTAAACAGTGATGACCAAACTGTTTAAAAAAACTGTTGATCTATAAACGACAAACAAACTGCTTTTTCAAATGGAAACAAGCAGTTGGATTTGGACTGGTTTATGATTTGTTAAACAAGGAACGGCTTTCCGCACTACCACACCTACGTTCTATTCGAACGTTGCCGCAAGCGCTAAAACTGTTTGCCTGCTAACTGCTTTTCTTCTACCTGCTTTTATGCTTTTTCCTTTATTTCAAAGTTGCTTGTTGCTTGTAATGAAGTAAGAACTGTTTGGTCAATGTCAACGTTTATCTCTATTTTCTTGCGAGTTATAGTAACAACCTCTCACATTTTGTAAATACATATTTACACATATTTTATTTTATTTAAACATATTTTTTATATTTATTTTCAATCATCAATATTTTTTAATCAACTAAAAATATTCTAAATCGTTTTGCATTTTGGTAAATATGCAAAGGACTATTTAATTTTTAAGTAAAAAAAAAAGAATGCTTCTATTAGAAAT
The DNA here is from genome assembly GCA_022606455.1 of Callitettix versicolor. NCBI lineage: Eukaryota > Metazoa > Arthropoda > Insecta > Hemiptera > Cercopidae > Callitettix > Callitettix versicolor. The sequence continues at coordinate 74,114,756 of CM040186.1, forward strand.
TCATTGCTTTTTGTACATAAAATGGCGTGCTTTATGTTTTAGCTGCTAATACAACTTTGAGTTTCAGTTTTCTATACCTGTTTTTTTCTAACTGTTTTAAAAAGCAGTTTTTTCCTCAACAAACAGTTTGTTAAAGTTTTGTAAAAATTGCAGAAACGCCCACCTCTAATGGAATACGAGAGTGTACTCTTCACTGCTCTTTGTTGTACAAGGAATTTACGTGCGCAAAGCGATAATAAAAAAATACCGAAAATTACGCGAAATAAATGCCTATTATTGATGTTTATTAATTAATAGCATATTGTTTATTTTACTAGTACTATAATGAAGGCCTAGTTGTTTTATTATTTTTTAATTAAATAGATAAAAAACGTATTTCTACTTTTATTAACTGATCATAGTTTCAGGTGCTTAACTAATGATTTTTAAAAAATCATTAAAATTATTGTTTATATTCTTTATTTTACGGATTCGAAGGTTTATGTTTGTTAAATTTTTGTATTTATATTTGCTGTTCACATGCTGTGAAACAGGGACCGCTCTTGTGAAACCAGCGCCCTGGGCAAAATCAAGATAGATGACTCTAACCACTAGGCCGGTCAAAACCGAAGGTGATCCTCTTCCACTAGACACTAGGCCAACCGAAAACGATAAGACTTCAGTAATATGTCTTACAACGATGGCCGCTCCAGTACCTCATTATCACAACGAAAAAGCGTTAACAATCGTGGCACTGTAAAGTGATGGACGCTATATTTCTTTTATTTATTTAGATATTTTTTTAACCTTACAATCATTAAAAAATTTGATTCCACGTTTATAATAAACATTGAAATCTGCATAAACTAAATACGAAAGTTAACAATTTCTGTAAAGTCTGTAATTTTACGGCAGTATTATAAAGATTTACGTTCAGTAAGATTTATAATAAAAGTTCAAAAAACTGTATTTCTTCCTCGCATTTCAGCGCCTCTTGACTTGCCCTACGCAGTCACCTTGTTTGCCTGTATGGTAGAACGGTCATTGCTGTGAAAACATGTAAAAGCTTTTATCTGTTATTTTGATTATAATTACTTTCCATTTTTTAAAATTACAATAATATTTATTCTGAACAAAATCTTTTCTAGTCAATTTTTTTTCCATATATAATTATTATGTTAGGTACGGTAACTTATAATTTTATATACATTTTTGCACAATAATAAATTGTTTGCACTTATTTTACTAATTTGTTAATAAAATTTTTAAATAACAAGTATTTTTCATTAGAAATTTACTAGCGTAATAAACAGCATTGAGCGGTGAGCAGTTAGCGCACGGCAGCACGTTGAATTAACGCTGTTCTCTAAACTATTAAATCACTGCTACTTTTCACTGCTAATTTACTTAACTGCTCAGAGCATTTACTGCTAACAGGAAAACTCTGCCCAACACTAAGCAGCAATACCATAAACAAAGGTAGAATACCTCAACCGTATTCTAATGTACTGACAAAGACCGCGTTATCATTCAGTCAAGTGTGCGACATGTACGTTTTTTATTGTTGCTTAACGTCCATACTTTACGCCATTTTAGACCAATGAGGATGAGGGATCAGTGTTAATGATAAGGGAAAAACAACGAGCAACTCCGGCTCGAGCTAAGAACCTTTAGATGCGCAATTGAGTGAGGAGACTGACCGATGCTTTAGCCATTTCGGCCACAGAGCCTCAACATGGGACAAGTAACGCGCTACTACATTTCGATACTGAACGATTCGTTTTGGTTATTTTAAGTAAACTGGCATTATGGCACTCGCGTGAAGTCAAATTTATCAACGAAACGAAAAATCATGAAGTCCGAAAATTAGTTTGCGTGGACATGGAGAATTTGTTATTAAAATTTTATAATAAACACAAAATATGTAATAAAAGTGATTGTTACTATCAAAAGTAACCATAACTTTTTGGTTACTTACTAACAATTACTTTTTGATCACAATCAAAATATATAGTAAAAAATGTCAGTTAAATTGGTTTGTTAACCTGAATCTATTCATGTTCATATTGCAGAATAAATTTTGTATTCATTGGTTTATTACCCAAGAAAATTTCCTTTCTGTTAAAACGCACCATTAGGCTACTTAAACGTGAACAATGAATGAACGTAAAAATGAACACTTTTTCTATACTTCCGCATCCTTTTTATTCGAATAAAAACAAAATAGCTCATGCTTCCTCTGGCTGAAATAGCCCAAAACATTTGAGGAAAATAGGCGACATTTGCCGTGTAGGTGTGGTCATTTCTATAAATAACTTTCTCTTTGGCCAACACTAACTGCATTCACACTGTACAGTCTCATTTAAAAGTACTCCTCCATTCTACCACACTGCACAATCAAAGGTGTACAGTGAAAGCCAACGACGGAAAATGTATTTATTATGCACTGATCATTAATATTTTAATTTAAATTAACTCAACAAAAAGCATCTTCTATGTGGACTGTACGTAGTGTTTTGGCGGTTTGACAAGATATAGAAGGTCGTGTGATCACGTGAAACGAAGAGAAAGAGGAGAAGAGGGGTGGCAGAGAGAATGAGGGGAAGTGACGCAACACATTTCCTGTTGGGAAGGGAAGGGAGAGGGGTCGATAGCAACACTGTACAAATTAACTTGTGCTCAAGCTTGTACTGACTTGTATTCACTGCGTAATGTGATGTTGCAGTTGTGCAATCAGTTATGAGTATCTCATTTCCGTGTGTTTTATTTTAATAAATACATTATTTCCGAAAGTAGTATTCAAAGAACAGAGATCTTGAACTTTATTCTTAAAATGTGACAGATCGCTCGTAACTTTTCCGCCAGTTTAATCGGTAACCGTAATATTTACGAAAATATTGTCTTGAACCAACTCTGTTGAAAATTGTATGCCCTTTCTCCATGAAAATTATGATAGGTTTTACCGTTTAGCCAATATTACAATAAATAACTGGCAATTAAACTCTTAACAATAAATCAGAGCCCTACGTCTTGAAAACGAAGTAATGGGAAACATCTTGCACACAGGCTTTATTATTTCTCTAAATCATCCCATCGTCTGCATTAGCCCAAGTGTGCATAATAGTCGGACGTTAAACACCATAAAAAAAAAAAAAACGCTATATACAAGTTACCTTCTTAACAAATTTTATAAAAATCGGTAATACCTCCGTACAAATTTCAAAATGGTCAATGCGGTTGAATAAAACTGTGTACACTCGTTGCTTTAAATCAGAGGCCGCCATCTTGAAACGGATGGGAATAGGAAAGATCTTATACATACGTCTTTCGGGTTTTATACAAGGTACCACCGTACCAAATTTCAAAACAATCGACCCAATGCGTCAGCGTCTCTTTCGTGGACATTTCAACTTTGGTCGTCACAGAAACGAACCAGATGGCAACGCCAACCTGAAATGAGTCAAGTTTCAGAACAGTGTAACTATGCAAAACATTAGGTTACTGATGGGCTTTAGAGTGTTTTCCTGTTATTAATGAATGCCCTGAGTAGTGAACAGTAGCAATGATTTAATCACAGTTTAGAGACACAGTCTAGTAATTAGACAACGTGCTGCCGTGCGCTAACTGCTCACTGCTCTGCGCTAAGAATAATGTTCTCAGTAGCAGTGACAGCATTCACAGTCTACATCTACGACCCGGACACCAAACAACACTGACTAGAGGTGGGCGTTATTTAACGTAACAGCGTTCCACGAGTAATATGTTGTCATTTACCCTGTTATTTTTGGAACATGGTCATACGTCATAGGATGCTACGCGGATGACAATTTAGTGGTGGGTTGCTATTTAACAATCTGTTATTTTTTAGCTGCTAAATGGTTTTAGCATTAGCAGACTGCTAATCACACTTAAAAATAACAGATAATAAACAAACTATTAAATAACAGAGTTAGAGCACACTGCTTCCGACTTGCTATGGTGTTAACTGCTAACGTCTACTGCTAACTGTTGAACCTGTTAAACGTTGAAGCAGTTAATCTAACTGTTGAATAGCAGGATCATAGCACACTGTTTCGGACCTACTAACTGCTAACGTCTACTGCCAACTGTTAAACGTTGAAGCTGCTAATCTAACTGTTTAATAGCAGAGTCATGGCACACTGTTCCGACTGTTACCGACCTGCCAACTGCTAACTACTGAACCTGTTTAACGTTGAAGCTGCTAATCTAACTGCTAAACAGGAAACATTGTCAGTGTTTCTTTCCATTAATTGTTGTTGGTTGGCTACTGTCATGAGATTCAGATTGCATAGCAGTACCATATTTTTCTAAGTTAACTATAAATTTAAATGAGGGTATTTTTTATAAATAATAAATGTAACACAAGTCAAATTTGTACTTTTAACATTATAAAAATATTTAGCTTAAAATTATATTTTAAAACATAAGAATTATAGATTAACAAGTAATTATTTGTCCTTCAAACACTTATTTTTCGATTTTTCACACAATTATAATTACAATAATATAGAATATAATAAATGACAATATTATTTTAAATAATGTGATTATAACAAAAGTAAACATTATCAGTACCATTATGATAGTCTATAATAAAATACTTGAAATAATACCTAACAAGAACATTTTAATTTATTAGGAATATGAATAAATAAGAGAAATCTAAAAAAAGATAGGCCTACATAAATAGCCTACATGTAGTAAAATACAATAATATTTTTAAATAGCATTTTAATTAATTGCAAACATCGAACATGACCGTAATCAAATTAAAATTAATTTAATTTAATTTGTTTAAATTTAAATTATTATTGTATCATAGGTTTAGAAACGGGTGCTACAAAATATATTTCATATTACTTGACAGTGCGTGAAAGACAAACCGAACACAATTAATAGCATGTTCATTGTATTTCTCATTATCGTCAGAGATTTATTCACAAATCCTATAGACAAATAAATATTGCAGAAAGGGTAGGACAAAACGTGCCAACTGCACCCTCACTGTATTTGGTTATCTCAGCTGCCAAAATAAGGAATAAATTAATGTGACAATCGTTGTTAGCAGTCTTGAAAATTAGCAGTTATTAGTTGTACCTGTTATTTTTAACTGCTAATTCTAATTAGCATTAACAGAATTAGCTGCTAAACAAAAATAGCGCTTTTGCCCATCACTATGACAATTGAATGGGCAGTCTTACCCATCCAAACGCCTCGTTTCTACTGCGCATGCGTGCCTGTTACTTTGAAGCTGTTTTGGGGCTTTGTGGAACGATATAACGACATTGTCAGTGTGGTGTTCCCTGTTGTGTTATGTCTTGTTATGTTTTGCAAATTTTTTATAATGGCTAGTAAGACTAAAGATAAACTTTACTACTAAACATGTTAATTATTTTTAAAATATTGAAAACTGTACCATAACTAAAACAGGTGTGTATGAATTTGTTGAAGAATGTAAATATCCACGTTTTTCAACATTTTCCATACACTTGTTTAGTGTATGCTCACACGCCTATTTTTACCTTAAGGAAGTGCTCATACATGTGTCCCAGTGTAAATGTACCTTAAATCATTCAATTCCAAAAATTCGAATGTCTAAATCATTCGAATATCAACTGAATCCCTGTTAAAAATTAACAGCGTTCCAAACTTGTAGAAAGTTGCTTTGTAACATAGCTGAAACACAAGTTTGGAACACTGGAAGTGTGTGGTTTCAGCAGGATGAAGCCACAGCCTACATAGAGAGATACACGGCCTCTATGAGAGCTCTGTAAGACACTTTCCAGGAACGAATCATTTTACATTTCGGTGATATGTCATGGCCAATTCGTTCTCCTGATCTATCGGCTTCTGATTTTTCCTTGTGAGACTTTCTGAAGACCCGTGTCTGTGAGGATAAGCCCCGAATATTAGAAGATTTAAATAACGCCATTCGCCGTGAATTGCAGAGAATTGATCAGGAACTGTTATGAGCACATTAGAACATAGATTTGAAATTTGCATTCGAGAAGGAGGTCGTCATTTAAATGATGTTATTTTCAGAACATGATTAATTTTTTTTTTTTTTAACGTCCGACTATTGTGCACACTTGGGCTAATGCAGACGATGGGATGATTTATAGCGATGAAATGATATTCTGTAACAAATATTTTAATGTTACTAATAATCAGTTCATGTAAAATCAACCGAGTGCTCGTTATTTAAAAAACATTCTGTTTTCCTGAATCACCCTGTAAAAATCCTGTTCTCACATATTTTTCGTATTATTAAAAAGGCGTTATAAATTTATATCTTTTCTAATATTTACTTTTGTGCCGAAATTCAATCAGTATACATCTGGCCCCGCAGGGGGATGCAGGCAAGCTGCACCTATTGAGAGGATTTAGACATCCCTCGCGGTACCCGAGTCTAACACACACACTTACAACACTACACTTATGACTTTAACACTTTACACTCACACTCACATTTAGGGAGGCGATAATAGCCTCAATGTGCTTTTCGCCCTAAAATACCCAAGAAAATATACATCTGAACGTTTTGTGTTAGTTTAATGAGTTTTAAAATGTACAAGCATAAAAACAGGTTATTATAGAAACGTAAATTAACACACTGTATCAGTGAGTTAGAATGTAGGGCGCAGACTGCAACATTAAATTGCCTGTTACATCCTACGGTATTACTTGCCTGTATTACTGCATTAAATTCTGCATAATACAGTACTACTTTCCTGTATTTCTGCATTAAATCCTGCATAATACAGTACTACTTGCCTGTATTTCTGCATTAAATCCTGCATAATACAGTACTACTTGCCTGTATTACTGCATTAAATCCTGCATAATAAAGTACTATTTTCCTGTATTTCTGCATTAAATCCTGTATAATACAGTACTACTTGCCTGTATTACTGCATTAAATCCTGCATAATACAGTACTACTTGCCTGTATTTCTGCATTAAATCCTGCATAATACAGTACTACTTGCCTGTATCACTGCATTAAATCCTACATAATACAGTACTACTTTCCTGTATTACTGCATTAAATCCTGCATAATACAGTACTACTTTCCTGTATTTCTGCATTAAATCCTGCATAATACAGTACTACTTTCCTGTATTTCTGCATTAAATCCTGCATAATACAGTACTACTTTCCTGTATTTCTGCATTAAATCCTGCATAATACAGTATTACTTGCCTGTATTACTGCATTAAATCCTGCATAATACAGTACTACTTTCCTGTATTTCTGCATTAAATCCTGCATAATACAGTACTACTTGCCTTTATTTCTGCATTAAATCCTGCATAATACAGTACTACTTTCCTGTATTTCTGCATTAAATCCTGCATAATACAGTACTACTTTCCTGTATTTCTGCATTAAATCCTGCATAATACAGTATTACTTGCCTGTATTACTGCATTAAATCCTGCATAATACAGTACTACTTGCCTGTACTACTGCATTAAATCCGGCATAATACACTACTACTTGCCTGTATTACTGCATTAAATCCTGCATAATACAGTACTATTTGCCTATATTACTGCATTAAATCCTGCATAATACAGTATTACTTGCCTGTATTACTGTATTAAATCCTGCATAATACAGTACTACTTGCCTGTATTACTGCATTAAATTTTGCATAATACAGTACTACTTGCCTGTATTACTGCATTAAATCCTGCATAATACAATATTACTTGTCTGTATTACTGCATTAAATCCTGCATAATAAAGTACTACTTGCCGGTATTACTGCATTAAATCCTGCATAATAAGTATTACTTGCCTGTATTGCTGCATTAAATCCGGCATAATACAGTATTACTTGCCTGTTGTAATTGTAAGTAATACTGCTTCTGCTTGTATTGATGTCTGTTGTTAAACTTTAAGATTTTACCAATTCAAGATTGTAGTCTACATTCTTTTTGATTTCGCCTTTTCCATTTCTGGATCTGTTCAATTTTCTCTGATTGATCATTGTTAACCACTTCCAATCTTCTTGTTTTTCTTGTTTGTTATACCTGCATATTCCAGATTGCTAGCCAAATAATGCTTAACCAATATTTGTAAGTTGTTTAAATAAATAAATAAATAAATAAATATATATATATATATATATATATATATATATATATATATTTTTAAATCATTTATTTTTTCTATTCTTATGTGGAGTTTTACTAAGTGAAATGAAAATATATTTCTGGTTGTTTTCCAACAATTAATTTTCAGTGAAACTTTAAAATCAAAACAATTTTTACATTTTACGTTTACAAATTAGTGAAGACAAGATTGAAATTTTATAAAATAAAACACTGTAAGATAATTATAAAAATTAAGTTTACATAATCTTCGACACTCTAAAGAAATTAAACACACAACTTTTTGATAAGTCGATGGACACGTCCACAAATTTTAAGGCAAGAAAACGTCAAATCCAGCAGTAGTTTTGAATTAAAATTGTAAAGTGTCCCTTTCGCAACCTGTTTTGCGAGGTCTTAAGTCATTCCATTTTAGTATTGGTGGATATAACAATAACAAGTTTTTGTACTCGTTTTTACTCTACTGTGAATGCTATCACTGCTACTGACAACACTGTTCTTAGCACTGAGCAGTGAGCAGTTGTGATTGCTAGAGATGAGACTGTGAATGCTATCACTGCTACTGACAAAACTGTTCTTAGCACTGAGCAGTGAGCAGTTGTGATTGCTAGAGATGAGACTGTGAATGCTATCACTGCTACTGACAAAACTGTTCTTAGCACTGAGCATTGAGTAGTTGTGATTGCTAGGGGTGAGATTGTGAATGCTATCACTGCTACTGACAAAACTGTTCTTAGCACTGAGCATTGAGTAGTTGTGATTGCTAGGGGTGAGATTGTGAATGCTATCACTGCTACTGACAACACTGTTCTTAGCACTGAGCAGTGAGTAGTTATGATTGCTAAAGTGAAACTGTGAATGCTATCAAGCTGCTGACAACACTGTTCTTAGCACTGAGCAGTGAGTAGTTGTGATTGCTAAAGTGAAACTGTGAATGCTATCAAGCTGCTGACAACACTGTTCTTAGCACTGAGCAGTGAGTAGTTGTGATTGCTAGAGGTGAGACTGTGAATGCTATCACTGCTACTGACAACACTGTTCTTAGCAGTGAGTAGTTGTGATTGCTAGAGGTGAGACTGTGAATGCTATCACTGCTACTGACAACACTGTTCTTAGCAGTGAGTAGTTGTGATTACTATTTCACTATCCTGCTCACTGCTCACTGCTCAGTATTGTCTGCTTTACGTTTTTTAGGATTTTGCGCAAAGCAATAATAAAAGGATACTGAAAATTACGTGAAATAAAAGTTATTACTGATGGTTACTAATTAATAACATATTGTTTATTTTATGATAAGTAATAATTAAGGCATATTTGTTTTATTTTCTTTTAATTAAAATTCATGAGAATTGATTATTTTTATTATAGTTACAGTTGCTTAACTAATGACTAGAAGAAATTATTATTTATATTCATTATTTTATGAAGTTGAAGGTTTATATTTTTAAAATTTTGTATTTATTTTCTTCATATTGACTACTGTAAATACATCTAAAAGTTTTTTCTTTTATTTTGATTATACTATTACTTTATTAATTTGGTTAAGTTATAATAATATTTAACTTATGATTTGAACAAAATCATTTCTAGTCAATTCATTTTTATTATTATTAATTTTTGACAATACATAATTATTAAGTTACTTACGGTAAATTTATATTTTTTAAAATATTTTTGCACAATGATAAATCACTGTATTTATTTCACTAATTTTTTAATATACCTCTGTTTTCATTTTAAAATTTTGTAATAATAAGTACTTTTTTCAATAAGAAATTTACTAGCGCAATAAACAGCACTGAACAGTGTGCAGTTAGCGCACGACTGTACGTTGTCTTATTAGTAAACTATTCTCTAAACTGTGATTAAATCACTGCTACTGTTCACTGCTCAGAGGATTCACTTATAATAGGCAAACACTCTTAAGCTCACCAGTAACCTAGTTAGTGGATTGCACAGAGTTACATTGTGCTGTAATTGTCGACCCACCTAAGGATGGTGTGATCTGGTACGTTTCTGCCGGATACGCGCGGGGGTGACTATTTCTCCTCACAGGAAGAAGTGGAGTCTCCCTCTAATATTCAAAACGGTGTGACTTTGTTGTAGTATGTGGGAAAAATAGTACGAGTTACCAGGTCGGCCGCACGCTAGAGAGGCACTGCGGTTCGTAATATGTCAGTAAGAAATTGTGTTTTCTTTAAAGTTAGCCGGATTCCTCCTGAGGAAGTTGTAGCGTCTTGTAGGGTAGTTCCGGTTGTTGGTAGGCTGTCGTATAGTTCTGTGGCGAGTAGTCCTCTTCGATGTTCTGCCGAACCACGATTTTCGATCTGTATTTATACTCGAAGTTATGGCGTGAACCATAATTTCTCATAAATCTATTGTTAAAACCAGAGAAAGAACGCACCAATCAGGATGAAGCTACTGTGTACGGGAAATGTGAGATGGTGCGCCGGTGTCACAGGCACAAACTTTAACCCCAGGCAAAGTGTACCCCAACGGTACAAAAAGCCTAGGCGAATTGTACCCCCGGTAAGAAAAGCCCCTTTGACGTTTTAATATGCCAATATTTAGTAGATATCTTGGGGGGTAAGAATAACCTAGGCACCGTGTACCCACTTTGACGTTCAAATATGCCGATATATAGTAGATCTCGTGGGGGGGTAAGAAATCTACCCCCCTTTGAGTTCTAATATGCCGATATGTAGTAGATCGCATGGGGGGTAAGAAAAACCTAGGTACAGTTTACCCCCTTTGACGTTCTAATATGACGATATATAGTAGATCTCATGGAGAGGGGTAAGAAAAACCTAAGCACAGTTTACCCCCTTTTGACGTTCTAATATGCCGATATATAGTAGATCTCAGGGGGGTAAGAATAAACTAGGCACAGTGTACCCCTGGTACTCTAAACCTGATTTTCAGCGTTTTTTTACCCCCGGTACATAAGGGCTAGGCTTTTTGTACCGGGTGCACACTATGCCTAGGCTTTTCTTACCGGGGGTACAATTTGTCTAGGCTTTTTTTACCGGGGGGGGGGGGTACACTTTGCCTGGGGTTAAGAAAAACCTGTTACACCGGCAATAATGTCTGGACAGAAGTGTAATAAGCGTACTTTAGACCGAGATACGCTAGCACTGCAAACCAATCATTTTACCTCGGCGAAAAACCGTTAAAGCTATCATCACCGTGCGCGAACCAATCAGAAGAAAGTATTGGTTGACGGGAGGATTGTGAACTTGGTTCGCAGGCGTAGGTTATTTCATAGCTGAGAAAGACGTTCGAGAATTTAGCTACATGTTCTCTGCTAGTGAGCGGAACTAGGTTGTATAACTCAGGCGATGAAAATGTGCGCATGACAATAATTTTTATATTACACGTAACAAACAACCCAGGTAAGTGAGGTTATGTATGTTAGGAAAGTTAAAAAAATGCAGAAAATTAAAGCGATTTAAGAAGGCTTGGTTCAGAACAGTGACGTCATTGCAAGAAAAACATTGATTACCGCGCAATGTTGTAAACTGTATTTCGCACTTATAAACGTTAATTGTGATACTGAACGACAATAAAGTGACACTGACAACTATTTCCCGCGTTTCTTTAGTCACACTCTTAATTACTCGACTAATTACCTGCTCAACACACTTTCCAATTAAGAAAATACTGATAAGGACACTAGACACTGATAAAGTCAGCGCATGACGAAGGCCAATCATGTTATATAATCTACATGTTATATAATCTACATGTTATATAATCTACATGTTATATAATCTACATGTTATATAATCTACATTAATTACGTTATCGATGCATTACTCGATTATGAAAATCAATGCGCATCGAACTCAAATTAAAAAAAAATGCTTGTATAAACAGACATTCTAAAATCTGCAGTAGAATTAAAATCTTATAAGTAAATTAAAATACAGTATACTTGACATAATGCGGCACTTCCAGTAATCCATCGGTTTTTTTTGTGTTCTTTAAAAAAATAATAAAGAATAATTAGAATCGTACGTCAATAACCACGAATGTGTGTCAAGTAAACAACAGATAATGAAATTCGGCGAGTTTCCGGTGATCGAAAAAGCGCTTTTCCCTGGTTTTTACATGAAAGACAAGCGTACACCAATTTCTGAGAATATTTTTTTATTATTAGGTTTTTGGCGAAAAGCACATGAAGGCTATCATCGCCCGTCCAGCAAATATCTGTTACACAGAAGAAAAACTAAAATTATACACTGATGACCCTAAACCAAAACTAAAACTAAACTATAAAACTAAACAACATTGTTAAAATGTACAAACTTAACCAAACAATAGTTACGTTTCTTCAAACCCAAGTACTACTAATATCCCCGTCGTTTATGTACTTCACACAGTGTAACCACGTGTTTCGATAGACCCAGTTTTAGGCTCCGACACCAATAATTCAACATCCATATGCTTGCCCTATCACAGGTCCTCAGCAGTGCTAGGCACACGTCAGGTTCTGCATATTTGGTTCCGCGAAAGGTAACCAAGCATCGCCACTCCCGGACATGACACGAGAATAGCAAATCGTTAAATGTAGACATGAGTGTTTAAATCTTAAGTGTAGTGTTGTAAGTGTAAGTGTGTGTTAGACTCGGGTACCGCGAGGGGCATCTAAACTCTCTCAATAGGTGCAGCTAGTCTGCAAACCCATGCGGTGATTTCTGGGAATATTAATGTATTAAAAAAAAAGGTTTCATCTTTATTTGTCATTTTTTTAATAAACCTGTGCTATTTTTTGGAAGTATAATGCATGGTAAAGTAAAGGTTTTTTTATTAAGAAAATGACGAATAAAGATGACTTTAAAGCCAGGTGGCTCGACGGATTAAAGGGGGTAGCGAAGGGGCAACCGCCTCTCCCGAGACAAAAGAAATAAATTTTTATTTTAAAAGATCCAGTTTGACTTCCTTAAAGTGGAAGTATCACAGCTTCGATGAAGAGTCAAAGGCCTCTGAAGGTTCCGAAACCCGTCACATTATCCCGAGCTCACTTTGTATGCGCATAGTCTTGTCCGTGGGTACAGATGTACGTTTGTGCACTTTGAAACGCTTGTACTGAGGGTAAGAACGTGGTTAATCAATTAGATATTTTATGTTGGTTCTCTCTTCTCTTCCTGCGTTAACTGCAACTACAGAAAGATCTTTCTCGATTATAAAATTGATCAAAACTTGGTTGAGAAACTGTTGTGACGCTTAACCGGACTTGATCAGGCTAGTGAGGACGAGGGATCAGCGTTAACGGTAAGGGTAAAACAACTGGAGTAACTGCAGCAATATGCAAAAAATTGTTGGTAGACATATTGAGAAGAGTGGAAGTTATGTAATGGAGCCAGTTTTGCAAAAGTTTTAAAAATTAGAAATCTAAGAATTATATGCGTTTTAAGTCTCAAAACAGATTAATAGTGCTGGTTTTTTAACATATTAGTTTTTCAAAAATTGTCATCCCCTAGGCGGCTCTCTTTTAAATTGAATCATCCAATCGTCAGCCCCACCCATAAAACTGCATTAATTCGTCAGTGTTCCCTATGTCGGATTACAGCGTCTTTACTGTACAACTATTATATTAAAACACCGAAGCAAAACTGCTACAAACAAAATGATAAAACATAAAGGAATGCAATTTTCCATAAAAAAAGCTTTCACCAAAAATATTATCACACGTATGACGAATAAATAAAACACACTCTTAGGCCATAGCCCGTAAACGAGTACTGAAAAAACTAATTAAGATTTTTCAACAACAACAACAATAACAATAACAATAATAATATATGATTTATCTATAAATTTAGTGAATTTCAATTTTTGATTAATTACAACTTTGATGAAGACCGTGATTCGTGATGACCGTTATGATGTGTTAAGTTGGCAACACGTAATTAGCCAGTACATATTCTAAAACATAAAACTATTTTATTTAAACATAATAATTAAACGCTTAAGAAAAACAAAAATTAAATTGATCTACACATACACACCTATTAATTAAATAAACATTTCATAGATCTCGTCAAATAAAATTCATATTAACAAAAATAGAAATTTTTAACGCACACATTCATTGTGTTAAATAGGTATTAACATTTAATTAAACTAAACGGTAGTGAATGTAAAATTAACATTTTTAAACTAACGAAATATTCGAATGCTCTTATTAAACAATGAAACGTTAATTAATACGTATACAATTACAGACTTTCCTATTAATTAACAAAAACTAACTCTGATAAAAAAATATATTATTAAAAAAAAATTATGGCTTACCTAATTAATGGAAATAATCAATTAAGAACGATTAACAGCAACCATTAAGATTTATTTTAGTTGTTAATCTAAAAACAAAATAAAACATAAATTATAACATTAAACTTGCATCAATAAAAGAAAACAAAAGACAATTTTCTGGGGAATAAAACCAAATAATGAACACGGTCGCTTATACAGACAAGGCACAAAACTTATACCCATGCACATATACATTATTTTGTTGCTTAACGTCTATATTTTACGCCAGTTAGACTAATGAGGATGAAAGATCAATGTTAACGATAAGGATAAATCAACGGGAGTAACTGCGGCTAGAACTAACAACTTTGAGTTGCGCAGAAGACTGACCGGTTCCTTAGTCACATCGATTACAGAGCCCTACGCGCGCGCGCGCGCACACACACACACACACACACACACACACACACACACACAAAGTCAAATTAAAGGACCAGGTAAACGATAGTCTCAAATTTACTCAAAGCGCGCAAGCTCGGAGTGAAAACAGACTGACTGAGCTTTAATCGGCGGCTCCTTATATACCTCAGGCTTACACATACACACAAGCGCACGCGCGCGCACTACAAATATTGTTTACATTCATTGTACATATCTCGACATTTCCTTAGACCTAATTATTTAAATGACTTTGTACTGCATTTTTTATTTTTAATCAGTGGAATATCGATTTTAAGAAGTTATTTAAATGCAATAAAATTTAATGTGGTAACTAATTCAATCAAATAAAAAAACAGAACAGGAATGTGTTGTTATTTAGATAGCGGTAATTAAATCTGATAGACACAATGATTTTCTTTAATATCTTTCTTAATATATTTTCTTTAATATTCCTGCAATATTATAATATTACTACCAAATATTTCTTATAAACCTAATCACGTGACTTTTCAACAATATGCCAGGCCTATTTATACGGTAATACAGTAAATATCGATTAACAGTCAGATTAATTTTGTTATATGGCATTTTTAAACAGGCTTCTATTGTAAGTAAATAATTTATATAATAAATTAAGAAAAACATTTTTCTAGACAAAACAAGACTGTAAATGGGCACGGTTTGTTTACAGCATAAGCGAAGGCAGCTGACACTAATTGCTACCCTAAGCATTGATAATCGAAAAGCAAACGATCTTGTCATCTAGTGGTATCAGATAGAAATATTTCAAATAGTGTTAACAAATTCCGAAAGAGTGCATACATGTTTCTTTTGAAAGATAAACACTCTTACGTTATTTACGATAATACCATTCAGCGTGTAAGTCGATCACATAACAGTCACGTGAATAAGTGGCGCGTGTGGTGCTCTCGCTTATGTTGCATGAATACTTGTCAAAAGGTTAATTACGGATAATTTACTGTATTAAAGACCTTTATGTATAAAATTTATATAATACTTAGAGTTAAATAAAAAAATTAAGAGATTTACTACATTTTCCAAAATATTAGTAATAAAACATTGCAGGTTTTATATATACATATGTTATAAACATATGTTATTTTTATATACCGTCGAAAGTACGGTTGGCCTATTTCTGTTATCCGTCTACATTTGTCATCTGTCGCCCTAACGGTTCCGAGAATTTCCGTTAATCGAGATTCTACTATATAATAAAACAGCGCTTAGTTCATGCAAGGCGATGTTTTATTGACAGTCTCAGGCGTTTCAGTCATTATTGATCTCAGAAAATGTATTTCCTCCTTGTAGACCACTTCTCAGACAGGTGCTCTGCTGCTAAGCACACAGAATCAGTTCAACTTAAATTGAACCTGCAGATATAACCTCTAACCCTTATTAGTTCATTAAAAGTTTTCTTTCTGTTATCTCTGGTTTAATTGTTTCTGACATTAATAAAATTCTTGTTATTACCTCACACTGTAGCCTTCAATCACGACCTCTGACCTTCGAGTGACGTCTGTATTGTCAATTATTTTAATTGGCAATTAAAATTTAATCTTAACCGATAGCTGAAATATACATAATATTGCGGACGTTCGTTAGTGAAGTAAATATGATTTATTCTGATTCAACTTTAAAAAAAAGGTAAAAACATTTCATTTGACAATTTTACTATTCTATGTTAACGTTCTGACTGGATGAATCATTTGTTATTAAATCGTGGATCGTAAAAAAACAGCTGTTTTTGGTGTTCCTGATGATGACAAATGTTTTATGTCGAAACAACTGTAACGCTGTTTCAAAAATTGTTTACCGTTACTAACAATAATTATTATAGACTAAACCTTAAGGTAGTTTGTCAAATTTGAAAAGTTCTTTTTTGTGGTCTCGGTTATGGGTCTACCACGAGAGGACCCAAATGACAATGTTTAGACTCATGTCTATTTCATTAAAAAGTACAATAAAATAATCTCTGCACGCATCTGTCTCGCTAACGTGATGAATGCGTTTTAATAAGCATAAAGGTCTGCATATATTCGTATTTTAAATTTTAAAATTACATTGAAAATGCAAAAAATGAACCCTGACCGCCGTCAAATTAATTTTTTTAATTTCAACTGCTTTTGAACATTCAAAATGATATTTTTTCAGTTTGTAACGCTGGTTACGATGATGATATCATATTTTCAAAATAATGTAAGGTAAAAATAGAACATTTGAAATGGCCGCCATTTTAATACTTTGAACAGATTTTGCTGGTGATGTTGATCAAACTAAATCGATTTGTATGCCAAGTTTGAATCACATTCGATCAGAATTACGATATATACAATTTTAACGTCACCTAAAAAGGGATTCAGAAGTCAGGATTCATTTCATGGTCCCGGGTCTCCAATAGTATATTTACCAACGGAAATTCGCTAAAAAAACAGTATTACACTATATAAATTACTAGGATACTATACAAAATACTACGACACTAATATGTTGTAAATATACATTAGTATCACAGTTAGATTAATATGTAAAAATTGTCTGTACTATGCTAAGAAAGTTAGTATTCAAAATGTTGTCAGGTGAGACATCAACCAGTGATCGTACAGTAGGAGTGGAATGTACTTAAATTTGAGTTTTTCCACGAAAGAGCTTTTGTCGACATGAGAACCGCTAATTAACAATGCCATTAATTCAATTGAAAGGTTTAGAAATAGTGTTTTTGTAACCGTGAGTGACGGTGAAGTTTTCAAAGAATAAGAAGCTGCGCTCTAACTGGCACGCTTTTTGTTGCTTTTCGTAAAATAATGGCATTGTGTCTGTGAGAAATTAATAAAAGCAGTGAATCCAAGAATTCGGGTCTTTTGGTACCAGATTGATGTCCAGGGCAGGTCGTCTTTTGCACCATGCAGTCGGAAATGTATTTATAATTAATAGTTTTTTTAAGTAGAGTATAGTATATAAATGCTATATACATGTCCCGCTTTTTTAAAAAAAAGTAATGATACGTAATTAATAAGTTTGTAGAGAGCTAAAGTGCTTCGTCTAAGTTAGGAGTAAGCCAAAGGCTAAAGTTTTGTTTGTTTTGTTTATTTCTGTCGTCGATATCTATCAACTCCAGTCAGTGTCTAGCGAGACAGAGAGAGAAAGAGAGAGAGAGGGGGAGCGGAAGGGAGGGAGAGGGAGAGGGAGAGAGAGACGCAGTGTAATTCAAGCAAGATTAATAGAAGTGAAAGTAACTACCAAGACAATTTAATGAACTCTAATTACGTTAGACTGTAATTATACACACCGAGTGTAAAATCACTGAATAAAGTTTTATAAATTTAAAGCAATTACAAGCATCATAAAATAAATTACAACTTTAAATAAGTAATTTAAAAAGTAAATTTATATATGTAGTAGTATAATTATTAAAAGTAGTATTAGTAGATTGTAAAGTGGCTGTATTTAATGTTATGTTTTGTTTGTGTTCAAATAGATGAATAAATTTTAGTTATCAACAAAGGCCAATCTTGTTCACTGTGTAAGTTATTTATTCTTAAACATTTTATATTATAAATTGGTTCAAAGTTTTGTATAGCCTGAAAGTATGAAAATAAATAAAGTATGTTTTCTACAACATACGTTTATGTTATAATTTATAAAAAATTGTATATACAATTTATTACAGCCACATAACTTAACTTGTTATTAATGGCTTAATGATTCCCTAATTGGTTAGCACCTAAACATCATGCTAATGAGGCAACAGTATCTGATATCTTCGTAATTTATTTGATTTAATGATACTTATATCGCGTTTGTAGCCAATACAACGCTGATGATCACCCAAGCTTCTATCATTAAATATTAACATCAGGCTCTAAATCCAGACGTGCTTCTTACTAATACTTTCCATTTAGGCCCTACTTCTCGGGAGAGCTGAACTTGAACGCAGATTGAAATCTAGTTAAGACTTCCGTGTGTTACGTCGATTCAATACATTCATTACTAACTGGCATAAAGTGTTCAAACCTGAAATCAGTCTTTCTTCTCGCGTGGGCTTCATACTTCCTCTTTTTTCGTCAGTAGTAGTCTGATAAAATATTACTTTCTGGCAAATTTATTAACAAACAAAAAAACAAACATCTAAATTCACTAATTCTTCTTTTATGTTTTAGACTAAGTAATTCAATGTACACGATTATTAATTTAATTATTCTATTTCAGTTCTAATGAGGTAGATCAAAAAATGTTCGTTAAAGAATACAGTGATCCCAAGTCTGCGACCTTCTGGCACATCATTTTATCGGTAAGTATTATTGAAATCATTCCTTTCTGTATTGTTATATAACTTTATTGTTTCAAAATACATTTGGCATAAAAAGAATTTAAATTATTATGTTTATTTGGTATTATTTAATTTACTTTGTGATAAGATAAGAATGAGATAACAACACGGCCACTCCTTTTGGAGATAAGCGAAAAAAATATATACCAGAGAACACTGAGTATAAACGAACTAGAACAGCCACCATTATAAAAAGCATGCTCGTTTTCAGCGGTTAAAGTCCAAGTAATTGAACTATCTGCCGCTACGAACGCTACAAACTACAAGAACAGGGTGATGTTTGAGGAAATAGACATATTATCAATAGTTATATCATCAATTTATCATTCTAGAACGTTTATATTAAACGCAGAGTGCGACAGAGTTGAAACAATAGAACAAATTAAAAAAGGTTATTTCACAAGATCCATTGATTTGCCAGTTTCACATCCTAAAAATAACAACAGTCTGTAATTGGTGAAAGCATATAATCCATAGATAGATATTTTCTTTTAAACTGTGAAACCACGTTTTTGAATTTTATCTTTTGGTACAGACTAATCCCGCTCGGTAATTACCAATAATTACTAATCAAGCTCTTTGATTACCAATAACCAAAAACGATTTCTTGTTTAAATTTATATAAAAAAACTACTAACAAGAAGTAATTAAACTACTCATGATACAAGTATACATTAATGTGATTGAATTACAATTTCGTGAATAAACAAAAAGACTGTATTTTAATAAAAACTATTTTTAACGAATTTCCAATGGAATTTAGCTATTGGCGAGCCATCATTGTAAAACCCAGACTCGGAACCTTAAAATGAACGTCGGTTCTCTAAAATACTTTTTAAATGAATATATTTACAAATGTTAACAACCCCTTCAAAAACTGATTTTCAGGTCAGGATCGACGCTCCCATCAAAGGTTTCGTGTCTGGATCTCAACATGACAGCCGTTCCAATAGTTCATATTCCAGTGGAAATTCGATAATGAAAAAGCAAGATCTATATTGTATAGAATGGTCTGAAAAACATCATAGATGAAACAGACTGATCGATGCCTTAACCACATCGACCACCGAGCCTTGTCATAACACTATAAATATTCTTTGTATCTATTATTATTACTACATATTCATTAAAAACACATGATATATTACTCCAAAAGCCATATTAAAAATATTTGGACACGGGGAAAGATAGAAGCTGTATAGTAAAAAGCTTTAATAAACAGCTTTTCATAAACGAATATAATTAACCTTAAGTTGAGTGCCAAATTTAAAGTGGCCGGAGTCATGGGATTGAAATGTTAGAGGGACATTCAAGAAAAGTAGCCGTATTGATGGGATTGAAATGTTAGAGGACAATACCATCCTCTTTCAGCAACAGTGGCGTTAGATTAAAATGTTTAAAGGCAATACCATCCTCTTTCAAACATACTGGCCGTAGTCGTGAGATTGGAATGTTTGAAGGTAATACCATCCATCTTTAAACGACACTGGCCGGAGTCGTGGGATTGAAATCTTAGAGGACAATAACATCTTCTTTCAACAATAGTGGCCGTAGTCGTGAGATTAGAATGTTTGAAGGTAATACCATCCATCTGTCAATAACACTGGCGGGAGTCGTGGGATTGAAATATTAGAGGGCAATACCATCTTCTTTCAACAATAGTGACCGGAGTCGTGAGATTGGAATGTTTGAAGGTAATACCATCCATCTTTAAACGACACTGGCCGGAGTCGTGGGATTGAAATCTTAGAGGACAATAACATCTTCTTTCAACAATAGTGGCCGTAGTCGTGAGATTGGAATGTTTGAAGGTAATACCATCCATCTTTAAACGACACTGGCGGGAGTCGTGGGATTGAAATATTAGAGGGCAATACCATCTTCTTTCAACAATAGTGACCGGAGTCGGGAGATTGGAATGTTTGAAGGTAATACCATCCATCTTTAAACAACACTGGCCGGAGTCGTGGGATTGAAATCTTAGAGGACAATACCATCTTCTTTCAACAATAGTGGCCGTAGTCGTGAGATTGGAATGTTTGAAGGTAATACCATCCATCTGTAAACAACACTGGCCGGAGTCGTGGGATTGAAATCTTAGAGGACAATAACATCTTCTTTCAACAATAGTGGTCGGAGTCGTGGGATTGAAACGTTAATAATAATACCATCCATCTTTAAACAACACTGGCCGGAGTCGTGGGATTGAAATCTTAGAGGACAATAACATTTTCTTTCAACAATAGTGGCCGTAGTCGTGAGATTGGAATGTTTGAAGGTAATACCATCCATCTTTAAACGACACTGGCCTGAGTCGTGGGATTGAAATCTTAGAGGACAATAACATCTTCTTTCAACAATAGTGGCCGTAGTCGTGAGATTGGAATGTTTGAAGGTAATACCATCCATCTTTAAACGACACTGGCCGGAGTCGTGGGATTGAAATCTTAGAGGACAATAACATCTTTTTTCAACAATAGTGGCCGTAGTCGTGAGATTGGAATGTTTGAAGGTAATACCATCCATCTTTAAACGACACTGGCCGGAGTCGTGGGATTGAAATCTTAGAGGACAATAACATTTTCTTTCAACAATAGTGGCCGTAGTCGTGAGATTGGAATGTTTGAAGGTAATACCATCCATCTGTCAATAACACTGGCGGGAGTCGTGGGATTGAAATATTAGAGGGCAATACCATCTTCTTTCAACAATAGTGACCGGAGTCGTGAGATTGGAATGTTTGAAGGTAATACCATCCATCTTTAAACGACACTGGCCGGAGTCGTGGGATTGAAATCTTAGAGGACAATAACATCTTCTTTCAACAATAGTGGCCGTAGTCGTGAGATTGGAATGTTTGAAGGTAATACCATCCATCTGTCAATAACATTGGCGGGAGTCGTGGGATTGAAATATTAGAGGGCAATACCATCTTCTTTCAACAATAGTGGCCGTAGTCGTGAGATTGGAATGTTTGAAGGTAATACCATCCATCTGTAAACAACACTGGCCGGAGTCGTGGGATTGACATCTTAGAGGACAATAACATCTTCTTTCAACAATAGTGGTCGGAGTCGTAGGATTGAAACGTTAATAATAATACCATCCATCTTTAAACAACACTGGCCGGAGTCGTGGGATTGAAATCTTAGAGGACAATAACATCTTCTTTCAACAACAGTGGCCGTAGTCGTGAGATTGGAATGTTTGAAGGTAATACCATCCATCTTTAAACGACACTGGCCTGAGTCGTGGGATTGAAATCTTAGAGGACAATAACATCTTCTTTCAACAATAGTGGCCGTAGTCGTGAGATTGGAATGTTTGAAGGTAATACCATCCATCTTTAAACGACACTGGCCGGAGTTGTGGGGTTGAAATCTTAGAGGACAATAATATCTTCTTTCAACAATAGTGGCCGTAGTCGTGAGATTAGAATGTTTGAAGGTAATACCATCCATCTGTCAATAACACTGGCGGGAGTCGTGGGATTGAAATCTTAGAGGACAATAACATCTTCTTTCAACAATAGTGGTCGGAGTCGTGGAATTGAAATATTAGAGGGTAATACATCCATCTTTAAACAGCAGTGAATGGTCGTTGGCTTATTAGCTAAGGGTAGAGAAACATCTATAATACAAAACACCTTGGGCCGTTCGTGTTCATTCCTGCATTCCTAATCAACGTTAAAAGAATGAAACCGGTTTTTTATTACCTAAGGAAGCCTGCTTGCCTTGGATTTGTGGGTCCAGCATTAAAGAACATTATTGACTGTTTTATTTTCATCCACCTTGATAAACGGTCCACGCAGAAAAATTACTACTACGTGCAGATATGCAGTTGCTATGGTAACATTACTGGGATAATCTAATTAGCGTGACATGCTTCTAATACTGCACTGGATTTAGGGAAGCGCACCGGACAGGTCACAATACTGATGAAGTAACAACGATATATTAGGACTGTTTCAGTAACATTTCTCCATATATCGATTTTTAAGAAGGCAAATTTCCTTAAAAATATCGAAACGATTGTCATATACATATTATTGTACATATAATAACATAACTTAATTTATTCTTTAACTTTAAATAGCCATCACTTTGTGTGCCAATTTATAACATACGATTATGTTATGTAAAAGAAAAATCAATTTAATTTAATTAAAAGAAAAACTAAACAGCACCACAGTAGTCTGAATTGTCAGTTCAGGGCAATGGGCAAAGGTCACTTGATAAGTGAAAGTAAACAAAGACTGGCGTCAGTCTAACAATAGAAACAACGGTCACTAGATTACAAATGTAAAAAAAAAGGCGAAAATCTAACAGTGTAAACACAGTTAGGCGCCAACGTAACAATGTAAACAAGAAAAGTGTAAAATTGTAACAAAAAGTAAATAAATCTGGACCTTTTGTGTCAGTTCAGGGCGTTACTCGTAGTGAAAGTTAATGAAGAGTAAATAAATAGATTAGTGCGTCTGTCTGCGTTTATGTCAGTTCAGGGCATTTCTCATAGGGAAAGATAAGAGATAAAATGAGGTTTAAGTAAACAAGGTTAGTGTGCGTGTGAAAGCTGAAATGTCAGTTCAGGGCAGTACTCATTGCGAAGAGTAAATAAATAGATTAGTGCGTCTGTCTGCGTTTATGTCAGTTCAGGGCATTACTCATAGGGAAAGATAAGAGATAAAATGAGGTTTAAGTAAACAAGGTTAGTGTGCGTGCGAAAGCTGAAATGTCAGTTCAGGGCATTACTCATTGCGAAGAGTAAATAAATATTGTCAACATGAGATAAACGTTAGATTTGTGTGTGTGTGCGCGTGTGTGTAATGTGAAAGCTGAAATGTCAGTTCAGGGCATTACTCATTGCGAAGAGTAAATAAATATTGTCAACATGAGATAAAAGTTAGATTTGTGTGTGAGTGCGCGTGCGCGTGCGCGCGCGCGCGTGTGTGTAATGTGAAAGCTGAAATGTCAGTTCAGGGCATTACTCATTGCGAAGAGTAAATAAATATTGTCAACATGAGATAAAAGTTAGATTTGTGTGTGTGTGCGCGCGCGCGCGCGCGCGCGCGCGTGTGTGTAATGTGAAAGCTGAAATGTCAGTTCAGGGCATTACTCATTGCGAAGAGTAAATAAATATTGTCAACATGAGATAAAAGTTAGATTTGTGTGTGTGTGCGCGTGTGTGTAATGTGAAAGCTGAAATGTCAGTTCAGGGCATTACTCATTGCGAAGAGTAAATAAATATTGTCAACATGAGATAAAAGTTAGATTTGTGTGTGTGTGCGCGTGTGTGTAATGTGAAAGCTGAAATGTCAGTTCAGGGCATTACTCATTGCGAAGAGTAAATAAATATTGTCAACATGAGATAAAAGTTAGATTTGTGTGTGTGTAATGTGAAAGCTGAAATGTCAGTTCAGGGCATTACTCATTGCGAAGAGTAAATAAATATTGTCAACATGAGATAAAAGTTAGATTTGTGTGTGTGTAATGTGAAAGCTGAAATGTCAGTTTAGGGCATTACTCATTGCGAAGAGTAAATAAATATTGTCAACATGAGATAAAAGTTAGATTTGTGTGTGTAATGTGAAAGCTGAAATATCAGTTCAGGGCATTATTAGAGAGGGAGGGAGGACCCTGCCCATGACGTCAGACAATAAAATGGAAACATGGCGTTTGCAGGGCATTACGCATTGTGAAATTTTATGAGCAGTAAATATATTAACGTTTGCAAAATTGGCCCCATAACATGAAAAACTACGATGGTCAATTCTTACTAAAATACATGACAGAAAAATTAAAGTGACCGCACACTGTAGACGTTAATCTTTGTAATTGCGTTGAATTTCTTTTTATGAAGGCAAAACGTGATGGTTTTGTCAGTAGTTT
This sequence comes from Callitettix versicolor, assembly GCA_022606455.1. NCBI lineage: Eukaryota > Metazoa > Arthropoda > Insecta > Hemiptera > Cercopidae > Callitettix > Callitettix versicolor. Next base: position 74,139,812 of record CM040186.1, read on the forward strand.
CCATAACTATCAGAATATTCAGAATCAGCTTTAAAGTCTGCATAAGTTAGCATTTTAAAATTTCAAATTAAGTCGAAATTAAGAAATTTTCAGTTTTGCCAATGGCAAAACACACACACACACACACACAAGGATTAACGTCTACAGTGTGCGGTCAGTATTGCGTTATATTTGTATACTTCAAATCCTTTGGTGTGTCGCTTTATGATTTTTTATTTATGTTTTCATACAATACTTATGATAACGATTTAGAAATTTACTGTTTGTTTAACAAAAATTTGGAAATAACAACATGTAGTCAAAGATAAGAGTTCACGCATGCACGTTGTCATTATTTTACCGGTATATAATCACAGGGACTCATTCTCAGTTTCAAATACAATGGTGACTAAATCGCGTAAAAGACGTACACCGTACGAAAGAAGCAAGAAAAGTGTCATAAAAATTTACTTTCGGGAGAAGTAGAAAAAGTAGGAACTACTTATATCACCGAAAAGAAACTAGCAAACAGATGTTTGCCACCTCTACTGTTGAATACTTGGTATTCTTTGAATAAGAGTCAAACTAAATCAACTACATTTGGATTAGATATTGAAAACATGCGTGAACCGAGATTGCAAATACGAAAATCAGACTCTAACAGTGGAATATCTCTAAATATTAACAAATGGAATACTTTACTACAAAACTATAAATATATTTCCAACTTAAAACTTTGATTTAGAGAAACACCAAGTTGTTTTTCTTGGTCTACGGCAAGAAGTCTATTTTAATTTGTGAACTAATTTGCGTAAAACGTCACCTTTACCTACCAGACACTTTGGTAATACAGGAGCCTACATGGAAGGGGAGCCTACATTACAGATGGCGAGCTGTATTTCCAATTATTTGCACTTGTGTTCTCTGAGAACGTCACCCGCCTATAACTACTTTCAGGATATCAAGAATAAAACTGCGTGTTATTTATTATCATACTTACCGTTACCTATTGAGCAAAGTGACTCAACGAAAGACGATTCCGTAATAAAAAGCTATTTAGTGAGATATTTGGAAGACGTGGACGTTAATGATTTAAAAATAGAATTCAATCAAACAAGTGAGGACTTGATTCTATCAGAAATTAAAATTTTGTATGTAAATATTATTGTGAACTATTTTAAGATACATTTGTTTTATAAACAAATTAGCCGCCTCGGTGGCCTAGCTGATAGCGTACTAGGCTTTCACCCCAAGCACCCGGGATCGATTCCCGGGCAGGGTTTGGCATTTTCATACGCTATAAATCATCCCATCGTCTGCATTAACCCAAGTGTGCACAATAGTCGGACGTTAAACATAAAAAAAAATTATAAACAAATTAATTAATGAATTTTATACAACTCGATTAATAAAAAGCTTGGTTATCTTTTACAATTACTAAGTATTCCTCTCCTCCTCCAAATCCTCGTCGTTGCTAGATATGCTGATAATGTCCTCCTCCTGCTGCTGCTCATCTACTGACGACGGAGAGAAAGAAATCAACCGCTGCTTTCTCTCGTCATAGGGAAAAGACCTCCTCCCCATGACAGAAAGGAAGATGTAGAGAAGGAAGAGCATGAGCTCAGTGTTAGTCGAGGTTTCACTCAGTTCACATCTCAATGAATATGAGAACTTAAATAATTATTATAAGTTTTTAAGTGTATATTAAATTCTTATTGTAATTAATAAAAGTTGTTTTTTTTTAAAGCGACATCCTCGAACAATACCATAAGTTATGATCGTTATATATATATATATATATATATATATATATATATATATATATATATATATATATATATATATACAAACATAAAAATATATTAAAGTTAAAATAACGAAACCTATTATTAGTCTACATTTGAAAAACACATACTGTCCATATATTCCACGTAACCTAACCTAATAAGCATTATAAACTAAATAATAATAGGGCTAACTTTTTACACACACTTTAAATTCCAGTCCTAAGTTTCTAATAGTTAAGGGAATGAGAAATCTATCATTTTGTGTATGATAGATACTGTATCAATACTACAAATAGCAGTAGTATCACGCAGTAGTATAACACACTTATCAAATACTACAAAAAAAATTGAATTATGTTGTAGAAAGTACAAGGGATATTTGGTTAATATATTGGTGTTAGGGTGGTACATCGGAAATGGTAGAGAGGAAACGAAAATACACGAAAACAATTTTTCATTTTAACTCTTTTGAAGTATTCGCTTCATATTATTTACAAATGCTTTTTATAGTAAACACTCTAAAATGTAACTTCAAATTAACATATTATCTTTTTTTCTTCTTGAAAATTAATATACGTTTAAATTATATTTGTAAGGACTGGGAGTACTTATTGTATATTAATATGCCAGTTTGTTTATATATTGTCCAAAAATCCCTTCCCTACTACTAATTACTGAAATAATGATGTAGTCATTACATCATTATTGAGATGCGCTGTTCTGTTTCACGGTGAAAGTCTCCTACCGCTGACACTCACAAGAAACTGTAGTATATTTGTACACTTTATGTTGAGGACGACTTTATAGGCATTGCGATATTTTATTTTATTTCGTCAGACATAAAATAATTCTCATAATTGTAACGTCTTGTTTGCAGTACTTTTCGATTTCTTTTGGAAAATTGAAATAATTATTTATCGCCTTTTCGTTCATGCATTTTATTGTAACAGTATTCGGAGGGAGCCGGAAGTTCGGCTTCGTAGTTCCAGTTTTCTGGTTTATTGAAAAAGTGGGGAAAGTAACCTTTTTCATCTGTATCCAACTCGTTTTTTTTTGGAAGATCGTTTAAACGGGTGTTGAAAAAATTTAAGAATTGAAGTTTTTCATTTTGCTGAACTGTAATAATTGAAGTTTTGATCCATTCATTATTATTTTGGGTGTCTGCTTTAATTTTTCTGTCACGTATTTTAGTAAGAATTGACCATCGTAGCTTTTCATGTTATGGGGCCAATTTTGCCAACGTTAATTTATTTACTCTTCCTAAAATTTCACAATGAGTAATGCCCTGCAGACGCCATGTTTCCATCTTATTGTCTGACGTCATGGGCAGGATCCGCCCTCCCTCTCTAGCCGCCTCGGTGGCCTAGTTGATAGCGTACTGGGCTTTCACTCCGAGGACCCGGATTCGATTCCCGGTCAGAGCTTGGCATTTTCATACGCTATAAATCACCCTATTGTCTGCATTAGCCCAAGTGTGCACAATAGTCGGACGTTAAACACAAAAAAACCCTAACTCTCTAATAATGCTGAAACTGATATTTCAGCTTTCACACACGCGCGCGCGCACACACTAATCTAAATGTTTATCTCATGTTGACAATATTTATTTACTCTTCGCATGAGTAATGCCCTGAAGTGACAAAAGCTAACAGACGTACTAATCTATTTTATCGTCTGACGTCATCGGTAAAATGAGTAATGCCCTGAACTGACATTTCAGCTTTCACACGCACACTAAACTTGTTTACTTAAACTTCATTTTATCTCTTATCTTTCCCTATGAGTAATGCCCTGAACTGCCCCAACGCTGAAAGACGCCGTTCTAATCGTCTGACGTTATCAGTAGAATGAGTAATGCCTTGAACTAATCTTGTTTACTTAAACCTCATTTTATCTCTTATCTCTCCCTATGAGTCCCTGAACTTATCTTATCTCTCGCTGAACTGCCCCAACGCTGAAAGACGCCGTTCTATCATCTGACGTCATCAGTAGAATGAGTTAACTGATATTTCAGCTTTCACACGCACACTAATCTATTTGTTTATCTCCTGTTGACAATATTTATTTACTCTTCATTAACTTTCACTACGAGTAACTCCCTGAACTGACACAAAAGTCCAGATTTATTTACTTTTTGTTACAACATCACATTTTTCTTACTTACTTTTTTGTTTGCATTGTTAGGTTGGCGCCTACCTTTGTTTACACTGTTAGATTTTCGCCTATCTTTGTTTATATTTGTAATTAAGTGGTCTTTGTTTACATTGTTAGGCGCCAGTCTTTGTTTATATTCCTTATAAAATGACCTTTGCCCGGTACCCTGAACTGACAATTCAGACTACTAGCAACATAATCCTAGTTGCTCGAGAATATAGAGCACTCGAATCCTTGCACTCGAGAATATTGAGCATCCGAATCCTTACGCTCGAGAACATTGAGCACCCGAATCCTTTCTCTCGAGAATAATGAACACTCGAGTCCTTACGCTCGAAAATATAGAGCACCCGAATCCTTGCACTGGAGAATATTGAGCATCCGAATCCTTACGCTCGAGAATATTGAGCACCCGAATCCTTTCTCTCGAGAATAATAAACACCCGAATCCTTACGCTCAAGAATATTGAGAAACAAATCTTTTTTATGCTTAAATAAAGTGCGCAACCATCGGAAAGCCCCTTTTGGCGATGATGACTTCCCGTAGGTGAATAAACTCATGTAATAGTGACCTTCCCAACGAGCCAACTTACGACTGAGCCAAATAGCCTTTCTCCAAAATTTGAACCTTTCTCTAAAATTTGAATGCACACTGTTATAAAGCGCTATCCGGAAGCTGCGTAACGGGAGCAAAAAATCAGCGTTACGAATCTGGCAACGCAAATTTTAAAATTCGTCAAATTTAATAACTTTCCATTTGAAATTGAATAATTTGGCAAATTCGTTGGGTCTGGCCTTATAAATATATCAGTGTTAATAGTTTTTGCAACTAATTTTTTTGAAAAGTTAAATAGCAAAGAATATTATTTAGAATGTTTAACAAATATATGCTTAATTTGCAAAAAGAATACTTTTTCGTTTTTTATAAACTTTTACAGTCCATTCAACTTCTCAATCGGCTTGTTCAGGAGCGTCCTAAATCCGGTTAAAAAATATACCCTACTAAATATAAATAAACAGATTGATTTACATACTTACAATTTTATTGAATCATTTACAAATATGCCACAATAACTCTCTCAAAATCTAAATCCATGGAAGTAGGATATTTGTTAGAAATATTTTATAAATCCTGGAATCTTATTTACCGATTAAAATTGTAATTATATTTTTACATATTTTGATTAAATATTGTAGCAAGGCACTAGTAACTTATACCGCTAAAACAGTTAAAATTATTTCTGGTTTGAGATTTCTAAAATGATCCACAAGCAGCACACTATTGTTTGTTGGTAGCCAGTTTTCGTTTAAAGTATTTGACCAAGTTTCCGTTTAAAGTTCGTTTTGATAAGATAAGAAGACCATGAATATAATAAATAACCAACACACAGATAAGAAATTTAACACTGTGGAATTTCAATCGATTTCAAGGTTTCAGAGATAAAACTTAGTTTTTTCTACAAAGTAGCCACTTCGCCATGATTTAAATTTGGCTCGACACTCGCAGGGTCAATTTAAAGAGAATTATTTTTTACGAATATTGCCGTATGACAACTTGGTGGATTACATTCCAATGGAATTTTATCATTAACGTAAAAACCGATATTTTACAGCAAAAGGATTTACACAAAAATTTAAATAATCGTGATAAGCAGTTGAAGGGATTTTTGAAAAATAACTTTTTACGTTCTATTAAAATTTTTATTTCACCATCAAAATCAGTATTTAAATCAACATTAGCATTTTAACTATTAGCATTTTAAACTTCAAATTATTTTGAAAAATCCAAAACTTAACACTGACTAATTTATCAGATTATTTTTTAATTTTAACTCTTTTTGAAAAAATAAGCACGGGATAAAAGAGCAACAAAGTACCTCCCCTCTCTAGCAGCTTCAGAGAGAAACCGACCACATCATGGATTTGAAAAGGCAGGTAGGTAGTGTGGAAGAAAATTATAGGACCATAATTGTTACAGAGGTCATCGAAATAGAGGAACAGTGTAAGCTAAATAGTGGGACCATCACCCGTAATTTGTCTACAGTTTGGACTGCCCTCAGTTGTGCTGGAAGTGAGTGTAATCGTGTTAAATAAAGCCTCTTCAAATGTAAGGCCTAATCAGCCAGGCTAATGCGCGTTAATGGCGGGTCGATTTACGTCAGCTGATCAACCCACTTTCTGTTTGCGTCATACGGAGTTTATAAAAGGAGCTGGCGTGTAAAAGTTTCCTTCAGTTCGACTTCAGACTTGGAGCGACAATAAACCCAAAGATGCTAGCTAAAATTTTGGCGAAACGTCGGAACAATTTCTTCCAGAAACAATTTTGTCGAACGGATGTACAGCGGTTTTCAATGTCTTTAACATTTTCCATCCGTGAAGCGAATACGTGTATATATATTTGTTATTTTAAGACGAAAATCATATGAAGGCTATTATCGCCTCCCTAAATGTAAGTGTGAGTTGTAAAGTGTTAAAGTGTAGTGTTGTAAGTAAGTGTAAGTGTGTGTTAGATTCGGGTACCGCGAGGGACGTCTAAATCCTATCAATAGGATTTAGTGCAGCTAGACTGCACCCACCTGCGGGGTAAATAATCTTAAGATATAAAAGAAGTCCTGACTGACTGACTGACTTATTCATAATCAACGTAGAGCCAAAACTATTTTAGCTAGCGACTTGAAATTTTCAGGGTACATTTATGTTACCATATAGGCGTGCACTAAAAAGGATTTTTCAAAAATTTGATTTTAACACCATTAAACTACTTACCGAGTTCAAATTTAATAAACAACGTACAGCCAATACTATTACAGCTAGAAACTTGCAATTTTCAAGGTATCTTCTTACAACAATGTCAAGTTGCACTAAGAAAGGATTTTGACACCATTAAGCTACTTACCCAGTTTAATTTTATTAATCAACGTACAGCCGAGACTATTACGATAATTAGAGACTTGAAATTATCAGGGTACCTTCTTACAACATTGTCGAGGTGAACTGAGAAAGGATTTTGCAAAAATTTGATTTTGACAACATTAAACTACTTACCCAGTCCAACTTTAATAATCAACATATAGCCGAGACTATAATAACTAAAGATTTGAAATTTTCAGGGTTACCACCACATGTAGAGGTGCACTGAAAGCGATTTTCCAATATTCAACCCCTAAAGAGGTAAAAATGAGGTACAACATTTTTTATTGGAAAAATATGTTTTTCGTCTAACCTTCTTAAAATTTAACATAGTAATTCTTAAATATAAGTAATATATTTCTCACCATTTCCCAAAACTTATCCCCTAAAGAGATCGAAAGGGGGTAGAAAACGTAAAAAAGGGGTACACAATTTTGCACTGAAAAAATATTTGTTTTGGATCGTATATTCTAGAAATATGCTATGAAACACAAATAATGAAACACATATTTCAACATTTTTCCGAATTCATTCCCTAAAAGATTAGAAATGAAAAAAGAGGTATAATTGAAGAAAAAGAGTGTTTTCGTTTGAGAAAAATATTTTTATCGGCTTTTCTTAAAAGTAAACAAAATATTCTAAAAGACAAATTATGATACACGTAATTCATCATACTTCCCCCGAATTCATCCCCTAAAAGGACAAAAATATAAAAGAGGTATAAATGTATTGAAGGTATTGAAGAAAAATATTTTTTATCATTTTTTTTTTAAATTCGAATGGAACACGTTTGAATAAAACAACATATTCAGGTTATAATATTTGTTTCATATTCACTGTAAAATAATCACGAGTTTAGATTATCACGCTTTTATTAATATATTTTTTTGTTTCTAAATTATTACATTACTGAAACAGTTTAAGTTTCGTGGGCAAAGCCACGACTGGTAATGCTAGTATGTATGTATGTATATAAGTTCATATTTATGTCACTTAAGACTTATGAGAACGAGAGATCGGCATTACGTAAATGGTAAAGACCACGGCAGTAACTCCGTATCGAACACACAACCTTAACGTGCACAATTCAGAAACACAGCAGGATAATCGGTGTTTTAACCACATGGTCCGAGTCCTCTACACACACACACACACACACACACACACACACACACACACACACACACACACACACACACACACACACACACACACACACACACACACACACACACACACCACACACACACACACACACACACACACACACACACACACACACACACACACACACACACACACACACACACACACACACACCTGTGTCAGGATTGGCGCTCATTTTAATCATGGTGTTACCCATGATGGGGTCTCCAATTGCTATTTTTCAATAAGAGTTTCGCTAAAAAATCCCTGCGATATGCCTATTACCAAATTTGTTATGAAATCGCCCAATTAGTTCAGTATCCAGCGATAATGACCGAGAGACCCACTTTTTTGGCATCATGTCAGCAATAAACTTATACTCGGTATATTCATGGAAATCGTTAACCAAGATAAATGTTTTTACAACGCACTACTTTCTACACACATACGTTTAGATACACCGTAAAAGACAAACTGCTTAACATGATGCGCGTGTGAAATTCTTTTGCATATTGCACAACATTTATAGATTGCCGATCTGAGCAAAAATGGGTTGTCGCTAGTAGTATATATTGTCAGTTCGGGCAGACGGTCACGTGATAAGGAATGTAAACAAGACTGGCCTACGTTTCTGAAATCCTCTTTGCTGAAGGCATTAAGCTCCTGCGTAATCACTTAATGACTTTAAATCCATAGATTAAAACAAATCATCACAGACTTTAAACAAATTAGATTAGTACTTCTGTTAGCTTTAATGTCAGTTCGGGCAGACGGTCAAAGGTAACTTGATTACAAATGTAAACAAACATGACGAAGAGGTTTCTCCATCGCTACGTTTCTGAAATCCTCTTTGCTGAAGGCATTAAGCTCCTGCGTAATCCCTTAATGACTTTAAATCCACAGGGCCAGTGTCATGGTCTTACAATATGAATTGAATCTGTTTTCAGGAAAATCGTACACGTAAAGAAATAAATAAGAAATACTTTAAATTTAATTGTTCAGAATACACTGTCTTCAAATACCCACACGCCCACGCATGCGCGCGCGCGCACACACACACACATACAAACTCTCTCTCTCTCTCTCTCTCTCTCTCTCTCTCTCTCTCTCATACACACTCACACACACGCACGCACACGCGCACGCGCACACGCGCACGCGCGCGCGCGCACACACACACACACACAAACACGCTCACGCACGCACGCACGCACACACACTCACGCGCACAGACTTACCGTTAACCGTACAAAACGAAAACGTAATTAATAAAAAATAATAATAATAAATTTCCTGTAATATGTGTATGATCTTATTGTACAAGAACTGACTTTACAACACGCTGTACAAGTGCGCAAAACGTTCCAGCTGTCGCTTACAAACGTAAGTATGAATTTAATACAGTAAAATATTTTCAATAGCTTATTATGTATAAAATTAACTAGTGGTATAATATAGTTTTAAAATACGTAAGTGTCACGATGTCGGATGATAATAAAGCTGTAAGCTCCTGCTACAATAACCGAGTTAAGTCGTTGAAAAGAATACGAATGACTAACGTATTGAAAGCAAATTATTGGAGAAGAATATTTACTTACTGCTGGTGATAATATTCGAAACTTTCCAATATAGATTACTCGTTAAGGCAATGTCCAACTCGACTAAGAGTCTGCCAAACAAATGTGTGTACTGGCAATGAATAATCAGAGCTTTGGACTTTACAGAAATGACAAATATTGTCTTTGTGACTTTTTGTAGAAACCCATATCGTATGACTGATAATTGTAAATAAATCCATAATAAAAGATATTCGTGAAAGTTTTATATCATATATAAACCCCAAATCATATAGACTACTCATCAGTCGTATCTGATAAAGTGTTAAGTATAAAGTGATAGTTTGAATAAATTAGTGTAAGTACTTGTACTAAACATTTAAGTTAACATTTTATTATTAGTGTTAAATCTTTTACGGATTATATTTTAAGAATGGCTTTTTTTACAAATGATATCACACTCTCCGATCTTGTAGATCTATATATGGTAGACCCTGTAGACGGTGTAGAGTTTTCCGAGTTTGTCGATAGCGAAGAAGTTAATGTTAATAACTTACCATCACCTCCAAAAACACCTGATGTTGTCGACGATTCAGCGACACCGATTTTACCACCTCCATCACCGTTTGCCGACGTATCCGCTAGCCCGCAGCCTCACTGTAGCTTCGTTATACAAACTGGTGAAGGTTCAGAACCTTTTGAAATAATCAGAAACGTTCAAAAATCGTACTCCAAATTTAACACAAATGTAAATGAAATAACCCTCAAATTTAGAGACATAACCGAAGGCGAAAACGTAACGGATGGCTGAAATAAATGTTCGATTCACTAATTGTTTTCCTTAAATCCAGCATAAATATCGAAGATAAAGTTGGCCTTACTGTAAGTAATTCCGGAAAGCCTGAGCAAAAACCGATCGGGGTTAGCATTCGAAAAGCCGGTCAATTAAATTCCGAAATAATCCTCCAAACAATTGAAAACGTAATACAAAGCAACGACCATACGTATTTTTCGATTTTGAGTGCAAGCAAGATACGTGTTTCAATCCACAAGTTGAACACATCTCGTTATCTGTATTAATACAGATGTGGCAAACTTGTTGAGCAACACAGAAGTTTGGTGTGTGTTCATAAGTGTTAGCTCGGGATTGGAAACACGTAAGTAGTATATATTGTCACTTCGGGCAGACGGTCATTAGGGAATCCCAGGTCATTAAGAAATGTAAACAAGACTGGCGCCAGTCTGTCATTAGGGAACCCCGGTCACTCGAGGTCACTGGATTACAAACGGAAACAAACATGACGACACACACACACACACACACACACACACACACACACACACACACACACACACACACACACACACACACACACACACACACACACACACACACACACACACACACACACACACACACACACACACACACACACACACACACACACACACACACATACAAACTCTCATGTAAACAAGGATATAGTGGCACTTCGGGCAGACGGTCTTGAGGGTCTTGAGTCATGAGGGAATCCCGGTCATTAAGGAATGTAAACAAGACTGGCCTACGTTTCGGAAATCCTCTTTGCTGAAGGCATGACGTAATCACATAATGACTTTAAATCCCAAATTAGATTAGTCCTGTAGCGTTATTGTCACTTCGGGTTGACGGTCAAAGGTCACTTGAGGTCACTGGATTACAAATATAAACAAACATGACGACGAGGTTTCTCCATCGCTACGTTTCTGAAATCCTCATTGCTGAAGGCATGAAGCTCCTGCGTCAAAAAAAACGGTTTAAAAATGTGTAATACAAGTAAAATAAACCTTATGTTATGAATAATTCTTTTTTTTTCATTATCCATCATTTTAATATTCGATTTTAAGAGATTTGAAATAATAATAATAACAACGAAATTCCGAACACAGATAAATTTACAATAATTAATAATCTTTTTTTACATTAAGGTTATTTAAAATTCATCATTAATTTCTTTATAAAACAGATGTATCTTAAAGTAATTCAAAAAGATATTGATGCACAAAATTTTAATTTCAGATAACATCAAGTCTTGCTCTATTTGATTAGATTCAATTTTTCATTATCCATCATTCTAATATTGGATTTTAAAGGATTTGAAATAATAACAACAAAATTCCGAACACAGATATATTTACAATAATTAATAATATTTATTTTACATTAAGGTTATTTAAAATTCATTCATTAATTTCTTTATAAAACAGATGTATCTTAAAGTAATTCAAAAAGATATTGATGCACAAAATTTTAATTTCAGATAAAATCAAGTCTTGCTCTATTTGATTAGATTCAATTTTACAATCACTCACATCCATTCCTTCTAAATATTTTATTACATAGTTTTTTATTACGGAATCGTCGTTCGTTGAGTCACTTGGTACGTTTGCTAATAAATAACACACAACTTTATTCTTGATATCTTGAAAGTAGTTATAGGCTGGCGACGATCTTAGAGAACACAAGTGAAAATAACTGGAGATACAGCTCGACATCTGTAGTATCCCCTTCCATGTCGACTCCTGTATAACCAACGTGTCTGGTAGGTGAGGCTGCATACAAAGTAGTTCACGGATTACAATAGATCTCTTGCCATACATCATTTGGAAAACAACTTGGTGTTTATCTAAATCGAAATTTTCGAAATTCTGTTTTCTTCCTTCAAAAAAGTTGGAAATATGTTCATATTTTTGTAGTAAAGCGTTCCATCCGTTAATATTTAGAGATATCCCGCTGTTTGAGTCCGATTTTCGTATTTGCAATATCGGTTCACACATGTTTTCAATATCTAATCCAATTGTAGTTGATTTGGTTTGACTCTTATTCAAAGAATACCAAGTATTTAAGAGTAGAGGTGACAAACATCTGTTGGTTCTTTTCTTTTCGACGGTATTAGTAGTTTCTACTTTGTCCACTTCTTCCGCAAGTAAATTTTTATTACACTTACTTTTCTTGCTTCTTTCGTACGGTGTACGTCCTTTATGGAATTTGGTCTCCATTGTATTCGAAACTGAGAATGAGGCTCCTTGGTCAGTGGCAGGAGATATAATTCTCCCCAGATAGCGATCTTGTTTGCTGTTAATAAACATTTACAATATGTGTTTTATACAAGTGGCTTTATTGCGTCTTGTCTAGGTGAGGAATGAAGATGTGGGTTGGGCTTGTATTTTAATGAGAATTTATAATTTGAAGAAAGTGACTATGTGAGTGTCACATGAGTCGCTTCATGGAGGTTCGTAGACTAGATACAGAGGCCTTTTTCTGTATCTTAGTGGGGGAGCGGGATCTGTCACAATGGCGGACAGATGCGCGTGCGTGGAGCTTTCTGCTCGCGAAACTAGATTTTTGGTGAGTGTGAGGGTATATTCCTCGAGTGTGAGGACTTTAAGGCCGTGGCGTATGATCTCGTTTCTGACGAACCACGGAGATTCAGTCAGTAAACGTAGGGAGCGGTTTTGGAAGGATTCCAGCCGTTTCCTTCGAGAGTTAGAGATGAGGGAGTACCAAGCCGGAGCTGCATAAGTAAGAATGGGTCTGATGTACATTTTATACATAGTCAGCCTGATTCTTAGTGGTATTGGGCTTTTGTTCGCAAGAACAGGAAAAAGCTTACTGCGAGCCGCAGTAGCTCTGCCTATAGTTTGCTTGACATGTGGGGCAAAAGTCAGTCTTTTGTCAAGCGTGACACCTAAGTATCTGACTTTGGGTTTCCATGCTATGGGAGTATCATTGATTTGAAGTACAGTTTTGGGAGGATGTAGTTTGTTCGTGAAGGCGATGGCTTCTGTTTTATCTGCATTCACTGCAATTCTCCACCTACGAAACCATGGCTCCAATAGGTCCAACTGACGTTGAACGTTTTTGGCCCCAAACTCGAGGTTCGCTGAAGAATAATAGAACATGGAGTCGTCGGCGAAGAGCCGCAGTGACACAGGTTCTTGGACAGGCATATCGTTGGTGTACAGATTGTACAACAACGGGCCTAGGACTGATCCTTGTAGCACGCGAGCCGTAATTGGTCTGGGCGTAGAGAGTGTACCATCGACGGACACCTGGAACCATTTGTTGTCGAGGTACGATCGAATTAAGTGGACATAGCATGGAGGAATAGGGCTGTGAGCTAGTTTGTACAGGAGGCCTTCGTGCCAAACCCTGTCAAAAGCTTTGCTGATATCCAGGAATACAGCTATTGTGTGGAGGCGTTTGTTGAAGCCATCTGATAAGCTGTTGATAACTCGGACTAGTTGGTGGGTAGTTGAGTGCTCTCTGCGGAAGTCAAACTGTTCATGCCTAACTGTGTCTGCAAGGTGTTCAGTGAGTTGCCTGTTCACCAGTCTTTCGAACACTTTCGAGAGACCAGGAAGCAGCGAGATTGGTCGGTAGTTTTGAGGAAAGAGAGCCGATTTCCGTGGTTTGAGTATGGTTATGACTTTGGCTCCTTTCCAAGATGTGGGGTAGTGGCCTGTTCGCAAGATTCCATTGAAGATGTTAGTGATGTATCCTACTGTTTGGGCAGGGATGTGCATTAGGGCCAGATTGTTTAAATTATCCAGACCAGGTGCTTTCCGTGGATGTAATTGTTGTATGATGCGTGTCACCTGATCTGCTGTGTAGGGGTCAGGGAGCTGGCCTAATGGACAACTGAGGTAGTCCTCGAGATAATTTTCTACGTGCTCGATGTGATCGTCCACGTAGAGATGTGCATTTGGACTGAACTGGTCTTGGAGGGAATCTGTGAACGCTTCTGCCTTGTCCGTTGGGGAGTAAGCCAGACCGTGCTGGCCATACAGGGGATGGTTGGAGCGTTTGATTCTCAGGAGTTGGCGGTTCAGTTTCCACAATGAACCGTCTTCCGTGTTCATTGTGGCCAGGAATCGAGTCCATTTCTCTTCGGAGTGTGTTTCTAGTAAATGCTTTACTAATTGGGTTTGGGCATTGAGCTGTCTTTTAACAGACGGTGCTCGGGTGAATTGCCATTGTCGGCGAAGCTTTCTCTTTTTTGCCAACTCCTCTCTGATGTAGGGAGGAAGTTCAGGTTTGGCATCCTTACAGGCGATTTGATGGGTGCTGGATTCCAGCGCAGAAGCTATAGCTGTCTGAAGGGTATCAACCTCAAGATCGACATCTTCGGGTGAGCAGATCTGTTGGGGTTCCGGTAACAGTTGTTGAAGACGTTCCGAGAAACGTCTCCAGTCAACTCGCTTGGCGTTGCCATTGTTGTGTGGTAGCCTCTGGCCAAGTGGGTTACTTATGGTAAGTAAGACGGGATTGTGGTCAGAGCTTAAATCTGCGATGCAGTCTAGTTGATGGGCAAAAGTGACGTTCTTCAGCACAGTAATGTCGACATTACATCAGGACGTGACTTTCGGTTTGTGGGATAATGTGTAGGGACTGTTGGACCGATAACAACAGTTTTAGGGTGTTTTTGCTGAAATCGATGTAGGACTTTGCCGTGCTTATTAATGACAAGGCTGTTCCACTGTGGGTGTTTGGAATTCAGATCGCCCATGAGAACCGTAGGTTCTTCGGAGTCGAGTAGTTTTTTGAACGTGTGTATAGTAACATCACGTTGAGGAGGAAGGTAGGCAGAAATTATTCTAAAATTTGTGCCTCGATAGTGGATTTGGATTATGGTATGCTCTATTGATGATTGGGGGTCGTTCGGTAACGCTTGATGAGCGATCCGCCTGTGGACCAATACTGCAGTTCCCCCGGAAGCTTGGCAGTTGGCCGGAACTGGACGATCTGATCGATAGATGTTGTACGAGGGTTGATCAAATATACACGAGACTGATTTAAAAAAAAAAATTTATTGCTTACTTACAAATTATTCTTGATACAACTTATTTTTCTACATAGTCTCCCGCACGAGTAACACATTTTCCCACCGGATTGGAAGTTTTTTAATTCCATCTTCGCAAAAAGTTCTCGGGCGTTCATTGAGCCATTGGAGCACGAAGGTCTCCACCGCAGAATCGTCTTCGAAACGCTGGCCTCCAAGCGCCTCTTTGAGTGGCCCAAACAGGTGATAGTCGCAGGGTGATAAGTCTGGACTGTATGGGGGATGTTCCATTGGTTCCCAGCCAATTTGATCGAGTTTAAGCCTCGTAGCGTTCGCCGAATGTGGTCGGGCATTATCGTGAAGAAGAATGACGTTTCTCGCCGGTTTAGATTTCCTTTTCCTACGAAAAGACTGTTTTGCGGCCTCTAAAACATCGCAATAATATTGTGCGTCGTTGATGGAGGAAATCGACGTGAAAATACAGTGGCCATTACCTTCCCGGCCGACGATCGTGATTTGGCCTTCAGAGGCGCCCCTCTCTCCCTCTTCCGCCACTCCATACTTGCCTGTTTCGACTAGGGAGTGTAATGGTGAACCCATGTTTCGTCACAGGTGACAATCCGGTTTAATAATGCCTCACCATCTCGTTCAAATTGGGTCAATAGTCGCTGGCAAATCTCCAAACGATTCCGTTTGTGAACGTCGGTCAAAATTCGTGGAACCCACCTTGCAGATACTTTGCTGAGTTCCAGGTTTGATATAACGATTTTTTGAACGCTACCATAGCTCAACTGGAGTTCATCTGCAATAAATCGCAGCGATATACGTCTGTCTTCGTCCAGGAGCTTCCGAACAGCATCAATGTTTTCGTCCGTGACGAAAGTGGTCGGGCGACGATCATGGCTGAAGTTTTCTACTGCTTCCCGTCCTTCGGCGAATTCCTTGTGCCGAGCAAAAACGCGAGCTCTTGACAGGGTCCTGTCCCCATATTGAGCCGTCAATCTACGAAAGATTTCAGTCGGATTGACCCCCTCCTTGGCAAAAAACTTAATAATAATTCTCTGCTCCACGGAAACGTGCACTTCACTCTCACTCATTGTATAGTTTTATACTGAAGGGTCCGAACGGAAATGTTGCCCGTCTACGCCCGTCCCAAACCTCCCAGGCTACCTGAAACCCCACCCTTTAGAGTTCAATGTCCAACGGAAAAGTTTTTAGAAAGTCAGTCTCGTTTATATTTGATCAACCCTCGTAGCATGGAATAGTGAAGGTTTTCTTCTGTGAGAGATGAGTTTCTGATATTAGAGCAATATCAATATTACGGTCTTAGAGGAAACGTTGGAGCTCAGCTCTACGACTGGATACTCCATTTGCATTCCATGCTAGGATAGTGAGAGGCTTACTCATTCTGAATGAGCAGCGTCATGAAGGAGGTTAGTACTGTGACTATGATCTGTTTGTAGTCATCAGTACTGTTAATTTGAACAAGGATCTCTTGGATCCATTTGAGTATGTCAGTCTTCCTGATGAAGGAAGACGACGGTTGTGCCTCCGCATTCTGGGATGCATCGGCTTTGGGAGTGGGCAAGGGCGACTGCATCGCCTTGATGGGCGCCTGTTTTGGGGCCGATTGTTTGGCTAAGACCGGGATCTTAGCTTTGATGACTGGGGCTGGGACTGAGGTTTGTGCAGGGGACTCCGTCTGTCCCATCTTGGGTTTCTTGGCCTGCCGCACGGCCTTTGGAGCTACTGCACGTGCAAAGCTGAGTTTGCTGGTGTCGATCTTCGGCGCTGGGGGAGTGGGTACCTGAACTTTTGGAGTTGAAGGTATTGTTTTTGCAACCGGCTTGGCTGCTGACTGTGCGGTGGTCAATGCTGGCTGTTTGGGTGCCTCCTTGGAGGCGGGGGCAGGTCGCGAGCGGCTAGGCTGGCGAAGTTGCTCTCGATTACGCCGGAATTGCTCTGCGTACGCAGGGCAGCCCCGGTAGTTAGCCGGATGAGCACCTCCACAGTTGACACATTTGGCTGCTGTGTCGCGTGTTTTCGTACACTCGGTACGGTCGTGACTTCCGGCGCACTTGACGCAGCGAGCCGGAAGATGGCAATTGAGCGATGAATGCCCAAATCGCTGACAACGGTAGCACTGAGCTACTCCTGGTTTCGGGGAGTAGTTGTCAACCGTAACGTTGACGTAAAAAAGTTTGGAGATGTCATACACCTCCCGGACATTGGCAGTGCGCTTAAGCGCCACTAAAAAGACGTTTATCGGCTGTTTCCTTGCATTGAGTAAGGGTGTGATTGAGATCGGCGTGAGTCCTTTGGACTCTAGTTCCGACTTGATGTCGATGATCTCGGTGGAGTGCGGGATTCCTTTGATAACCACCTTGACCTCCTTCTCAGAGAGAAGAATGAGGCTCTATAGAACCTGTGTTTTATATACCGGTAACATAATGAAAACGCGCATGCGTGAACTCTTATCTTTGACTGCAACAATGCTGTGTCATACTTGACCACATGTTGTACTTTCCAAAAGTATTATTAAATAAACAGCAAATTTTTAAATCGTTATCGTATGTACTGTATGAAAACAGAGATAAAAAATCTTCAAGCGGTACACCAAAGGATTTAAAATATAAAAACATAACGCAATACTGGCCGCACACTGTAGTCGTTAATCCTTGTAATTGCGTTGAATTAAATTTACTTGTGAGTGAATTTCTTTTTATGAAGGAAACATGTGACAGTCTTGTCGGTAGATTTCCGTAACTATCAAAATATTCCAACTCTCTGTTGCTGCTAATATAAACGGCCACCCAATGGCGCCCAGGTTTGGTGTGAGGGTCTGTGTTTATAACGATAAAACTAGGCGTCCCAACATTCATCGGTAACTGATCCGCTGCATAAACCCCGTAGTGAGGCACAGGCAGGCGTGCTAGACAATTGTGGATCTGATCCGCATTCATCTTCGTGAAACTAATTATTCAGCACGATAACATTACTCAACGCGCATGCAAATCTCTTACACTTCTTATGATAAAAACAACGGGTGACATCCGCCTTTGAATTCAACACTTTAAGTGATGGGCATTCCAATTCTTCTAAATTTATAATTCTTATACCTAACAAGTTCTCTAGGAACAAACACTTTTCTTTACCCTTTGCGTAGACGGTAGTAATTTCTTCGCATATTAATTTCAAGTCTTTTATAAACGATCCGTAACTTATAGAACCGTCGTCCCATTTTATACCGTGATAATTGTGAGTCAACCAACTACATTCCTTTTTTCTATTTTTCGTTAAATTAGAAAACTCGTAAGGCGGACCGACGATCCAAAGCTGAAACCACTTGCTGTTAACAGAAACAACGAAACTCTTTTATTATGTAAGATCCCGAGTTGTCTCGAAAGCCTTGAAAATCTGCAACTGCACCCATTTTTTAGTCTTTTACTTTTTACACTTTACACTTAACACTACACTTGCCTATATTCTACAAACACTAACTACTACTTGATAAAACTCGGATAACAACCGTCAAAAACGCTCGGAAATACCAGATAGGACTGATGAGTAGTCTATATGATTTGGGGTTTATATATGATATCAAACTTTCACGAATATCTTATTTACGAATATCAGTCATACGATATGGGTTTCTACAAAACGTCACAAAGACAATATTTGTCATTTCTGTAAAGTCCAAAGCTCTGATTATTCATTGCCAGTTCAACACATTTGTTTGGCAGACTCTTAGTCGAGTTGGACATTGCCTTAACGAGTAATCTATATTGGAAAGTTTCGAATATTATCACCAGCAGTAAGTAAATATTCTTCTCAAATGATTTGCTTTCAATACGTTTGTCATTCGCATTCTTTTCAACGACTTAACTCGGTTATTGTAGTAGGAGCTTACAGCTTTATTATCATCCGACATCGTGACACTTGCGTTTTTTAAAACTATGTTATACCGCTAGTTAATTTTATACATAATAAGCTATTGAAAATATTATACTGTATTAAATCCATAATTACGACTGTAAACGACAGCCGGAACGTTTTGCGCACTTGTACAGCGTGTAAAGTCAGTTCTTGTACAATAAGATCATACACATATTACAGGAAATTTATTATTATTATTTTTTTTATTGATTACGTTTTCGTTTTGTACGGTTAACTGTAATTCTACCGTGCGCGTGTGCGTGTGCGCGTGTGTGTGTGTATATGAGAGAGAGAGAGAGAGAGAGAGAGAGAGAGAGAGAGAGAGAGAGAGAGAGAGAGAGAGAGAGAGAGAGAGAGAGAGAGAGAGAGAGAGAGAGAGAGAGAGAGAGAGAGAGAGAGAGAGAGAGAGAGAGAGAGAGAGAGAGAGAGAGAGAGAGAGAGAGAGAGAGAGAGAGAGAGAGAGAGAGAGAGAGAGAGAGAGAGAGAGAGAGAGAGAGAGAGAGAGAGAGAGAGAGAGAGAGAGAGAGAGAGAGAGAGAGAGAGAGAGAGAGAGAGAGAGAGAGAGAGAGAGAGAGAGAGAGAGAGAGAGAGAGAGAGAGAGAGAGAGAGAGAGAGAGAGAGAGAGAGAGAGAGAGAGAGAGAGAGAGAGAGAGAGAGAGAGAGAGAGAGAGAGAGAGAGAGAGAGAGAGAGAGAGAGAGAGAGAGAGAGAGAGAGAGAGAGAGAGAGAGAGAGAGAGAGAGAGAGAGAGAGAGAGAGAGAGAGAGAGAGAGAGAGAGAGAGAGAGAGAGAGAGAGAGAGAGAGAGAGAGAGAGAGAGAGAGAGAGAGAGAGAGAGAGAGAGAGAGAGAGAGAGAGAGAGAGAGAGAGAGAGAGAGAGAGAGAGAGAGAGAGAGAGAGAGAGAGAGAGAGAGAGAGAGAGAGAGAGAGAGAGAGAGAGAGAGAGAGAGAGAGAGAGAGAGAGAGAGAGAGAGAGAGAGAGAGAGAGAGAGAGAGAGAGAGAGAGAGAGAGAGAGAGAGAGAGAGAGAGAGAGAGAGAGAGAGAGAGAGAGAGAGAGAGAGAGAGAGAGAGAGAGAGAGAGAGAGAGAGAGAGAGAGAGAGAGAGAGAGAGAGAGAGAGAGAGAGAGAGAGAGAGAGAGAGAGAGAGAGAGAGAGAGAGAGAGAGAGAGAGAGAGAGTTTGTGTGTGTGTGTGTGTGTGTGTGTGTGTGTGTGTGTGTGTGCGTGCGTGCGCGCGCGCGTGCTTGGGCGTGTGGGGTATTTGAAGTCGGTGTATTTCTTATTTATTTCTCTACGTGTACGATTTTCCCGAAAACAGATTCAATTCCTATTGTAAGACCATGACACTGGCCCTGTGGATTTAAAGTCATTAAGTGATTACGCAGGAGCGTAATGCCTTCAGCAATGAGGGTTTCAGAAACGTAGCGATGGAGAAACCTCGTCGTCATGTTTGTTTATATTTGTAATCCAGTGACCTCAAGTGACCTTTGACCGTCTGCCCGAAGTGACAATAACGCTACAGGACTAATCTAATTTGGGATTTAAAGTCATTATGTGATTACGTCATGCCTTCAGCAATATACTACTCACGTATCTTGCTTGCACTCAAAATCGAAAAATACGTATAGAAATGTGTTATTAGCGTGAGACTTTTGACTTTTGTTATCTTTTTGCATAAAACAAAGATGGCCTGAAGGTTTGTAACTTAAACACACGCTACAGTACACTTCGTTACACACGTTTTTGTGTTCCCTGTTTAAAAGTGAATGTGTCTTGTTACAGTTGGAGCAACATTTCATTACATCGCAGGTAGATCTACTTTTTCCGGGGCTAGTTCGAATACGTTTGTCAAAACACTCACGGCTGACGAAGAACCTGTTACAGCTATTGCATTTTATTTTTTCAACATTAGAACAGATCGGTGCGTGTAAGCAGGATGGGCACTTTAGAGGGCAGTTGTGTGCTTCTTTATTGCTGTATGCGGATTTACAATTTCGGCAATAATATGTAGTCGTGAATGCTGCGGTTAATGATGCGATTACATTGAACTGGCCGTCACCGTAGATTAGATCTATATTAGTTCTTCCAGCCGGACCCTCAAACATTGTTTCACGTCCACGTCTATCGGTGAAAACGGTAATTGTGAAAGTGTTGAGGTAATTTTGAAACAGCCTAATTTCATCGATTCCGGCTCCGCGCGTTAAGTCTACTCCAGCGGATTCGCATAATCTTATAGCCTCTGTTTTCTGCATAGAACGATATCCACTTCTTATTTCATTATATATTTTAATTTTTCTTCACTTTCGTTTCTACTAACGTGGGCTAGTGCTACAACTAATGCACGGCTCAAACAAAGATTATCTCTTTCATTCCTTATAACAATTATGCCCTTCTTTTTTCGACAGAAATCAGAAAACGATGATGTGTAATCGACTCTCTCCCTGCCGCGAGCTCCACCGTGCGGCATTTCTACATGGACACATTTCACGTGCATGGGTCCGTCAATAAAAAATTGGTCGTTGCTTTGTATTACGTTTTCAATTGTTTGGAGGATTATTTCGGAATTTAATTGACCGGCTTTTCGAATGCTAACCCCGATCGGTTTTTGCTTAGGCTTTCCGGAATTACTTACAGTAAGGCCAACTTTATCTTCGATATTTATGCTGGATTTAAGGAAAACAATTAGTGAATCGAACATTTCTTTCAGCCATTCCGTTACGTTTTCGCCTTCGGTTATGTCTCTAAATTTGAGGGTTATTTCATTTACATTTGTGTTAAATTTGGAGTACGATTTTTGAACGTTTCTGATTATTTCAAAAGGTTCTGAACCTTCACCAGTTTGTATATCGAAGCTACAGTGAGGCTTCGGGCTAGCGGATACGTCGACAAACGGTGATGGAGGTGGTAAAATCGGTGTCGCTGAATCGTCGACAACATCAGGTGTTTTTGGAGGTGATGGTAAGTTATTAACATTAACTTCTTCGCTATCGACAAACTCGGAAAACTCTACACCGTCTACAGGGTCTACCATATATAGATCTACAAGATCGGAGAGTGTGATATCATTTGTAAAAAAAGCCATTCTTAAAATATAATCCGTAAAAGATTTAACACTAATAATAAAATGTTAACTTAAATGTTTAGTACAAGTACTTACACTAATTAATTCAAACTATCACTTTACACTTAACACTATACTTGCCTATATTCTACAAACACTAACTACTACTTGATAAAACTCGGATAACGACCGTCAACAACGCTCGGAAATACCAGATACGACTGATGAGTAGTCTATATGATTTGGGGTTTATATATGATATCAAACTTTCACGAATATCTTATTATGGATTTATTTACAATTATCAGTCATACGATATGGGTTTCTACAAAAAGTCACAAAGACAATATTTGTCATTTCTGTAAAGTCCAAAGCTCTGATTATTCATTGCCAGTACACACATTTGTTTGGCAGACTCTTAGTCGAGTTGGACATTGCCTTAACGAGTAATCTATATTGGAAAGTTTCGAATATTATCACCAGCAGTAAGTAAATATTCTTCTCCAATAATTTGCTTTCAATACGTTAGTCATTCGTATTCTTTTCAACGACTTAACTCGGTTATTGTAGTAGGAGCTTACAGCTTTATTATCATCCGACATCGTGACACTTACGTATTTTAAAACTATATTATACCACTAGTTAATTTTATACATAATAAGCTATTGAAAATATTTTACTGTATTAAATTCATACTTACGTTTGTAAGCGACAGCTGGAACGTTTTGCGCACTTGTACAGCGTGTTGTAAAGTCAGTTCTTGTACAATAAGATCATACACATATTACAGGAAATTTATTATTATTATTTTTTATTAATTACGTTTTCGTTTTGTACGGTTAACGGTAAGTCTGTGCGCGTGAGTGTGTGTGCGTGCGTGCGTGAGCGTGTTTGTGTGTGTGTGTGTGCGCGCGCGCGTGCGCGTGTGCGTGCGTGTGTGTGTGTGTGTATGAGAGAGAGAGAGAGAGAGAGAGAGAGAGAGAGAGAGAGAGAGAGAGAGAGAGAGAGAGAGAGAGAGAGAGAGAGAGAGAGAGAGAGAGAGAGAGAGAGAGAGAGAGAGAGAGAGAGAGAGAGAGAGAGAGAGAGAGAGAGTTTGTATGTGTGTGTGTGTGTGTGTGTGTGCGCGCGCGCGCGCGTGGGCGTGTGGGTATTTGAAGACAGTGTATTCTGAACAATTAAATTTAAAGTATTTCTTATTTATTTCTTTACGTGTACGATTTTCCCGAAAACAGATTCAATTCATATTGTAAGACCATGACACTGGCCCTGTGGATTTAAAGTCATTAAGGGATTACGCAGGAGCTTAATGCCTTCAGCAAAGAGGATTTCAGAAACGTAGCGATGGAGAAACCTCTTCGTCATGTTTGTTTACATTTGTAATCAAGTGACCTTTGACCGTCTGCCCGAACTGACATTAAAGCTAACAGAAGTACTAATCTAATTTGTTTAAAGTCTGTGATGATTTGTTTTAATCTGTGGATTTAAAGTCATTAAGTGATTACGCAGGAGCTTAATGCCTTCAGCAAAGAGGATTTCAGAAACGTAGGCCAGTCTTGTTTACATTCCTTATCACGTGACCGTCTGCCCGAACTGACAATAAATACTACTGTCGCTGCGTCAGGACTTCGTGTGTTTTGGCTATTCGGTTACGTAACAAAGTTCCCTCTAGAAATGAAACTATCTGTGAAACATGCTACTATTATTTTTCAATATGTGTTAAATTAAACTGTAAATAAGTGTGAACTGTGAAATAATGTCTTATCTGGCCTGTTATGTAGGTATTGCTTCTTCATATAGGCTATTATAAATCAGAAAAAAACAAAATCGGCTACCTAATCTACAAAGAAAAACTACACAAAACTATTTGTCCAAAAAACATTCGCTATATTAAATAAATAATACCAACAAAAAGATAAATCTAGCAGGAAACAATTGTCGTGCGCGCGCAGTTAGCAATATCAATATTGTAATCAAATATCACGTCTCAGTAATTCCACTAACAAATGTGTGAACTGTGAAAATTTCACAGTTATCAGTTAGTGTCGTACATGTTATGTGCGAAATAGTGTTAGATTGGTAGGTACCAAACTGTGAACTCAATACGCATGCGCAGGGCAAAGCGACAAGATCTTAACGGAAATAAAAGAAACTAGGGACACAGATTAGTTGAACCGATTTTGGAGATTTCAGTTCACAGATCACAGTTAGTAACAATTGAATTCAGCCATTTACTATTAGATAAATATGTGAGATTTGACTATCTGTGAAAAAGTAGCAGTTCTGTGATATCGTTACCAGATAGCTCCCACTGATTTTGGAAGGGTATTATACCGGGCTTCTGGAATAACTCCCGAAAAAGTTTTGAAGTTTAGAGTGCTAAATACATATTTTTAACTCTTCAAATGTATTATATATTTATTTAAAAATATAACTTTTGTTCGCATATTCTTTTCATGCATATCCTGTTCAGCAATACGAAGGAAAACCAAAATCATAACGATAATTCGTAAAGGAGCAGGTGTAAACAACAAAGCCTTAAAACTGAAATTAAAACTAGTAACATTATGAAGTTACTTAAGAAAAACAATATGATAACTGGTAATTCAAAAAATGTATACAAGAAAGAAATATTTATGAAAGGCTCTTCTGCAAACGATCGAAGAATTCTTATAAGCTCGGATTCAATCGATAACAACCCCAAATCAGTCATGGAAAATATTTGAAAACCTGTGATTCAGGCACTGATATTCCAAAATCACAGTTCGATCTGTGATTCGTCAAACTAGAATAACAGTTCTTAAATGTGTCTTTATTGACTGATTTTCGTGGAACTAATCTACCAGCAACACGGAAAACTAAACAATGTTAAAGTAAGCGTGATTGTGCTTTGAAGCATTCAATCACGTTTCACAGTCACATTTTGTGTTATACAGTGGTGTTACGAGTTGTGATCACGTGATCTACAGTATGTACTAACTCTACAGCAGTGTCAGTTTATCTTAATATTTTTTTTTAAACGTTTTTACATGCGTGACTGATCGTACTTGTTTT
Organism: Callitettix versicolor; assembly: GCA_022606455.1. Classification (NCBI taxonomy): domain Eukaryota; kingdom Metazoa; phylum Arthropoda; class Insecta; order Hemiptera; family Cercopidae; genus Callitettix; species Callitettix versicolor. Next base: position 74,165,210 of record CM040186.1, read on the forward strand.
GACATTATTTCTTTAGTTTCTATTAACATATATTTTTTAGAGTTACTAATTAATTACTACAGTAATAGTAGTCTATAGTCATAATTTTATGTATAAAAATGAGCGATAGCTGTAACTCGAATGGAGGAGACAGAAGGGCTAAACCCCATTACACTAATGTAGGCCTACTGTTATAAGCTATATCAATTAATTTGTGCACTCGCATCAGGCATCGCGCAAAATTCATTACAACCAGTCGTAAAACATAATAATGTAAAAATAGATTTAACTTTACAATTTATATGCCTTCTAAGAAAGGACACGTCCCCGCAGGGGTTGCAGACTAGCTGCACCTATAGAGAGGATTTAGACGCCCCTAGCGGTACCCGAGTCTAACATACACTTACACTTGCAACGACTTTAACACTTTACTCTCACACTTACATTTAGGGAGGCAATAATAGCTTCAATGTGCTTTTCGCCTTAAAATAAAGAAAAAAAGGCACGTAGACTGGATGTAGCACGAGCATTGGTCGGTCGACTTACTTCCGGTTCTGACCAGCTGCGCTATGTGAGATAACGTTTTGTTACAGACTGCTGGTTGCAATTATATTGTTAAAACAATTAAAACTTTGAACAGCAAGGAGTAGTGTATAGTGACAGTTCGGGCAGACGGTCATTAGGGAATCCCAGGTCATTAAGAAATGTAAACAAGACTGGCGCCAGTCTGTCATTAGGGAACCCCGGTCACTCGAGGTCACTGGATTACAAATGTAAACAAACATGACGACACACACACACACACACACACACACACACACACACACACACACACACACACACACACACATACAAACTCTCATGTAAACAAGGATATAGTGGCACTTCAGGCAGACAGTCATTAGGGAATCCCAGGTCATTAAGGAATGTAAACAAGACTGGCCTACGTTTCGGAAATCCTCTTTGCTGAAGGCATTTTAGCTTTATTGTCACTTCGGGCAGACGGTCAAAGGTCACTTGAGGTCACTGGATTACAAATGTAAACAAACATGACGACGAGGTTTCTCCATCGCTACGTTTCTGAAATCCCCTTTCTGAAGGCATTAAGCTCCTGCGTAATCACTTAATGACTTTAAATCCACAGGGCCAGTGTCATGGTCTTACAATAAGAATTGAATCTGTTTTCGGGAAAATCGTACACGTAAAGAAATAAATAAGAAATACACTGTCTTCAAATACCCACACGCCCACGCACGCACACGCGCGCACACGCTCACGCACACACACACACACACTCACGCACACAGACTTACCGTTAACCGTACAAAACGAAAACGTAATTAATAAAAAATAATAATAATAAATTTCCTGTAATATGTGTATGATCTTATTGTACAAAAACTGACTTTACAAAACGCTGTACAAGTGCGCAAACGTTCCGGCTGTCGTTTACAGTCGTAAGTATGGATTTAATACAGTATAATATTTTCAATAGCTTATTACGTATAAAATTAACTAGCGGTATAACATAGTGTTAAAAAACGCAAGTGTCACGATTTCGGATGATAATAAAGCTGTAAGCTCCTACTACAATAACCGAGTTAAGTCGTTGAAAAGAATGCGAATGACAAACGTATTGAAAGCAAATCATTTGAGAAGAATAGTTACTTACTGCTGGCGATAATATTCGAAACTTTCCAATATAGATTACTCATTAAGGCAATGTCCAACACGACTAAGAGTCTGCCAAACAAATGTGTTTACTGGCAGTGAATAATCAGAGCTTTGGACTTTACAGAAATGACAAATATTGTCTTTGTGACGTTTTGTAGAAACCCATATCGTATGACTGATAATTGTAAATAAGATATTCGTGAAAGTTTGATATCATATATAAACCCCAAATCATATAGACTACTGATTATTAATTACGTTTTCGTTTTGTACGGTTAACGGTAAGTCTGTGGGCGCGCGCGCGCGCGCGTGTGTGTGTGTGCGAGCGTGCGTGGGCGTGTGGGTATTTGAAGACAGTGTATTTCTTATTTATTTCTTTACGTGTACGATTTTCCCGAAAACAGATTCAATTCCTATTGTAAGACCATGACACTGGCCCTGTGGATTTAAAGTCATTAAGTGATTGCGCAGGAGCTTAATGCCTTCAGCAAAGGGGATTTCAGAAACGTAGCGATGGAGAAACCTCGTCGTCATGTTTGTTTACATTTGTAATCCAGTGACCTCAAGTGACCTTTGACCGTCTGCCCGAAGTGACAATAAAGCTAAAATGCCTTCAGCAAAGAGGATTTCCGAAACGTATGCCAGTCTTGTTTACATTCCTTAATGACCTGGGATTCCCTAATGACCGTCTGCCCGAAGTGCCACTATATCCTTGTTTACATGAGAGTTTGTGTGTGTGTGTGTGTCGTCATGTTTGTTTACGTTTGTAATCCAGTGACCTCGAGTGACCGGGGTTCCCTAATGACAGACTGGCGCCAGTCTTGTTTACATTTCTTAATGACCTGGGATTCCCTAATGACCGTCTGCCCGAACTGTCACTATACACTACTGCAAGGATTTTATATTACTACAACAGAGCAGATTTCATAATTGTTTTATATTTTTTTACTCTAATACTAATCAGCCTACATGTCTAACAACTGAACATGTGTGTGGCCAGAAAGGATTTGTTTCGAATGTCAAAATTAATTGTGGCCATATGATTGCCAATATAATATAGACTCCAACAGTTGTCGGTGTTATAGTCTTAATTTAAATAACATAAAATATCGTTATTAAATTTGTTCAAGGACGGATTAAAAGGTGGCGAAGGGGCGACCGCCCCTCCCGAGATAAAAGAAATAAAATAAAAAAGTGTAAAAGATTCAATTTGACTTCCTTAAAGTGGAAATATCCCAGGTTTGAGGAAAAGCGTCAAAGAGACCTCTGAGATTTCCGAAACCCGTCACATCCCGATCTAAACTTTGTCCGTATGTACACATGTACGTTTGTGCACTTTGAAATGCTTATATTGCGGGTGAGAACGGGGTTAATCAGTTAGATATTTTACGTTGGTTCTGACTTTTCTTCCTGCATTAACTGCAACAACAGAAAGATCTTTCTCGACTCTAAAATTGACCAAAACGTTTTAGAGAAACTGTTGTGATGCTTAACTAGACTTGAGGACGATTTTTTTTAATTTTAAGGCGAAAAGCACATTAAGCTATTATCGCCTCCCTAAATGTAAGTGTAAGTGTATGTTAGACTCGGGTACCGCGAGGGACGTCTAAATCCTCTCCAATAGGTGCAGCCAGTCTGCACCCCCTGCGGGGATAATGAGGACGAGGGACGAGGGATCAGCGGTAAAGTTAATTCAGTTACTGCAGCTATATATACAAAAAAATTATAGATAGGTATATTAAGGAGAGGGGACGTTATGTAAAAAGAACCAGTTTTGCAAAATTTTTAAAAATTAGGAATTTAAGAAAATTAAGTGATTTTGTGTGCGTCTTAAGTAGACTAAATTTTTACACTTATTTTATATGCGTCTTAAATATAAAAACAGCTTAATAATGCTAGTTTTTGAAGGTATTATTTCAAAAGTTGTAATCCCCTAGGCGGCCTTCTTTTAAATTGAATCATCCAACCAACCGCCCCACCCACAAAATTGCATTAATCCGTCAGTGAATTCGTTATGAATTATTTAACCAAACTGGGCCAACTTTAAAAGTATCATGTCGATCGTGCCCGCAGACCGCCGGCGGCAGGCGACGTAGTGGGTTGCATGGATAAACTGTAAGAACAGAACAGGTTTTCGTGAACAGTTTCGTAGTCGAGGTTGTTCTTTCAGAGAATAATTCTCTTTAAATACTTGCCATTTAGTCACAAATAATTCGATCAATAAAATGGCAGAATACCTGCTCTTCGAACTGTTCTCGGTGCCACGTCAAAACTACATTAACTAAAACGTATCTGTTCTAGCTGTTCTTTGAAAGTAGTGAAAGTGCACCTTGGCTGCTCCTTAAACACGTTATTTTTTAATTTAATTTTATTTATTTATTTATTTATTTTTGCTTAGATTTATGAGAGGACGAGGGATCAGTGCTAACGGTAAGGGAAAAGCAACTGCGGCTCGAACTAAGAAACTTTAGGTGACCAGAGTAGACTGACCGAAGCTTTAACCACTTCGACCACCGAGCCCCTAAACACGTTCGGGGTAATATATGGCAACATATGACAAAAAAGTCGTTCTTGTTACCTGTTCTGTTTTTCTTACACCCCATGCAGTGCAATATTTCTGCCACCGTTCTCTGTTCCCTTTTCTCTTCATTGATCTTAATCAAGTGCTTCTGTCAAGTTTAGCACCAACAACAACAGCGAGTAGGACTTGTTGCCTCCATTGTTGAAGACTAATTGGGTGCAAATTATGGTTCTCAACAGGATCTAGGTGGAACCCTTTGGCGGTCGATTGAATTCGGTGGAGGTCTATTGGGGGGTCGATGAAATAAATTCCTTTTTTAACTGCTTAAGATATCAGAACGTGAAGATTTAAGATTAATATTAACAAATATTTCCCCGGATATAAGTAAGATAATCGAAGAACATCAACCGCAACCATCTCATTAAAGTTGTATATATTTATGTGATTTATATTTTGTTTAAATTTCTGCATCTATAAACATAATTATGTCTTTAATGTATATCTAATAATACAAAATACAAATTATTTAAAAAAATTGTATTACTGGATTGCTCCTAATAAAAGCTTTATTTGCGGTGATATTTGTGCATCACATTGAAAACATATGGGGATCTACGGAATAAAAAATAAAATATTTAGGGGGTGGAAGCAGAAAAAGGTTGAAAACCCCTGTTCTACTCTGTGATTTTGTATTTGAAAATAATTCCTTTTGCAATTTTATAAATCACTTATTTATTAATAGTGTTGAATGTTCGTAAGGCTTTGTGGGATAACGTTTTGCTTTCTCAAAGAATAACTTATTTTAAAGTTAAGATTTTAGGCTTATAAATAGTGGTTTGTAAGCTTTCTCTGTTTTATTTTATGCAGTCGATCTGCCTACCGTTCAGAATTGAAGAACCTGTAATAACACGACCGCAAAGCGACAATAAGTGTTTATCTCATATCTGTGTAGGACCTATTAGAATGATAACCTTTACTAGAGATGTGAGCTCTCGCTGGTGGTGGCATCTTGAGGCAAAGCGTTAAGATACAGTTGAATAAACAATAGCACTGTCTATTTTCTCAAACTTATCCACCCCTGTCCTTGCAGTTTGCAGCGTTCATAGCGGCAGAAAGTCCAACTACTTGGACTTTGGTATCTATTTTCGAGCTCGCTTTTTATAATGATAGCTGTACTCCTAGTATGTTTGTATTCAATGGTAGGACCTACGAAATTTTATATCTGAAAGTGGGTTTTTCTGAAACCGACGAAGAGGATTGTTAACTTCTATTTAAGAAACATATTAACAAGTAAGATTGAGGACGAAGATAAATTTAGTAAAAATTGGATTTGTAAAATACAATTTAAATGTAAAGCAATGTAGGACAAACGGGACTAAAGTTTAAAACCAGATATAACGAACGATTAAGATCATTCAAATAATTCGACGAAAATTTTACATTATGAAGATGAAGCAAGGCGGTTAAATATTTTAGAAAATTTAGAAATACATAAGTTAAAATTACAGGTTAAAAGATAATAAACTAGAACTTACATTTACAAACAAACGTTATTTTTCAAACCCTGAAAATGTTCAGAAATTAAGAGGATTGTCTAAAAGCCCTGGGAGGACAAAGCAGAAGCGAGCACATCAATAAAAAGAAACCTGACTGGGCGGTAGAAGTGGGGAGGGGAGGGGTTGAGATAGTATAAAAGAACGAGCCTAGACTCGCGGGGCAGTACAGTGATGGAAGTATTCCGAAACGGTTCGACTAGTATAAAGAATGTACTCTACAAAATTACAACATTCGTAGCGGGAATAAGACGATTACATTAATAAATTATAGTTGTTTAATTTTGTTTTGAAACTACGAGACAATTAATTTACTACTATAAATAACTTTAAAAGTCCAGAAAGTTATAAGAGTTATTTATAATGCAGTAGTATACTGTATAACATTGACTTCGCGTCTGTTCGTTCTATAATGGAAAGAGGTAATTTAAGGGTAGGTTTTAGGCCTACGGTCTATTAATGTCCATTACAATATCCCGTACAAATTAATACAGATTAATGTCCCGTACAAATGCGCATAGTGCTTTTCTATACTGGTCAACAAATACAGCTACAGCTGGTGCTTATCAGTTTACAGTCGACAGTCCACAATCCACTGTAAAGCTAAGTTGCCTTTTTATTTCGATATTTCACAGTAGAAACTGTGGGTTATGAAAAGTGGCCATAGCCAATGTTAATTAAATTCCATTTTCATAAAAGCGTAAAACTTAACATTAACTTTTTTAAAAAAGATCATCGAATGTATAACTAACTCTCATAAAGTACCGATACTACACATTTTGTTACAGAATATCGATTAGGGAATAAATTGTTCAATCTGCGCCATCTCTCTCTCTCTCTCTCTCTCTCTCTCTCTCTCTCTCTCTCTGTGTGTGTGTGTGTGTGTGTGTGTGTGTGTGTGTGTGTGTGTGTGTGTTTGTGTTTTCATACCAAATTTCACCTCATTTGGTCCAGGAGTAAAAGCGTGATTGAATACACAAACTTTCTGAATTATAATATGATTAAGATTCAGATGATTATGGACCCAATTAAATTGTATAAGGAAAACAAAATTTCATAAATTAAAAACGGGCTTAAATATTAAGTTTAAATATAAAGTCTAAACTAAACTTCATAAATTAAAAATGGGCTTAAATATTAAGTTTAAATATAAAGTCTAAACTAAACAAAAGTTTTTTATTATTGTGTTTTTTTATGTCAAATTGGGATAGTGGTGGCATTTGTTATTGCGAGTATTCTGGTTAGAAGACTGGAACTCAAAGACGCCAGCCAAATCAGCATTGTTGAGATGCGACTGTTTATACGTGCATCACGTATCACGTATTTGATTAATCAAACAAGGAAAAGAATGACTGTATAACTCCATGTTGATTTAGTAGTATGCATTCATCACTTTTGTGTTTTCCGGGATGTACTTAAAGGCTGGTCCACGTCAGTCTGAGCCCGAAGTCAACACTCGCTAGTGTCTCCACTCCAAATCGATTGGGTAAAAGGATTAAAAGGTGATAGCAATTGGTCCCCAACTGATATCTACAACCTGTTTTATTCGAAGTTAACACCCTGGATGTGTGTTCAGTTCATAATTTAATTATTTTAATTAACTATTGGTTCTGTCGGCAAATTACAATTGTAATGAATTATTTATTAGGAAATCAAAACATAACAAGAGGTAAGTGACATTATTATAGACCAGGCTGCAGGAGCGCTCCCGCTAGAATCACATGAGATTTTTTTTCATAATCTTATGCAAAATGAGTCACTTATAATAATCCGGAAGTTGCCAGACGCTGACGGTGGTAAAAAAATTTTTCAAACAAATTGTGAAATTTTAATTTTTCTTCTCGGAACAATTTTTTTTTAGGTTTTTCGGGTTATTCTAAGCAAAACATTACTCTTGTGATTTTTCTCTTAAATTAATAGTTTTCGAGATATAGGCCTACGCGTTTGAAAGTTCGGCAAATTACAAACTCGACCCTCAGGGTCGAAAACCCGTACTAAAATTTATCATTTTTGAGGTTGAGAAGGTGCTATATTATTCTTTAATTATCCAGTAACAATCTGAAGAGTAAATGGAAAATATTTTATTGTAAAAGTTTGTTTTTTAATTGCTAAGTAAACTTACTAAACGTACACTCCGCTTTTCTCGCGTATCTCAAAGCATAGCTATATACTGTATATATATATATATATATATATATATATATATATACGCACGCGCGCGTTCGACGACGGATGACTTTGTTGTATTTTTTGCGAATAATAAACATAATTATAAGTTATTTTAATAATAATTATAACAAAGATATATATTCTTTGTGATCAAACTATTTTAGTATTAATTAAATTATGCATATAGGCCTATATTACATTATGTTATATATTCTCATATACTTTTTTTACACATTATTTAAAACGAACTCAAATAATTATTTATCTGATCGAATGGATACTACTTAAAATATGTTAAAACATTTTAATTTCGCGTCACAGCAGTATGATTTGTAATAGTGTGTTTTATTCTCGGTGAATAATAAACAAGTGCCGACCTGTGTATCATCGAACGTATCGGTACAAAGCGCGAATGCAAATATAATCTATTTGTGTGTGTGTGTGTGTGTGTGTGTATATATATATATATATATATATATATATATATATATATATATATATATATATAACTTATGGTATGGTTTCGAGGATGTCGCTATTTAAAAAAAACAACTTTTATTAATTACAATAAGAATGTAATATACACTTAAAAACTTATAATAATTATTCAAGTTCGTCTCATGTTCATTAAGATGTGAACTGAGTGAAACCTCGACTAACACTGAGCTTATTCTCTTCCTTCTCTACATTTTTTGTAGAGAAAATTTTGTTTAATTTTTTTTTTATATATATACTCTCATTTTTCGTGACGGCGATGATAACCTGAACGGTTTTTCGCCGGGAAAAAAAAAAAAAAAAAATCCTTCTCTACATACAATGAAAATGCTTACCATACTACAAACTGCATTGTCATCACTAAATCTAGCAAAGTCTACAATTATTGTCTATATCAAATAAAAATGCTTACCATGCTAAAAACTACATTGTCATCACTAAATCTAGCAAAGTCTACAATTATTGTCTATATCCAATGAAAATGCTTACCATGCTAAAAACTACATTATCATCACTAAATCTAGCAAAGTCTACAATTATTGTCTATATCAAATAAAAATGCTTACCATGCTAAAAACTACATTGTCATCACTAAATCTAGCAAAGTCTACAATTATTGTCTATATCAAATGAAAATGCTTACCATGCTAAAAACTACATTGTCATCACTAAATCTAGCAAAGTCTACAATTATTGTCTATATCAAATGAAAATGCTTACCATGCTAAAAACTATATTGTCATTACTAAATCTAGCAAAGTCTACAATTATTGTCTATATCAAATGAAAATGCTTACCATGCTAAAAACTATATTGTCATTACTAAATCTAGCAAAGTCTACAATTATTGTCTATATCAAATAAAAATGCTTACCATGCTAAAAACTACATTGTCATCACTAAATCTAGCAAAGTCTACAATTATTGTCTATATCCAATGAAAATGCTTACCATGCTAAAAACTACATTGTCATTACTAAATCTAGCAAAGTCTACAATTATTGTCTATATCAAATGAAAATGCTTACCATGCTAAAAACTACATTGTCATCACTAAATCTAGCAAAGTCTACAATTATTGTCTATATCCAATGAAAATGCTTACCATGCTAAAAACTACATTATCATCACTAAATCTAGCAAAGTCTACAATTATTGTCTATATCAAATAAAAATGCTTACCATGCTAAAAACTACATTGTCATCACTAAATCTAGCAAAGTCTACAATTATTGTCTATATCAAATGAAAATGCTTACCATGCTAAAAACTACATTGTCATCACTAAATCTAGCAAAGTCTACAATTATTGTCTATATCAAATAAAAATGCTTACCATGCTAAAAACTACATTGTCATCACTAAATCTAGCAAAGTCTACAATTATTGTCTATATCCAATGAAAATGCTTACCATGCTAAAAACTACATTATCATCACTAAATCTAGCAAAATCTATAATTATTGTCTATATAACTCCTCCACCCCTAAACAAAACTTCCGGGGGTGGTTGAATAGCAGCTTCCCTCGAAATAGCTTCTTAGAAGCTAATTTATAATGGTTACAAATTCTGATTCATACTTAGCTGGTAAAGAATATAACTTATAAATATTAAAATTTGTTTTTTCAACAATAGGCATGTTCATAAAATACACAATGTTATTTGAATCTAATTTACAATTAACTTCCATCAAGCCTTCTAACTCCCACGTATTTTCTGGCCTGGGCTCAATGGGTAATCCTTCACCGTAATAGTCATAGACTTTCATTATCTCAGTATATAATTCTTTGGTTGAGATAACACTAGGATTCTGTACCTAGCTTGCAGAATGTTAATGAATTTTCAATATCGGTTATTGTTTGTAACAACATTTTGTACAAAATATTTAATTGGTTTATTATATCTCTAAGCTTTTCTAGTTCTATATAAATGTTTACTTCATCGTTTACAAAATCTGATTTAGTTTTTAATTCTTTCTTGACTATTAGCATGGCAATTGCTACAATTTCTATAAATATGATTCAACACATTATTGTAATAGACATCAATATTATTTAACTGTACAATGAAATCACTTAAACTAAAATAGTGTACAAAAGAATTAAATGAAGACTTCAGTTTCGCTGGTCCTAAATCTATTGGAATCATCCCTAGGTTTTTAGAGTCATCCTTAAATTCTGCTGGGTCGGCAGTGGCTCTATCAAGGAACGGGAGGAACCTGGAACAGGATTTAGGGCTGGGTTAATTTTTATGTTTTTGAATTTCCTCGGTCTTTTAATTTTAGATAAATGAATTTTCTGCTTAGTATTATGGTGTCTTGGTTTTATTTCAGCTGTTTCCTCTCTTGATTTGTTGAAAACACCTCTTCTTTGTTAAATTTATTTTTGATTTTACTTTATTTCTACAAATTGTTTACATAATCTGTTGGGATTTCGGGTAAAGGCTCTCTATTCTGATTCCTTTTAGTTTGAATGTTTTCTTTAGTCTTCTGGTTAGTTTCTCTGATATATTCGTATAATTTCTTTGTTTTCTCTTTGTGACTTATTACGTAATCGTTAGTGACCTGATTTTCAATGTCAATATTCAAAACGTGATTTGAGTCAATATGCCCGTACAATACTTCAAATAGTGTTAATTTTGTTACTGAATGGATGCTATTATTGTAAGCTATGATTGCATATTTTACTTTCTTTGTAATATTATCGTTTGTAAATTCTACCTGGTTATTTAAAAGCCTTATGTGTTCAATTAAGGTGGAATGGAATCTTTCAATTAATTCATTAGAAGGTGGGTGTTGAGTACTTATAAAATGTATTTTAATTTTGTGTAATTCCAAGATTTCTTTAATTATTTTATTATTAAATTCAGTTCCATTGTCTGAAACAATGGACTCAGGTAGTCCATAATGTGCAAAGTAGTGTAAGAGTTTATCAGCGACCTCGGTAGCACGTGCGCCTCCCACACGATACACTTGTGCATAGCTAGAGAATCCGTCTATGATACTAAGAAATCTGTTTTTTTCTAATGAAATGCTATCTATGTGGATTGTTTGCAGTGGTCGTACTGGTGTAGGCGTAAGATTCATCTCGACAAATTAATAATGTCGTTTTCTAGATTATTTCTTGATATTTCAACGATTATTCTTATTTTAGAGTTTCCAAATAATTTTAATATCATAACTTTTTTTGGCTGATAGTCTACCTTGTACAAAAATATCTGGTTTTTCCCAAAATTCACAGGTTTTTCAGAAATTGGAATTTCCACTTGCGTATTCCCTTTGAAATTGGAGTGAACGGTTTGGTCGCTTTCTTCATTGATCTCTTGCTGATTGACCGCGTTATCTTCTTCCTCCAAATCAAAGTTTACTATCATCGACTGAATATCGTCTAAATCTGGAAAATACAGTTGGGTTGACTCAGCAGTAGTCTTCTGTAATTCTTCGTCCACAGAATTTTGAGGGTCCTTTGATACTATTTCGGTGACATTCAGTTGAATTCTGGATATTATGTCCGCGTTCTGGTTTAATTTACCTTTTTCATATTTTATTTCGTAGTTGTATTCTTCTAATTTTAATCTCCATCTTAAAAGTTAGAATTCGGTTCCTTAACAGAGAACAACCATTGCAAAGGTTTGTGATCTGTATGCATTTTGAATTTTCTTCCAAATAAATAAGGCCTAACGTGTTTTGTCGCCCATACGATTGCGAGTAATTCCTTGTCATTTGCGGAATAGTTAGTCTCACTGTCATTAAGAGTTCGTCTAGCATACGCTATGGGAAGGTCTTTTCCATTTTTATCTTAGTTTAAAATTGCTCCTATTACAGAATTGCCAGCGTCAGTGGTTAATATAAATTCCTTTTCGAAATCGGGATATTGTAAAATTGGTTCGTTAGTCAATATATTTTTGCTTGTTTCAAAGCAATTCAAATAGCCGACTATTTGAATTGCTTTGAAACATACAAAAACATATTGACTAACGAACCAATTTTATTAGTGTTATTAGGGTCAATTTTGGCGTTTTTCTTTAAACAACTGGTAAAAGGTTTAGTTATTTTTGCGAAGTTTTTAATAAATTTTCGGTAATATCCAAGTAATCCGAGAAATCCCTTTGTTTGTTTAGCTATTTTCAGAATTGGGTAATTTTTTATAACTTTTATTTTTTCTGGATTGGACTTTACTCCATCTGGTGTTACTACGTGTCCTAAATAAGCAATTTCCTTTCTTAAAAATTCCGTTTTGTCCAATTGTATTTTGAAATTAGCTCCCCTTAATCTATCAAATACCTCTCTCAGTCTTTGCACGTGTTCTTGTAAGCTAATTGAATATATGGTAACGTCATCGTGATAGATTAGGCAAGTTTCGTTCTGGATTCCACGCAACACGTTGTTCATTATACGTTGAAATGTAGGTGGGCTGTTTTTCAGTCCGAACTGCATTCCCAAAAATTCATAGTGTCCCGTTTCGGTTGAAAAAGCTGTCTTATCAATGCTGTCGGGATGCATTTCAACCTGATGAAATCCAGTGTCGTGAAATATTATGATCTCCACAATTTGTCCAATATGTCTGTTATATTAGGAAGTGGGAAATTGTCGTCAATAGTTTTTGAATTTAGTCCTCGGAAATCAATTACTAGCCTAAACTTTTGTCTGTTGGACACGTCTGCTTTTTTTGGAACAATCCATACGGGTGAATTTCACGGTGAATGTGAGGGTCGAATTATTTCTTGATCAAGCATTTCCTGGATTTGTTTATTTACCTCCTTACAATGAATTTCCGGATATCTGTAGATTCTTGTGTCCTGATTACATGCTTAATTTGGTTAGTGAACGTCAAATTATTATTTTCATGGTGGAATATGTCAGAATATTCAGAAATTAATTTTAGAATTTCTCGTTTTTCCTCAGTGTTCATATGATCTGTTCTAATTTTTTTGTAAATCTAATTTATTATCTTTATTTTTTAACATGTTGAAATTTAGTGAATTCTCTGATTATTACTTAATTTACAAATTTTAAAATTGCTTAGCGGTTCTACATCCATTTGTTTAACAATTAAACGTCTATCAGATATTGTATTATTAACTACAGGGCAATAATTCTCGCCATTTTCTACTTTTACTATGAACTGCGGTATTTCTATCCCATCTTTCTGTCTGTGGGGTAATTGTACATATTTTGAATGTTTACTTTACCGTTTGTTTAGATCGTGCTCTAATTACGTAGCAAGTGGTACCTTTTTCTTTTACTTCTTTATTATTATGAATATTATTTTTATTAGGCTCGTCTGCGTTAAAGAATTGCATAGGTATCTTCTTGTCACAAAATACTAATTTATTATTTACGAAATCTAAGGTAATTTTTAATTCCCTAATATTATCTAGTCCGAGTAACAAGTCGAAATCTTTGTAAAAATCAAATAAATAAAATTTTGAAATCTTCTTCTTAAAAAAAATATTTTTTTAGATTTAAGAATACAAAGGAAAGCACAAACAATTGAATTTGGAATATATAGAAAAGATACATACACAGATAATATAATTAACGCAAAGTCAAACCACCCATTAGAACGTAAACTAGCGGCGTTTAGACACATGTTCAATAGATTATCAAATGTACCACAAAAAGGAAAGAATATAAAGAAGAATTGAATACAATAGCAGTGAACAACGATTAAGATTTAAAAATTATAAGAAATCTGTTACAAAGAATTAAAAGAAAGAGAGAGGAAGAAAACAGCAATAAAAGAGAGGATACAAAACGAAAATGGGCTAAATTAACATATACGGGGAAGAGGCATATAAATTTAAGATTTTTTTTTAGAAAATATGATATAGACATAGCAATGGCTACAAATAATACAATAAGGAACAAACTGACAAAGAATATAGAAGAAAAGGACAATTATAGTAAGAATGGGGTATACAGAATATAGTGTGGATGCGAGGCAGTCTACATAGGACAAACGGGACGAAAATTTAGAACTAGGTTTAAAGAACATGTAAGATCATTCAAATAAGGCAAACTGATTCAAATTATGCGTCACATTTAATAAAAGAGGGACACATACCTCGAGAATTTACCATTGCACAATTTAGGTGGGCTAACATTTCTCAGAAGCATTACTGGAGCACCAACTTTTAATGTCAACATATGTGGTGGAAACCCTGGAGGGTTTAGCGAGTTAAGAAATTCAGCTGGATAATTAACTGCATCATCTAACTTCCTTTTTTATGTGGCATTAGGCTTTCATCCTAAACTATGAGCTTGCATTCTTTTAAAACTTTTGATATATTTGATTGTTTATTATTATTACATTTCGGAGTCTTGACGGTATTCAGGTTAAGTGGCAATTTGAATAGTGCGCCTCGATATTGTTGTAAGAAGGTATCCTGAAAATTTCAAGTCTCCAGTTATAATAGTCTCGGCTGTATTTTGATTATTAAAGTTGAACTAATAAGGTCAGTAGTTTAATGGCGTTAAAATCAAATTTTTGAAAAATCCAGTTTTAATGCATGCCTGTATGGTAACCTAAATGTACCCTGAAAATTTCAAGTCGCTAGCTAAAATAGTTTTGGCTCTGCGTTGATTGTGAATCAGTCAGTCAGTCAGGACTTCTTCTTTTATATACTAAGATATATATATATATATATATATATATATATATATATATATATATATATATATATATATATATATATATATATATATATATATCTTATATATATATAATATATATCTATATATTATATTATATATATATATATATATATATATATATATATATATATATATATATAATTAAATTTATTATGCAATATATATTTAACTGTACACGCTATAAAAACGTTTGTGTGGTAAACGGGCCGGTATATGGTATAATGGCGTAATTTATAATTGCAATAATTGTTATTCATATACATAATTTTATACAAATATACATGGATCATTCAAAAAAGTTAAAGTCAGTAGCGCGTATTGAACTGAAATCCTTTAGTTACATAAGCAGAAAACCGCGTGACAATTTTTACCTGATACGATTTCAAAGTATTTTCTCTATCAAAATTAACATGTATCATGTTTTAGGGCAGGTTGTGCGCATCGCTTGATGCGAGTGCACAAATTTATATTGGATACTAAATAGCGTATGTATTTTGCGCGTCACAAGTCTCATACATAAGTAATGAAAATAAAGACAATAAAATGAATATTACTGAAATTGTATAAACAATAACAAATAAATGTTGTATTAATATTTAAAAAAATATATTATTTAAAAAATACAATACATATAATTATAAGTTTTAAGGAAAAAATACCAAATCATGAGTCGTCTTTCGAATAAAAAATAAAAAGGAAGAGAAAACAATGATATGTTTTTTATTTTTGGTTCAATAACAGAAATTATTATTTTTTTTTTTAGTCAGGTGCTCTGAAAGCGTTCGGTTCAAAAAACGGTTTTTGAAATAATTCTCCAGAAAAATGTTAAAATCAGATTTTTTAAATTCAGGTTGATGATTGTGCACAAAAATATAATCCATATAATCCGTACTTACTCAAACAAAATGTATGTGTTCTTACAGCCCAAATGCCAGGTTCTGGAGTTTTAAGAAAACTACTCATCAGATTTCGTAGGTTAATAATTGAAGTCAGTGAGCAAATTTTTACTAAACAAATTTACGTTTCCGAATTAAACCGAAAAAAACGAAAAATAAATCCAGGCTAATTTATGCGGATTTTAATGCTGATATTTGTTTTCAACAGTATGTTATCCTGGTGTTTATGTTTGAGTTAAATAAACTAAAAGTTTTTTTGTTTTTTATTTAGAGAATTTTACAGACAGACCAGACAATCGAAAAAAAGAAAAAATGTTCATAAATATGATTACTGGAAGTTTTTTTTTATTTTAACTTAAAGAATAATTTCCAAAAGTCTGAGAACATAATTTTTAATCAATCTTTATAGTATGTTATGTATGCAACATAATTCTTTTACTTTTCCGTATTTTAGGATCTCATATATTAATAGAAAAACTGGATAGCAAAATAATTTTTAGCACTAAAGTTTACCATGTAAAAAATTGTAAAAATAATATTTTTATAAACTCGGTACAACATGGCATGTGAACCAGATCTAATTTCATTATAACTCCAAACAAAAAAACTTTTTTTCTAATTCTCACGTGGGTTCTTATTTAATACTCTACCAACTTCTTGTTTATTATGTAGGACAGCACTACTTAAAATATTTTAAGAATAGTATGTGATGAAATAAACAATGTAGTAATTGATCCAAAGTATGCTATTTTATACGAGGGTTGATCAAATATAAACGAGACTGATTTTTTAAAAAAATTATTGCTTACTTACAAATTATTCTTGATACAACTTATTTTTCTACATAGTCTCCCGCACGAGTAACACATTTTTCCCACCGGATTGGAAGTTTTTTAATTCCATCTTCGTAAAAAGTTCTCGTGCGTTCATTGAGCCATTGGAGCACGAAGGTCTCCACTGCAGAATCGTCTTCGAAACGCTGGCCTCCAAGCGCCTCTTTGAGTGGCCCAAACAGGTGATAGTCGCAGGGTGATAAGTCTGGACTGTATGGGGGATGTTCCATTGGTTCCCAGCCAATTTGATCGAGTTTAAGCCTCGTAGCGTTCGCCGAATGTGGTCGGGCATTATCGTGAAGAAGAATGACGTTTCTCGCCGGTTTAGATTTCCTTTTCCTACGAAAAGACTGTTTTGCGGCCTCTAAAACATCGCAATAATATTGTGCATTTATTGTGCGTCGTTGATGGAGGAAATCGACGTGAAAGGCGCCTTGATTGTCGAAAAATACAGTGGCCATTACCTTCCCGGCCGACGATCGTGATTTGGCCCACGGTATATAGATACATCTATATACCGTGATTTGGCCTACAGAGGCGCCCTCTCTCCCCTCTTTCGCCACTCCATACTTGCCTGTTTCGACTCGGGAGTGTAATGGTGAACCCACGATTTTTTGAACGCTACCATAGCTCAACTGGAGTTCATCTGCAATAAATCGCAGCGATATACGTCTGTCTTCGTCCAGGAGCTTCCGAACAGCATCAATGTTTTCGTCCGTGACGAAAGTGGTCGGGCGTCGATCATGGCTGAGGTTTTCTACTGCTTCCCGTCCTTCGGCGAATTCCTTGTGCCGAGCAAAAACGCGAGCTCTTGACAGGGTCCTGTCCCCGTATTGAGCCGTCAATCTACGAAAGATTTCAGTCGGATTGACCCCCTCCTTGGCAAAAAACTTAATAATAATTCTCTGCTCCACGGAAACGTGCACTTCACTCTCACTCATTGTATAGTTTTATACTGAAGGGTCCGAACGGAAATGTTGCCCGTCTACGCCCAACCTCCCAGGCTACCTGAAACCCCACCCTTTAGAGTTCAATGTCCAACGGAAAAGTTTTTAGAAAGTCAGTCTCGTTTATATTTGATCAACCCTCGTACATGTTTTAAACTTCTTTAATTTTAAACGTTTACAATGCATGTACATTAATTAAGGTTCTACTAAATATTGTTGTTAAATTTATCAAATAGTACTCAGTCAAATATATAGTTCAACTTCAGAAAATCATGATGTTGTGGAACTGGTGGTCTAGGAAAGGAAGAAACCGATGTTTTGTATTAAATAGACAGGCTCACTGCCGTAATGAAAACGAAAGTTTAGGAACGTTGACCTGGGACGTAAACACGAAAAATTTTCGCTCTACCCCTCAGTTGTTGGTAGGAAGAGAGAGAAAAAGAATGCAATCACCCCCTATATCTGTCTTTTTCTGAGCTACAAGTTCAGAAAAAAACATGCAACGCTGTCTATCGGCGGGAAATCCAAGTAGCGTTCTCGGCCGAAAAAATGTGCTGAATTTTACAGGCAAGAAGTGTCCTTCTTATAGATTCTGTATTCATTGGTATTACTACTGGAAACAACGCCTACGTGACTCGAACCCGCTTAGCGCTGCTTTCACCGAGCTATCAGTGTTTCAATAAGAACTACGTGAATAATCACTGCCGAATTCATTTTCGCATTTTGATGGGTTTGAACGTTTGATTGGCTAATTTACGCAGACTTTAACGCTTAATTACAATGTTGAAACGAAGTTTTCAAAAACAATTTGCGTGATAAAAAAGTTATGTTCTTTACAGATTAGTTTAGTTTAGGCCGCTATTTTTAAACGATTTGCTGCATAACTGGAACTTGTCCAAGCTTTAACGATAATTTACCTATGGACCAAACACACACACACACACACACACCGGGAACAATTTCACAAGATTTTGAAGAAATTGAATACATATGATGAAATTACAATGCAAGTAGGTATAAAAAAAACCTTGTAGTAGCGTAAGTAAATATTGTTTTCGAAATTTTATCAAATTGATCTTTGGAAGTAAATAGTTCTAATCAGTGATTCAGGGCAAATTTGCTTAAGGTGAACTATTGAACCTAAGTAAAGAGATAGACATGGGGCATAATACAATTTTTCTTATCCGAAATTTACAGTAGTTCGATATTAGACAAAAATTAAATACGTCCTATACTTTCAAAACAAAAATTTGATAAAAAAGCATAACGACCGATTTTAATCAATAAAAAAAAACATATGAATAAAATTTGTCCAAATATTATTCGTGTATCGAAAAGCTGGTAGTTTAAGAGTTATAGTTACAACTTTAGTTAAATACGATTTAAAATACTGTTTATAAATAGATTAACAATACGTTTTCTATATAAAATCTGAATCGATAAAGATGAGACTATGTTAAAAATAATGTCAAAAATCCTATATTGATTATACAGTAATTATTTTCTAAAGCCATATGTTTTTTAAAAAAGAATAAAAGCTTATAAATTGGGCTAATTTGGTATAACTTACGACACTTAAAAGTATGTAAATATAAATTATTGTAAAGTAGCAGAACCGATTTTTATAAAACCAAAAAAAAGTGTCCGGTAGTTATAAAAGTTAAATAAAACAATTAAATCTTATTAAAATAAGTAAAATTCAAAATAAATAGAATACAAATTAATAACTAAGGTAAAATAAATTCAACCACACTATAAATAATTTGTATAGGAGCTCGGTGGTTGAAGTGCCTAAAGCATCGGTCAGTCTACTGCGTCATTCTGCGCACCTAAAGGTTCTCAGTTCGAGCTGCAGTTGGTCCCGTTGCTTTTCCCTTACCGTTAACACTGATCCCTCGTCCTCATTAGTCTGTCTTTTTTGTAAGAGCTTTGCACGCAAACTTTATTTCTTTGGAAAAAGTGTTTTTTACGAATTCTTATGTTGTGCTTTGTTTTTGTAAATGGTTAGTCTACTATTACACTTCCAATATGTTCCATAGACTGAAGATACGTTTCATAATTCTTCCTAGCTGTTGCTAGACCTGGCGGAGCCCAGTGTATCTACTGTCTCAACAAAATCAAAAATATTTCGTAGAAAAGAAGTGAAGTTAGAAGCAAATCAATATGTGCATGTAATAAATGTGAGCATGGTATGTCCTTGTGTGCTGCTAAAACTCCACAACCCACTCCCACAGCCCCATGGAGGTCATGCGGGACAATCGAAGCCCGCATAACCTATAATGTTTGTCGAAGCAAAACATTTAAGCTAGTTTCTCTTAGAATTTAAAGCCATGTATATAGGGTCTAACTGCAATACAGCTGATCAGCAGCATTACATTGTATCATCTTTACAATAGATTTAACATTGACCTAGGCTAACCAGAAAGGATATATAACCCTTAATTGATATATGTTTGTAACACGAACTGCCAAACTCAAATAGAAGATTGTTTAAATAAACCAAAAATTAAAAATGTAATATACAAGATGAAACAATCAAAACAGTTCACTTCGAAATTCATAAATTACCGACATAAATATCAATTAATTTTTTTTTTTTTTTTTTTTTTTTTTTTTTTTTTTTTTTCCGACTATTGTGCACAATTGGGCTAATGCAAACGAAAATAAAATATCAATTAAACCAAAGCAATGTAAATAACAATTAAATTAATATTATCGAACTGTACTTATAATAAAGTTATGACTCCCGTAGTAGGCATAGATGTAAGCCAAGCAGAGAGAAAAATATAGTTTCAAAAGAAGTGTTATATACGAGGGTTGATCAAATATAAACGAGACTGATTTTTTTAAAAATTTATTGCTTAATTACAAATTATTCTTGATACAACTTATTTTTCTACATAGTCTCCCGCACGAGTAACACATTTTTCCCACCGGATTGGAAGTTTTTTAATTCCATCTTCGTAAAAAGTTCTCGGGCGTTCATTGAGCCATTGGAGCACGAAGGTCTCCACCGCAGAATCGTCTTCGAAACGCTGGCCTCCAAGCGCCTCTTTAAGTGGCCCAAACAGGTGATAGTCGCAGGGTGATAAGTCTGGACTGTATGGGGGATATTCCATTGGTTCCCAGCCAATTTGATCGAGTTTAAGCCTCGTAGCGTTCGCCGAATGTGGTCGGGCATTATCGTGAAGAAGAATGACGTTTCTCGCCGGTTTAGATTTCCTTTTCCTACGAAAAGACTGTTTTGCGGCCTCTAAAACATCGCAATAATATTGTGCATTTATTGTGCGTCGTTGATGGAGGAAATCGACGTGAAAGGCGCCTTGATTGTCGAAAAATACAGTGGCCATTACCTTCCCGGCCGACGATCGTGATCATGGCTGAGGTTTTCTACTGCTTCCCGTCCTTCGGCGAATTCCTTGTGCCAAGCAAAAACGCGAGCTCTTGACAGGGTCCTGTCCCCGTATTGAGCCGTCAATCTACGAAAGATATCAGTCGGATTGACCCCCTCCTTGGCCAAAAACTTAATAATAATTCTCTGCTCCATGGAAACGTGCACTCACTCTCATTCATTGTATAGTTTTATACTGAAGGGTCCGAACGGAAATGTTGCCCGTCTACGCCCGTCCCAAACCTCCCAGGCTACCTGAAACCCCACTCTTTAGAGTTCAATGTCCAACGGAAAAGTTTTTAGAAAGTCAGTCTCGTTTATATTTGATCAACCCTCGTACGAACGAAAAACAATGAAAACAACTGGAAATCGACCAATCAGCGATGAAAGGAGCAGTACCTATACCAGTTGAATACCTGAGTGCAAAAACGTTATCCAAAAAAGCAAAAATATTATGACTCTGTAACATCCGAAATTAAATTCTAGTAGTTAATGAAAGATAGTAGCAGACATTCTAAGTGTTAATTAAAGTACAAACTAATTAAATGTGATCAATTAAAGTATTAAAAAATTAATAATAATAAAAACATCTAGAATAGTCGAACATAATCTTATCGCAATCTAAGACTAGAAGGTCTTAAATTTAGATATATCCTAAAACTTGAAATATTTTAAAAATCTTACTGCATAAAGAAACAAACCTTCAAAATTATCTTTTTATTGTTTTCTTTTTAATATATATATATTACTCTGCAAGTATTATCATTCCGACCCGAGATAAATGAGCTTGTTATAATAAAAGTAATTAAATGTAAATATTATAATTTTTTGAGAATCATAAATTAATGTAATTAGAACAATGACTTTTTTCCGCCTAGCGGTATTTTTTACACACTTCGTAAGGTTACCACCGTTTCGAAATCTTACTTTCTCATCTTCAGGCCGTAATACAAAATGTCAAATCCCTTTGTCGAGGTTGTCACAAAGTTGAACAAAACATTGAAAACACACATCACAAACACAGGTAGTCTGAAATGTAACGCCATACGAGTTACACGTATTGTTTGGTCCAACCAAATTTTTATTATGTGTATTTTATGTAATTGTGTTTAGTGTTTGTGACGTGTGTTATCAATGTTTTGTTTAACTCTGTGACGACCTCGACAGAGGGATTTGACATTTTGTATTACGGCCTGTAGATGAAACAGTAAAATTTCGAAACCGCAGTAGCCTTTACGAGGTGCTTAAAAAAATACGACTAGACTGAAGATAATAGGTCGTAATCCTAACTATTTAAACGTGTGGTCCGGTGGCTATGTTGCAGTAATAAATTAATGAAATAAATTTTGAAATTGTTGAACACTTTAAAGGTTAGAAATTAAATATTTTAAGGAACATTTTAAAACTACAACTCGAAAAAGCCGGGAAATATCAGATAATTTTAAATTGTTGAGCCCTGATGGTAAGACTCGGCCGGTTGGGAGCTTTTTGTTATGGCGGTGGTGGGGTTCTGGTCCTGGTTAATGAGTTGGAACTCAACAGTATAGAAGAAAGATTTATTCACAACTTGCTATGTGAAAAATACAATATTACAAATCAACAACGTACAATTCCTTTAAATCACTTTAAATAAATCGCTACTGAAACTGATACTTAACACTCTTAAGTTAAACCAACATAGGTTCACCTAGGCAGTCTATTGAGACTGGTCTACTCACACTTAACAAACTTAGGTTAAACCAACATAGGTTCACCTAGGTAGTCTATTGAGACTGGTAGCGAGTCCCCCAAAGAGAGGGTTTATATACCATTTGCTTAAATTTCTAGAAGCTTCTGTCATTAATTTGTAATTAAGGCGTTTGGTCACGTACAGTAAACATATAAATGACCCTAATTTACATAAACAATTTTAAGCTTGCTAATTAACAGATTTATAATAGTTCGTTAACGATATCTTGATAGGTTTTTGATATGTTGTTCAAATACAAAAATTCCAGTATTTATCTCAATTGTGCTGGGGGCATAACAAAATAAATGCTTCATTTGCGTTCGTTTTTCTCGCTGACTTTATCTTGTGTGAAGTACAATACATTATTTGCAACCTACAACTCCTCCGTAAAATAGTTAGTAAAAGGCTGAATTTCGAAAGTATTATGGTCATGAAGTCATTTACGAATAAGTAAACTTTGTTGAAAATACAAAAGTTTAACCTCTATATTTGCGTTGTTGCTATTAGGCCTACTGTTTCTATTGCCTAAAACAAGTGCAATCAAATTAGCATAACATCGATGGATTGGTGGCTTTACAACGGAAACTGGATAGTTTGGAACTGGCGTAGTTTTGACGGTTTTTGACAACGGTGAGCCGTAAATTAATCCTTCGCTAATTGGGAGTACTCTAGCGCAAGCATAGGTACCAGTGAATACGGAATCTGTAAGGACACTTCATGCCTGAAAAAGTCAGAATATTTTACTTTCTGCGATACTTGACGCATCTACCGATAGGCAGCGCTGGATGGTATAGGAGCGAAGACGTTCTCTGTCCTTCTTTGTCTGCCTCTCTTCTCTCCAAACCCTACCCTAATATTTCACCTACATTTGATAAATTTACTATCGCCTCAACTGGTGACAGCTTTATTCGCAAACATGTGATGAACCTCCCCCCGCTCCGAATTATCGGTTCTGTGACTGAAAAGTAAGACGACGTGTCCCTATTTGCATTGTAAATAGATAAACCAATTCACAATGCAAATATAGATGAGTACTTTGTAATTTGTCAGTAAAGAAATCACTTCTTAACTGATCCTAGCTTATGTACTACAGGATTGGAATAAAACTTCTATGTTCCATTCATTTCGTAAATTTATAAATTTAAGATTATTACGAATTTAATATTTTTGTTGTTATTTTAAGGCGAAAAGCACATTCAAGCTATTATCGCCTCCCTAAATTTATATGTGAGTGTAAAGTGTTAAAGTCGTAAACATAGCCTAGTGTTGTAAGTGTAAGTGTGTGTTAGACTCGGGTACTGCGAAGGACGTCTAAATCCTCTCAATAGGTACAGCTAGTCTGCACCCCCTGCGGGGGATATGGAATTTAATAAAACACAATAAGTTAATGTTTTGTAAATAACTGAATGCAAAATCAGGTCCGGGAGCTGTACAAAAAAACTCTGTTCATCAGATTGCGTTCACGTATGAAACGTAGGCTGTTAAGTCAGTAAGCAAAAGTTTAATTAAAGCAAATTTACAGTTTGGAATTGAACCGAAAAAATAAATCCAGGGCAGGTATTTTTTGTTTCTCGATTTATTGTTTAACCATACAATTTTTATTTCAAATTCGCTACTATCATATTATTATTTTCGTATATGTCCATAATTTGAGCAACATCTGATGAACCGAATTTGAAAAATTGGACCGATTTTTTCACTGACACCCCATACCATATGATCATTCCATTCCACTGATTATTCAATACCATATGAATTTATCTTTTTTTCTTCAATCTCTCGTAGTTATTTAAATTAATAAAGGATGTGTGTGTCCGCGCGCGCTCGCGCGTGCGTGTGTGTATGTTTAAGGATGTGTTTAACCTCGAAGCAGGATTTTTAATTACTTATTTTTTAAATTAGGTATTACATGAAAATTACACCTCACGATCTATTATAGATCATTCACGATTACCACGTTTGAAGGTCACGTTTCTAACTAGTCGTATCGGTGTTGAGTCCTGAGGGAGGCTTGGTCGGTTGAGAGCTTTTAGAAATGCTGTATGCAGTTGTGAGGTTCTGGTTTTTGTAAATTAGTTAGAACTTATAGTTGTAAAGAAAATAGATTTATTAACACTACTTACATAGAATTGTATTTATTATTACTGTACAATCAAAATCCTTTTACTTATAAATCCTAAATGAAATGGTTCCTTTAAAAATTCTTAGTAACACTCTAGATTGTACTATTGGATCTTAAAGGATGTCGATAGGGTCGCGATTTCCGGTTGGAAGCTTTTAGATTATTTTTTTTTTTTATCTGTGCAACGTGGGTAAATTTGTGATTAAAGATATAGAACACTAAAAAGATAGAAGTTTACTTAAATTCTTTGTTTTACTACACTTCACAAAACAATTACAAGTAATCACATTAAACATTAAAATTCTACGCGCAGTTATGTAGTTCCCAGGGTACGTGATTTTTTTCTTTAAATCACGAGTTTTTTCATTAAGGCCGATTGTCCAATGCCAAATGCCAAGACCAAATGCGGACTACGCATTCAAAACCTAACCTTCTATTTTTAATGTAACTGCGGCCACTGAAAACGTAACGGAGCTGAGCTGAATAAAGCGGCGTAGCCTCAACTATATCTAGATTCGGTTTTAAATTGACTCAACTTCCTCCACCACGCCTACAAACTTATTTTTTCTCGTTACTAGTTTAACGTTGCCTAGTTTACAGTTTTTAAACTTAGTAGTTGCCTAGGACCCGTTACAGTAGGCCTAAATATTTAGATTTAAAAGATACGAACGCTTTCTTTCCGCTTCCGGTCGCCGTTCATTTCATTCACTGCGCTGGCTCAGATCAGCGCACCTCCGCTCCGTTCCGTTCCACATTTGACGCACATCCGCCTGGTCTTTGTATATTAGCCCAAGTGTGCACAATAGTCGGACGTTAAACACCAAAAAATAAAAAAAAAAAAAAAAAAATGTAATACTGTACAATATTTTTCAACAGTGTATTTTATATAATTTCTTACACACAGTTCTAGACGCTTTTATTTAAATTATTGTATAATATCTTGTCTTTAATTTAAACACAATTTATTATGGAATTTGGATCTTATATTTCATAGGATCCTAAGGTTGGTCACTTAGGCAGCCTATTAAAGGCCAGTGCCACCAAATGCAGAGCGGAATGAAGATGAACGGAAACGGAGTTCAGTCAGTTTAAAAAACGCGTTTGCATTTTTTAAATCTAAATATTTGTCTACTGTAAGGGATTCTACGAAACTATATTTAAAAATTGTAATGAGAGATAATAAATTGCGAGACGTGGTGGGGGAAGCGGAATCAGCTTCAAAACCGATTAGATAGTTAAAGCTACGCGGAGTGGAGCTCAGTGACGCTTAGAGTTGGGCGTTTCTGCTATTTTTACAAAACTTCAAGAAACTGTTTGTTGAGGAAAAAAGCTGCTTTTTAAAACAGTTTGATAAAAACAGGTTTAGAAAACTGAAACTCAAAGTTGTATTAGCAGCTTATGATTTTCTGAAGTTGAACTATATATTTGACTGAGTACTATTTGATAAATTTAACAATAATATTTAGTAGAACCTTAATTAATGTACATGCATTGTAAACGTTTAAAATTAAAGAAGTTTAAAACATGTATAAAATAGCATACTTTGGATCAATTACTACATTGTTTATTTCATCACATACTATTCTTAAAATATTTTAAGTAGTGCTGTCCTACATAATAAACAAGAAGTTGGTAGAGTATTAAATAAGAACCCACATGAGAATTAGAAAAAAAGTTTTTTTGTTTGGAGTTATAATGAAATTAGATCTGGTTCACATGCCATGTTGTACCGAGTTTATAAAAATATTATTTTTACAATTTTTTACATGGTAAACTTTAGTGCTAAAAATTATTTTGCTATCCAGTTTTTCTATTAATATATGAGATCCTAAAATACGGAAAAGTAAAAGAATTATGTTGCATACACAACATACTATAAAGATTGATTAAAAATTATGTTCTCAGACTTTTGGAAATTATTCTTTAAGTTAAAATAAAAAAAAACTTCCAGTAATCATATTTATGAACATTTTTTCTTTTTTCGATTGTCTGGTCTGTCTGTAAAATTCTCTAAATAAAAAACAAAAAAAACATTTATTTTATTTAACTCAAACATAAACACCAGGATAACATACTGTTGAAAACAAATATCGGCATTAAAATCCGCATAAATTAGCCTGGATTTATTTTTCGTTTTTTCCGGTTTAATTCGGAACCGTAAATTTGTTTAGTAAAAATTTGCTCACTGACTTCAATTATTAACCTACGAAATCTGATGAGTAGTTTTCTTAAAGCTCCAGAACCTGGCATTTGGGCTGTAAGAACACATACATTTTGTTTGAGTAAGTACGGATTATATGGATTATATTTTTGTGCACAATCATCAACCTGAATTTAAAAAATCTGATTTTAACATTTTTCTGGAGAATTATTTCAAAAACCGTTTTTTGAACCGAACGCTTTCAGAGCACCTGACTAAAAAAAAAAAATAATAATTTCTGTTATTAAACCAAAAATAAAAATCATATATCATTGTTTTCTCTTCCTTTTTATTTTATTTGCGATAATTTTTTCAAAACACGACACATGATTTTTATTTTTTGTTCAGTAACAGAAATTTGTAACTAAGAAATTGCTCTAGATTTGGTATTTTTTCTTAAAAGTTATAATTATATGTACTGTATTTTTTAATTAATGTTTAAACAAAATATTAATATAATATTTATTTGTTATTGTTTATACAATTTCAGTAATATTCATTTTATTGTCTTTATTTTCATTACTTATGTATGAGACTTGTGACGCGCAAAATACATACGCTATTTAGTAACCAATATAAATTTGTGCACTCGCATCAAGCGATGCGCACAACCTGCCCTAAAACATGATACATGTTAATTTTGATAGAGAAAATACTTTGAAATCGTATCAGGTAAAAATTATCACGCGGTTTTCTGCTTATGTAACTAAAGGATTTCAGTTCAATACGCGCTACTGACTTTAACTTTTTTGAATGATCCATGTATATTTGTATAAAATTATGTATATGAATAACAATTATTACAATTATAAATTACGCCATTATACCATATACCGGCCCGTTTACCACACAAAAGTTTTTATAGCATGTACAGTTAAATATATATTGCACAATAAATTTAATTATATATATATATATATATATATATATATATATATATATATCTTAGTATATAAAAGAAGAAGTCCTGACTGACTGACTGACTGATTCATAATCAACGCAGAGCCAAAACTATTTTAGCTAGCGACTTGAAATTTTCAGGGTACATTTAGGTTACCATACAGGCATGCATTAAAACTGGATTTTTCAAAAATTTGATTTTAACGCCATTAAACTACTTACCTTATTAGTTCAACTTTAATAATCAACATACAGCCGAGACTATTATAACTAGAGACTTGAAATTTTCAGGATACCTTCTTACTACAATGTCGAGGCGCACTATTCAAATTGCCACTTAACCTGAATACCATCAAGACTCCAAAATGTAATAATAATAAATATGCAAATATGACAAAAGTTTTAAAAGAATGCAAGCTCATAGTTTAGGATGAAAGCCCAATGCCACATAAAAAAGGATTTGAAGCTATAAATAACTGTCTAAAGAATATAAAAAATTAAAATTTAATAATGGGTGTTACAGTACCTCTATCTGGACATTTTCGACAAACAATAGCAGTTACACCTAGGGGAACTCGGGCTAATGAGATTGCAGCATGTATCAAAACTCCATATTTGTGGCCTCAGATAATGAAACTCTCTCACAAAAAATATGCGAGTACATTTAGGAAGAGACAAGATTGCTGGACAGTTTTCTGAACTTCTCTTAAAAATAGGAGATGGAAAATACCCAGAATCTGAAGGAAAAATTACATTGCCACGAAACTTATGTACAGTAGTAAGAACTTTAAAAGATCTTACACATAAAATATATACTGTCATCGAAAATCTCAAAGAGATATCTACAGAATGGTTATGTGAGAGGGCCATTTTAACGTCAAAAAATGATTCAGCAGCAGAAACAAAATATTATTAAATATCATTAGACTCTTTCTAAGCAGAATATATGTAATACAGATCTTTAAATTCAGTATTGATGCAGTTAGATGATGCAGTTGATAAAGTTGATGCATTGATAAAGTTAGATGATGCAGTTAATTATCCAGCTGAATTTCTTAACTCGCTAAACCCTCCAGGGTTTCCACCACATATGTTAACATTAAAAGTTGGTGCTCCAATAATGCTTCTGAGAAATCTTAGCCCACCTAAATTGTGCAATGGTACACGTTTACGTATAACTGCTCTCTAAAAAACCTGATAGAAGCTGAAATTATACTGTATCTGCAAAAGGTGATTAAGTTTTGATTCCTCGCACATCAATGATACCATAAGATTATCCATTCCAATTCAAGAGAATACAGTTTCTTCTTAAAGTATGTTTTGCTATGACGATATATAAATCTCAAGGTCAAACCTTGAAAATTGCAGGGATTGATGTAAGAGAAGACTGTTTTTCACATGGACAATTTTATGTGGCATGCTCCAGAGTCAGCACACCCGCAAATTTAGTTATTTTAGCACCAGATGAAAAGACCTCAAACGTAGTTTATAGAGAAGTTTTAAAATATTTTTTTAAAAATAAATTGTTATTTTTTATAATTTAATACTTTTTGTATTTTTTTAAAAACTGTACTGTTATTTGTAGTTATATTTATTTATTTACTATTATTGTTGTTGTTGTTATTAATCTATTGTTGTTTTTAGGTCTTTAAAAAACACAAGAACTGTAAGGGCACGGAAAAATATATATTTCTATACACATTTTTTTCCGAGCTCAAATAAAAAAAATGTCTTTCAATGTGATAATGAATGATCATTTAGAATAATAAGAACGAGGGTTCTTTGTTTTCTGCTGCTAAAATTATCATTTAAAAATTATTAAAAATTGATTATCCATTATCTATTAATTTATTTTCAATATCTATCCCATTAATTCATTAATTCATAATCAGTTAGAAAAGAATAAAATTCAATGAAATTTATATATAGTGTGAGAATTTAAAATGAATACAGTACCACCAATGAATACAGAATCTATAAGGATACTTCTTGCATGGAAAAGTCAGCCCATTTTATTCGACTGATAATGCTATTTGAATTCCCCGTCAATAAACAGCGCTGCATGTTTTTTTCTAAACTTGCAGCTCAGAGAGAGAGAGAGAGAGAGAGAGAGAGAGAGAGAGAGAGAGAGAGAGAGAGAGAGAGAGAGAGAGAGAGAGAGAGAGAGAGAGATAGGGGAGCAGTCTCTTTCTCTCGCTGTCTGTCTGTCTTCTGTCTTTCCCTCTCCAAATCCTACTTTAACACTTGACCTGTTTGGGAAATTATAACTACAGGGTCAACTTGTAAAAGTTATATTTGCAAAAAAGTAATGAACCTCTTCCCGCCCGTCATCATCGGTTCTGTCATTGAACTTACTGTTATATTAATATACATTATACAGGATTGGTCAAATTTTGTCGTGACTCATTATTTCTTTTTTATTTATGGAGAAAAACCAAACTTATGAAGCGTTTAGAAGACATAAAGATGTAGCCTACATTTCAGTGCATGAGGAAACCTTGTCTCGGCCTCCAAAATCTGCAATTACCCCATACTACATGTACTAAAAAGTACATCTTTATGCCTAAAAAATAATGATTTCATGCGTTTAGTTTTTCTCCATTAATAAAGTAAAAAGTTATTCGGGTGTCCCGATATTTTTTACTAACACTGTATGTTAATATAGCTTTGTATAAAGCTTTGTTAATAAACACTGTATGTTATAAATAATAAAAGCTTTGTGAATGAAGCTTAAAGCAAAAATTATTAAAATGTAGCATTAATCGTTTTACTCTCTGCCTAAATGAAGTATAAAAGAAGGTTTGGTGATCGTAAAAAATTGATCTTTAAATGTTGATTGGTCTATTTTACCAGGAGTCCAAAGAAATGGTTTTTGTTTGGATGTCTGTCCATCTGTATCTGTTTGTTTCTGTGACTAATTGGCTGTTTAGATAAAATTTAGCATGTATGTCTGATTTGCCAATATTTCAGGCAATGGTTCCAATAACTATTAATCCTTTAACAATTGAACTTTGAGCTGGGCAAGTAACACTAATGTTTATTAATAATTTAAAAAATTATTAATGATATTATTTATACACATATTATTGTAGAACAATTTTGTACAAAGTATGTACAAGATATATTGAACTGTTAAGTAGTATAAAAACGTTAATTATAATTTAAGTATAGAGCTATTATTGATTTTATTTATATACATTAAAGAATAATCTTGTTCAAAGTTTGTGCAACGTAGGTATATTTAACTGTAAAAGCTCTAACAGTTTTGTATTAGAAGAGCTGGTATTTAGTATAATGACGACCATTTTTATTTTATTATTGTAGGCCTATAGATATAATTATATCATTAATAGATATAATTATAGCATTCATTAATGCTAGCGTGCCCCGTTGTGGCTTCACCCTCGCAATTTTAAATTCTCACACTATATATAAATTTCATTGAAGTTTATTCATTTCTAACTGATTATGAATTAATGAATTAATGGAATAGATATTAAAAATAAATTAATACATAATGGACAATACATTTTTAATAATTTTTAAGTTATAATATCAGCAGCAGAAAACAAAAACCCTCGTTCTTATTATTCTAAATCATCATTCATTATCACATAGAAAGACTTTTTTTTTATTTGAGCTCGGAAAAAATGTGTATAGAAATATATATTTTTCCGTGCCCTTACAGTTCTTGTAATTTTTTAAAGACCTAAAACAACAATAGATTAATAACAACAACAACAACAACAACAACAATAATAGTAAATAAATAAATACAAATACAAATAACAGTAAAGTTTTAAAAAAGTACAAAAAAGGATAAAATTATAAAAAATAACACCCTGGAGCATGCCACATAAAATTGTCCATGTGAAAAACAGTCTTCTCTTACATCTATCCCTGCAATTTTCAAGGGTTGACCTTGAGATTTATATATCGTCATAGCAAAACATACTTTAAGAGGAAACTGTATTTTAAAATCAGGTTGATGATTGTGCACAAAAATATAATCCATGTAATCCGTACTTACTCAAACAAAATGTATGAGTTCTTACAGCCCAAATGCCAGGTTCTGGAGCTTTAAGAAAACTACTCATCAGATTTCGTAGGTTAATAATTGAAGTCAGTGAGCAAATTTTTACTGAACAAATTTACGGTTCCGAATTAAACCGGAAAAAACGAAAAATAAATACAGGCTAATTTATGCGGATTTTAAAGCCGATATTTGTTTTCAACAGTAGGTTATCCTGGTGTTTGTTTGAGTTAAATAAAATAAAAGTTTTTTTTGTTTTTTATTTAGAGAATTTTACAGACAGACTAGACAATCGAAAAAAAATATAAAATTCATAAATATGATTACTGGAAGTTTTTTTTAAAATTTTTACTTAAGGAATAATTTCTAAAAGTCTGAGAACATAATTTTTAATCAATCTTTATAGTATGTTATGCATGCAATATATTTCTTTTACTTTTCCGTATTTTAGGATCTCATATATTCATAGAAAAACTGGATAGCAAAATAATTTTTTAGCACTAAAGTTTACTATGTTAAAAATTGTAAAAATGATATTTTTTTAAACACGGTACAACATGGCATGTTAACCAGATCTAATTTCATTATAACTCCAAACAAAAAAACTTTTTTTCTAATTCCAATGTGGGTTCTTATTTAATACTCTACCAACTTCTTGTTTATTATGTAGGACAGCACTACTTAAAATATTTTAGGAATAGTATGTGATGAAATAAACAATGTAGTAATTGATCCAAAGTATGCTATTTTATACAGATTTTTAAACTTCTTTAATTTTAAACGTTTACAATGCATGCACATTAATTAAGGTTATACTAAATATTATTGTTAAATTTATGAAATAGTACTCAGTCAAATATATAGTTCAACTTCAGAAAATCATGATGTCGTTGTGGAACCGGTGGTCTAGGAAAGGAACAAACCGATGTTTTGTACTAAATAGACAGGCTTACTGCCTTAATGAAAACGAAAGTTTAGGAAAGTTGACCTGGGACGTAAACACGAACAATTTTCGCTCAACCCCTCAGTTGTTGGTAGGAAGAGAGAGAAAGAGAATGCCATCACCCCCTATATCTGTCTTTTTCTGAGCTACAAGTTCAGAAAAAAAACATGCAGCGCTGTCTATCCAAGTATCGTTTTCGGCCGAAAAAATGTGCTGACTTTTACAGGCAAAAAGTGTCCTTATAGATTCTGTATATTCATTGGTACCACCAACCGTTCCTTGTTTAACAAATCGTAAATCAGTCCAAATCCAACTGCTTGTTTCCGTTTGAAAAAGCAGTTTGTCGTTTATAGGAAAGCAGTTGTTTAACAGTTTGTTGTTTTGTGCCCCACCACTAAGTGACGTTACTCTTTCAGTGGTCGCACTTACATTATTGTGCACACTTGGGCTAATGCAGACGATGGGATGATGTATAGCGTATGAAAATGCCAAGCCCTCGCCGGGAATCGAACCCGGGTCCTCGGGGTGAAAGCCTCGTACGCTATCCACTAGACCAGGGGTCTCCAAACTTTCCAGCCTTAGGGCCATACTGATTACTCCAGTAAGTTCCGAGGGCCAAAACCTTATTAATAATTATTAACATAAATAATTAATATTAATAATTATTTAATAATGTCATATAATAATTATTTAATAATAGTGTCATATTAATAATTATTCAACATAAAATTAGAATACTTCAGTAAACTAAATTTAATTTGCTATAAAAAATATGTTCTCTAAAAGGAGTTTTCAAGTATGCTAGCTCTCCGCGGGCCGGACAAAATCTGTCCGCGGGCCGGATGTGGCCCTCGGGCCGTAGTTTGGAGACCCCTGCCACTAGACCACCGAGGCGGCGCACTTACATTAAAAAAACAATAGTTAGGTTCTCTGCTTTTGATGGCCATCCGACATTAGACTAACGCAGTCAGTTGAGACTGGTGATTTTTCTTACAAGACGAAGCTTATATAGCCTATTACCTGATTAATCTGGAAATAACAGGTCATTAAAAGTGGAACTTTACTTATCAGTAGGCCTGACTACGATAATGTTGTTTCTTATGCATTCAGTAATACGTTACGTCATTTATTGTAAACAGAAATTAGAAAGAATTGTATTTTTCTGTTCACGTGTTCTTGTATCTAAAGTAATCTATAGTTCAACACAATCTAAAGTAATCTATAATTTCAATATAACACAATGTAAAAAAAAAAAAATATTTTAAATCTCAAAATTTATTCGATTAAAAATTATTGTAGCAATTAGTTCAGGCAAATGTTTAATAATAGAGCTAAAATAACTTAACACTGGCAAATTACTATTACTGAAAATCACTCATAAAAATTTGTGTTACCGAACCAAAAATATAAATCATGTATCATGTTCTTCTCAATTCCTTGTTTTAGTTATTAATTAGTTAATGTTGCTCTTCAATTCAATTCAATTCAATTTATTTAGTTTATTTATTCGTCACTCCTAGAAGTACAATGTATCCCGAAAGAGAGAGGCATACCTCTCTGTGATCGGGAGCTAAAACTTATAAACTAACACTTAAAAAGTAGAAAACAAAAGGGATAATTATGTTAAGAAGTGCAGACAAAAGAATTATTACAATAAAAGTTATGTAGATACATTGGAAATATATAACTGTGACTGCTTTGTGGAGAAAGAGCATAAAATTTCCAGTAAAGTTGGTCCAGTAACATTTCCCCAAAATATAACGGTTACCGGTTAAACAGCAGCGCTTTGTTTGTTAACTGAATTTACTGTGAGGTCTATCTAATGTTCTTTGAACTATTAGTATAAAATTATTGTGAATTCTGAAATTTTAGGTTCTCAGTTCTTTTGTACGATAGCGTATAGACTTATGGCAATTCCAGGGTCATAAAACATATAAGGTTGACGTTAGACCTTTCACAAACTATCTCAGGCCCGTTAAAACAGAAAAAACACGTCACATGGTCATATTCCTAGATAAGTCCGACTATAGTTAGAACATTGAATTCGAATATTTTCGAAAATCGATGTTCAATGTAGGTTAGTTTAGGCCTACATATCGATATATTAAAATTTCGTCGCTTATATATATTTAAAAAAAAAAATCTGATTTCATCACCGTTCAGCATTAATACCTGCATTTTTTTTTTTTTATTGGTGTTTAACGTCCGACTATTGTGCACACTTGGGCTAATGCAGACGATGGGATGATTTATAGCGTATGAAAATGCCAAGCCATCGAATCGAAACCTGGTCAGAAATCGAACCCGGGTTCTCGGGATGAAAGCCCAGTACGCTTTCAACTAGGCCACCGAGGCGGCTGTTAATACCTGCATTATACATTAGCGTAATTAAATTATTAAATTCCATTGAAATTACAAAAACGAACTAGACAGCTGTCAGGGTTTCTTTCTGTATTATCAGTGTACGGTAATCTGAAAATTTAAAATGTTAATTGATACCTATTTTAATGGTTAAATAGGTTGTTTAAGTGTAAGATAAAATATTTTTGAAAATTTGCTTCCATCACGTCAGCGAGAAAGCAAATTTATTTGTATAAACAGTCTCCACGGTTACTGTTTATTTGTACGTTTGTTCAAACATAAATTCAACAACGTACTGAATTTCAAAATACTGAAACTATAGTAAAATACAGTTTAACAGTTTCAAAATGGCGGTCATTTCAAATCTTAAAAAAAATGCCAAAACGTAAATAAAGCTATACAGTTTTTTAAGGTATGATTTGTTTTATCGATTTATTTACGAAACGTTATTTAAAATTCCTAAACAGGCTTTAATTTATTGTCTTTTTGTACGACTGAAATTCTGGTAAAATCTGATGAAACAGTTTTGAGAAATCGGAAAGTAGATTTTTCGGATGTTTTTAGTTTTTCGACAGCTTCGAGCCGGATTGTTTGAAGAATTTTACACCTTTTGAAAATCTGATTTCATCGACATCAACGTTAAAATCTACACATAATATTTTGATTTTTCAATAGGCTATATGATTGTGAAATCAGAATTTCGAAAAAGCATGTTTTTTTAGGAAGTTTGTTTCCTGTCGGCGAGACATCTGCGTGCTGTGATTATTTTTTCAAGTGTGTTAAAATAATTAGTTTTTAGCCAGCCACACCAGTAATCGCGAGGTTCGTAAAAACTATAATTTCATGGATTTGGAAAAAAGTGAAACTTAAGTTTGTAGTTGGAAAGCCATGAAGATTCTGACTTTTAGTAATATAAACTTACTAAAATGATAACCTTTATGAGAGCTTTGTGAGCGCTCGCTGTCGGTAGCATCTTGCGGCAGAGTGTTCAACTACAGTTAAATAGATTTTCTGTACTACTTTCTCAAACGTCTCCACCCCTTATCATTGTCCAAACGTAACGAATAGTCCAGTTACTTGGACTTTAGCTTCTGATATCGAGCACGCTTTTTAGAATGGTGGCTGTAATTCTAATACAGAATGGCGTTCTAGTTAGTGATAACTTTGTGAACAATGCGTACAAATTATTTTCCACTGATTGTTACGAAACACCATATTTTAACGCCAATTTTGATAGACTGTTAATTTTAGCAGTCAAATATTGACTAAGAACAAACTAATTTTGAAGTCAATATACACTTATTTCTTTTCTTAACGTCTATGCCAGGAAGACTAATGAGGACAAGGGATAGACGTAAAGCTTACGACATTACACATCCCGACATTACATTACATTTTACATTATTATTACATTACATTTTACTGTAAAGCTTACAGAAACTACACATCCCGAACCAGTGATCTTAAAGGGGCGCCGTTCAGAGATGCAGAAGGCTTAGCGACATCGACCACCGGTCTATATACAGTTCAGGTTTTAGTAGCCTACAATAACAGTCACATTGACTATAACTCAGATAAATTTGTTTATCCTATAATATTAAACGAGCTAAATTTATATGTATGTTTGTGTGTATGCATATATGTTTGTCCATTTTTTCTCAAAAAAACGACTTTAACGATTTTTGTGAAGTTTTGTACAGTAAATTTTGTTGTTGTCAGGAATCAATTGCGATATGTTCCATATATGTGAAAATTTGCTAAGTTGTTAAATTCACTCGTATAGCCTACACTGAACACTGCGAGACCAAACAAGAGGCAACAAGTACATCTATAATTAGTACAGATAATAATTATTCATTATAATTATAAGATTATTATAACAATTCAGATTTCAGCAAATAAATAATCGATATTTTGCACATCTCACATTAACGGGAATAAGTCTAAATATTTCGTATTTTTGGAAAAATGTCGTCACAAGGTATGTTAATTTTAGTTACCGTAACACGGAAACGGAAACATCGATTGTCACGTGCTTATGAAAACTGGACATCTGATTGGTAGCTAGGTTACGGCGAAAACGAGGGACATTCCGGAACATTATATCGTACGTAGAGACGTATTGAAGATATAATAGGTAAAAATCTACGTTCGTGTTCCGATAGTGAAGAATTGATAATTGAAGAAGATAATGATAATTGAAGAACTTATTATAATTTGGGTAAGGTACAACAGCAGTGATATATATATATATATATATATATATATATATATATATATATATATATTTATTTATTTATTTTTAAAATCTAAATGATCGGACATTATACTTCAATTAATAAATAATAAAATTTCATAAGTTAAAAAAATACACAGTGAAACTCAGGGAGTTACCGACAGAAGAGAAGCTTTTGTTATGATATCTTTGCTTAATATATAATTATTTTAAATGTATGTTTACGTATATTTTGTATATATATGTATATGTGTGTGTGTGTGTGTGTGTGTGTGTGTGTGTGTGTGTGTGTGTGTGTGTGTGTGTGTGTGTGTGTGTGTGTGTGTGTGTGTGTGTCCACACTTTTTCTCAAAAACGACTCTCATCGATTTTTTGTGAAAAATTTGTACACTAAAGTTTTATGTTGTCAGGAATCGATTGCGACATGTCTCATATCTGTAAAAATTTGCTAAGTGTCTAACTTCACGCGTGTACACTAAACAAAATACCTTTACAAAGCTCGGTCACCCGTTACTGCTTTATAACATTAGGACAACTGTAGACAATAAATAGGCCTTCTACTTTTACTAATTACCAACGTTATGTGTAACTTTCGCTTACAGTTCAGTTTAATAGTCCAGAAGAATTATATTTATATGGTCTGATTT
The DNA here is from genome assembly GCA_022606455.1 of Callitettix versicolor. Taxonomy (NCBI): domain Eukaryota; kingdom Metazoa; phylum Arthropoda; class Insecta; order Hemiptera; family Cercopidae; genus Callitettix; species Callitettix versicolor. The sequence goes on from CM040186.1 coordinate 74,203,494, forward strand.
TTTTAAAAGCAGGTTTTTAAACCGTCGATTTGTTCAAAAACGGTGGCCATTTCGGCGAATTCTCTGAAATATTTTTTGATTATGTACTTTTTTGAAATGTTATATCAGAAATATAACCAGTATTGAAATCTGCATATATTAGCGTTTTAAACTTTCAAATTAGCAATACTGAAAATACAAAAATGAAACCTGATCGCCATCAAATTCGTTTCATTTAAATTTAGTGGATTTTGAAAATTCGAATGCCTTTATTGTAGCGCTGATTACAATGGTGAAATCAATTTTCGAAAGAGCGTAAGATTAAAAACTTTTTTTTTAATGCGATTCAAAAGCTACCGAAAAACTAGAAAAATCTGCTTGATTTCTCAAAATTGTTTCGTCAGATTTTACTCAAATTCTAGTCATACAAGAAGATGAAGAATTGTTAAAGAACTGATAGTAGAAAGACTGGTAGTAGAAAGAACTGATAACAAACTTTTAAAGAAAGTGGTTAAAACAAATAAAAACTTCTAAAAGGAGGTAAAATTATTACCATTTCCGATGAAAATTCACGCTGATTACTTTCCTGAGACTTGGTTAGTTATTTTTCACGTTTTAAATTATATATATAAAATAACGAAAGAGAGAGAGAGAGAGAGAGAGAGAGAGAGAGAGAGAGAGAGAGAGAGAGAGAGAGAGAGAGAGAGCGAGAGAGCTGCATATGTTCTGGTTTTGGGTTCTTGACCTGATATCCCAGGTGGAATATTAAAATCAACTGGCAGTTAACAATTAATTATTTCGTAACCTAAACATTATAATTATATTCGACAAAAGGAAGTTACGTATATTTTTCGTAACTTACGTGATCACGGAAATATCAACTGACAATTACAATGTTTGAGAACGTTTAAACCGAAGTAAATCTTTTGCTCAACATATTTAAATCTAAGAACTGTCAATTACATTTTTAAAAATTTTATGTAAATAAGTTTCAAATATTCAAGCAAATAACCGTAAATCATTAAAATATTTTGTATTTTATACGTGTAATAAATTAGGCCTAATGTTTTTACAACTTGAAATAATAATGAATGAATTAAATAATAAACATAGTTAAACAATATTGATAAATAAAAACATGTGATTCATGACTGCTATTTTAAAATATAATTTTAATAAACACACTTTATACCACCAGTAGAAATGATAAATGTTTAACAAGGAAGTTGGCAGTAATTCAAAACTTTGACCTCGACTGTACATTCTTTTGCGCATGACAAAATGGAAGGGGAGTGGAGAGAATGAGGAGAAATTGAGGCCAAGAGAAGAGAAAGAGAACCACTGTAGGGGGGGAACGTAGCTTACATATATCAGACAACAGCGACCAGATGGAGTTAGTGTTGTAGTCGATTTGTTGAGATGTGTATGACTATATACGTATATTCTTAGTTAGGTAGAACCAAACTTCTAATAGATGTTAAATTATTTAGTGTTAAATTATAAATATTTTGTTTTATGTTACTGTAAAGTGAACTGTTTAATTGTGTTACAATGGGTGAAAATAGTGCAAGAGAAGATTCTAATTTTTCTGTATGGTTAGAATCTCGTTTGCCAAAACCGTTGGATGCAATAAAAGATTCAGTGAGTAAAAAAAAGCAATAGAAAAATTATTTGCATAAAATTTGTTATTATTAGGCCTATAAAGTAATTAATAGATTACTATAAGTAATTTTAATTATAGAATAGTCATTGCGTCTGAAAGTAGTAGCATTCTTGAACAGTGCAGTGTAAATAGTGGGGGAAGTAAGGAATATAAAAGCAGACGTTCACAGTGTCCTAGACAGGACGCAATAAAGCCACTACATAATCATACATTGTAAATGTTAATAAACAGAAACAAGATTGCTATCTGGGGAGATTGATTCTCTCCTGCCACTCGCCAAGAAGTTCTCACTTCTCATTCCTCACCTAGACAAGACGCAATAAAGCCACTCGCATAATCATATATTGTAAATGTTTTTAACAGTAAACAAGATCGCTATCTGGGGAGATTGATTCTCCTGCCACTGACCAAGGGTTCTCACTTCACAGTGTTGATAAGAACTGAAGTGTTCTTTCTGTGTTACGTTTCAGTGATTTAAAAAAATTATTTTAAGGCGAAAGCACATTGAGGCTATTATCGCCTCCAGAAATGTAAGTGTTAATGTAAAGTGTTCCAAGTCGTAAGTGTAGTATTGTAAGTGGAAGTGTGTGTTAGACTCGGGTACCGCGAGGGACATCTAAATACTGTCTCAATAGGTGCAGCTAGTCTGCACCTCCTGCGGAGCCATTTTGGTGAAGACAAGTTGTTATTACCTAAGTGTAGGATATTTTATTAACCAAATAGCTCAGTGTTTTAAGTTATTAGTTTAGTATTTAAAAAGGCTACCGTACCACCAGAAGTGAAATGAAAGTTCAGTTCTCATTGCCATTTGGACCTTGGTGAATTTCGTTTTGGAATTAAAAGAAGAGTAAGATCTAGTAAACTTAGGAAGTGTATGTAATAACGAGGTTATAAGTTGAGAGGGTAATCCTGAAGTCAGTCTATGTAATAACGAGGATATAAGTTGAGAGGGTAATCCTAAAGTCAGTCTTTATTTTCATTGGACATCATTTTACGAGGGTTGATCAAATATAAACGAGACTGATTTTTTAAAAAATTTATTGCTTACAAATTATTCTTGATACAACTTATTTTTCTACATAGTCTCCCGCACGAGTAACACATTTTTCCCACCGGATTGGAAGTTTTTTAATTCCATCTTCGTAAAAAGTTCTCGGGCGTTCATTGAGCCATTAGAGCACGAAGGTCTCAACCGCAGAATCGTCTTCGAAACGCTGGCCTCCAAGCGCCTCTTTGAGTGGCCCAAACAGGTGATAGTCGCAGGGTGATAAGTCTGGACTGTATGGGGGATGTTCCATTGGTTCCCAGCCAATTTGATCCTGTTTAAGCCTCGTAGCATTCGCCGAATGTGGTCGGGCATTATCGTGAAGAAGAATGACGTTTCTCGCCGGTTTAGATTTCCTTTTCCTACGAAAAGACTGTTTTGCGGCCTCTAAAACATCGCAATAATATTGTGCATTTATTGTGCGTCGTTGATGGAGGAAATCGACGTGAAAGGCGCCTTGATTGTCGAAAAATACAGTGGCCATTACCTTCCCGGCCGACGATCGTGATTTGGCCTTCAGAGGCGCCCTCTCTCCCCTCTTCCGCCACTCCATACTTGCCTGTTTCGACTCGGGAGTGTAATGGTGAACCCATGTTTCGTCACAGGTGACAATCCGGTTTAATAATGCCTCACCATCTCGTTCAAATTGGGTCAATAGTCGCTGGCAAATCTCCAAACGATTCCGTTTGTGAGATTCCGTCGGTCAAAATTCGTGGAACCCACCTTGCAGATACTTTGCTGAGTTCCAGGTTTGATGTAACGATTTTTTGAACGCTACCATAGCTCAACTGGAGTTCATCTGCAATAAATCGCAGCGATATACGTCTGTCTTCGTCCAGGAGCTTCCGAACAGCATCAATGTTTTCGTCCGTGACGGAAGTGGTCGGGCGACGATCATGGCTGAGGTTTTCTACTGCTTCCCGTCCTTCGGCGAAAAGGGTCCGAACGGAAATGTTGCCCGTCTACGCCCGTCCCAAACCTCCCAGGCTACCTGAAACCCCACACTTTAGAGTTCAATGTCCAACGGAAAAGTTTTTAGAAAGTCAGTCTCGTTTATATTTGATCAACCCTCGTACAACAACTTGACTAAGGCCCGATGCACAAGAGCGTTTTGCAAGGGCGTCAACGCTACTTTTTTTGCAGCTACTTTAAGCAGTATTTGCCCAGTTTTGGCATTACACACATCGCGTTACGACGGCTACACCTATTGGGACGCGCGCCACTGCTTCATCGCAGCCTCAACGCTATTTGAGAGCGTGGAAGGAATGTGTTGCTTGTCATCACTCAGTGCACACGTAAGTGTTGCTGGTCAGCAAGACGACGATACTAAGTAGTAGCTATGGATACGACACTGAAAAGTTTACAGACTAGTAGTTCAAAGAACAGTAGACCTCACAGTATATTTTTAATGAATATACAGAGCGCTTCATGACAGCGTTCGTAACATTTTCGTAATATTTACGAGAAATATTACTGGACCAACTTTATTGGAAATTTTCCAACTTTTATTGGAAACGTTCTCCATGAAGCGGTTAAAATTATGATAGGTTTTGCCGTTTAGCCAGTATTACAGGAAATAGCCAGAGCAACTACACTGTCAACGTTTGAATCAGCTTATCATATTGAAACGGAAGTGAATGGATACAAATCTCACACATACGTCTCTTGGGCATTGTACAAGGTACCTTCGTACCAAATCTCGGAACAATCGACCAATTTGATTAAAATGGCTTACACTCGTCATATTTAAATCGAAGACTACTATCTTAAAACGAAAATAAATAGGAAATAATGTTTTACCACACGTCATTTGGGCTTTATACAAGATATTTTCGTACCAAATTTCAAAACAAAGGGTCAGTGCGTTTGGCCAAAACTGTAACTCTTCATCGTGAAATCAGAGGCCGCCTTCTTGAAACAGAAGTAAATGGGAAAAAATCTTACATATACATCATTTGGGCTTTATGCAAGGTACCCTCATATCAAATTTCAAAACAATCGGATAATGCGTTTGGCTAAAACTGCGTAACCCATTATTGGAAAGAAGCAGTTATCTTGAAACGGAAGTGAATGGGAAAACAAATCTTACGCATACGTCGTTCGGGCTTTATACAAGATAGCTTCGTACAAAATTAAAAAAAACAATCGGTGAATACGTTTGGCCAAAACTGCATAACAAAGACACACAAACCAAATGCCGAACGATAGAGTTGAAACAGGAAACAGCTTCGGTCGGTCAGTGAAATTAAACTACGTCGTGCAATATTGGATTTAATTAAGTAATTTAAAAAATATGTAAGGTTCACAAACACTGAAACGAATACCTCTTAAAAGCCTAGTATTGACCAGTGGAGGAGCCCAATGTTATCTTGATCGCTTTCAAATAAAGTGACTGTGAACAAAGTAATCAAATACATGATTCCTTCTTTTGTCCACAGTGGACTGAAGACTAAGCCCATCTTGTTCATATACGGGTGTAACAGCGTCGACACGAAAGACAGCGCTGTGTGTGTGTGTGTGTGTGTGTGTGCACTGATATTGTGCGGCAACGCGACGTCGATGTGGCACTTCTGCACCGGGGCTATAGGGTCTCTTGATACAACCAACCTAGCCTAACTGGTCAAGTTTAATATAGTTTTGTAAAGCCATAATCTAACTGGGTTGCTGTTGCCAACTAAAACCGGAATATCGGAGTAACAGTCTTTTTTTAGTATTTAAATATATGGAGCCCACTAGTTTACTTTGCGCAACACATTGAGCAAGGATAGTGCACGATAATCACATTAAATTTCTTCATGTCTGAAATGGTTTTTTCCCAGATTTGAAAAAAAAAACAATTATCTCCTAAGTAATTCAAAGAAAGGTTAATGTTTGGCACCGTTTGACTTACAAAATAATGGATACTTTGAAGGAGAAACATCTCATGGTATCATTATTCGATATTGATTTATTAAAAATATTGGTAACATTTTTTTATTGAAATATGTGGAACCCATACATTTACTCAATGGTGCACATCAAGCAAGGCCAGTTTGCGATAACCACAACGTCAAACAAAGATAACCACAAACAAATCTAGGTGCTGATTAAAAAAAACTATTGTTACCGCATTTATTTTCATTTTTAGAAAAAGGTTGATATTAATACCTTTTCACTTTGAAAAAATAGATGCTTTCAGGGGGAAAGCATCTTTAATGTTGTCATAGTCACACTTCATGTTCATGATTAGCATTGCCACTAATTTTCGTGAATTATTGCTTGGTAGTGAAAGAAATTTATTTCACAACCCATTGAACATGAAAGATGTTCTAGTTATAAAAGTAAGCAATGTAAGTGTATTAGCTTAAAACCGATTATTAATTTTTACTCAAAAGAACTCTGTGTAGGCTTAGAAGTGAAAGAAAAGTAACATACATTAAAATGTTATGAGAGTTGTAAACTGGTTAAAATTGGAAATTACGAATAAGTGTATGAAATCTTAGGGAGCATTTGTCAATTTAAGGAGGGAAGAACATCATAATGTTGATTCAGTGACATGTAAAATTTTTCCTCCAAAAAATAGCGTCTGATTTGTCCTTTCCACGTTATTCGCACACTAACTTATACTGTAAACTTGAGGCTGTATAGTGGTTTTCATGCCACTCGGCTAAACACCGCTCTCTGGAGACATTCAGTTCTGATCAAGATTAATATAATTTCGTCGTTCAGCCTTGTTTTAACTCGTAATCACCGATATCAGTTCTCTGATATTTGTTACGTTTGGCAGTTTCCTAACGAGTAAGAGAGAATTTTCCAAGCACACTGCGGTAATACCACAACCGGCTTAAAGCTTTACTCGCTCGTCATAACAGTCAACAATGTACCTGACGCGGGAAATATAGTTATTTCACTGAGTTTTCAGTCGCTGTGCTTTGAGTTTAGGGCTTTGGTTAATCAAACCCAGCTATTTGGATCCCCCGTACGAATCTCACGAGGGCTTCGGCCTGTAGGCTATTCGTGCTTCGAGCATAGGATGGTATGCCAGTTGTAATCTTTAAGTACAGTAGCAGGTTGGGCCGTAGTGAATTCTATGGAATTAAAAGAGTTGAATGAAAACCCACAGTTTTCATGAGGGCTTCGGTCTATACTCTTGTTGAACGGACGCTTTATTCAGGCTAATAAATGGAACATCTACCTTTTGTACGGTAGAACACTGGCAATACGAGGTGCAGGGGCGTGCCAGTTGTAATTCGTGAATAGAGTACCAGATTATGAACCCGAATTTTTGCCCGAAAGGATACTATTCTGGAACTTTCCCTAAAACCGTACTCATTACGCGTGTTCAGCAGATTTTAAAAGCTGGATGTAAAGGATGTAAAAGCTGGAACCACAACATGCCACAGGCTCAGAATTCGGAATGACGATTATGTGTACGTGACAGTCATTATTCCTACAGTGGATAATAGTAGAAACGAAGAAATTTTCATCACTGCGGGTGTAAGCGCTTGATACATGTGTGAATCGATTACACTCGGGTAGTGCCCGAGATGTTCCGTTATTTATAGAGAAGACTAGAAAGTTCAGAACTAGGAATATTAGTGCATCTTAAATTTAGTTTATTGACGAATTCTTTGGTGTGGATATCAGTTTCATTACTCTAAAATAAAATCAAACCACGTTTATCGTTTGAAAATCCAAGCACGTCGCTTGAAAATTGTGCATACTGTTCGATGTTCCCTTAAATCAACTGATGACGTAATACTCTTAAGAATGAAATCTAAGATGTTAGTACAAAGCTTTTTATTTTAACGCGTTTTACTGGTTTGGACGTTATTAGGCAATGATTCACGTTGAATGATTACACAAGAGCGAGTTCGTGAAATAAAACGACAATGTCTTGGCGGTTCTTCTAACATTTTAATTTATTGTTAGAAATGTGATATTCTAAGAATAATACAAAGACTCGAAAGTGGATTTTTAAGAACTGGTAACGAGAACCGAAAAAAATGTACCGACACATCTGGAGTTAAACATAATAACCAACCGTAAAGAGTGCAAATAAGAACGTCATTCAAAGAACAAAGGAATGTTTTACAAAATTATATATGCCGGCGAGATGTTTTTTCAAATGTAATAAGTCATTACAGATGGGAATAAAATAAAGTTGTGAAATAACAAAATTGGTGACGGCTCGACATGTCAGCCTTGGATAATCTTGAAGTGTTTACCCGATCAAAGCTATCTCGATTTCCAGAGTATACCCTTATTCATTTTTCGTGGGGGTACTCGGAGGTCGAAGTGCCCAAAACACTGGTCAGTCTGCTGCGTCTCAGAACTGCGTATCTTAAAGTTCTTAGTTCTAGCTGCAGTTACTCGTTAACGCTGATCCCTCGTCCTCATTAGTTAACTGGCATAAAGTATGGACGTTTCATGGTACGGTCTTCAAGGATGTGAGGCTTTTCCAGTTGAAGGCGATGTAGGATTCGGACTAGCGATTCGGTAAGTATAGAGTCCGCCCCCGCGATAAAGGTATTCTTAAAGGCTAGTTCTGATGTAGGGACGGGAAAGCGGCGGTGATCCTCATTGTGTGCCTTGAAGATTAAGGAATTTTAGTTGTTAGTGCCTTTGAACATTGAAAATCGAGGGGTTTTGCTAACGGTAAATTTGGAATGCAGACTGAACGAAATTTATGTAGATCGTTTTCATATCAAGACACATGACTGCATACGTTTTTGCCTTCCGTACTGAAAATGAAAAATTAAATTGGAGGCAAAAATAATTCTTATTATAATTTACTAAAATAGGTTCAACCAAAAAATAATTGAAACCTCTTACATAAACTTAACAGATCAGCTAAACTAATCGAAATAAGGTTTTGTGGCAACTTTTCATAAATGATTATTTAAAAATAATGACTTAAAATAAACATAATTTTGAATTAAAAAAAATGGGTGTCACTGTAATAGTTACCTTACTAATCTAACGTCAGTGGTTACGATAACCTTGAAAGGTGGTGGTAAATGGCTTGCTCTGTTTTCTAATTAGTTTATAGTACCTTATTAATCTAAAACTCAGTTTGTACAGTTATCCTCAGAGACAGATACTGATTAGTCCCACTCTGTTTTCTAATTAGTTATAATTTAAACTCAGTGGTTACGATTAACCTGATAGACGGGTGACAGGAAATGACGGGTGACACTCTGTTTTCTAGTTAGTTTAATTAACTTACTATTTTAAACTCAGAAGGTTACTATAACTCTGAGAGGTGGTGGCAGTGAGCAGGGCCACTCTGTTTCCTATTTGGTGTAGTTAACATACTATTTTAAACTTAGTACTTACAATAAGCCTGAGAGGCAGTGAGTGGCACCATTCTATTTCTAGTTAGAATGGTAAACTTATTAATCTAAACTCAGTGACTACAATAATCCTGAGAGAGGGGTGGAAGTGAGCGCTGTCATTCTGTTTTATAGTTAGTTTAGTTCCCTTACTAATCTAAACTCAGTGACTGTAACCCTGAGAAGCGAGTAGCAATGAGTGCCCATTGCCAATTGGTCCGGGTGTTTTCACTAACACCTGCTGCTTCATATTGCATAATAATAACTTTTGTAAATACAGAAAATAAATGTTTCTACGCTATAATACCGTTCAATTGAAACAAAGAAAAAAAATCTAGAACAAACTTTAATTCATCTTCTAATATTAGTCTACACAGATTTTGTTTATTGTTGTGTCACTCATATACCAGTCTGCTTGAAATGATGTTTTTATGACATATTTATCTATATTAATTGTGGTGAACGAGAAGTTACCTGCCAGGAAATTTTAATCAAAATATGCAAATTGTAAATGACCATCTGTTTAAATTTTACTTCTCAATTATATTTTCTCTAATCTAGGCTACTTTTAATTTTGTTCAGGCTGTTGCAGTAACGAAAAAAGATATTTTCAAATGTCACGGGAGAATCCAAATATCATTATCGTTAACTTTAAAATTGTTAAAATAAATATAAGTAAAACTAATTCTTAATTTTAAATTTGTTTACAGATTATAAATCCAATGAAAATACAAGGGATTCCAGAGGAAATGATAGTATCTGCTCTCTCACAGTTATACAGGGACTGTAGTGTCAAATTGACTCCGTTGCGCAAGGAGCTGGTGCAGCAATATCTGGCAAGGTAATTAATGAGAACACGATTGGTCCAAAACACATTCATTTTATTTACCATAGTTGAACATTGCACCAAAATAAACAGTACTGAAATTCAGACAGCTGAAGAATGTATTTAAAAAAATTTTTTTTTTATTTTAAGGAGAAAAGCACAGTTAGGCTATTTTTGCTGCCCTAAATGTAAGTGTGAGTGTAAAGTGTTAAAGTCGCAAGTGTAAGTGTGTGTTACACTCAGGTACTGCGAGGGACATCTAAATCCTCTCAATAGGTGCAGCTAGTGTGCACCCCCTCCCTGTGGGGCTGAAGAATGTATGTAACATTTTTGATCATCAGCTGATTCTGTTATTGATTATTCCCACTAAAGTTTTCATTAAGAAAAAATTAAAAATGCTGATTTATTCAAATTTTTACATTGATTACAGTAGTGAAATCAGTTTTTTTTAGAAAAGTAATATTTTGTTACAACAGAAAAGTTGTAAATATTTTAGGATTTTGCATGACTACTATTTTGGAATGGATATCGCTGGATAATAAATAATAAATGTGAGGAAGCTTTATCCAGAATCAGTTTGTGTTCCAAGTTTGATATTTGTATATTGAAATGTTTTTGTATGTGATGCAGTTCAATGTGATTAGTTTTACAAAATTTAACACATCGACACATACACAAGATCTGTGTGTCACAATTTATTTAATATTACACAGTTCACCTGTTGCTGTATTCTATGATGAGAATTGTTTGATTCAACTAATGAACAAAACTACAATTAATTTTAATGTAAGTTTTGTTATTGATTATTTTCCTCCTCAACTATAAAGAATTATTAGTTGTTGTTATAATATTGTGCTACATTTTGAATTGTTTTTGAGTAAGAGTTCTTACCATATTTTGTGTAAAATGTTAAGTAACTACATTTTAAAATTAGAACCAAAATGCCTTTTCTTGTTTCAGAATAAACAATAGAAGCAAAAGTCCAGAAAGTATTGAAATAATTAATATATCTTCTGATGATTCATCTGATGAAGAATCATATAATAAAAACATGGCTTGCATTAACAACAACAAAACTAAAAGGATATTATCTGATGATGAAGAAGATAGTGGAGTTGAAACATTAGAAAATGGAACTAAATCTTCAAGCGTAAGGGAAACAGAAATCCAAGTCTCAATAAAACTTTGTGGACCTGGAAACAATAAAAAGAAAGATTGTGACAATATAATTGTAAATCCTCTTGTTAAAAAGGTTTCATTACCTGACAGTAACCGTAAGTTATGTATCGATGTTTCATTGCTTGATAACAATAGTCAGTCTTTATCAAGTAAAGTTGATTTGACCACTAATAACGAAATATCTCTTGAAAAACCAGTGAATAAGAAAAGAGAAAAATTTATCGAGTGTTTTGGTGAAGACAGTGATGAAGGACCTGAACCTAAAATAGGAAAACTCAGCAATACTGAGAAGAGTAACATGTCATTTGATACAACTAATCCAGCTAAAAAGACAACGGAAGATTCTACAGTCAAAAAGAAGAAGAGGAAAAGAAAACATTCCAATAAAGAAACAAACTATTCAAATTTTTCAGAAAGAGGAATAGAAACTGAACAACAAAGTGAAAATACTTCACATGCCAGTACAAATAATGCTAGTATAAATAAGAGAAAACGCAACACTGATATTAAATCTCAAAATGAAAGCAAATTGACTAGGAAAAAAATAGAAAAACCTCGGAAAAGTAGTACAAAAGAAAATAATTATTCATCAAAAAATATCTCACATGATAATTCCAATGATTCTAGTATTAAAACGGCCCCAAAAAATTATTCTGTATCTCATCTTTGGAGTAGCTTAGGCATGGAATCTCCAACAGAACGTTCTGGAAATTTTTGGAAAAAGTGTATTCCACTTTCTGTAATACGACAACCTATCAACAGTTCAGTTTGTGATCAAGAAGCTAATCTGCTGAGTGTAGATAACTTTCAGGTAGATTCAGCAACTAACACAATTGTTGAAAACATTAATAATCTTTCAGATCAACCTAATATTCAGATATTACCTAATAAAATTATAAATAATGAAGGTAATAATATTGAGCACTTTACAAACAAAGGATCAACATCACTTCTTGGTTCAGGACAGAAAAATATTGAAAAAGAAATCACAAGGCCATGCCCTAGTTCAGAAAAAGAATTTGTTGGAGCTGAAGCTACAAGGTCATGTCTTGATCATTTAAATGTAAGTTCAAAATCAGTTCCTTGTTTGGAACAAACAAATATTCAAATTGACAACACATCTGGTCATCATTTAGAACAAAATATTGTTGAGTCAGAAGCTGCAGTATCAAGTGATAATAGTACGAATAATAAAGGATCTGAAACTAACACAAATAATATAGGGAAAATACGATTAAGAGATCCAAAAACCTTATTGCAATATAACAATTGTATTGATTTTAATTGGAATAAAACATATAATAATACAATGCCAAACATTCCTTCACTGTTACAAAATATGTCCAATAACACGTCTGTAATTAATGATCCAAAGCAAAACACACAACAGTCATTAAAGCATTACAATCCACAAAAACAACACAGTATGGACCTACTACTGTCATCAGAAGTGAAACAGAAAGAAGTAGAAAGTGTCAAAGAAGGCGAGGACAAATATGTTATAGAGTTGAAAGAGGAAATAAAAAGATGGTATTTCGATGAAGATTTAGAACTGAAAAGTGCAAAGATGGCAGAGATTCTTCACTTGGTAATTGCTGATAAAATATGTAAAGACGATCGCGTTAAGAGTGCGTCAAAGTTGATGTCAGAATCATCCATAGCTGATGAGAAACGAAGAGTCGACAGAGAATATTCAGAAACACTACGCATCAGGGGTAGTGATTTTAAAGTATTGTTTAACAGCATAATTGAAAATTATGTATTGCCTTCACCAAATATAATAAAGATTTTTTTTTTATATTGCAAAATCATAGACGAGTTGTTAAAAATAGAAGAGACCAATATACAGTATCAGTTGTCCGCTAGGTATTTAATATGTGAAATGCTAAAGAAGAATAATTACAAATGGCCACTAGTATATGAGGCATTTAATAGAAGCGATGAAAATTTTGATCTGAAATATTCCAAACTTCAAACAATTTTCACAATCCTTAAAAAAAATTACCCTGAAAATCAAAATACGGACATTTTTGTAAAAGAAAAGCTATCGCATGAACAAGAATCTCAAATATCAAAAGCTTGTAATGAAGTAAGTTTAGAATTCAATTTAAGAAATAATTTAGATCAACTTGATCAAAATAAGGAAGTACACAGTGTATCACAAGTGAAGCAAAATTATGGAGACCACCACCAACGAGATATGATGTATGGAACAGCAGAAAGGTTATCAAGAACTCGTCAGCTTGAAGCTAGCACTGTTGAACATAGTTTGAGATTAAGTACTTTAAATGAAAGTGTTCAAAATGGTTCCACAAGTTCAGTGAATCCAGTTGTAGATGTTCAAAAATTTCCAAATTTCCAAATAACTCCTCCAGTTAGCAATACTATACAAGCACATAAACGAGCACCAAGCACGAATATTCCTCCTGCACATAGAAGCTTACATATAGTTCATCAAAATAGTAATCGAATTAACTTGTCATCACAGGCATTTTTAGAAGTTCAGTCTGTTGAAAATAGAATTAACTGTAAAACTCAAGAACAAAACAGTGCAACACAACCTAGTGGTCAAATGAATTATCAAGCCATGAATGGTCAACCTTCACAGATTCAACGGACACAGACTACTCATCCCTTTTCGGGAAACATCAGTAATCATTATGGAAGAAAATCTGGTGAAAGTCAACAATCTGTTCATGATCAAAGCATATTGCAGAATTTACAGAAACAACAAAATGGTTCATCTATGAAAAGTCAAGAAAATAGAATTCAGTTGGGAACATTACAGCACTCCCAAGGAGATAACTACAAACGTATGTCTTCTGACGTGCAGCAAGCTCAAATACAAAATAATTTCAGACTTCCACCACAACACAGTCAGTATCTACAAAATAATTTCAAAGTGCAAAATGAACATGGCAGTTTGTTATCATTGCTTATGCAGAAAAAACATTCTGAACCAATTCAAAAAGACAACAGACAGACAAACACTATTCAAAATCAAGACCAATCGACAAGAAACGAGCAAAATCGTTTCAACTCTCAGAATCATTGTAGTACAAGTCCTAATAGGCATTCAGAGAGTAGTCATACTGGTGATTGTAATCCAAATTCAATGTCATATGCTAGGATGCGTCAAACATCAGCAATCCAAAACGTCAGAAGTACTGCAGCTCCAGTTCCAGTGAATAAACTAAATTACAATAAAAAATTTCAAGCAGCACAAAAAGAATACAGTTATCTGAGCAAACAATTCAACAATACAGAAAAACTGCCAATGAGTCCATCAGCTTTTCACAGCACAAATATGACAACTAGTTTACCTCCTGAAGAATCATATGTCTTTAGGAGTGGTGTATCTGATAAAGTAAATCTACAAGCAAATGAAAAAATAGTGACACAGACATCTGTACAATATCAAATTCAAAGTCATCCTTCAAATACAACTCAAATATCTCAGAATATTGATGCTAGATACGCAACTCTAGAAAAAAATTCACTGCAATCAGTGAATAATGCAACGCCATCCAGATTTAATGAAAACCAATCTCTTCAGCAAATCATTGCTAAGGAAAAGACTCAGCAAAGTGGACTTTTACATTGCAGTCCAAATAGAGACCAAACTGAACCTCCCAAAAATATCAGTCAATCTCATACTCCAATCCATCCATCTCCACAGAGATCTTCAAGTAGCAACAGTTATATTAATAAAATCATCCAACAAGGAGTTACAAAAAAACAGGAAACTCAAAATTCTACATTTTCACCCCAGTATTCAGTATCAAATATTGCAAATCAGAATAAGAACGGTTTGATAAATACAACTACAAGAGTAATTAGTCAAAATAAAAATAATTTATCTCTTTCAAATCAAAGGACAATGACTAATACATCTAGTGAACCATGTGAAGGACACAAGTCAAGTACTACACAGCCAATGACGCAGCAGCAATATTTTTTTTATACAAATACGTTACTAAAACATGTTTTACATCAACAAAGAGATCAAAATAAAGGAATAAAATCTGCATATGAACAATATTTAAGTAATATTGAAACGATGGAACAGATCAATCCGTTGTATGCAGCTCCATCACAGAATAAACTAGCAGCTGTAAATACTGAAAGAAGTACTGCAGTTAATTGTCCTTCAAAACTGAACAATACAGTAGTAGATCCTGGAGAAACTTTAAAACAATTCCACACTTCGAGTCGAAATCCAGATGGAACTTATGCAGCAGGCCAACCATACCTCTATGAACAAAGAAAAGATAATCCTCATCAAAATGGAAGATCTCAAGACTTGGTTAGTGATTTTTCAAAGCAAATAGAAATACACTCAGTGCATTCGATGCCTGCAGATGCTTTCTACGGCAATGTAAGTACTATTACTTTCCATATATTTCTTGTCATATATCAATATATTTGTTTACAATTTATGTTCTTCTGTAAAGTAATAGATTGTAAAATTAATGTGTAAAAGTATTACATAGTTATTAAATTTGATTTTTTCCAAAAGTTCATACTTTATACGCCAATTAGACCAATGAGGATCAGCATGAACACTAAGCGTAGAGCAATAGGAGTGACTGTTGGCTTAACCTAAGAACCTTGAGATGTGTAGTTCAAACATGCAAAGACTGACCCAGTGCTTGAAGTCCCATTGACCACCGAGCTCATGACAGAACAGCCTAGAGAAGCAAGGCACACGGGTATTAAAATAATTTGTCTTTAAAAAGAAAATAAATACATGACAAACATTTTAAGTTTTTTATGCTTTATTTGTGATCACCTGTTTTGTTATATTTTAATAGATAAATTATATATATAACTAAATAAAATCTGTTTCCCCTACCCCTTTAGGCACAATTATCAAATGTCTGCAAGTTGTAAAATTTGTATTTTCTTAAATGCTGACATTGTTTGAACTTTCCTCTACAAAGGTATAATAATTTTTTCTAGAGTTCTTAAGGAGTTTTGTTTTAAAGTTATTTTCACATTTTTCAATTTGTGTAACTGTTAATAGGAAGTTTTTAATTATTTTGAAATAGATCATGTTGTTAACCATAGCCCTATTTGATCACGGTGTCAGGGGCTGTCAAACCCTGTAACCTCTGAACTACCTGTCCTTTGTAGCATCCACTGGTTTTACTATTCTTTGTCGCTTGCAGCAGCTCAAAACAAATCATAGTCTGGGGAACAACAAATGTTCAAATCAGATTTGTTTCAATATGGCGGTGGTACTCTGTGGCGGCTGTTCCGATGCTTCCTACTGCAGCAAAAATTGCCAGGTAAATTGTCAGCATTTTTTCTTCTCTACTTCATAAAGTTGCTTCCTTGGGCACACCTATGTCGCTTATCTTTATGGATTTTTATTTTATTATCAAGTTTGGCTATTTATTGTTACTCATTAAACACTTGATCTGTCAATCTTTCATCTTTATTGTAAATTACTGTAATTTTAAGGACTCTTGGCTCAATGTAAACTCTTCTGATATAACCTGGTTCTGCTGTCAATACTAATTTACTAAAAAATTCTTAATTCCTTTGTTCTTCACGATTATATAAATAGAAAATCAATCTGAAAATATTTTTCCTTATGCTTGCAGTATTATTTTCAATGATGAGATATTGTTGGGTACAGTTGTTTCAGTGATGCTTCAATATTTGAGAAGACCTAAAATTGCACCAGTTTTAATCCCCCAGATAACGTTTAGACTATCAGATAAAATTAATTTACTTTAAAGAGAGATTAATTGGTACCTATATATTTTTTTAAAAGTTTCTGTAAACTTATCTTAAAATTGTTGTTAAAAAAATTCTGTCTGTCATCTTAAAATTGTTTAATTGTTGAGTTTTTGAATGCAAATTTCAAATAAAATCCACAACTAAAAACGTTTTCTAACAGTGTGTCATCCTGTTTATTATGCACATTTAACATATGTTTTTGTTAAACATGCAAGGACACATTTATGCAAGGACTGGTCTATTTAACTGTGAACTTATATTCCAAGGTCTTACACACTGGAAATGAACTTTTTCTTAAACATTTTATTAATTTCTGTCAAGACTGAGCTGCCAAGTGCTCAACTTCTACATCCACTTTCTCACTTTCATTCTTGAGCTTTGCTGCTTGCACACCTGTTAAATAAAATAAACTCTAAAATGTTATTTGAAATGAAGTGAAGGTATAAATCTATCAGCTAGTTGTTATTACTTCTTTTCCTTTTAATATAATTAAACAATTCTAAACATTAAGAACAGCTCATCACTGAGGATAACAGATTTCGTAGTTGAAACATTTAAGAAACTGCAGTTTTTATGAGTATGGCTGTTCATCACAGTGTTTTATTACTCAAATTTTTAACATACAGTTTTTACTGTTTTCAGGAAGAACATTGGTACGAAGGGCATTATGAGACTTGTCAATCAATAAATAAAAACTTTAACTAAATTTCGAAATTGTAAAAAGTGTTACATTGTCCTCGAATGTTATTTAGTGATTTAGTTATTTCATGTGATAAATAAGTGTTTATTGTTATGTTCTTTAATGTTATGTTATAGCATTTCATGTAACACTTTATGATACATGTTCTTGTATTATTTAGTTATTGTAATGTGATACAATTTCATTTAAAACTACTTGTATATAAGTTTCATTTCCATTTCGTCACAAAAAAACACGAAAAAAGATTCTTATTTTTATAAGTTCATTTTTCTTTAAATTTACTTGCTGATTTCCTCAAGTAGGCTAATTTAATTTATTATGTAAATAATCTAGTCATTTTTATAATCTCTAAGGAGTGAGTATATGTCGATGTAACTATTTTAATACATGAAATAGAATTAAAATGTTCCTCAAATTATTTTGCAACAGCTGACAGAGTCATTGGTGGTAGCAAGTTTGTTTTTTAGGGTCAACACCACTTGCTGCAACAGATAGTGTGCAGCACATAGGTGGGAGACTGGTCAGTCATTAAGTTGCCAAAGCTGTTGTTATTCATGTTTAAGTCAGGTTATTCTTGTCAACTTTGTCCCTAATTGTAGAAGAAACTCTAGATCTCACCACCAGTCGTGATTTTTTTCAAAAAGTTCTCTACATGTGCCATTTCATGGAGATCAATAAATCAGGTATTGCTCATGGAAAGCATTTTTAGAAACAATGAGCAAACATGCATGATGCGTGTATAAAGTATTATGAAAAATTCATTGAAGGTGCAATTTTCTTGGTTGTTGATAGTCACTCTGGATTGGAAGGATTTCCTCTAAAGCATGTGCAACATTACAGAAACGTATATACTACTACTAAAGTTATAATTTGTTAAACATCTTCTTGTCTCAGGGTCATCTTTCATATAACATCACTTCTGTAGAACACAGAATTTATGTTAGCACCCAACACTGTTCGTAAAATGACATTTTAAAATGAAAATAAATGAATGAAGAGAATTAAAACAGCATTAGAGATAAATACATCATGAAAACATGACTGTATGTCATCTGTGATACGAGGTGCTACCAAAAAGTTTGAGAAAATTTTCCCTTAAAAATAAAATTGCTTACCATAACTCCTAGTTTCCACTATCTTCAAAACAGTTCCCTTGGGCATAGATACAGTGATCCCAGCGTTGTTTCTATGATTCCATGTATACCGCAAATCTGCAAGTGTAATTTTTTGAAACATATACTATGATTCAGCCTGGATCTCCTCAATTATCTCAAAACAATGGCCTTTCAGTTTCAACTTTGTTTTGAGGAAGAGAAAAAAGTTGCATTATCCTTGTGGGTAATGCCTTTGATGTAAAAAAGACTTCACATTGCTGAGAACTTAATGTGCTTTTTTTTTTGGCTGTGGTGAATATGATGACTTCCACTGCGATGACTGCTGCTTAGTTTCAGGGTCATAACCTAACCTATGTTTCATCACCAGTTGCAGCATTGGAGATTAAGTTAGGGTCATCTCTTGCTACAGTTTTCAGTTCAGTGCAAACAGTTACGTGATGTAACTGACCAGAGATCTTTGGTCACTGTTCAGCAAGTCTCGGTATAACTTTTGCTGCAGTGTCTCATGACCAAATTGTCTGACAAGATGTGTTGCATGGACCTGTATGATATCCTACGATTGCACAAATATCATGGATTGTTCACTTACGATCTGCAACAATCCTTTTGCACTTTTGTGATGGTTTTCCGGGTGTTGTGCTTATCGATGGTCATCCTGAAAGCTCATTGTCGTCGGCCGTTCATCCATCCTTGAAGCGTTTGTACTGCAAAAATGTTTTACTTTGACTCATGGTATTGTCACCAAATGCTTCAACAAGCATGTGTTCAGAGTTTCTGCAGTTTTTTTTAAACTTGAAGCAAAGTTTTATGCAGGTTATTTGCTCTTTAAAATCTGCCACACTAACACTAAAATTGTGACACTAGTTTAAAAAAATGCTGCAACATTAAAACACAACTACACAAAACTCAAGGAAACATGTGGCCTCTTGTAATCAAGCAGTTTGGCACAGTAATTCACGAGGAGTACTGTTTGCTCATTCTACTGGCAGCAGGCCATACCACAATTAATTTGTGTATGGAATTCAAATTTCCCAAAATTTTGGGTAGCACCTTGTATAGTATAAATCCTGAGAAAACCAATTCTTAAATCAATAACATTAATTGATTTAAGATGCAATTTGGAGTGCAATTCCATCCCATATATTTAAAAATGAACAGTAACAAGTCCTTCAGGTATACAGTCATGTTTGTCATATTTAAAAAAAAAATGCATTTTGTTTCTGCAATAAAATTTAGGCTAAAATGTAAATTAACTTTACAATTCTCCAATACAATGCATATATTCTTACAAAAATATTATTGAATTATGTAAGATGATACATGAAAAGAAGAAACTGTGATTACATAAATTTGTAATATTTATTATTTAGCAGTAAGTCTAGTTATTTCTTGTTGAAACCACAATTAATAAAATAGTTGACCTACTAGATATACTTTTACAATATTACTTTTACCAAATTAGTAATTATTATAGCCTACCCCATTCTCAAATATTTGCAGATGCAGCACAAAATAATATGTTATCCAGGAGCAAGAATGTATTATTACAAATTGATAAACAGATAATGAAAAACACCTTCTAATATTTTTATTAAAAACTGTTTGTAAAATAACTCAGATTTGCAGCACTTATGTAAATAAATAATCTTTTGTGCTCAATAATGAGACCATGATTGATTTATTGCTTGTTGTGTTCCAGGTAAGTTCTAGGTTTTTTTTTGTTCAGTAGTACTAAAATTAATTAAGGAGCAGGCTAATATTTGTTTAAAATTTATTTTTTATTCGAAGTAGTTAGATGTGTTGTAATAGTCCTAGTACTTAGGATGTCTAATTAATTGCCCAAGTCTGGCATTTGTAATGTAGTGTGTTTGTTCAATTGCTGTTTTTCTAATGAAAATTAATGTTCAATTTCATGTGCAATGTTTATCTTTGGTATTGTAAATTTTTATTTGAATTGTTTTTCAGTTTTATTTAAACTTGTAAATATTATAATTTTGTAGTAATTTAGATGAGTAAGTTTAAAATGTTTATCTTGAAATACCAAAGTTTTATATATATATTTTTGTTATTGGTATTTTAAGGCGAAAAGAACATTGAGGCTCTTATCGTATATATATATATATATATATATATATATATATATATATATATATATATATATATATATATAAAATAGCTAAGGACAGTCCACTTTGTTGGGTTTCTTTTTGGTACATCTATGTAGTTTTTCCAATGTATAACTTTATGATACACTTGTCCTTGGCCTAAACACTGGAATAAATCCTTCCTTTTTGGTTATTGCTGTGTCTCCAAATGATGTTTTTTGTAAACATGCATTGGAACATCTATTTTTTTTTAAATGAGATCATCGGCAAATTTAGTGCCGGCAATCTAATTTTACCACATGAGCAGCATGTACTTGGTGTTTCCCTTTGTATTTTTAAAAATAAAAATTACATATTTAAACATTTCCCCAGTAAAACACTTTCTTGTTCATTATAATATTAAGTTGAATTGTAATGAAATGCTTAGTGTTCAAGATTAACACCCTCATTCAATTATTTCCAAACACTGTGCCTCTAAGCAAAGGGTGCTCATTCTCCCTCTGTTCTGTGTATTTCTTTCAACCGCCTGTGCATCTGTTTTTTTTATAAAAGAAAGCTATAAGGTAATCATCATATTCAATTTGTTTCTCTAACATTTTCACATTGTTTTTCTCTTTGAACATCTCTACTATTGTGAATTTTCTTGTAGCTGTGCTAGACATTCTTCTGTTCTCGGTTTCATTTCTCCGCACCATCTTTTGCCTTTATGATACTATTTGAGATTGCGAAAATTCTCTCTTAAAGCTTTGGCATTTTTTCTTTGTATACTTTTAATTTGTACACTATCACTTTTTCTGTTACCCGTACACTTTGATTTATAATAAGTCAAGTGACACATGCAAATCAAGCTTCACCTTATACAGTGTCAGATCCATCTCCAACATTCATACATAATATGAGTGTGCAATGTCCTCAGACATTGCAGAACATTCTCGATCCTTCTGGTTTAGGCCATTCTAGAACATAAGAGATTCAAATCATTTTTTAAAAACATTTTGGTCAAAATATATGAAAATGCTCTAATATAGTATCAAAAGCCAGTATCCCTCACTTATAATGGTTCTTTCATTGAAATATAAAAATGCCCTAGGTCAACCACCATATCTCCCATACCACTACAGCTAATGACATAGTGCACTATAGGAGAATCAAGGCTATTAACACACACAAACACTAGTTGTCTGCGCTGGGTAGTTGTGGCTGCAGAGTGAAATATATAGATTAGGAAATTCTCAAAATAATAATAAAACAAACCCTAATGTCTAAACAGTAATATTTATATTGTCAAGCAACACAAGCCTTGCCATGGGAAGAGGGAATACAAAATTCTGATAAAACACCAAGAAAAATCTTATTATTGGTTGTAAATTAATTTCAAAATAGTTCAGCTAAAAGACTTGATGTAGATTAAAGCTCAGAATTCAGTTTATGGGCATTCTTAGCCATATATTTGCCATTTTTTAAAAAACGTTATCTCAAAATTTAATTGTAGAAAAACAAACTATATATATATATATATATATATATATATATATATATATATATATATATATATATACACACACACACACACACACACACACACACACACATACTTTTTTTTAAATAGCACTATAATTTTTGTGAAATTTTGCTGAAACGTTTGGGATGCTATTTTTACCCAAAATTTAGTTTAGGAACTACCTTTAAGAACAACAATAAGGAAATATAACAGACCTACTTTTTAAAACCTGCCTTTACAGATATAGCAGGCATTTTTGTTGTGTTCAAACAATAACATGTTATTTTTACTATAAACAATATCAATTTTTATCTCAAAATTGTTCATAATTTAATTGCCCAAAAATTGTTGTCCTTTTTAAATTACTTTATTTAAATAATAAACTTAAATTGTTTTAGTTTTGAAGTATGTAGGACGGGATTAGAATAAAATAACACATGCATCTGAAGATGCCTCACAGTGAAACATGTTAATAAAAGAATTCTGTGAAATGTAATAATGATCTAATTTTCCTTGATATCATAAAGGTTCACCAAATACTGACTGTGTGTTCAATAAATTAACACATATATAATTCACCTGACTGTATCCTCTTGACATTTTATTAAAAAAATATCATTTAAGTATATTTAGTGATTTTTTTCAAATTTTCCAAGACTGATAGAGAATAGTTTCTCTTTAAAATGTAAATAAAAATAATCTAGTAAAATGCCATATGTTTACTGTTATGTAGTTAAGTTTTTAATTTTGTATGTTTTTAATATTAAAATGATTGAATTTCCTTGCTATTTTGTTTTATATAACCTTGGAATTCCTTTTTTTAAAACAAAAAAATAAGGCTGGTAACTTCTTGGAGTGGTAAATTACAATAAGTGATATGATTAAACGTTACTGAAAAAGCAAGTACTTAAGAAATATTTCACTTATGCAGTCTGGTAATTACCTTGAACAGCTATTTAATTACTTCATTTTGTACTCCAAGCAAAGATTTGTGATGACTTAGAGCTTAGATCAGCATCACAGAATGTCCCAGTATCATCACCCTTCATTAGCTCTTACTCGGCTGTTTCAGGTTAGCCTATAGGTACAATATTAGATACTAATTAGGCTCCAGACAAGGAAATGCCACCTTTTTTTATTCAACATTTTTATTATAAAAATATTATTTTTGTATTCTAAATCAGATTACAAAGAAATGAGACCGTAACAATTACAATAAAAGTCGTTCTTATTGTAATTAAGTACTTACTTTAGAAAATGTCATTTCTAACTAACGAAAATTAAATGTTACCATAATTTTGTAGTTTTGGGCTCTTTTCTTCATAATTTGATATATAGATTACAAAAATAACATTATTATAGACTAATAAAATGTCTAATTAAAAAAAAAAAACATTTAAGACCAGTAGCTATAAAAATGGTCATTAATGAATGTGTTTGGGAAAATTTGAAGCAAGCTTTTAAGAAGGTCTGAATTCACATTTATTCCGACAGACAGGCAGTGATTACAGCACTTGCATGTCAACAATTAAGTCTCAAGCCAGTCTGGGAGTGTTGTGAGAACCTCAATGTTTTGTCACTGAAAACTGATTACTTTGCTTTGGGTTGCAAGGCACAGGGGCTTTGAGAGAAATGAGGAGGCATACAAATTGGCTGGACTGGAATCTGCATCTGAGTTCATTGGACCCAAGTCAGCAAAAGGGATTTTCCTGTCTGGTTGGGTTCACTATCAATAGGTGGGTCAATGAGCAACACCAGTTAAGTTTGGACAACCATAGATGGCATTTCCACAGTAAACATTTTAAAGAAAGGTTTACTAGTAGGACTTGGAGTATTAAGTAGGTGCAGAGCATTAAGGTGGAGTATTAAGTAGGTATCTTGTGCAGAGCATTAAGGTGGAGTATTAAGTAGGTATCTTGTGCAGAGCATTAAGGTGGAGTATTAAGTAGGTATCTTGCGCAGAGCACAATCAGGAAAACCATGGCCTTATTTATTACAGGACATTGTTGTCTGAAGGTATCCATGACCAGGACAAGAATTTACAACGGAAAACCCATGTGTAGGTTATACAGGAAGGAAGAGGAAACTGCAGGCCTCTTTTTTAATAAAATGATTCCTAAATACACATTGAACACTAGAACTTTATTGGATGGTTGTGCACGCTACTCAGTTTCAAAAGTAAAACTAAAAAATTTCACCACAATAATTTGGGTAAATTGAAAGTGAAAAAATAAAACTAAAATAATAATAACAATAAACTATGATGGTAATAACTGTCAAGCTTGTTTACATGAATAAAACAAATCACACTACTTTATTGTTAAGGAAAAGATAATGCAAAACTGAACAGGCGTTTTCATTTTAATTTATCAAGAGAAAAGAAACTTATCAGTGTTTTAACAGGAAGTGTTTCCAACAAGATAAGCAATTTCCTGTTTGGGCTGGTCATATTACATTCAATTAAACCTTTATTTTCTGTCTTATTTACTCCTGAACCTGAATTTTTTTAAAATTTCATATATACTGCACTTTAATGTAGTATATATGTTTATGAACACTTAGTTAAGAGCATAACCTAATTAGCTGGTGTGCATGGATAAGTGATGGAAAACAAATGTATGGTGTAGAAGTAAAACGAAAAAGTGTTATTTCTGCCAAGAGACATTTTACAGAATTTTCTACACCTAATCTAGAAGTAGCAAGTGGGAGAAGGTAATATGGGTAGTTGAAATCTGTCTAGTGGCAAGTGTGAATAGATCTTGAAGATAGCTGTGGGAGTTATCCCACCACCAGGATCCTTTTAGTTCATCATGCCTGATGATGAAGAGTACTAACGGTGACTAGTGAGGTCTGTTAAGAATGAACAAAATAAAAAATATGCACTATAAGAATGTTAAACGTTGGGTTCTAAGAGAAATTATATGGGTATATCTAACAAAAATTTTAGGCTGACCAACCCTTGGAGAGGGCGGTGCCAATGAAATGTAGAAAAATTTTATGTGTATGTATAAGTAGTATAAAGGATGATTCTAGTATGTAGATGTGAGAATAAAATAAATAATATGATGTGTATCCTATTAAACCTGCTCAGTAGTATCCACAGTTGTAATAGAGAGAATAGTATGTCCAGAATCGAAGTATACGCATTTGGTCATTCCTGGATGGATAGGCTTAACCAAA
This sequence comes from Callitettix versicolor, assembly GCA_022606455.1. NCBI lineage: Eukaryota > Metazoa > Arthropoda > Insecta > Hemiptera > Cercopidae > Callitettix > Callitettix versicolor. Next base: position 74,228,849 of record CM040186.1, read on the forward strand.
TTTTTTGTACCACCACTAGTGTGGTCGAGTAAGATGCTTGTGCCGCAATCATCTAAATTGTGACCAATGGGCTCATGAGAGCAAAACTTACAAGTTGTGAGTTACAGTTGCTGCGAATACAAATTTTATTTCCGATAATTGGGTGTTTGTTAACTGACAGTCTACTGTAATTAGTTTAATTTTATAACATTAAAAGTGTGTTATATTTTTTTTAGCCTTTATTCGAATCGGGCCCACATAATTGCCACTCTTACTTTATTATGAAGTAAATAGAACAGTTGAAATTTTCAAGTCCCAAGAAGTTTTTACATGGATAAACATAACTGGTCATACTTTGATAATCGTCCAGAGTCCCATAGCTGGAGATTAAACAAATTGATTAGTTTTAATATTTGGAATGTAAATAGTTCCCCATATCTTGGAACAGTTTTTATTGAGTTTCCATTCGAAAATGAGAATAACATTGATCATGGTAATTCTTAAACCCAGGAACATGTTTTAAGAAGTTGAAAAATATTTATATCTGTGTGTATGCCAGAAGAAATGCATACTCTAAATTTTACAAGTAATGAAGCTAGTTATTTTTTTTTGGTTATGTAAACAGATAATTGTTACTGGTTCACCGAGTTTTTTGTGCCTCAAACTCTTCACAATTAAATAAAAAGTAGCATGCAACTGTCTCACTGATATGATGGAAGCAAATTTAGATATTTTTATCTTACAGTAAAAGATCTCACTTCACCATCATAATCAGCATTAACTAATAGTTCAAAGAATGTACACCACACAGTATATTCATAATTGATATAGAGAGCACTCCATGACCGTTCCCCCCCCCCAATATAACTGGTAACCATAATATTTACAAAAAATATTACAGGGAAACTTTATATTGTTTCTCCACAAAGTGGTCAAAATTGTGGTAGGTTCAGCCAGTATTACAGGAAATAAACATAACTACATTCATCATAGTAAACTAGTGGTCACCATCTTGAAAAGGAAAACCTTATACATCTTTTTTTAGGCTTAATACAAGGTAATTTCTTACCAAATTTCAAAACAATCGGTCAATGTGTTTGATTAAAACTGTGTACACTTGTGATCATTAAGTCAGAAGCCACCATTTTAAAGAGAAGTAAAAGGAAAAAATGTTACACATATGTCATTTGGGCTTTATACAAGATATACCTTCAATACAAAATTTCAAAACAATCGGTTCATTCCTAAATATTTTTGTTTCAAGAAAATCTGATATTATCTCTAATGCAATGCAAACATTTATACCTTTTTTGCATTTATACCCCTTTAGGGGATGAATTTGGAAAAATGCTGAAATATATGTTTCATAGTATGTAGCTAGAATATATGATAAAAAAAAATGTTCTTTAATGCAAAATTTTATACCCCCTTTTGGGGATTAATTCTGGAAATGTGTAAAATGTATTTCATTACTGTATTTGTATTTGGAGTAATTATGTCAAGTTTCAAGAAAATCCAACAAAAAACATATTTTTTTTTGAGGTTGAATATTGGAAAATCGTTTCTTAGTGCAGCCCTACATGGTGGTACTAAGGTACCCTAAAATTTTCAAGTCTCTAGCTATTAGAATTTTGGCTGTGTGTTGATCAGTCAGTCAGGACATTGCTTTTTATGTATATATATATATCTTCATAAAAACTTTCAAAACAATTGGTGTTTGGCCAGAACTAAATACAATTGTCACTGTTAAATTGGAGGCCGCCATCTTGAAAGAGAAGTAAATGGGGAAAATCTTTAATAATACGTTATTTGGGCTTCAATACAACGTACCTCCATACTAAATTTTTAAACAGTCAATGCATTTGGCCAAAACTGCATAATAAATAAAATTACAGACATTAACCCTGCCCCATAAATTTCTTGTTTTCAACGAAACTTAAGAATTCAAAATGCTAATTTATATAGATTTTAGCACTTTTTATAATGGGAAATCAGATTTTAAAATTATAATTTAACCGACATTTGAGTCGAGTGCCAACACACGCACACAATGGTGTGCTAACTCACGATGGCCACTCTAATAGCTTAAATTTGTTAAACATGAAGCTGAGTATACAGTTTCTGGTAGTTAAATTATTTTAAATTACACCGTTAGGATTTTTAAAAAAATGTTAATTTTTAGTTACTAGTTTTAAATATTATAATGAGGTCACAGCCAAAGAATGAACACTATGGTCAATGACATAGGCAAATTACGAAACTGCTGAAATACTGCCTGTTGCAATAAGCAACAAGGTATGTAGAACAGCAGTTGAAATAAAAGCTTGGGGAAGAAGTAGGGTGAGGACAGTCAATTCTGAGGGGACCGGAACGTCGGTATATTCCGAGTGACGGTCGATTCTGTGGAGACCTGAAGGCTGTACATCGGGACGCACTACGGAAGGGCATTCCAGCCAGGCGGTGCTGAGAAGTAGCAAATCGGCGGTAAAAGTAAGTAGACAAAAATTTGCACACACTTCTTCCCCTTTTTACTTTTGGTTTGAATACATTAGGATATTCCGGGGGAACATTTTGAAGAATAAGACAGTAGTGTTCATCCTTGGGTTGTCATCAACCATAGTTGTAACTGTTACAAGATAAATGTAATGTAATACATCTCAATATATTAAAGGTTTTCTTTTCTTGAACCACCGATAGTTAATTCTTTGCAGGACCTGAGCAGTAAAGACCACGAACCCCCTAACAACACTGCTCCTTTATAAAAGTACCTCGACATAACATTTTAAAACACAATATTCAATTTCACCCTACAAAAAATCCAACCTTTGTGTCCCTGTTGTAGGAATGTAACACATTGTTAGCTCAAGTGATGTATGGGGAGACATTGTGCCCTGACATCACTATGGTAACTGTAAAGGCACAGAAAGAAGCGAAAACTGGCTAATGAGGCTAGGTTGAGTAAAAACACCTTGTGTGGTTTGGTTTTCCAGATTGTGTGCTTTATGTCTATAATATCTTTATCTATAAGCTGAAATTGAGAGTAAAAACATACATATTTACGGTGAAGTATTCCTGCAATAACCTCTATGAGCGAGTCCCAGTCAGAGAAGAGGTAAATGGGATATGTTAGGGGATGACATGTGGAGACTGAATGTGTGACAAAGGAAAATGAGGACCACAGAGAGCTAAAATAAGCTGCTGGATGAGGTCCTGTTTTTACAAGGACTGTAATGTCTGTCTGTAATACTGCATTTTAAAATACTGTAAAGTATAGTATATATTTTGTACAATAAACAATGTTTTTCTTATTAAAGCGATATTTTTTGATGATAAACAGCTAATAAACCTTCAGATTACTGTAATGTCAATTCTTAAGTTTACCTTCAAAAACTTTTAGTGTCACTTAAATGTACAATCCAACAAGCAGTCAATTTAAAAAAAAGTGATGACACAGTTGTATGTACATATTATTTTTTCGATCTGGAATTGACAAAATCTTAAGTAGGCTGATGAAATGTTTTTCTGCAGTAAAAATGACCATCTCTTTGAATCACCACACTGGATTTATAGGACAACTGTTTTATATAATATCATCATGGCTCTGACAATTTTATAACAAACATACATTTAAAAAAAGCAGTAAACAAGTTATTTAATGTAATGAAACATTAATAATACTGTTAGGATTAAAAAAAAAATTTTTAGTTATTAGTTTTAAATGTTATAATTAGGTCACAGACAAAGAATGAACACTATTGACAAAGACATGGAAAAATTACAAAACTGCTGACATACCACTTGTTGCAATAAGCAATAAGGTATGTAGAATAGCAGTTCAAGTAAAAGCTTGGGGAAGAAGTAGGTCGGGGACAGTCGATTCCGAGGGGACCAGAAGATTAGTAGATTCTGGGGGACAGTCAATTCTTTTTTTTCTCCGGCGAAAAACCGTTAAGGTTATCATCGCTGATACGCAAAATAAAAGTATATATAAAAAAACAAAAACAACAAACTATAACAGTAAAAATAAATAAAACAAAACTTTAAATAACAGGTATAACTATATTACAATAACGATTACTTAAGAACTGAATAACAATGAATAAAATTTAATAACAATTCATAAAAGTATATATAAACACAACAAAGATAAAGTTATTTAGAGAAAATAATTAAATAAATTAAAATAAAAAGGGATGTAAATTGTTCCTGAAAAAAAAGTAAGTACAATGTACAAAGCAAAATTAAAAATAAAAATAATAACAATAAGTTAAATTTTGTTTAAAAGATTCAGACGCAAGAATATTAGTACTTGGTCAATAGCTGTAGAATCATCTTTTAATATTTCCTCTAAATTGGCACCTACTCCACATAATTCGGCGTATGTTCCTTAGACCATTACAATCTCGCAGAACATGTTTGATAGTAATGAGTGCTTGGCAAAACTCGCAAAGGGGCGGGTCCCCGCCTCTTATCAAGAAACCATGTGTGAAAAGAGAATGTCCAATGCGGAGACGGGTAACCACTACCTCTTCTCTACGACTTGTTCGTACAGACGACCTCCAAGGACGAACAGTATTTTAATTATCCTCAGTTTATTATTACCGATAGCTGCCCACTCGTTTTCCCAATGCATATAATTTAAGTGCTTTACATAACATAGAAAATTTTGCCGCATTATCTGCTCTAGTGTTTCCAGCTATCCCACAGTGACCAGGTATCCAGCAAAATGACACACTAACACTATGCAGTGCAAGCCAGTGAATTGAGCACAAAATACGTTGAACAAAAGGATTTTTGGAGTACATGTCCTGGATAGCCTGCAGTGCACTTTTAGAATCGGAACAGATTAGATAATGGGCAGAGTCAGATACAACTGTTGTCAAAGCCTTAAAGATAGCAAATAATTCGGCAGTGAAGACACTACAAACTGAGGGTAATCCATTTGACTAATTGTGTATAATGCACAACCAACATTATTCTCCAATTTCGAGCCATCTGTGAAAATAATTTCACTAGATGGGTAGGAATTAAGAAGATGGCAAAACTCTTTACAATATACAAGCTCAAACGTGTTGCATTTGACATATAAGGATAGAGAGAAATCGAACGTTGGCATGTTAATAATCCATGGAGGGACAAAACAAAACGACCTTTCAAACATTGGAGTCAGTTCTACATGAAAGTCGTCGAGAACACGGATAGTTCTAATGCCAAGCGGAGCAGTGACATGCGGACGAGCTTCATACTGTCGGATAAATTGATTATGAAAAACAGTCTATAAGCAGGGTGCCATGGTTTAGTTCGTAGATTACTTACATAATTTATTTGCAGCTGTTGTCTACGTCGAAAGAGTGATGGTTTTCCAGCCTCGGCAAGGAGGCTCACAACAAGGCTAGAGTGAAAGCCACCAGAAACAAGGCGGATAGCTGAGTGATGGATGGGATCTAGTTTCTTTAATACGGAAGGTCGTGCAAACGGATATATAATGCTGCCGTAATCAATTCGCGAACGAATTACAGCACGATAAAACATCAGTATACTGGTCCTATCAGCGCCCCATTGAGAACTACTAAGAACCTTCAAAATATCGAGAATTTTGTTACATCGTAACTTTAAATCACACAAGTGAGGGCTCCAGGAGAGCCTTTCGTCAAATATTAGACCCAAAAATCGAACGGATGGAAAAATCCGGAGCTGTATACCATCAAGATATAACGAAGGAGCTTGGATCTGTTAACGGCGGCTGAAGGCAATGCACTGAGTCTTAGCAGCAGAGAATTTAAAGCCAGTAGATCTCGTCCATGTCTGCAACCTATTTATTACCAGCTGAAGAGTTCTTTCAGCTGTTGTCATATTTCTGGTGCTTACATAAATAGCAAAATCGTCCACGAAGAGCGAACATCGGACAGAGGATTGCACATTAGCGATAATTCCATTGATTGCGATAGCAAACAAGGTAACACTAAGTACACTCCCCTTTGGAACACCATTCTCTAAGTGGAATCGATCTGAAACTGTAGCTCCAAGACGTATCCTAAAGTATCTATTAGACAGGAAATTTGTAATAAAAGCTAGAATTCTGCCTTGTATACCCCATGATTTTAAAATGTTCAGTATTCCTCTTCTCCAGGCCATGTAGTGTGCCTTCTCTAGGTCAAAAAATACTGCAACAAGTGTTTGACGCAAGAGGAAGGCATTTTGAATTGCAGATTCTAACAAAACCAACTGATCCATTGAAGATCGTCCTTGTCTGAAATCGCACTGTTCTTTGGATAGTAATTTATTATTTTCTAAATACCAAACAAGGCGACAATTAACCATTTTTTCTACCAGCTTGCATAGCACGCTGGTGAGAGAAATAGGATGATAGCTACTAGGATCAGTTTTCTCTTTGTCTGGTTTAAGAACGGGAATTACTGTAGCTTCCAACCAATCGCCGGGGAATGTACGCTCCTCATACATACGATTGTATATTTCAAGAAGAAATAACTTACCCGACAGTGGAAAATTTTTAATCATGGCGTAAACACGGTTGTCAGGATCTGGAGCTGAATCCTTGGTGGGCAGCAGTGCAGAATCTAGCTCATGTAGAGTAAACAGACTGTTTAGAGGAGAATCATCAGAAGTACCGATAATGAAAGGCAATTTTTCTAATGCGCTTTTGTATTTACAAAAGGCAGTGTTATAGGCTGCAGAAGAGGAAAAACTTGAAAAGGATGACCCTAAAAGGTTTACAATGTCGGAACTGTCAGAAACCAATAATCCGTTCGCCTGTTGAAGTCCCATCAGTCCTACAGATGGAGGCGAACCACAAATGGAACGCAATTTCTTCCACACTACAGATGTAGGTGTTGATCTACATATTGTTCCAATGTATTGGGTCCAAGAATCCTTTCTGCTTTGCCTGAATATTCTATGAGTTTTCGCACGAAGGACTTTATAGTGTTCTAGGTTTTCACTTGTCGGTTTTCTGTTGAATCTCCTCAGAGCTTTTCTACGTAGATGTAACGCCTTCCTACACTCCTCGTTCCACCAAGGGACAGGTGGACGTGAAGGGCATACTGAAGCTTTTGGAATAGTTTTCTCTGCTGCTTGTAAAATGTTTTGAGTAAATTTTTATACTATTGTGTTTATACAGTCATTATATTTAATGTCTGGTGAAACAAATTTCTTCATAAATTCCTCCCAATTTGCTTTTTTCAGAATCCAACGCGGCAGGCGCTGATCTGGATGAGGGAAATTACAAAATGAAATATTAATGGGAGTATGATCACTGCCGTAAAGATCAGGTAATACCGACCATTCAAACTTCGTTGTCAGAATTGGACTGCAGAATGACAAGTCAACAACGGTCCAATTGCCAGTAGATGCTGCTAAATGTGTATAGGAACCATTATTAAGAAGACATAAATCCAATTCGGACCATATCCTTTCAATGCGTATTCCTCTAGAGTTACAGGTTGATGAACCCCATGCAGTACGATGAGCGTTAAAATCGCCTAATAATAATAACGGCAGTGGCAACTGGCATATTAAGTCACGTACTTCATGGTTTTGGAAATTGTAATTAGGTGGTAAATATAGGCTGCAGATTGTAAGTTTGAATGGTACGGTTATTTGAACGGCAACTGCTTGTAAAGGAGTTACTATATTCACAAGAACCGACTCGACTGAGTTGTGAACCAGAATGGCTACACCACCTCTGGCTCTTTCCTCAGTGATGAAATCTGCTCTGAAAACAGAATAAACCCTGAAACTGAAAATGTGAGATTCATGCAAGTGAGTCTCCTGAAGGCAGAGTATTAAAGGCGACATATCTCGTACAAGAACCTTCAGATCTTCAATATGGCTTCTTAGCCCATTAACATTCCATTGTATCACTTTTCTTTTTGATTATGCAGACATTGAATGCTTAAGTTTAATATACAACTGGATTCACACTAATGAGTCATTGATTTATCAGAATCAATGGACATCGAATTACTACTGTGATTGATGTCCGACTCTGTAGAGATAGTAGTTTTGGAAGGAGGCACCTTGGAAGCAACTACTTCCTTGGATTTTTTTCCTTCTTTGTATTTTTTCTTTTTTTGACACAACCACTGGTGGGTATGTGTTTGATTTTTTAAGAAAATGGACTAGTCCAGAAGGAACGTTTTTAGACGAATACTTTAACACTTGCGACTTAGCTCTTATGCCTAAATTGGAAGAAGATGGCTTTGCTTCCAGAATACAGGTCTCGGATTCTTTGTCACAAGGGTTTTAGTAGCGACTTTTGAAAGGTGAGTATCCTTTCCTTTTGAAGACACTTGAGAGGAAGACGTTTCAGATGATTTAGATAGCAAATCAGGAGTGGAACCCGCAGAAATCAGAGTTAGCAATTGAGCTACCTGTTCCGATAATGCTTTTACCGCTTTAGTTAGCTCTTCGCAATTAGCACACGATGATTTACTAGTAGAGGTGGCAGCAGCAAACAATTTACCTTCAATTATTGATTTTGAGCTTTTGAAAAACTTCCTTGCTTCTGAAAAAGATATCTTATCCTTGGCCATGATAGAAAGAATGGCTTTCTCGTCCTTAAACTTATGGCAGTCAAAGGAACGAGCGTGATGGTCTCCACCACAATTTGAACATTTTTACATTGCTCACTATCATGACCATTACCACTACAATTACCACATACCTGATCCTTCCGGCATGTGGAGCTCACATGTCCAAAACCTTGGCATTTAAAACACCGTCTCGGGTTTGGAATGTATGGCCTTACCGAAAGGCGCTGGTATCCGGCATAGATGTGATCTGGGACAATTGGTTTACCAAAAGTCAAAATCAATGAGGCAGTAGCTATTTTTTGCCCCTTATCATTTCACATAATACGGCACACGTCTACAACAGCTTGATTTGCTAACTCTGACTTAATCTCCACCAGGTCTACACGGAGGAGATCTTTACAGGTTATCACTCCCTTTGCTGAGTTCAAGGTTCTGTGGGGCTCCACAAAAACCTTGACCATTTCAAAGAACGATGTCATTTTTAACAGCGATAGGCTCTGCTTATCGCTGTTAGTCTGAACCAGTAAGGTCCCGTTCTGCAGCTTCTTAATTGAAGGTATGGGACCTGCTCTTCCAACAATTGCCTTATGTATCAGGAAAGGGGACACTTTTGAATCGCCATTCCCAGACGTAACAGAACAAGCACAGCAAATCCCTAAATGTATGTGTGAGTGTGAAGTGTTTACATCATAAGTGTAAGTGTGTGTTAGACTCGGTTTCTGCGAGGTTCGTCTAGGTTCTCTCACTAGGTGCAGCTATTCTGCACCCTCCTGCGGGTGTGTATGTGTTTGTGTGTGTGTATGCAGAGTAAATGAGTGAGAGTAAAATGAGCTAGAGGAATGGTGGGGTCGCTAAGCCCATCAGCTGCGACAGTCAATTCTGTGGGGATCCTATGGGCTGTACGTCAGGATGCACTAGAGATCATTTCAGCCAGACAGGGCTGGGAAACAACAAATTGGCAAGCAATCTAAGTACACACTGTTTGCACACACTTCTTTCCCTTTTCACTTATTCTTTTAAATACATTGGGACATATTTCAGGGGAATATTTTGAAGAATAATACAATATTGTTTATTCTTGGGATTGTCATCACCTTACTTGTAGCCATTATAAGATAAAAGTAATGGGATGAGTTTAAATATATTAAAGGATTTCTTTTCTTGAACCACCGATAATTAATTCTTTAGATGACCCGAATAGGAGAGTTGCTGAACCCCTAATAATACAATAGTGCACATCTTATGAGACTTAATAAAAGTGTGTGAGTTTGAATCCTGTATTGTACTGATATTTCTGTCGATCCATTTAAAAATCGATTATGCGAAACTAACAACGGTGGTTTATAAAGGTAAAAAAAATAAAGTAATTACTAACACAACCAATTTTATTTTTACATCAGTGCATTCTAACAAAGTGTGATCCATCTGGATTTAACAATTTCTTACTTACACAATCCACGTATTGTGCATTCTTAAGCAGTCTTTTACCATGTAAAGTACAAGCAGCTAAATGCTAGCGGACAACACAAGGCATGCATTTTAAAAAAGAAGACATTTTCCTTTTGCCTTAATTTCCTTATGATTTCAGTTTCTTTTAAGATGAACTATCGACTAGATTATCATGTCATTATATTATATATGGTAATGGATTTGATTTTGACTTGTAACTGCAAAAAATATAAACTCAAACACCGGCTTTGCAACAGATAGGAATACTTCTTCACTACAGCGCTGTTTTTCTGCTGATGAACAAAACCTTGTGATGCTGAATTATACTAGGTTACATTATTTTTTATGCGCTCAGTCAACAATTTTTGCAATTATAAAAACTAAATAGTCAAAAAACATTACACTTTCACATTCTATTATTTTCCCCAAAAAATCTGGTTCAGAAAACGAAATGGAAAATCAGAATAAAATTCTTAAAAAAGGTTCATCAGATTTGGCTCAAAATTAATCATTTGGGTGCTTTGACACTGATATCCCTCATTTCATATAATGACAATATTTTATGATAGATAGCTGTACCAACCGAAAAACCTATCTATGATAGTACACAGGTTTTGAGCTATTGATGTCAGTTTTGTTACTCCTTATCTCCATCAAACTTGTTTTATCTCTTTATAATTAATTGTAACTTTGACCTCATCTTTGAGAGCAGCTGTTGTTAAATCTTAAATTGTGTATTATTTTCACAGATATTGTATGTTTATGACATAGTGTAAGGTATAATAACAAAAAAAATATTTTATGACAAAATTTAGTTAAAACTTGGTGTTTAGTTTTAAAATTTTGTTTTGTATAGGTGCAAAGCTCTTTTTATTATGTACACATTTTATAAATGTAATCTGTTCCTGGGTGTGTCGCCAGAACAAAACAAAAATTACAAAAATTTGCAACTAAATAGCCAAACATGTTTCCCCCCAAATACTTGCAAATTAAGGGAAAATCAGGCAGCAGTTTATGCACCGACTTGGCAAAATGGCTGCAGCACTTGAAGAAAATTTCTGTTTGATAATAAATTGAAAAAAAAGACAATACAGTCAACAGTCACAGTACACGTTGAATTTTTCTATTAACTCCTAGAACAATATTTTTTAAAAAAATTTCATATTTGGTTCATTGACTTGGACGTTATCAACCTTCAAATATGACCAAAGCCAATACAACCAAACAATTTCTTTGGAAACTGCATCCCATATATTTTGTTTGGTTTTTTATGTATTACAGATTGCTGGTTACTTGAGCTGATTAAAAAAACCAGATTTTTTAAAGGACAAAGATCAGTATGAATATAAACTAGCATTATCATAAAAGTCAATGTGATGTAACTCTTGTAAAGATCCAGTAACTTATATTTTATACAGTAATAATTTAAAAATAACCAACAAAGTCTGTTGTTGCAGAAAAACTGCGATGAAGTATTCAAGACTGAATAATTGTTGCTGTAACTTGAAATAAGATGGACTCAACAAACCTGTTCAAGCTGTGATTATCGGTTATCTTAAAAAAAAAGAAATCAGTTTAACAATTCAAAATTCAACAGCCCTATGAAAACATAGGGTTCTTATCTAACACAATTATGGCAAATAACTAGAGAAAACAACAGAATAACAACTTTTAAAGGTACACATTTGTTAATGTTTACTTCCTTTCAGACTAGATTATCAACATTAGTAACTAAATTACTTTTTAATCTTAACTCTTCACTATTACCACTTGTTTTGGGTAATTAGTCATAAGTTCATTTGAACATACCTGTTTACACAATAATACTTTTATGTAGTTGGATTTTTAAAAACATTTATAAAGTTAATGTTTGTGGACAGAGTACTGTAATTGTACTATATTTGTTCGATTGAAATAACAATGCAATTTCACCAGTTGTACCCTAAAAAAGCTAAAAAAATTGAAATAAGTTCAAAAAGAGGAGAGTTGACCTCGTCGGACTTCTCCTACAATTTTCAACTGAACTAGCGATGGATTGTTGAAAAATTCTCAGATTCAATATAAAAATTTATAACCGGGATTTTTTTATAATTTAAATCGAAATATTTGCTTCTAGAAACAAAAACTATTAGTAACATCAAATAATACTGTTTTAAACACTGTACAATTAATTATTAAATTTATACTTTTTAAGTTTATTGCATTCCTTAATGATAATTCCTAAAACTTTATACCGAGGCTCGTTATAGGAAACCAACAGCTGCCAACTAAAATTATCATTAGCAAAAACACACAATAAGAAAGAACAAATCTGTCAGCACAAATTAATACAGAAAATGTACTTCTGGCCAGCTTCACAAAAACAATTTGAAAAGATTTAATGAAGACATTTGTTGCAATAGTTATCTGGATAATTAGAACTAGTGGCTTTTCTTTATAACTCTGAAACACAAATCAATGTAATACAATCAACTCTAAATACATTTTTTTTTTTGCCTGTTGAAAAACCAAAAAGGTTATCATCGCCAAACTCTATAAAGTACAATCAAATATAATAGCGCAATAGTATACTACTTACAAAATATATTTTAAATTACAGAATAAATGAGGGTTTTAGAAATTACGAATATGTTCTAGAATTCTTAATTTATGACTTAAAATTTATAAAATTAAATGCCTTCAAAATAAAATAAACTTATTTTATGCGTACGTTACAAGCAATTGAATCCAATATTTATAGCTACAACAAATATCACACATAGCTACCTCATGATTACACAATGAAAAGTAAAATATAGAATTACTGAAAAGACTTACTAGATTAAATTCACATAATTTTGATTGAGCATTGGTTACAAAGGCAGGCAATTTTTGACCTCAGCGATTAGAGCTGCAACTTTTTGCACAGCTGAAATGGTGTTTTGAAACCAGGCTAAAAAGAAATTTATAAATCAATATTATTTAAACAAATTTATATGAATGCCAAGCCGATTAATCTGACAGTAATATAAAATTAAATGTTTAAATTAATTTTGCACAATTTTTTTTTTCAAAAGTTCTGCTTGACAAAATTAATTCCGATAAGTATGATTTTTTTAAATTGTGCCCTCGATGTCTTTGTACTAGTATACATATAAAACATCAGTCAAATGATAGTTACTTGTTGCCAAATAGTAGCCCTACACCGAATCTGTTTTCTCTAAAAAAAATCTGACTTATTTATCGTAAAAAAGCATTACAGAATATATTGATTAATAAATACATTTAACTGAAACAAAACTCCTTAGGTGATTTAATTTGATGTTAAATTCCTTTCTATTTCTAAATATTGTTCATTTTACCTAAAGTTGTAACTACTCAAAACAAAAAATACAGCAATACACGGAGTTTTGTATTATTAGGTCATGCATTTTTTTTTTTTGAAAATTGGGCATAATTATTTTTGTTCTTTATATAATTTTATGTAACATAGCCATTTTAGACAGTTGAATAAGTTGTTTGAAAAATCATTTAGAACTCGCGATGGTTGCACAGACCTTGCCATTTTGCATTTATTGATAATTTATTATAATAAATGGAATTGTTCTGTTATAATATCTTACATAATAAATTTACTGTTTATTTTACTCAAATTTTATGTTTTAGTGACACTACACATTAAATGTTAACTGCCAGGGAGAAACGAAGCAGCCTTCACAATCCCACACAACTCAGTCTGATGCCTAGACTAGTGTAAGCTATTTAAGGGGGGAAGGCTATTTAGGCACAGTTTATAAAAAAATCATACTAACTCATGCCTAAAAACGTGTCAAGCAAACTTTTAATTTGTTAATAAACATACACATTGGCATAAACAATTATTTAACAACAAAAAAAGAAATTGTTTGGATGGATATAAATCATTAAACAAAACACCGTAAGCCGCTAAACCCTACGAAAACCAACTTTCCTAACTAACATTCTATATAAAACAATATATAAAACTAACATCTAACCTATTCCTAATAATATACAAATTTGTTCTACATTGCTTTCAAATTAACAGATTTAAGATGGTATAATCTGTTTCTATCAGGTTCTGCTAAATCGTAATGAAAATTAGCAAATCCAGTATGGAAAGGTCGTACAATTTAGAAGACCTTATGGACAATAAAACAAGAATCTGCAAGGCCATGTCTTGGTTAAACTGATAAAACGTGCGTTTAAATCATTAGTGTTATACATTCTTTTTATTTAGCTAGGCTCATGTTCATTTAACACACTTTTTAATACTGAACTTCAAACTTCACATACTTATATAATAGTGAAATAAATAAACAAAAGACCAAGTTCATACAAATAAGCATAAGAAATTAAGTTGTTATAAAGCTTTTGAAGAAATTATATAGATAATACAAAAAGCTTGGTCACAAGTATGGATAGAGCAGATGAAGATTTAACAAGTGGAATAATGGAAGCAAGTACAGCTTTAGTCTAAGTTCTACAAAGTTTGCAGCGCAACCACATTATTAATTTTCACAAAACATGTAGAAAATGTTTAAATGCGAGGCATGAAAAAAATGCAGCTAAGGAGAAAGAAGAGATGGTCAGGACATTAAGACAGAAGCCAGTGGTTGGACTGGAATCATCAACACTTGTGAAGACTCAGAATAACATGGAGAACAACCGGAGCAAAAGAAGGTGAAAAGACAAAAGGCCAAATTGTTAATAATGTAGTGAGGTTTTGCTGCTTTGTGGAGGGCGTTTTTACCTGGAGGCATTAGGAATTTAGTTAAATAACTCAACCCCTTGACAGTTAAGTATATTTTTTCTAAGAAAAAAATAATTCAGTCAGTTTGCAATCAATGAAGTGAGAAAATAAGTTATGCCGTTCGAGAACAGTAGGATAAATTCCAAGATGTGGTGTGTCTGAGCAGGCTGTATATAAATGCAGATAATTTCCATTCATTCACCTGAAGTAAAGCTCAGTATTTAGTGTATTTATTATCAAGGGCACAAAATTTGTAAACAATATTTTAAATAATTCTGTAAAGCTTTTATAACCTTGTAAGCAGAAATTATTTTTTCAGAGGTTTTTTAAAAAATGGGTCTATATTAATATATTGATTGCCCTTATAGATTCTGTTTTCATCATGATAAATACCACAGTTAATTGCATCAACTATAGAAATTGCCCGAGCGTAATTTATCTTGAATTAATAAGTAAAGATACCAAACATAATTTACATAACATAAGCTGGTTTAAGCTAACCTACACATTAAATTTAATTCAAAATTCATCATAAAACTTATTAACCATATAAACATCTTATATGGGTTTTTCATAGTATTTTCAATTTGTTGTTTCTTATATCAAAAGCAAAATATTCTTTGCAATAACAATCTTGTTGCAGCAGGCGCTGCCCTGAAGTGTCTTAATTTTTATCTTTATTTCTGGTTTTTATTGTCATTAAAACTACTAATACTTTAAGTATTACGATCTTTACTGTACCATGAAGTATTATTAAAAATAAACAAATAAAAATGTTTGACACAATATTCTATTACATTATTTGAAACATAACAATCAAACTGAATACATACTCTTAAATCTGAATAAACCGATTGTTTGATGTGTGAACAAATGATCAACAGAATTTTATTAGTAAATAAATACTTTATGTTAAGACAATTTTAAAAATGTTTTAATTTTTGTGTAACTTACGTTCAGAAGATGCGAATGAGCTACAAGTAACTTAGCTTAACCATATAAACACTAACCTTAGCACTATAATTTATTCACTAAATGGACATATTGAATTTTGGGGATAAGAACTAAAAAAAAAAAAAAAGGGCAGAGGGGTGATGATTACTTTTACGTTGATTGAGAAAGAATTAAAGATTGCTATAATATTACTTATAGGCAAGGAGAAAAGTGGCAGGGCAGCATAGTAAATACCAAGACACAAGGATTGTCTGGAAAGTAACAAATTATTTATGTTCAAGGGAGCATCCGAAATCGAGATATCACCCTACCTTCTATCAAGCCTGACACACACACACACATACAACAATGTGCATTTTAAAATTTGTAAAAGTTTATATTTTTGTCATTAAACATGCCTACAGTGATACTGAGTATATTGTTTTCCAACTTTCAACCAAATTGTAAAGTTTAAATTCCTATGTATATGAATTCTCCCTAAATTAAAATTATAATTTATAAACTTTTTTCCAGTAGAAGAAACAACAACGGAAATAATCAAGCTAACAAAAGAGATCCATATTCGGATTGGCAAACCAATTAGAAATATGCTTATAACAGAAGAAACATGTCAGAAATATAACAGTATCCTAGAAAACAAATTTTAATATTTAAAATAATTTTATAGGGACATGTATTGTGACTACATGAGAAATAAATACATAATTTTATTTAAATTATTAAACAACAATATAACAACAATAACCAGTTTACATACTTAAATTTTATGTTAAATATAGCAAAACCCGTACCGTCAATGGCAGGTTTTCAATAAAATACAGATATTTTTCTTATTGTTTGAAAATAAAGATCAAATATCAAATTTTATACATTATAATGTTCTCCCCGTTTACTTTTGGTAGATAGCCAAATGATGTATTTTTTATCAAGAAGTTTCTAAATATCACTTTTTTGGATTTCCTGGTGTTGACTGTACTTGACATTAAAAAGGAACAACCAGGCATATAAGAGGAATGAGATAATACAAGAGTAAAAGTAAGAACTACAATCCTCGCATGCCCTACACCATCACATAATCACAATAACATTCAATTTGTAACAAATTAATTCAACGTTTAAACAATTAGTTTTGATTATTGCATTTTAAAATTATTAAATAATATTCAACAATATAAATATATATCTGTAACATTTAACTTTTAGTATTACTTTGGCTTACTTCAGGACTTGAACGTAGATTGCGCAAAATTCTAACAATCGAACCGCCACACCATCTGATTATTGCTAAACCAATTCCATCAAGAAACAAAGCACCGACATCGAGACAAAATCAATTACCTTTCTCCACAGTTCTATAAACTCTACCAATAAAAACAAAAAGGAAAAGAACTGTACAAAAATATAACGTTCAAGAGAAGACACTACTTACACAACTACGAACAAATTATAAAAAACGATTTTTTTTTTATTTGGCGATGAAATGAATCTATCTTCAACTAGCAGGTAGAATTGATATTGTTGAGGGTGGACTAAGTTTCTCTTCTTCTTCCTTTGCTTGTCGTTTCTCAATCTCTGCTTTGAAGTTTTCTATGTCTTGTTGGCTGCAAATTTGACAATAATTTATTATTCATGAAAACATCATAAATCATTATTTTAATAAACAAATATGTGAATAGAAAAAATATTTTTATGGAAATCACATGTCAGATGCACAAAATTTAGTTTTGATAATGAAAGCTTAAAAATATAACATCATAACTTGGTATCATCATCATTATAATTCTTTGTTCACATTATAACACTATTAAATTGCTTTAAATTTGTCTTGCTTCATTGTGGAAAATTAGGAATTTTATCTAAAAGGACCTGAGAGACCAAATGGCAAGTTATATTTATTGATTACGACCTGAAAGCAGAACCACTTCTAAACTAATTACATAACAATGTATTCATAGGTTTAGGAACAGATGTGTGTGTGTGAACATACATATATATTTTATATTTAAAAGGCAAAAAGCACATTGAGGCTATTATCACCTCCTTAAATGTAAGTGTTGTAAATGTAGTGTTGTTAGTGTGTGTGTTAGAATCGGGTATCGCGTGGGACATCTAAATCCACTCAATAAGTGCAGCTAGTCTGCACCCCCTGCGAGGAGGAACAGATATAAAGCTTCTACAAGAACTAATCTGCAGATTGTTAATTTCTTGTCA
This sequence comes from Callitettix versicolor, assembly GCA_022606455.1. Classification (NCBI taxonomy): domain Eukaryota; kingdom Metazoa; phylum Arthropoda; class Insecta; order Hemiptera; family Cercopidae; genus Callitettix; species Callitettix versicolor. The sequence continues at coordinate 74,246,744 of CM040186.1, forward strand.
CTGTCTTACCTTATTTGTACAAAGAGGATACCATTGATGACATTGAGCATGTCAAGGACGCTGCCCATGGAAGGTGCTTGTATCTGTATCGGTGGCAGCCCAACACCGGGCTTCCCTGTGTATATCTCATTCATCTTCTTCTGCAGTACTACAGCTTGGTGAGTCAAATGTCGCAGGCAGTCTGATGATTCTTTGGTCTTCTCATGGTCCTCTCCCAGCTGGAACATACATAATATAAAGCAGCGGTCCCCAAACTATGAGTCCACGACCCATTAGTGGGTCGCAGGAGGGTGGATGGCTTAAAACTTTTCAAGTGTTTTCTCAATTGTCAAAAAAAAAAAAAAAAAAAAAAAAAAAAAAAAAATTGAACAATCTTGAGAAATATGTTCTATAATTCCACTAAAACTGCTTCACTGCAAACAATAAACTTACAAAAAACAGATACTGTCATTATAAAGTGAACAGGGCTTTAGGACAATGTACTCGTGCTGCATAACACGATTTACCGACACAATATTTTGTTTTTTCTTACTCTTTATCTTCTTTCTTTCTCTCTCTCTCACACATACACACACATACGTATGTATGGTGGGTCACAAAACAAAATTTCAGGCTGAAAGGGGATCCTATGACAAAGAAGTTTGGGAACTGCTGGAATAGAGTGAAAGGTGACAGATCAGATAAAACTGAAGCATTAGTAACGTGGAGAGTTTACACGGGATATATGAGGATCTTGATTGCTAATTGTAGTAGCCTACATAAGGTAAAGAAGGCGAATAAGATTAATAATTATAATTATTATTTACAATTTAAATTATATATAAACAAGCTGAAAGTGGCTATCCATTTATCTTACCTGTTGTTTATAAATAGCATATGTTTCTTTTTCATTATTAAGTGCTGATCGGAAGTCTCCCATACAGCTCTGCGTGCGAGCGACTAAATGATAACTTACAGCTACTTTGAGCGATTTAGGTCCGTAAAACTTGATATTGAGCGCTAGAGCCTTCTCCAGAAACCTCAAACTCAACTCATACTCGCCCACGGCATGCAGGATTAAACTAATATTGCTCTGAAACAAATATTTTCAAGAATTTTAATAATGATGCGATACCTAAACTTTGAACAAGATAAAAGTTGGATAATTTAGGGATTTTTCAAATTTTGTTTCCGTACATGAATTGATAAAATTTAGTACACTAAGGACGTGATTATTCGGATCATGTTTATAAAAAATTCTGGCTTATTCAAAATGATTTAAAAAATTTAAATAAGAAAAGAATGTTTTTGTCATTTCCATGATGTTATGTCTTACCAACTTATCAAGTGTTAAAACAAAACACCAGCATAATAATAGATTGTTGAATGAAAAGAAAATAAGTGAAGATACTGTGCGACCAGTGGTAGCTGGTGGGTGTTTTAGTAAGGGGTGCGGTGTAGAATTTTGTGTATAACAATTAATTTCCCCCCTCCAAATACCAGATGTTATACAATTTACATTATTGAGTAAATAACTGATTTAACAGAACATTATAAAACATGTTATATAAAAGTAAATTCCATTCTTCTATTTTTGCATTGACAACAATTTGCAATGACATTTTCATTAACGCCTGTTATTAGTGAAATCATGCTTTTTTCGATTTATAAAAAACAGCCCTGTTAACTTCTCATAGTTTGTTGCATTCCAAAATTATAATTTAACTCTTTTTAGCATAAAAAACATAGTTTAGTTCCGCCGTTCTCATTGAATTTCTTACTAATATTTTAATATGTATAATGATTTTGCTAAATAAACATGCAAGGTTTTCTTCACTGAGTGGAGTTAACAATGAAATTAAACCATTAAAGTTGTGAAATTCATTTCTAGAGTAATTTTTTTTTTTTTTTGGTGTTTAATGTCCGACTATTGTGCACACTTGGGCTAATGCAGACGATGGGATGATTTATAGCGTATGAAAATGCCAAGCCCTCGCCGGGAATTGAACCCGGGTCCCTAGTACGCTATCCACTAGGCCACCAAGGCGGCTTTTCTTCTGGAGTAAACTGACAAGTTTAGTTCACTATACAAATAATGAAAGGCAGTGCTGAATTCTTACTGGCCACATCCCAAGGCAACTGAATAATGCCTGCGTGTTTTGCTGAATCTAACCGAATGCAATGATTAATGTACTGTGTTAAACGCAGTGCCTTCCTTGAGGTTACAACTTTGTGTATTTCAACAGTTCTCATTAACAAAGCTGTTTTATCACTTTAAAAACTTATCATAAAAATATAAAATGTTAAATTTATTTACTTTTCTTTTCAGGTGCTGGAATTCCATAGTACCAATGTATTAGCCCGCCAATGTGTGTGACCTAAACTCCAAGTACCAAAAAATGTTTCCAGACTTTTGTTTATATCACCAAACTTGTTTATAAAGTGTTTATTTTTATTTAAAAAGGACAGTTTAAAAATATACATTTGAATATCATGTGTATTACTTGAAAATATAAGTACAGGTACTGTAATGTACAACTTTTGTTTAATAAATTTTACATTTGTATTTGCATGTTGCACACTGCATTAGGCAAAAACTACTGACGACTCTTTACTGTTACGAAACACCGGTGATAGGCAGAAACTGTTTTTGGCCTATAAATCACACTCATCCCACACAGAAATTACCATACTGTACAACAGCTCATGATAACATTATTTGATGTTTCATATAGATTCCGGCTATACCAAAAACTAATATTTTAATAGCAGTCCTACTTATCCGAAACATCCTTGGTTTGAATGATCAATTATCTAATATATCATATTAACTGGTAAATTGAATAGTTTTGAAATTGCTATTGAAACAATACATTTCTAGTTAAACGAGTAAACTACTCACATCTAAAAGAGCTATTTCTGGATGATTTTCACCACACACAAGCAGTGCCAAATAGCGCGCTCTGTATAACAGCTTCAGAGCAGTACTTATCTGACTGTTTGCAAAACAGTACAATGCTAGGTGAGTCTGTAACAATAACAATTACTTAAATCAGTAACACACTAACGATGAACAATTTTAATGTTATGGTTTAAATAGTTTATATGAATAAATGTATTCCTCTATGTATATAACAGTAGTAATGAGGTTGTCATAGGGCTCTGAATTGGATTTAGTATTACTTGATTTCCTTTACATAACCTTGATTTTTCTCTTTTCCCTTAAATTTTTATTTCTATATTCTTAAAACTATTTCATCTTCATAGTGTTTAGGAGTGCTACTTTTTTTGCCACAACTGTTGTCTTTCGCTTATTTTCTGTTTCAAGTTCCAAAAGACTGCACTATAAACAAATAAAGGAGTAAAAAAATGTTCATGTCTACTTCTTGTATATTTTTAATCTCCTTGTCTCTATTAGCCTATAAAAATATTACATTTGCATGTAATCTAACAATTTTCTCTAAAAATGTCCAATGACTCATACTATATTTTAACATGTTTGATAAAACAGTGCTTCAAGCACATTATCCGCCCATTTACTAATGGGATCAACATCTCTTTCAACACGGAATATTCCCCTTCATTGTTAAAAACAGCAAAGGTAATCCAAATTTTTAGAAAAAAAGATCCACAACCACAATTAGTAAATAATTACAGACCAATCTCGATTCTCCCTGTCTTCAGCAAAATGTTTGAAAAACTATTTCTAAATGAACTATCAAAATTTCTCGAAAAACATAACAACCTGACTAAATACCAACATGGGTTCAGAACAGGAATGTCGACAATAGTGATGGACTTGTTGTCAAGATTGTTGAGGATCACAATCAGACAGTGGGTGTCTTCCTTGGTCTTCAAAAGCTTTTGATAGTCCTGACTACCATATATTGCTTATAAAGCTTGAGTGATACCACATCCGAGGGTTACCACTAGAGTGGCTTACTTCTTATCTAAATAACAGATCACAGTCAGTACATATCGCAACTACCCAATCCTCTTAAATTACACTTCAATATGGAATACCATAGAGATAAATACTCAAACCTCTGTTGTTTTAATATAAGTAAATGAAATAAATACTTCACTAAGACATGGGCAACTTGTTAAGTATGCAGATGACATTACTATCCTTTTCAAATCAAAATTTAAAGAAATTTTGGAAATAAAAACCTTCATTGAATTAAATGGTTGCATCAAGCAAAATCAATCTACATATGAATGCATCTAAATCTAATTTTACAAACTTCCATCTGAGACCAATTGGCCTAGAGGACAATGGTCTAGTCATGACTGATGACACTCTTGAAGGAAGCGCTGTCAGTCAAGTACCTAGGAATATACCTAGATCAAGGTTTGACTTGGAAGAACCATGTAGATAATATTTGCACAAAAATAGCCTCTGGCATTTTTATTCTGAGAAACTTGTCAAAATTCTTTTCAAATCAAATTCTTCTTACGGCCTAATCTAACCAAACCTGTCATATGGGATAATACTATGGGGTGGTTGTTCATGTAATGAATTTACAAGATTATCCAGACTACAAAAAAGCGATTGATCGCAAAGCTGAAGCAGAAAGAATCGTATAAGCTAGCGTTCATTCAGTTAGCACTGTTATCACGGCTCTGCCTCTATATATTACAATTAACATTATTTTGCTTGACAAAATGTACCTTAAACTTGTGGGCAAAACACACATGTAATACAATACCAGAGGCAGGGAAAATTATAGAATGGACCAACACAGGACCGAAGTATATAACGTCTGCCATGACAAGCGGGTGTTGTATTTTTGAAGAGCCTTCCAAGGAAATAAAAAGCTCCATTTCAGGCGTTAAAGTTATTCTTGAGTTATTTTTTGTCTTTGGAGTTCTACTCTGTAGGGGAGTTTCTGTCCTATAACTGAGATAGGGACTAGCCTTGAGTGAGACCAAAGTTGCTGGCAGTAAGGAATGAATGTGTGAGAGAATGTATTTCAATGTACGTTAAATGGTGAAATTGAAATATGTTTCAATGTTATGACACATTGTATAAAATTTTTTACATTGTCCTAAGCAATATAGAAATATTATTATTAGAATTCCTTTCCCCAATCTTGTTGCATGAAATCATTCCAAGTAAATGATACTTCTTGGTCGTATGCCAAAAACAATATCAACCATTTGCTGAATATAAATCTTTTTGATTATCCATTAAGATGGTACAATAAATAACTTTGATGCAATTACTTTTTCTAGTACTTTTCTATGGCAGCAACAGAGAATGACTGGCAAATTATGTACCTCTACTCTTTAATTTGAGTGCTTAAGTTAATCCCTGAAAATATCTCCTTTGTCAACTAATAGTTTACTTACATATTCTGTGATAGTGTATGGATGATCGATTCCATTGACTCTCTCAGACATAAGTACAGCCTTCTGTTGATATGCCATAGCTTCACCGTGGTCACCCATGATGTAGTTTAACCTAGCTAACATTCGAAGACACTGTGCTATTTCAGGGTGCATTGCACCGTACACATTGTTCAAAAGGTTTAAAGCTTCACTTATCAGTTCGTAACCTTCCTTTAGATAACCTTGCTGAATTTTACTCTGGCCTGTGGTATAGAAATTGTATGCGTCACTTGCCTGTAACACAAAGAATTTTTAAATAAACTTAAATGTTTGTCTTTGTATTATTTGTGTTTAACCCAATGTTTGTTTCTAGTGGTATAAAAGCTTATTACTTAATAAGTTAGAGATCGACCTGTGTAATAAGATTGAGGTTCCTACTATGTATTAACTATGTATAGTATAGATACTATAGTTCCGTCAAGTGTGTTGCACCGTGTGTATATGTTGCCGACACCGCTGATTGCAGGCGCTTCAGTATCTAACAAGTAGAATTAGCATAGTTAAAAAAAAAATATATTATTAAAATATAAAGTTCATTTGGATAGGTTTTGTTCTGAAAGGCTTATGTTCAATGCTGTAAATGTATACTAATTTACATATGTAATAGTAATAATAAAAAAACCTTTTTTGAAGGCTGCTTTATTGAAACCATATCCGAATTGAATTAAGAAAACAGCCCTAAATTAATTAATTAATTCATATAAACTTATGTTTTTTTAATAAAACACAAATATTTCTATACAGATAATTGTCAAAAATAAACATTAAAACATTCAGATTGACCATTATGTTGTTGACCATTAGATTATATTCTATTCTATTCTAGAGGAAGGGATTTGTTCAACCCCAGGCACTGACCATTAAGTCCAACTATTTCTTTACTAATTACCATGAACTTGGTTTTATTAATGTTTAATCCATACAAATGATTATTATTTTAAGGATTTTCTTGTTAAGTCCTTTAAAAAAAAAAAAAAAAAAAAAAAAAAAAAAAAAAAAACTATCCTTCAGAATGGCAAAATAAAGTAATAAAAACAATTTCTGGAGTATTTTATTGTAGGAAAATATTAGACAAATGAAAAAGATATGAAATTAAGAAATTCTACAGTTTTTTTAAAGATCCACACAGGATTTGTTGAAAAATATAATTAAAAGCAAGAAATTTTGTGTTACATTTCTGAACTGTTTATTTTATTTTCTAACAGACACTTAGCAACCTTTAAATAATATGAGAAAAATTCATGGCACGCAGCTGTCTCGCTGACGTGACAGAGTGAATTTCCAAAGCAATTTTTCTTTATCTCACCCTTTTAGACATTCTGATTCTGCCATCGTAATCAGCATTAAAAGCTGCACATTACAGCACTTACAACTTTCAAATTACATTCAAAATAACCTAACTAAGGGAGTTCTACTTGTTAGATAAAGATACTGAAGCGCCTGCAAGCAGCTGTATCAGCAACATATACACACAGTGCAACACACTTGATGGCACTGTAGTCTCTATGTTAATACACAGTATGGAACCTCTATCTTATTACTCAGGTCGATCTCTAACTTATAACACAGTACCTTTGAAGGAAAAGCGAATCTCTAAGCTAATAATTCTCTAAGCTATTGCACATCCCCAAGATACATAACTCAAATCAATACATTTGTAATAATGACTTCAGTTTTATATATATATATATATCTCCAAAAAAGATAAAATGTTGACACAGTAAGTAGATGAATACGGAATAGCAAGAAGCAGTTAACGAATGTTGTTTTGTATATAAACTAGTTATTAAACTTAATAGAAAACCATACACACTTTTTGTTATTAATTAATCATGTTTTACAAAGAAATACTGGTTATCAAAAGTTTTCTACTTACAAGACGATCTACACAAAAACAAAATTCTTTTTATTAGTTATTTGGGAGCAAGAAACTTTATAAAAACCTATTTACTTCTTATGTATATTAAATTTATCTATATATCTATATTAAAATTGTAATCATTAATTTGGAAAAAAGATCATTAAAAGTATTTAATAAAAAAAAAAAAATCTGAAGTTACGTTCTACCACTATGCATTAGTAATTAATAGATGAAAAAACATGAATAAAATTATAGATTTGGTTAAACTCACAAAGCTAAATAATTTTTTTAAAACTTACTCTGGGGTTGATATGTTTTACAACGGGGAAGATGTTGATGATATCTTCTTCATAGAAAGGCAGTCTGTTTTTAGAATCACATATGTATTCACGGAGTAGTAGCTGAACGCCCGTCTTCAAGCAAAAAGACCTGTTAAACAGAAACGGTAAAGTCACTGTTAAAACAATTAAATAACGAGGCTCTTTAAAATGCTTACATGTATTTTACTTCAAACATTGCTAAGGACTATATCTGACACTTTCTAGACAATTATTTTGAATTCAAAATTGAGTCAGGTGAAAGGTTCATTAATAATATTGTGTGGGACTTGTTTACTTAAACTATTTGTTCATATTTACCATAAACATTTCTGTCTTACAGAATACATCAGAATCAGGGACACATGGGTAAGATCATCTATAAAAACTGTGACAGTAAGGCATCATTACTGATTCTGGCAAATAACTACAACTCTATAGTGTTGTACATAATAGAAAATAACTAAGTAAAATAACACAAGGAAAATAACTACAAGATAGTGTAGATTTCTCATGTTGCCATTTGAAATCTGGTGAAAATTAACAAAGTCTATTTGTTATGGATTCCAGGATATCAGGGTGAAGAGGCAGATTATTGTACCAGAAAAGGAGCCAAAAATCCTTTCATTAGACCAGAACTTGTATGTGGTGTATCTTATAATCTAGCATCCAGGCATGTTTCCCAATGAGTTCCTAAGGAACACCAAATGGTTCGAGAATAGAAGGCCTTATTAAAGAAAAAGATGAGAATACAAGTCCAAGAGGAAAGGTCCATGTTTAAAGGTGGACCTAGATACCTTATAGGTCATCGTCCATAGGCTGACCAAAACATATCTGCGGAGAGTGATTACATTTCCGACTAGATGTTCCACAGCCATTAACACAAAAGGGGATTTCATTTGCCATATATACTGTGTAGGAAATGTGGTTCATCTGAGGAAACAGCTCAGCAGATAATTTTTGACTGTTCCATCTCGGGACAGAAAACAGTTTGAAACCCTAGGCATTCTACAAAGTGGGGGACAGACAAAGTAACAGCATGGCCTCCTTCAAAGCATCTCATGGTTTTCTAAAAACATAATTATACAAGGAAAGACGCATTGGTAAATGAGAGAGCACAATAAGCTTTATAGCCAGGTGACAAAACCAGGACTACAGTACAATCCTGACAGACAGACACACACACACACACACACAAAACACCTCACTTATTTGGAATGTTTTAAAAAAATGTTTTTAATTATATTGGTTTTCACAACTCCTACAGCCATCCTGTTTTTTAAAAAAATATAAAAGTTAAGTTTTATAACTTATAAAACTATTGCTATAATTGAAAATAATAACCTAAGTAATGAAATTTTTTGTAGTGAGTAGAGTTCGACAGTGGCATCAATTGAATCAGTTGTCAGTTCCCAATCATAGTATGCTTTTAGTTCCGAGCGGATCTGTTGGAAGAGGCTGCGTTGTGTTAAATTTGCCCATTCATTACTGTCCGCCATTAACAATGGGTTCATCCGCCCTTTTCTTTTGTGTCGTCTCTTAGATGTGCGACTTTGAAGCTGAAACAAGTATAATTATGCATCATAATAGATTTAAGTTAAGAATTAAACAATTACTAAGATTTTAAAATAAGTATAAAAACATTTACTGTCAACTGGTGAAAACCGGATTTTTTTGGAGAGATTGTAAATCACATCATTTATTTAAGGACAACATTGAAACAAAATCTGATCTAAATCATTTAAGCTGATTTTAAGGATATCTGATCTATGTTAATATTTAAAGAGTCAAAAAAGGACAATACAAAACTGTTGAAAAGTTAAAAAATGATTCATAAAACAGATTTTTTACATGGAAAAATTAACCACAAACAGGTTTTTCCCCCTCAACCACAATGCTTTCGTAACATAAGAAAATAAACTAAATTAGTTGTTCCATCTCTTATCACCATTTTTCACAATGGTTATCTAACAAAACACAATAAGTAAATGAAACTAAAAGTAAGCCTTGAGTTAACCCATCTCAACTCAGACCTAAGCTCCAATACTTGTGGCTATAGATAGAGATGGAATAAATACACATGTTCCTGAAAGACTTACCTCATCAGCTGCAGGTTGTGGGTGTGGGACTTGGCATGAAGAAAAAAAACAATTGAGGAAATGACTAACGGCAGCAGAGAGGCTCATCAACTCGGTACTCTGCAAAAAAATAAAATAAACACAATTATTTTCTTCTCACTTTTTCTCTACTATTATAATAACCCGACATACATTTTTTTGTTTGTTTTGCGATGGTAGGATTACTTTTATTTTTTTAGCACTATTCAGTGTAAAATTTTGACCACCACAAAGAGTATGCAAACAATAACAAATTGAAAAACCAAAACCTTTATAGTTGGTCTGAAAAGCAAGTCCACTGAAGACTGTAAGTCCTTAATGCTTTGTTTATTGACGTATGAAGAAGGAGGTAATAGGAAGCAAACTAGGTTAAAATGGGGCATAGTCTGACCAAAATCAGGTAAACAATAACGAGTGTGGGTTTTGTATATGGTACAAGAAAGAATTTACTAATCTATGACCATTCCCTAGGAAAATGTTCCAGAAATAATAAGGATACTTATTCAGTACAGGAGGTATATTACACAGGTTAAAATTATTATTATAAGACATGGCTCCTTCTGGAAACACACAATGGGAAAACATAACTTTTTTACCATTAATACTGATACCATTAATAAACTGACATTTGTAGTAATTGAAAATTAGTGATTTCCAATATTTATACCAAATTATCTATTGTATTGTTAAGAAATTTTTAGTAGCTTTTAAAAAAAAATATTAAACTGAGAGTGTACAATAATCATCTGATGCATGAGAGACCTATTTACTTTAAGACCCTTCCCAAAAAGAAGTTTATGAGATGTATACCTGCATATATGTTGTGAACACATGTTTCGTTGCTCGGGTAATCAATTCTCCGACGGCAATGCTGTGCAAATACTCTAGTTGTTTCACTTTAGACAGCATGTTGGCTATTTTACCCAAGTACCTGATGTTGATACCTCGAGTGTGCATTCCTTCTGAAAGTGTGACACCATCCATGGGCGCTGCAGAATGGTCTAAGCAGTCTCTGATCTAAAGAGGAAAGCATAATGTAAGTACATAGTCAATTATCTAATCGCACCCGATTACAACGTAGATTTCTGCTAAACAGGCATGCACTGTATAAAAGCTGTCAGAATTACACAAATGTCAATATTTGTTTATTCTGCTTAAGCACATAGTTTTTCAAGACTGAGCTGTATATTGTATAGTTAAAAAATACTACCCCACAACATTTAGGCCCAGAGGCAATGGTTGTCATTCTACATTACTTCTTTTTTATTTTGATACTGTATTTTAAAATATGTACTGTAATACTTTTTTATGTTTATGTTTAAAAAACTGTAACATACTAAAAGAAACAAAATTTAATATAGTATAGATAAACTTGTTAACATATGTCTTCAAATATATATATATATATATATATATATATATATATATATATATATTTGTGACCAAAAATTTATTTGTAAAAAGAATGTATTTGCATAATGAGACGCAAATTGATTTTTGTTTTGAAAAGTTGGCAACAAAATAAACAATATATTAAGGTAAAGTCTTAAGCGTGCAACAGACAAAACGTTTCAATCAAGAAGAGAAGAATTAATTGTGCAGTGTCAAAGGACTGGGTAAGCTCTGCCTGTCCATTGTGAGAGTCATCACAACTTACAAGTTATAGCATTAACAAATTTTGTTGAATTTCAATTAAAAATTTTTTATGGTGAACTTTATTCAGAGTTATAAAGTACTTGTGGAGTGTTTTAAAGGAGACATTTTCAGTTTAATAAGAACTTCTGGTGTGCATGAAATACTTGCAAGAAAAGAACAAACAAAAAAGTTGTATCACAGTAAATGACTTGGTTGAACATCCCACATAGTGAGTTCTTCTAAGTCTTGTAAACAAACTAAGTATAAAGTTCGTCGTTGAGCAAAAATTGAGTAAAATGGTTTTTGAATAAAGAACTTTCTTCAGACCAAATCATAAACTTTGCAAACATGTGGTGATACTTGTGAGATTATATACTGTGGAAACATTAAAACCGTAAGTATATATTCGTAAATATTAATATCTTTGTCTTTTGATCTAATAGTGGTAACAGCCAATTTTTTCTTTCATAATAATATTCAAGGTCAACTAAATTTGTTTTTGTTATAATTTGGTACTAATAATTTTATATTTACTTGCTATATTTTTATTTTTTAACTTCTCCATAAGTTAACTTAAAAAAACCCTACTATCAATACATATTCAATATTTAAACACAAATATTATAACAAAAATAATGTATCCATACAACGATAATATTTTCTAATTCTTATTCCTTACTAATCTTTAAAACTGGTTATTTTATAACTTATACTTTAAAGCACTACTCTGTTATAACATAATTTTCCCCCTAGTCCCTTCAGTGTTAAGTTCCACATATACAGTTTTACCAACTGTTATATTTTAATTTTTATAACATAAAAAATAAAGTAAACATTATTCTTTCACTTACAAATGAAGGTATTTGTGCTGTAAGTAAGAAATCGGCAGCGTCTTTCACTAACTGTCTTTCCTTCTTGATCTGTTGTCCGTCAGCGTTGGCATGTTTCACTCCGGGCGAATAAACATCTGGATTGAAACGAACATCAAACTCTGTTTCTTTGAGTGAACCAACAGCCAATGACGCTTTCTTCACTATTTCCTTTGTGCTCTCTTCCACTGAAATAACAAGCAGTAGAACATGATTCAACATATTGCATACACCTGTACACACAAGCTTTCTGGATTGAAACGAACATCAAACTCTGTTTCTTTGAGTGAACCAACAGCCAATGATGCTTTCTTCACTACTTCCTTTGTGCTCTCTTCCACTGAAATAACAAATCAGTAGTTTTTCAACATGATTCAACATATTGCACACACCTGTACACACAAGCCTACATTTCACAGAATTAAGTACAAATAGTGTATTTTCATTTGGCTTACAGTTCACACGAAAATTGCTGCTGACATGCAGTAACCTATTTTGGTCATAGTAAGCAGTGGTATGAAATGAGTTAGTTGTGATTTTGCATTGATACAGATGGTTGTGCTTGAGCTGAGCCAATTACATGACTGTGCAGATTTCATAAGCAAGCAAGTTCTGTGTAAGACTTTAATGACCCATAGCTGATTTCACATAACTCATAACTGACGAGCAAGTTGAAGTAGTCATTACATCGGTCCATGGCAGTATTCATATAACTTTTGTGTGCTGATATAATCGGCCAGTGGCGGTATTCACACAACGTCTGTATGCCGATATAATGGGCCCTTGGTGGTATTCTGTCAAACCAACAGACCCCATTGTCCTGTGGTAGTATTCACACAAATTTTTCGCACCGACATAATCGGCCCGTGGCAGTAATCAAACAGCATTTAAAAGCTGGTTATATCGACTAGTGGCGGTCAAAGGATTAAATTTGAAATTAAGAAAATTTTAATTTTTTTTTTCAACTCAAGCCTAGCTAAAAATGTGGTGATGGGTTTCCAATTTTGCCGTTTGGCTCGACCCGACCCGAACTCTAAAAATGCAGCCCGCCCCCTATATTAAATAGAACAGTCTGCAGATTGGTGAAATTGTCAGTGATTGGCAAGGTGTAAACATCTTTACCAGTGACTGCCACGGTGTAAACATCTTACCAATGATTGGCAAGTCTGTGGTGTGCCTTGCCAACAGTAAACAAAAATATTTGGTTTAGTGTTACTGGTGCTTTCTTCCACTACAATTTATGATTGTTGCCTCTCTGCATTGTGTGAACAGGTTGATGCTTACCGATAATCATTAATCCATGAAAGTTTGACAAATCATTATGTAATGGTGACATTTTTAACATAAGTTTTGGAGTTATGGCAATATTACTGCTTCAACATTAGCATGTTTTAGATTCGGTTTAAAATCTATGAACAGTAATAATCTCAGTTGAAAACAATACAATAAAATAGAAGAACCTCTTAATGTGATTTACTTTAGCACAGCAAGTGGTTTAGATCGGGTGAAATTCTGTCTAAATGAATCTTAAATGTGTTTCCTTGTTTGGTTTTTAAACCAACAAACAAAACATGTCTAGATTATCTACATTATTAGTTAAACTCGAAGTTCAAATATTTAGATAAAGGTGAAAGCGGAACAAAATTATTTAGACTTTTTTTAAAATCTAGAATAAAGTTGTTTTTCGAATTCTAGTGTATCTTTGTTAACATCAATTCATAGTAACAAAATATTAATTTATAATGGAAAATTTAAGTTAGTTTTGCTACAGTTATACAAAATCAACTGAACAGATTGATGGAGTCCGGAATGTAACGAAGTACGAGTCACGTGTGTAGCTTGGCCAAGCCGAATTTCATGGTGAATATTTTAAATGTGTAACTGTGCTCAGTGTTTGTGATGTATGTTTTAATTTTTTGTTAGACTTTGTGACAACCTCGACAGAGGGATTTAACATTTTGTATATATATTTTTTTTGTGTTTAATGTCCGACTATGCACACTTGGGCTAATGCAGACGATGGGATGATTTATAGCGTATGAAAATGCCAAGCCCTCGCTGGGAATCGAACCCGGGTTCTCGGGGTGAAAGCCTAGTATGCTATCCACTAGGCCACCGAGGCGGCTACAAAGGTGGGCTCCTGAGAAGCCCAACATTTTGTATAACGGCATGAAGATGAAATGATAGAGTTTCGAAACTGAGGTGAGTGGATAGACCACTGACAGGAAGAATAGATCATAATCCTAATTATTTGAATATGTGGTCCGGTGGCTATGTTACAATAATAAACAGATTCAAAGAATATCTTACATTCTTGCTTCTCCCCACTGGTGATAGAGTCCGTGATGCTCTCAACAATTTTCTTTGCTTCATCAGCTTCCATCGGGTTTTCTTCTGTTACTTTTTCAATTTCGGAAAGATCAGTTATATTGTTAGAAGCCTTGTCTTTTATTTTGAGCTAAACATAAATATGTTTTAAAGTTATAAATTTTGAAGTTTTAAATTTAAATAAATAGGCCTACTGATTATCATTACCTAACTATTTATTACTGCATTTAAATATATATGAACTTAATACCACTGTGAAATATTATATTAATTCTACAGCACAATTTAAACTTCTCCTATTCTAAATCTTTTCAAAAAAGCCCAATCACAACTGTTACACTGAAAATACACATCTACAAATAAATCTATTTGAATAAAATCAGATGTATCATAGAAATCGTACATACCTTAGTTTCTTTATCTTTATCTGTGTCTTTCTCTAAATTCCTGGCTTCCTTTTCTTTTTGTTTCTTAGCGCTGAGTTGTTGCAGATGGAAAGCTGCGTACTTTATGAACATCATATATCTTGATCTAAAAAAATAATACAAACTATTTTTATTATGCACTTTTGTTTTGCATAATAAAGGTTAAAAACAGGTCACAGTCAAATGTTCAAACCTCTTTTTTTTTAGTGAATACAAATTCATTTATGTTTCTTAATTCTGATTTACTTGAAAAGTTTCAGTTTTGCCCATAGTCTAACATTAATAAATCTATTGAATTTGACTGATTATAATCTATACTAAAAACAACAATTTTAATAAGAAAATTTTTTTAATCATGTCTCCTTTAAAAACAGTTTCCAATTCTTTAAGTAAACAGGCCAATATTGTCTTAAGTTCTATAAAAATGTTTGATTTTTTTACATTTGACACATAGCCAAAAGTGCTCTATGGTCATCACTATTATAGGTAAGAAACAGTCTTTAAAGAAGGATACTTCTCAAACTTCACGAAATTGGTAAGAAAAATTACTGAATTAATTGCTATGGGTAAGCGTGTAAGAAAGAAAAAAAGGATTTTACTGGATCAATGGTTTTAAACTTTGATGAGCTGTTATGATAGGTAAATTATAAATAATGGAGAAAAAGTAATCATATTTTGAAAAGTAAGAAAATGAAGATACAAAATTAACATCATGGAAAGTAGTGTTAAGGGTTTTTGAACAGAATGGAGGATTGATTAAAAATGTTAAGGAGACAGAGTCAAGGTCGAGTAAGATGACATTAGAGGAAGGAGATTGGAAAGGCGGTAATTAGATTGAGAGGATAAAGACTGGTAGCGGTATAATTCCATTTGAAAATGTAAGGTAATAAAACTTATATTCTATTATAATCTATACTGTATAAACTTACTCTACGAATGAGTCAATCAGCTCCTGACGTAGACAACAAAGTTTGTGTTTGTGCTCGATTGGAAAGCCCAACGCTTGCACTTCTTTGCTCAAATCTTCCCCTTCCACTAAACAATATCATTTTGTGTCAACATTATTCATATTAACAACCTATTACCCTAGTAGACTACAATATAACCTAGTATGCCTAACCTTTAAATATCCGTCACCTCTGCATAACAACCGTCTCCTTGACGAGTTAACATTTTAGAAAATGCATATGTAGCTTAGCAAATACATATTTATCTCAAGATAGCAGCGATAAAGCAGTCTTCTAATAGTCTTTGTCTAATATGTTCAACTGTATACAATGATACTGATAAAGTATACACATCAGTTTTGTTTTGATGTCGCCTCTCAACTTGGTACATTAGGGTACACTGTAATATGACAATATCAAAAAACAAAATGTCACAAAACTATTCATTTCCTTCAAGTGTGTATCTGCGTGACACGCACATTTAGATAAGCAGTTTGTTGCTTCTTAGTATTAAAATTAGCAGTTGCCAAGAGATTAGTATACTACATTTTGTAAAACATTTTTGTCCATTTCAGGAAGTTGTATGTAATTATAATATAGTACAGTCGACCTCGGATATAACACGGTTGAAGGGACGAAACGTATATACAAACGAGTTTATAAACGGTGGAAATACTGTATGTAGCAAAAGAAAAGCATACTTTGTACTGTATACATAGTTAATAGCTATTTTATTACATATATGCAGTAGGTTGTTTTAATTTTCTCTGTAAACGCCATATGCCACAAACTGTTGAACCAGCCAACCCCAATTTTTGACATATCAATTTGTTTTTCACTTTTCTCTAAGCACGCGATCACTTCAAGTTTTAACTCAAATGTTAAAGCTTTTTTTTGCTGTGATGTATGCGACAAAACTGAAATGTAAGGAACACGGACTATCACACTGTTGTGAGTGTTCGTGAGATTGAAGCTTTCCCTCCACTAAGACATACTGTGTGTATGTGTGCGCGTGCGTGTGTGAACACTTTTGTGGAAATGACAAAATTTACATTGTTTGTTTATCCTCAACAAAATTCTAAGAAAGGGACCATGTCTATTCTCAACCTTCATTCTAAAAATAGAACACAAACTGTATTTAAGTGAGAGTGACTATAGGTCAGCAGCTTAGAAAAGTGTTAAGAGCACCAGTGAGGCGGAGAGAAAAAAAATGAATGAGTGAGAGGTCATGTCATCACTCAGTTACTAGGGAGTAACTTTCCTTCACTATCATCACTGAGTAGTAACAGTTTGTAGACTCAGATTGGCAGACTCTGTGTCCCTGAATTGTCTGCGGAGCTGGAGGGGAATTCTCCTACATACGCGAGAAATTTTCACGCAGGCTGTTTACTATAAGTGGCTGGACTATAACAGCAGTGTGACAGTATTGTATCTGAGTTCACAAAGCATTGTAACTGGTCCTAAAATATATGTACACTTAATATAGAATATTAGGGGCATTATAATAAAGGTCGACTGTGTATAAGTTAAATAAGGCATAACACTGTATTTTTTTATGTTTAAATAAAGATTTTTCTTCTTTTATTTTCTGATATTTTGTATGGCCCACATAAATCTTTAAGTGGTCCATAGTGTGACAAACAGAAGATGCTCTACAGTATTTATTATAAAAAAAACAAAGAAAACAAATTCATTCTGAATTAAGATTTCTTAATAATTCACCAGCTGGATTAGTAAGTTCTAAAAGTACTCACACTTGAGAAAATTAACATCTGGAGGAAATGTTCTCAACAAGTCAAGTATATAATGTCTGCCGTCATTCCCTATGATTCCCTTGCATTCCACACTCGAGCATAATTCGATCTCCTCGTCTTTGTCATTGGTTACCTTATGAGGTAATATTTTCAGCTGTTGGGCCGCTTTTCCTAACTGGAACAAATGGCAAGTTGATATCAATGAAATCAAACAGGCACAGTTTGTACACTTCAATTAATTGTTGGATTTTTTCTATAACGGTTACTTATAAGCTTACCAAGTCCATATACTTTGGATGGGAAATGACTGTCTTGCCAAAGTCGATGGAGCCATACACAACAGACTGTTCCTGCTCCCGCTCCAAGATGCCAGGTATAATGGACTGTGCTGTGACACGATAACCTCGGTAGTCAATAACGACAGTGCCGAGTGTGTACAGCCCAGCAAGGTCAACAGCGCTGTACACTCGAACACCTTGCAAATCATTTCTCTAAAACAAAAATGTAACATCATTATCACACAGTGACAGACTTATAAAAAGTAACATGGTTACATTCATCATTAAGAATCTTCTTTTTTTAATTCATTATTTTATTTGATTATTAATACACTAGATACCGTCACAATCCTTGAGCCTTTCTCTAACATTTTGTGCATCAACTTAATACGTCAATTTCAGTTATTAGACCTGCAAACTATTTTTGTTTATTCTCTCACCAATTTTATAATATTCTGTCATATTTTAAAAACTGAAAAAGCAACAATATTAGCATACATTTATATACTCAAGGAAGTTTTTAACTGGGATAGAACCTTTCAGAATGTGGTTCAACTGAAATTAATTTTAATTTCTACATTTTCTTAATGACATATTTGGCATTCAAAACCCTTAAAAAAGAAAATAAATTGAATGAGAACAATCAGTAAAGACCCAGATTCTTGAAATGAGCACCAATCCTCTCAATCATTTTTTGAGGTTTATTACAAAAATTAATGTATGTGTGTAATGTAGAATTCACACACACACACACATGAATTCTAGTATTTATAATTTTGGTTGAATATGATTTAAATGCAGCACAAAGATTGATTTTGGCAAAAGTTTGGACAAGTTCATCATGCAGCAATCTATTTAATAATTTAATACCTGATAATCTAATTTCTCCATTGTAATCACAGTTTGTAATCACAAAAAGCCAATTTTCATAAGTTTTAAGGACAGATTATGTAATAGTGAAATCAAATTTTAAAAAGGTGCAAGATAAAAAAAATAATTTGATAAGTTACTTTTTGAAAATCTGCTTCCCACCGAGTCAGAAAAACAATTGTGTGCTGCATTTTTCTAATACACTTACTTGTGTCAAATTTTCACAAATCTAATTTTTTTTATACACAGCTCTTTAATTGAAAGCTACTTTATATTTTGAAGTACTTCAAAGCTTTATTAGATAAATTTGTTTCACTTTTTATGCCATCTAACATGCAAATACGAGGCATGTTTTGAAATTTGGCCTGCGGTTGCTCTTCCGTGCATGCAGGCTAAGTACCTGCATAAGTTGGCTATTGACAGACACCATTACAGAAACACTCGACTGTGATTATGTCTATCTATATTAAAAATTCAGTGTTGTATCACTGTTGCAGTGATTATCAAATCAGACAGCAGATTTCTATTGAGGAAATTACGTTTAAAAGTAAGATCGAGACACAGGAGTTAACAATAATAATAATTTTACTGTAACAATAAAATTATTAAAAGTGTTATTTTGTTTCTAATTTTAATATTATACTTATTTAAAAAAACATGCCTCTATAAAGAAAATGTGTCTTGAAATTTGACAAAAATTGGTCTGTAGACATGTACATGGACCACAAAATGTATATATCTGTTAAAAACTTCATATAGCAATTAAGTAAAAGTTGAACTTCTAAACAATTTGTAATTTACATTGTTTATTTTATTGAGTGAATAAATTTCAAACAATGGCAAAAAGCAATGCAAACAATGCAAAAGCAAGTAGCAGTTTGTCTTTAATCCTGAAATGAATACACTTACAGGTGCAACAAATGCAGCTGCGTCTCCACCCAGTTCCTTGTAGTGATCTCGAACATCAAAACCCAAAGAGAAAAAGATATTATTCCAAATAAACATCTGCATCTTTGCTTCTTCACCAGGGTTTATGGCCATTACATTGCCGTCGATCACAGCCATGGCACCTCGAGTAGCTCCAGCTACAAAGTCACTGTGAACCTTTAAAAATCACAAAACATTAATAATGCCACAAATAATTCATATTAAACTTTTTTATTTTTGAAAACAGTAATTTACTATATTCTCTGATGAAGCCGAAGAAATTATTCACTAGAAACACCCACATTATTTAAGATTGTATAAACTACACTGCAAAAAAAAAAAACAAAAACGGCACAATAATAAATATTCTACATGTAAAAATTAAACAACTTTTATTTTTTAAAATTCTGCTGCTATCTATCGACTCTTTTAAAATTACGACATATAACGAACAATATTGTAAAGGTTTCTGCTGTTTAAAATAACAAGTGAATGCTGAAATAACAGCTTAGAAGACATGCTCAGAAATTCTTTTGGTGATGTTAACTTTGGATATATTACTACACCCACGATTTCAACATGTAGCGTCTTAAATGTGTTAAAAAACATTTAAATTATTTTACATCAGCTATCACAATGTAAATATCCTGTATAAGATAATGAGCATTAATTTTTTTCCGAATAAGTAACTTTAAAATTACAATAAGAGGATCTCCTTTAGTTTTATAATTGATCTTGAAACAAAGCATACAAAACCAATTTAAAAATATATTCAAACTGTCTTACAACTAATTTACTCAGTTGAGCGAGAGGATTCTTATACTTTTTAAGAAACAAATTTTATGTAACTCATGAAAAAAAAAATCGTTTTCCCAATGTATTATGATAAATCCATCTTACAGCAACATTAGTGCCAAATCTGTTTGAAGATCAGTTCAACACAGCGTACATGTGGTACACTTATGATTCAATTACCTGAACTTATTTGGACTGAGATTCTTTTGGATAAGCAAGACTGCCATTAAAATGTAATTTTTGGTAGGGTCTGAGACTTCAAATAACGCTATCATGAGCTGCCACACAATAGTGTCAATGTTTGTCATGGGTGAACAAAATTTATAGGTCAAAGACAAATCATGTCTATTGCCAGTGTTTTATTACAGTGAAGAGGCATCAGGAGTGAGTTTTTCATACACTAACAAAACTTAAAATAAATAAATAGGAGCAAAATTTGTTTAACAAGACCAAAAACAAAATAAAAGTTGTAAGAAAACTTTAAAATACTGTTTCTAAAAAAAACAGTATTTATTTACTTATTGTAAAATAAATTGTCACTACTGTGCTATTTTGTTTTGATATTTGATACCTTGTTGAAATTGTGATTAGCTGACACAATATTACAGTACTAATACCAAATAGCGATGCCTATTTATAAAAATAGTAAATTCTGTACAATAGGCGAATATTTCTTATTACAAAACTGTATTTAATTAAAAAAAATTGTTTTTCATAAGCCGGAACTTTGTATACATACGATCCAGAAAATTGTGTTTCTAGTTTACAAGGCTAGAAGAAAAACAACAAATACAATAGCATGCTTCAGGTTAAACACTGGACACGAGTGCTTGGTAGATTATATACGTTATACGTCTGATACAGTCATGAATGTTTTCAAAGCAGAAAACTGGATCCAGATATTGGAAGTTGATTAGTTACATTGTAATGCCAAAGAATAAATAATCTAGAATATAAAAAGAAAACAGTAGCAAAATGTAATATACCTTGAATATTGCACGTTCACGCAGCAATCTTTCGGGTAGATTTTTTCGTGGCAACTCTCTTGTAGTCTGTAGTTCTTCATTCCAGTCCCGTGTCTGCCCTGGGATATGCTCTTCATAACCCAATTTGGATGAAAAAGCTGGAAATTAAAAAAATGTCTCTCTTTAGTCCTATATATAAAACATTACAGTAAACTCTTGAATATCCAGAGGAAAATTAATCGGTTTGATGATCAAAACTAAAATTTAGTATAAATTTGCCCAAAATACATTTAAATAGAAAAATTGGCAATACTATCAACTTAAATAATTCAAAATCACACGATTGAAAATTTGTTCAGTGGTCCCTACACCTTTGACTTTAGCAACAGTTTTTTAAAAAATAAATTATTATAATTTACCTATAAAATGATGCATTTTAATGAATTGAATAGGTCATTATAATCTCACCCAAATAATTTAATATATAGTACAGCATATTTATAATTCTAGAATTAAGAATTTTGGTAAATGAACATTCACTTTGTATATTTAATACACCACCAAAACCAACCTTGATTCTAATAATGCTGAAAACAATTTTTAAAAAGAAAAATCCCTTTGGTACATTTTTTTTATAACATATAACAGTGCATTTTGTATATAGATGTAATAATATTTGTTTACTGTCACAAAAATTTTAAGCATTCAGAATTATTGTAGGTACTACATTAATATTTTCTAAATATAGAAGAACCGGGAATATCTGAATATCCATCATCTCAGCAGTCATCTGGTAAGTCAAGTTATCAGTTATGCATAAGCACTTTTAGGAAATGCATATGCAGCTTACTGAAAGTGTATATAAATATGTCCCAAGGTAGTAGTCTTCTGATAGTTTTGTCCAATGTGTTAAATTGTCTACAACTGATGCTAATAAAGTATACACATGATAAATTTTTTGTTGTGGGCTCTGCCTAGATAAACAGATTATACTTAAGTACACTATAACATGAAAATGTGTCAACACACAAATAAGTAATAAATATCTCTGTGACAGCTTGCATATACAGTACACTTAGATAAGCAGCACTTCATTGTTTATAGTTCCACACAATATTGCTTGTTAGTGTTAGAATTACCCTTGGAAAGAGATTACTGTTCTGCATTTGTTAAAACATTTTTCCGCCCACTTTATGAAATTGTATTTTAAAATAATTATAATGGATTAAATACACCCTAGTACATTATTTTTGTTTCTTTGATAAAGTTTTCTGGCTCTGATTATTATCAGACCTTTTGTGAGTTCCAAACTTTACCCAGTCCCAAAGCTAACAGATAAATGAGGTTCTACTGTAAGGGCTACTTACTATCTTCAGCCCGTATTGCGTCCACTGTATGTTCTGTCATAGGCGATGCCCATGCATAGAGTTGGTAAGGAGTAGCCACCCTTTCAAAAGGATGTCTCTGAGTACGTTTCTTCTGTAGAATTGAAAAGTTGCGTTTAAACGCAGGGCTTAATTGACCTAAGAGTTCTATTAATGAGTGACACAAGTGACTAGGGCTTGCTGGTTTTGCGTTGAACTCTTCTTCAGTAGACCTGCAAACATTAACAAACACCAACTACTGTACATAAATAATTATGTTACATGATTGTAACTGAAAAAATTAGTTATATCTTGTTTATACAAACTGCCTCGGTGGCCTAGTGGATAGCGTACTAGGCTTTCACACCGAGGACCCGGGTTCGATTCCCGGCGAGGGCTTGGCATTTTCATATGCTATAAATCATCCCATCGTCTGTATTAGCACAATGTATGTGCACAATAGTCAAACGTTAAAACACACAAAAAAAGTGTTATTACAATATTTTTGAAATTTTTTATTACTTTTAACTGAAGAATACTACTTTTATCATATATTTAATAAATATGTAGAACTCTTTTAGTGCAAAAACTATATATTCGGAGCCAATATCAATGCTATTTTTAAATATACCCCACACTAGATAATTTTTCCCCTTAAGATTTTACTAATTAATATTTATTGCCATCAACCCTTATATATTTTTAAAACAGTTAAAAAGACAACATTTGCCAATCTTTACAGCTATCAGTTACACTGTTTAGGAGTATGAGTTGTGTTACTGACAGATGAACTTGCACGAATTTATATGGGTCTTTGGTTTTGTTTATAAATCTTAAAAAGAGGTGGAGTTAAAAACTATTATTTAAAATGGTTTAGCATTTGAAACTCTTTGTATATAATTTTAATTCGATAAAAAGTAGTTTATAATAAACACCGAGTATGTGCAGTTAGTACAGTAATCGTAATGTTCTTAAGAATATAAGGTATATTAATGAAAGGAAAAATTAACTAGTGAAAATTTTGATTTTTGAACAAATATTGCCTTTATATTATTTATGAGATTATTCAAACTGCGAACAATTTTTATAAATAGGCACTGCCTCTAGATAAGAGGTGAGTGTTAATGCTATCATGCTTCAACATAAACTCCAGTTAACATTGGTCATGTTTAACTGTTGACAAAACCTGCTAACTTTGATGACATTACACTATATCATTTAATTTCTATTCTCTGGTCTTCAGTCCAGGAATATCAATTAACTAATATTTATTTGTCATTAACTATTTCACCACTGTTTTAATTCCAGTTTACTACGTTTAACAGTTATATTTTACAACTTTTATTAATCTGTAGCTTTTTAACATTTTACATTATATATTTAGTTTAGCATATAACTTACTATATGACACAAACATATCTTAGATGTTATAGAAACCATTTAGTCATACTTAAATCAATGCAAGGTTATGTTTAAAGTCGCATAATTTTTTGTTAACTGTCAACAAAAATTACTCATTAACTGTTACTGTGAGATTTGGTTGTACAATTCGAAATTTATCTTTTGTGAAGTTGGTCAACATTAGCGCTTTAGATGTGTATGTTTCAAAATGAGTTTTTTTAATAGATCAACATTAGCAGTTAACGCATTTGTTTGTCAATGGTACTGGGTATCAACAAAGTTAAACTGTGAACAATTACTGGCCACAGCCAGATCGAGACAAATCTGTAATAAATAAAATAAAGTACTCACTGGTTTAAGAAAAATCCTCGAGTACAAGCGGTGATATGGTAATGTTTATCTTCTAAAGTGATTATGTTTAAATACATTAAATCTCCATGCATCTTACGATAGCCAGGTGGAGGGTTCCAACCAGAGGTAGTTAGCACCTGCATAAAAAAGTGAATTAATTCATTTAATTAAATCAAGCAATATGCACCAAAACAAACATATTTAGACTAAAGCATAGCTTTATACAAAAGTGGCTGAGATGTCTTATTTTTTACAAAAACATGTTTTATATGCTTTTCATTTTATTTAAACAAAGTTAAAAATATTTACAGAGACTGTCAAACATATGTAAGTAATTATCTTTTCTTGTAGTTCAACAATGGTAGGTGGGTGGATGATTGCGGAAAATGCTTTCCTTCAGTACTTCCAAATAAAGGTGTTGGGTGAAGAATAGGCTTTTAAACAGCAGCTAATATTAAAGCATCATTTGGTGGTAGTTTATGAAATTGTTCCTAAAAATCACTGAACTTGGAGCATTGGAACAGCCGATGAACAAAACAGTACTATGTAATGCAATTTTCTGTTTTTGTAATTAAAACTATTTCAGCGCAACATAAACATATATTTTTAAGTAGAAATTATTATTTCACTTTTTTTAATAAAGATAAATTTAAAAATAAAATATGATCTGTTCCGATTCGATTCAAGCATCAAAAGTAATCAAGAAAAGCTTGTAAAAAAATAATATATTTTCTTTTATTTTTTTAATTTTTTTAAAAACTCTATTAAGCCTTCCATGAAATTATTTTCAAAGTACTGATGGAAGTTATACAGATCAGTCCCTAAGTAAAATGAATACAACATTCGTGTTAAGAAATTGGATTCTACCTGCACAAGTTTGAATTCTGCCCAAAGTGCGTAACTCTTTTATTATAAATAGTTGATAATTGTACAATTTTTATATTTGCTTTGTCTTCGAGAATACACATTTATACAAAGTTTCTGCTAAATTCAGTAAGTAGAAGTGGTTGAAAAATCTATTAAAAGATTTGACAAAGAAATACAACACATAGAGTAAGTTTAAAAAAATAAAAGTGTGTAAAATAGCATGCTATAAACATTACTTTTATTTGGTAAATTTTTATCACTACCAATTTCTTCCCTTATTTATATTTACTAAAGTACCAGTATTTATTATCTTTCAATGATGTACCCCACACCACACACTTAAAAAAACCTTTCAACATGTTTAATTTTTTTTTAATTTTCATTTAATAGTTTCAAAAATAAAAACTGTATCATGTCCTAGAAGTTTCTATGTTATTTAAATTAAGTAAAACAGCCTTTTTAGTATTTGTAATCCAGGTCTGAAAGGATTTTGGTAATAGCTTACAAAATCTGTTTATCCATTTTAAACCCTAAAAAATGTATAACTTTTTCATTTATATTTTTAAAAAAATCTGTATTTCTTGTACTCTCACCTTGATACACTGAGGACTCTTCTGTTCCTTAGCTAAAGGTTGCAGAGGCAACAGTGGCCGCTCCTTGCTGCCAGGCATTATATAGTCAGGAGGCGTGCAGTCCACACTCTCTGCTCTGCTTTTCTTCTTTTCTACACAATAATATACAACGTGAGGGATCTCACAACGGCAGTAACTTCTGAATTATTTCTCAAGTTAAACTTATTTTTTATTATAGCAAGTCTCTCAGTAATCTGGCAAAAGCCAGACTAAAATAAATACAAAAACTGTGGATTTGTGCAAATTATTAGCAAAATTTACGTTTATGCACAAATTATGTACTGTTTTACTTTCATACTCCTCCCCAATCGCCCTTCTAAAAGTGCCAGGCTAGACTGGCTATGTGCCAGGATTACAGGGACATCACTATACTGCCACAATATTCCATTCATTACTCCAATACATTCCACAGCTGAAGTTAAATGAATTAATTTATACAACTAAACACAACGGATGATAGAAGGAACAGAACTGGGCAGTTTTCCATTATTAAGAATAGGACTACACACAATTCTTGAAATATCATTTATTGTTTTATATATATATATATATATATATATATATATATATATATATATATATATATAAAATGATGGTAAATGTGTGAATATTTTATCATTATGTTTGATGAAGAAGATGCTCATAGTTTATTCATTTTAGTTTAGAATTAACTTCTTTGCCTACCACTATTTTTTAACTACCATCATAAACTGATTCTTTCTACAAACTACATTACACTTACATTTTTTTTAACGACTGTACTTTATGCCAGTTAGACTAAAAAGAACAAGGGATCAGCATTAACGGTCAGGGAAAAGTACGGAAGTAACCACGTCTAGAACTAAGAACCTTAAGGTGCACAGTTCAGAGACACAGTAGACTGACCAGTGCTTTAGCCACATTGAACATTGAGTCCCCATTATACTTACATATAAACCTTCACCATGAATAAGTACATATTTTTTAATCCATGGTCTGTATCAAAGCAGATCAATTCTGTGTTAAACTCACCTAATATATCTCCCTGAGTTATAACATTGAGAAAACTAAGCGAACTACAATCGACACCGTTATATGCATCAGCAGGGTCGAGGGACTTCAATAAATCTCTCACGTGACGCACATGTATACGAGCTTCCCTCATTGTGTAAGGCTCTTCAACAACCTAAAAGCAAACATAATGCATTTTAACTCTTTACCAAAAGTGTGAATATTATCCATTTAACTACAACATTTGTCTAAAAAATGTTAATAAGCAAAACATGATAAAATGGTAAAATAGGACACAACATGGCAGTGTAATGTGATATCTTAATACTGTTAATTCAAGAAAGCCTCACTCACTGATTTGTTCAAAGTGGACGGTTCCTTGAGTTTATACATAACATCCAATGTTAAAAAAAGCCAGAACGAAAGGTAAAATACATATAGTACCAAAACCTGACATCATAGTGCTCTGAATTTATTTTTCTAACTGCCCATCATTGAGTCTATAAATTACTGCAGTGATGAGAATTTTAACTTATTCTCAATTAAAATGTCTAATTAATATCATTAGTGATTCATACACTAACAAATAACCTAACTGTAGTCTCAAAAGCTAATCTAAATGTACATGGTTATTTCCTTTCTGACAGATAGTGTTCTTCATTTTCAGTTATACAATTTCCTATGCAGTGAGATCCCTATGTTATTAGACTCAAGGCCAGGACACATGAGCTATGTCAATTATAAAACTGAAAGAATGTACTTTATAAATTTTTTTAATTAATTTCTAATCAATCGTAGTACTTTCTCCAAATATTAAATGATTCCAAGGCCATACAATTTTTAAGCAACAAATATTTATGTTAATCAATCGATTATGTAGAAACCTTGGGTGGAAAAAACAACAACAAAATCTTTTTATCACTTATACTTTATTTCCTTTTCTAATCAGTGTAGCTACAAGGCAAAGTCCATAACTAATGTGCTTGATGTGAGAATAAACTTTCTTACTGTAATAAGTTTACAATGTTGTAATCGTATAAAACTTTGATTTCAGATTTTGTTGGATAAAATCATTCATTTTCTTAGCTTCTAAACACAAAAATGAGTGATGCATACTTGGATATGTGTCCTTGTATGTATAGATTTGGAGATAAAAGCATAATGAATTATATTATCTGAAATTTTGATATACCGATTGGAAATATGAATCTTCATTTATGACTAAAACTGGAGCACAATTTGATCAATTTATTTAGTAGGACTTTTAGATTTTTCTCAATGATTTTCTTTTCTTTTTGTTTGATTATAGCAGAAACTCTGCTGTCTGAATTAATCGGTTCCCATAGCAATTTGAGTAGCTAAACAATTAAATAGAGTAAAATCCGGCTTCTGACTGTCTCCCAGGTGAGTTGTGCAGTCTTGTTTGCCTAATGTGTTGAAGTTTCATAGTATAGTCTGTAGTAAGCTCTAACAGAGACCTGTGCGAGAATCTCATGCATGTACACAAAGTAGTAGTTGCTAGCTTATTTTAGGTCTATGTCTGCTTTGCAACAGTTCCCAAAACAGGTTGCAGTCTAATAAATCTATCTATACACTGATGCTGATAAAGTACACACATCAGACAGTTTTGTTTTGGTGTTGTCTCCCTACTTGATAAACAGGGTGTACTATGTAGGAAAATGTCAACACACAAATAATGATCACAAAACCACTCCATTCCTTTTAAATGGGTACCTGTATGACAGCTTGCTTATACAATATCTATAAACAAAATGTTGCATCTTAGTGTTAGAATGAATGACTGGCAAGATATTACTGAACTGTATTGTATTTTATTTCCTTCCCTACTTTAGGCAGTTGGATGCATTGTATTTTAAAATAATTATGATGCACTTAAAATGGCATAGTACTGTATTTCTGTTTGTTTTAATAAAGTTTTTTTAAATCCTCTTAATATCTGAACTTTTGTGTGTTGAAACCTTTAACTGGTCCCAAGGGTCACAGATAAATGGGATTCTACAGTAATGTGAATTATACATATCAAGTAATAAGTAACTTTGAACTTCTGTAACTGTAAAGTGGATTATAATGCACTTGAAAACTTCTTGCACTTAATCCAATATACTTTATTACAGTCGTAATGAAATAAACACCATGAAATAACCTTGCACCTAAATTTTTTTTGTTTATTATTGAGTGTTCATTGGAAAGTTAGCTTTCACAATAAGATCTCTTTACCACAATTATAATAAAATCTTAGTTCAATTAATAATTACTATAAATAAATCAATCATACAATATATGTATGATTTACAAAAAAAAACTATTGATTAATTTTATAAATTTATAATATTACAAATCTCGGATTCAATGTTCAATGTGCATTGGCTAGCTTTCAAATTGAGAATCACTTAACACTACTAAAACAAACTCTTTATGGAATCTTATAATTAAATTTACAACTATACTAACATTTCATTTTGCTCAATAACTAGATGAGTGATATGTGGGGAAAGACTGAGGTGATTTATGGATGACAACAAAATAAAATGATAAATTAAAATTTTAGCTATTGTTCTTTAGGTTGATTTCAAAACAGTCTGTAAATTCTCACTAATTATAAAAAAAGTTTTAATTTTTTATGTTTTTATTTATTATGTTCTTAAGCCTGATGATTAAAGTCACTGGTAGAATTTTGAATTTAATATTAAAAAGTATAACTCATCAAGTTTTTAAAGCTTACTACAATTATGTCATCAGCTATTTTTCTATTATTTTCTGTAATTTGAATTTAGTGGAATATTGAATAAAATGGATGCTGTAATGTAATTTCAAGTTGGTTTCTTAATTGGTTTGACTGATGCTTCATTATTTCTTTGACTAAAAAAAAAAATGTTGAACTTCTCTTTTCAAATGCATGGATCAAAAAACCTCAAAATTCACAATGGCTTCCTCACTGTTTTGTTTTCTCTTGTTTTGTTTTTTGCTTTTATTTCTCTACAAACTATTGGTTCTTTAATTTTCCTATACACTGATTATTATTTATTGAGGTAATTCTTTTATTTATTTTTTATACGAAAATATCTTAAGACTAAAAAGGATGGTTACAATATTATTAGCCGCCTCGGTGGTCTAGTGGATAGCGTGCTAGGTTTTCACCCCGAGGATCCGGGTTCGATTCCCGGCGAGGGCTTGGCATTTTCATACGCTATAAATCATCCCACCGTCTGCATTAGCCCAAGTGTGCACAATAGTCGGACGTAAAAAAAAAAAAAAAAACACACACAAAAAAACAATATTATTATGAATGACATTTAATTTAAAATGGACTGTGAATAAAAAAAAATATTTACTCAGTTTTGATGCAACATGTTTTTTTTCATTATGTGTTAAGACAAATGAGGATTAAAATGACCGATTTGGATAACAGAGATTCTGTAATTCTTAAACTAGAATTTTTAGGTAGTGTACATAGTATAGCCACTATGTTTTTTTTCTAAAAAACTACCATTTTCTGGGTAACAAACTTTTCAAATCAAACTGAATTGATAACACTTGGAAACTTTGATTTTTCAGTATCCAAAAATTGATTTTAGTAATAGCTCGGTTAAGTTTGTTATGATGCAACAAAATTGATTCAACAACTTAAGTTTTAAAATCTTTTAAAACTGATTTTAACATCTTAATTTTAAATCAATATTAAAAAGTTTATACCTCTTTATCTTGGCACTTTTTCGAACATCTGCAGAGTATTTTAAAATTTTAAACTAACAAAAATTGTTTTCAATAACAAATTTCAATGCTGATTACAATGGAAGAATCAGATTTTCAAAAAAAAAGATCAGATGTTCAATAAAAAGTTATGATTTTAAATCAGGGTTTATTTTTGTATTTATGTGATGTTAATTAATGGTGTTAGTGTTTGGGAATTTGCGTTCATAATTTGCAAGAAGCAGCTGCACATCATGATTATTTTGTTATAATAATATTAATATCAATTCTGATACAGCATTATATTAAGAAATAAATGTAACATACTGAATATTTTCTGTCCTGCTCAGAATATACACATAATTTTGAAGTCTACTTTCACTGTCTTTGTTTCACGATAAAATGCTGTCTGTTAGTAATGCAGGTTAGACTCTTACACATTATCCCACTGCACACTTGTCTACAGCAAAGCATAGACACTTAAAATTAATGATGGAATATGTAAGTCATGACCAGTTGTCATTAAATGCAAATGCTGGTGAAGCTGCTATTAATTTTACAAATGAACTAAGAAATAAATAGTGTAAAAACATTGTATTTAATTAAAAGCAGAATTTGTCAGGGAGTTGCACTCATCAGCGGTACTTTATTCTGGTAAAAATATTGCATGCGTTAGTTACACAGTGTTGTGCTTTATAATTTTAATATTATTGTAGTAACAAACTCAAAAGAATGATTTAATTGTTTTTGATAATGAAGACTAAATAAAATGTGTGTTTTTGTTGTTTTTTTAATATTAATTTAAAAATTAAGATGTTAACTGATTTTGTTGGATGTAACAAACTTAAACAAGCTATTACAAATATCAATTTTGGGCACTGAAAAAATCAAATTTTGTAAGTCTGATTGATTCAAAGTTTGGTTTGAACAGTTAGTTACACAGAAAAATCTATTTAACCATTTCAAGCTGGCAGCCATTTAAAAAATTTAGTTGGAAACATGAAAATGAATCTAATGGCAATCAGGATTTATTTGAGTATTTTCAATATAGAAGGATCATTAGGAAATTAAAATATGGAGATTTTTTACTTTTCAACATAGTCTCCATTAACATCTAAACACTTAAATTGTGGCACAAGCTTTTGAATAACATCTTTGAAGAACTTTGCTGCCTGTCCTTTTAACCACTAAGTAACAGTTTCTTTCAACACGCCATCACAATCTAAGTGCTTTCCTCCAAGAAATTCAGTAAGTTTTTGAAAAAGATGAAAGTTTGATAGTGCTAAATCAGTGCTGTATAGTAGATGGTCTAATAATTCCCATCAAAAGCTCACCAGTTGCTTCTTCATTCTTGCCGCAATGCGAGGTTGAGTGTTATTGTGAAGCATAACGACAATGCATGAAAGCAGTTCCCGCTGATGATTTTCAATACTGTGCCTAAGCTTTAACAAGGTCTCATAATACTTTTCAGCATTTATTCTGTTCCTGTTGGCAGGAAGTCTATCAGCAGAATGCCTTTTCAGTTCCAGAAAACTGTGACCATGATTTTCCGTGTTGATAGTTTTAGCTTGAATTTTTATGTTTTATCAGAGATTTTGATGTTACTACTCCTGGATTGTCATTTAGTTTCTGAATGTAGTAAGCAATCCATGTTTTATCACCAGTGATATGTGACTCAAAAACTCATCACCATTTTTATCACAGCGTTCCAAAAATGACAAAGAATATGCCATACATTATGTTTTATGTTCTTCTATAAACATTTTTGGCACCCATCTTGCACAATTTTTTTTTGTATTGAGTTTGTCACAAACAATTTCATAAATTATAGATATTGAAACCTGAGGAAATTTTTGATGAAGCACGTCATTAAAAATTGTTACGGCGAACTTCCTCATCAACCTTCTGTCAACTCTTCATTCATGACAGTAGGCAGTCCGAATCATCATGAACCCCTTCCTTCATTAAAAAGCTTGCACCACTTACGCACATTGGCATCATTAATTACACCTTCCCCATAAACTTCAACAAGCTGCCACTTAATTTCAGCACGTCGAACTTTTCTCGAGTTTAAAAATTCAATTATAGACCGCACTTCACAATTAACTGGATTCATTATCAACATGATGAATAAACAAAGCAGTATTATGCGACAACCAACACAAGAAGGCACGAAATATACTGTTGTAAGAGTTGGGGACTGGCCAAGGGTGGCTAATCTTGAACAATTGACATGTAACAACCTGTGCGGACACGATACACGAATGTTCTAACTTTAAAAATGACCTTTGTAATATTTATGAAAAATTAAAATACCAATTTATACAGATATTAAGTGTTAAATAAAAGTATTATTGGAAATTTCCTTCTGTACATCAATGAGAAAGCTGTGTGCCAGGATTAATTTTTAAAAACTTTGGTCATCAACAATTATGTAACTGAAATTATCAAATTGTACTTGCAAAGTATCTGTGAGTTTCAATATTGTAAATAAAACTTTTAAAAAAAATAGAGGACCTTAAATTGACTTTTGATCATTACGTATATGAAATAAAAACACAGAAAACTAACCTTAATGTTGGCCTACAAAGCTGTAAATTTAAAATGTTTACTTAGAATTAATTTACCTTTATCATTGAGCCTTCTTTAAGGCCTTCAATGTTTTTCAGTTCTGCAAAGTTATCCAACGTATTGCCATCCAACTGCAAAGAGAAGCAAGTCCGGTGACAAGTATCCTCTCGATCCATAAGTAGCTGATGGATTTCCTGAACTAATTCCATACTCGACACCTAAAACACATAACACTAATGATCAATTCACTCATAAATATTCAATGTTTACTCAAGATATTGTCAATATCTTAATATCACACATTAACTGATTCTTCTACAAATGATCTTAATATGCATATAAACAAGCATATATGATCATACATACATATGCATATATGGTTTTAACAAACATTAAAGTTGTATTATGACACAAATATTTGGTTTGAGTACAAGAAAACAACAATATGAGTAAGACAATATGTAAGCTGTTTTTAAGCAATTAAATAAAAAAATAGCAAATTTTTACTTTTTTACTCCGCTTTTATAGCTTAAAAGTATTTGGGTATATAAAGCAAAACAAAACTTAATCATATCCACATTTATTTGAAGTCAGTATACAAAAATTGAAATTAAAAAAATTGAGGTTCAAGAGTAAAAGCTAAATTTCTTAAAACTAACAGTTTTGTCACATTTTGGTCAGTATACCAATAAAATTTTGGGTAGACAGAATTTTTGTTTCGTTGTTTGAGAGCTATATTTGAACGAAATTTAACTAAAATAACTATTAAAACCATTTGTGAGAAATTTTATAGTTTTAATGAGTAATTTCACTGCATGTTTTTTTATTTTATATGATTCAAGTATACACAATTTTAAGGAGAAAATTTTCTTCCAATTAATTAGGAATATTAATTTGTTAAAATTTGTAAGTATAAAATCAAATTACACTTTTTTAAAGTACAAAGTAAATTATACAAGCTATCTTATCTCTTGTGTGGCAGATAGAAGAGACGGTTAATCATAGTCAAACCAAAACACTCAAAAAACAAGAATTAATGCCTATTACCCTCTTGGCAAATTTTAAATTTGTTGAATTGTAATCTGTCAAGGCTAAAACCAATGACTGGATTATTTTTTTTTGTATTGCATACAACTAGTTTAAAAAACAATTCCAATAATATTCAAAAATGTTTAATACAAAACAGCCTCAACAAACAGTGGACGATTAGTATTAAATCTTTGTAATTATTTTATTTCTATTAAAGAAACGCTTATTACCAATAATATATTGTCATTCCAGCTCAAAGCGGCTGTTCGGTGGGGAACATACGATTAGTGCATCAAGATTCCCACAACAGTTTAATCTTTCTCCACCAGAATCGCTACCTGTCACAAACACCTTGGTTTTTCGACAGAAAATTAACCTGAGAATCGAACCTTGAACCTTTTTGCTTTACGTGTAAAAAGTGAACAAAATATACCACTTTATGATACACTGGCAAGCCACAATATCACAGAGGATTCAGCTTATTAACATTTTTCCCCTAAAAAAACATTCTGTAACAGACCATCTTATATATAGACCAGTCACTTTTTCCTAAAAAAATCCCACTTTTTAAGGTTACGGTAATAAAATACCACTACTGAAGGTCTCAAAAAAGATTTTATTGTAAAAAATTATACAAGCGGTACTGTTTTTTACAGAGGCATGAAGTGAACAATGTCAACAACTAACAGCATAACAAAGCGATCCTCTCCTTCAACAGTACATGAACTCCTGCCACATAAATTCATACAAAAATGATTTACAATGATGTCACGCAGTTCCACGAAGTTTTTTTGGCAGAGTTCACATTCCCTCAACATACTGTGTGTATTTGTGTGGAATTCAGTATCCACAACATAATAATATTATTTTGCAGTTTACTGTAAAATGTGCAAATAATTAACAAAATACAATAATTGAAATCATACGTTTTGTAACCTTTCCAGTACAGTGGTGCCAGACTGAACATGATACGAAATAGCACGTGTTACCGTTTGAGCTGCTCTGTATGGCAATATCAATAAATAACAACAAATGATTTCATGGTACAAAACACCAAAAACCATGGTTCAACGTGAGTTTTTAAACCATATTTTCAAAATGTTCTTGTATAACAAGGTAATCAGTTATAAACAACAATAACAATAATCAAACAAGGTAACAATAATCATAAAACAATGTTTTGCTCCAGAAGTTAGTAAAAACTACTGCAGGTAGTCTAAAGTACGAAGTGATTAATTTAACCCTTTCAGCACCAACTTCTACTTTTACTGAACTTTTTAAAAAATGCAAGAAGGGCTAATGTCCAATTGCACTGGATGTTAAGGAAGAATAGTTCTTTTCATTTGACATATGTTATACTATGTAAAATCAATGTACAGATCAATACTAGAGTGCAAACTTCAATTGAAAAAACTGTTTCAAGGCTACTTTATTTTGTGTAAAAAATAGTGTAATTTTTTAATTGAGTAAGATATTGGTCTAACATTTTTTCCACATATAGTGAACATTTTGTGCTTTCGAGTGATGTGCAAGGTTTTAGGTTATATATTGCTTTCCTGTCTGATTTTTTCAAAACAAAACAAAAATTTCTTCAGAATTTTTTAAAGGTCTCTAATTATGTTTTTGGTAAGTTATAACGGTTTTTAGATTAGTAGGCCTAGATACTATCAATAGACGTAAGAAAAAAAATCATGATAATACCTTATCAAATAACAAAAATCCTTTTTACAAAATCCCGAAAAATAGATAAGCTTTTTTTGGGTAAACTATGTAAAAAGAATGCCTGGTAGTGAATGTGAAAAAGTGCCTGACCCTGAAAGGGTTAATTAAACAGTCTTTTAATACCAGAAATAGAACTACTTGCTAATTAAACTGTTCAGATCAATTATCACTTGTCTAAACATGGTGTACTATTGAGATGGTGCTTAGTAACCTATAAAACTTCTACATAGAAACAAATATTAAATACCTCTTCATGTCTATAAACACAGCAAAATTGTCATCCTATCTTGCATTTTACTATTAAACGATTTTGATAATAATACAACTTAAAACTTAAGTTACTGCATTACAAATCTCAAATGTCTATGCTCCATGTCTCTCATTACTATTAATGGGATTATTGTATGCTAGTTATAAAGAAGCATAATAACAGGAAATGACACATGGAAAATACACCTGATACTCTTTCATTTCTACATCAACAGCTGATTCAAATAATCACAATGTCTTCCCTCCAATTGTTACAGTGAATTCATTAACTACATGTCTATTAACTGAGTGTGACCAAGGTCAGTGTAATTGATCGATCAGCTGTTTTAATAGCAGTAAACACATTGTAGTTCTACATATGGGCAAACTACAGTACTGAAAATTTCTGTGATTTTTTTTGTACATACAGTGCACAAAGCCTCTAACTAAAATTCGCTAACCTATAGCTAAATTTAAGTAACCTGTTGCTAAATTACTTCAGGTTGTTTTGCATGTTCTAAATATAAGAAATTAAAATTCAAGATGACCTAACAATATAACTTTTGAGATGATTTAGAACATTTCAAAATTTTATTTAAGAATAGTTTTGTTGTACTGACACTTTACTAGGGTACAATGGAAAGGATTTAGCCCAAACCTAAATGAAGTAAATTATTTTTTCATAACTTAAGTAATAATTTAAAAAATTATACTTTTATAATTATAAAAAAATATAATTATTATTAAATGAAGTAAATTATTTTTTTATAACTTAAGTAATAATTAAAAAAATTATACTTTTATCAAAATATTCAGTTAACTGCAAACTATAAAAATACTGTTAAAAGAGTGCCATAGATCAGTTGGTAAATTAGCAGGTAGTTCATTATAACTATGTGTATGCAAGTTCGAACACCATAATTACTATATTTGATACTTCCATGTGTTATGATACCCTATCATCTTCATTAATCTAACTGGTATAAAAAGGTAAAAAGTGTTATCAAATTGTTTCATACATCTTAAAAAGGTATACTTATACTACACGAATATTCCTAACCTAGCCTAACTTAAACTTCCTTTATACCTACTTTTCTACATATTTTCCATTCAAGTTTAGGCCAAGGAAAATTAGAGCACTAATGTAGTTTCACAAAATGTTGTCAAACTATATTAGAGTTCTAATTTTCCTTGATATCATTGAGTTTTACGAAATTTGAGTCTTGTGTTTTCAATAAATAATAAAGTTTAAGCATTTATTACAAGTTTAGGCATCAATGAACAAATTTAAAAATCCCACTGTCTTAAAAATTTACCGCTTGTAACTTTAATCATTCATTAATGCCGGCAGTCATCAAAGTGCTGTTATTACTAGTCAGGTGTTTATATGAAAAAACAAGTGGTAGTCACTTGTTTGGGGCTTATATAGAAACAATGACCTGGAATTATTAAAACTGAAGTAATGATTTTAATAATTTTTTTTATTACGTACTTTATTATTGAATTAAGTATGTACTGACTCACGGAAAATTAAATGTATTACAATAAATTTACAATTTTATGCCATGCTAAGCAGCGAATAACCTAACAGTTATTACAAAGTTAGTAATTTTTATGCAATACTAGTTGTATACAAACCGTGTTAGGTTTTTCACCCAATAACTTTGTTAGTTAGGTTCTTCAGTCTTATTTCTTTAAAGAAAAGTTTATACTGTTTTTATTATTAATAACACGCATTTCATTAATTGTTTATGAAAAACTGTGTCAGTTAGGTTTTTCACCCAACAACTGTGTTTGGTGCTTAAGCCTCAAAAAAAGAGTCTATTGTTCTCATTAATAATAACACAATTTAATGAAAAATTTTTGCAATGAGAAACATTACTTAATTTCCCATGCTAATCATTTTGAGGTTATGTTTGTTACTTTTATTTTCCATTTTTTTCTAACCTCCCGTTGTTTCTGCTCTTTTATATTTTGAGTTATTAATATTAGTCATATTCAGAGTTTAATGTTGAGCCACATTACAAAAATTCAATTAACAGTACACCATCCCAATCCTAAAAAAACTGTAAACATCAGACTTCTTATGGACAATGTTTGGAAACACCTTTCTAG
Organism: Callitettix versicolor; assembly: GCA_022606455.1. NCBI lineage: Eukaryota > Metazoa > Arthropoda > Insecta > Hemiptera > Cercopidae > Callitettix > Callitettix versicolor. Next base: position 74,285,204 of record CM040186.1, read on the forward strand.
GTTTTCAGGGTGAACTGGTGTGTGCCCAGTCCATGCTTAACATAGTAACATTTTTCACTAATAACGATACAATCAAAGAGGGAATCACTATCTTTTTGTTGTAAGACTTATGTAATATTAAGGATATGGCCAACCACTAAATTGTACACCTCTGACATAATATCCCGAATCCATCTTGAACAAAAAGTTATGGTAACCTATTTTCTGAGTCTACAATTTTATGTAGTAAGCTCCATGAAATTTTAATTAAATTAAACAAGAAGCTTGTTATATTGATTTTACAATCTTTCACGTACAAATTTCGTTACTGATTTTCTTGACTAGTTCAGCTGTCATCTTCATTGTTATCGTTCATTGGTAATTTTCAAATATACACTAACTCCTTGCTCCACTTTCAGTCATCTTTCATATATACTTCATACAGTTGCCAATGAATGTCAATAATTTTAGTATCCCCTCCCAAAAAAAAAAATCACATCACTGGTTGCACTTAACAACTAGCAGGGTTTTGAATTGCAACACAAATTTTAAAACCTTATTATGAACAAAACAAAAGCTATAATAAGTTCAAACTATCAAGTGCAGTTTGGTAATTAATGAGTGGGAGAAAACTCATAGACCAGAATGGGTGTGCTCGTCCTACTGGAACATGAGTTATTTTGTGGATAGCCCTCTTATAAGTTTTCAGCACATCCTTGAATGATTTATTTACCTGAATATCAAATGCTTCAGTTCCTGGGCTGACTATCTTCACTGTGAACCCCATATCTTGTATAAACACTACTTCTGGTTCGTCTTTCTTATCACCCCCCTTTTCACTAGCTTCCACTTCGCCCTTCTCCACGGCACTGTCTTCTTCATCGTGCTCACCATTGCAGTTCAAGTCTGACACTCCATTCACTAGCTCTGTAGGGTCGCAGTGGCCATTACTAAGTACAGCTCCTCCTGGGTCCTTCGCACTTTTCACACCATTAATATTTTCACCGTCTAGAACAGAAGGAATATGATTAGTTACTGTATATACAAAACATATTTTTTTGACAACTATAGAAATAACAAAAACTGGCTGACCTCACTCAATTTGCAACACTTATATGCCCCGTCTAGTTTGAACTGGCTAAGTCCAGTATGAACCAAGCCTCTTAGGTTCGAAATACTGACAGATACAACTATTAAAGAATTTCAATTGGAAAATAAGCTATTTGAAAACGCACATGCGTGCATGCATGAAATTATCTATACATGGTAATAACATAACCTAGGCTTTGGTTTGATTACATTTGAACTTAACACATAAACTGAAGTTATTTAGTTTAGTAATAGTTTAAAAATAATTTCACTACCCAGCAATATCTGTTCCATTATTTTAAAATACAGTCACTCAAACTTTCTTTAAAAAATATAACTTTTTATCTTAAAACTTCAAAAACCTTTCAGTCTATATCCAATTCTAATCAAAATACCAAAAAAAGTGTACAGTAAATAACAGGTAAAGATAAAATGTGTTAAGAATTTTTATGACCACCAAGGTTAATTGTTGTATTTTTATTGTAAAATAAAAAAACGTTTACACAGCAAATTTTTCTTAATACGAAGTTATTAATTTTTTTTTTTTTAATTTGCTACCATCCTTTCAGTAAGTTAACTTGGTACTATGATTATTTTTATAAATGTTGTTTGTGACAATCTTTAAATACGATAAATTAAAAGTTGTTAGAATAAAATGAGGGAACCATGGAACACGCTCAGCACTTTGTGTTGTGTACTAAAGTATACACTTGAGGTTAACTTGCAGAACGTACTTAATGCTAAATCAATGAAAACATGTCTGTTGTTACCATGGGAACTATGTCCATTGGTGAATTTAATATTAAGAAATAGGATACATCTGTTAAGAATGTAATGAAACAAGAAACCAATAATAACAGTAAAAATGCATACTTAAAGTGACTATACAAAAGACTTATATAGTCTAACAATTGTTCTTTATACATGTGTAATAAATAAAATGTAAGTTTAGTGGCTTGTAAATAGGCTAATGAAAACATTTTGCTATCATTACTAGTAAATTACCATTCGAAAATGAGTTACTGGAACAACCATCATAGTACAACCCAGACATTAGAGCATTAAGTGTACACTGATACTGATACACATCATTTATATTAAACTTTGTGTGTGTGTGTGTGTGTGTGTGTGTGTGCACGCGCACGCATAATGGTAAGTCAGACCTGGAACCTTGAAATGAGTTCCAATCCTGATCTCTAGATCACTTTTTGAGGGGGTCATTCATTCGTTTATATATATATACATACACACACACACACGGGGTGTGTTCAGAAAGTAACGAGAATTTTAATTTTTTGAACAAATATTTATTTATTCTTCTACATTGATGTTGTCACCTTCAAAATAGTCCCCATAGGAGATTATGCACTTGTGCCAGCAATTCTTCCAATCCTCGAAACACTTCTCAAACTCGATCTTTGAGATAGCCTTTAGTTCTTTCAGCGAAGTGCTTTTAATGTCATCTACGGCTGTAAAACGACAGCCCTTTAAGGTTCTCTTTATTTTTGCAAATAGGAAAAAGTCACACGGAGCCATGTCTGGCGAATATGGAGGCTGGAGCATCGTTCCATTACTGTTTTTGGCCAAAAATTCATGAACAAGCAATGAAGTGTGAGCTGATGCATTATCTTGTTGCAAAAGCCATGAATTGTTTTTCCACAGATCCGGACGTTTTTTTCAGATTGCTTCACGCAAACGGCGTTGAACTTGTAGGTAGTACTCCTTACTGACCGTTTCACCTGGTGGCAGTAATTCATGATGCACTATGCCATTAATATCGAAGAACACAGTGAGCATAACCTTCAAGTTCGACTGCACTTGTCGAGCCAGAATGCCTCCACTGGGATGATTGAGCCTTAGTTTCGATGTCATATCCGTAAACCCATGTTTCGTCACCTGTTATAATACGTTTCAGTAATTCTGCATTGTCGTTGACTTCTTTTAGTGACTCCTGAGGAACTTTCATTTACCACTGTTTTTGTTCAAAATTCAACAATTTTGGAACGAATTTTGCTGCCACGCGTTTCATACACAAAACATTGGAAACAATGTCATGACATGATCTAATTGACATGCCAACACCATCAGCGACCTCTCTAATTGTGATTCGGTGATTGTTCATAACCATTTCTTTTACTTTTTCCACGTTTTCATTGGTTGTTGATGTGCTGGGGCGTCCAGGGCGTTTGTAATCTTCAACGTCTAAACGGCCTTCTTGGAAACGCTTATACCACTTGTAAACTCTTGCTTTAATCATAGCAGACTCACCATAGGCCTTTGTTAACATTTCACACACTCTGTTACACTTCATTCCATTTTTTACACAAAATTTGATACAAATTCTTTGATCCATTTCTTTTAACAAATGAAAATCGCTGAACTCATAAAAACACGTTTAACCTTAGTGGCTATCACAAAGTCAACAATGAAAAAAGCTGAAAGTTTTATCATACTTCAAGGACATGTATACCAACATAATAAAAAAAATGTTTGACAAACGGACTCTCCAAGCCCGCGAAATTTAAAAATTCTCGTTACTTTCTGTACATACTTCGTGTGTGTGTGTGTGTGTGTGTGTGTGCGCGTGTGCGCGCACGTGCGTATTGTGTATGTATGTTAGCATGCTCACGTTCAAAAATCGTTAACCAACAAAAATCATTTAATAATTTCAAAATGACAGCTATTTCAAATACTTGTTCACATAATTTTTGAAAACCTGATTTCACATTTTAAATGACATTAAAGACTGTATACATTTTGAATTTTTTTAAATCAGGTGAAATTAAGACATAAATTTGAAGTTGGTTCATCTATCTTCACATTTAAACTGCATTTTAAAAGTTTAAATGCTAATACTATATTTTCCAATTTTAATACTGTTTATGTTTGTGAAATCAGTTTTAAAAAAAGAGTAAGAAAAAAGCACTTGGAAATTCCCTTCAATCATGTCACAAAGCAACTGTGTGCTGCGATAATTTCGATTTACCTTAGTAAAATCTGAAAAAAACGATTTTGAGAAATTATCTAAACTTTATAGTTATCTTTAACTGGAAATTTTCTAAAAATGATTGATATAAGAAAGTTTTGTGTAAACGTTTTATTTTGCATGATTACATTTTGCTTTAGAATAGCGAAAAAATTAAAAAGCCATGTCAAGAAATGTGTTCACCTTTAGAGTGTTTTTAAGCATGGCTAGCATTTACTTCTATGATGCAACAGAAAACAACAATGAATGCATACCTGCATCACCTTATTTACACTGCAACCTTATCTAATCAAGTTGATAACAGGACTGGTTACAGTACCATCCTGCTCTGCATCCAACTACTGGTGGGCTTAAGAGTGTTTCCCTGTTAGCAGTGAATACCCTGAGCTGTTAAGTAAATGATCAGTGAACAGTAGCAATGATTTAATCACAGTTTGAGAACCGTTTACTAATAAGACAATGTGCTGCCGTGCGCTAACTGCTCAGTGATTTTTATTACACCAGTACATTTCTTATGAAAATAGAAGTATAATATAAAATAAGTGTAGATAATTTATTATTGTACATGTTTGGTACTGTATAATAATTATGTATCAGGAAAAAAAATTAAATTGACTAGAAATTTGTTTAAATTTTGACTAGATTTTGCTTAAAATAAACATTATTATAACTAAAAAATAATGTCAGATAAAAATAATAGTAAAAAACTTGTACACTTTTTCACAGTAGTCTGTGTGAAGCAAAAATAAGCACACAATTTAACAAATATAAACCTTCTAATTCATACACTAAGGAGTGTAAGTAATAATTTTTTCATTATTAGTTAAGCAACTGAAACTACGATTAATTAACAAAAGTAGAAATAAGCTTTTTATCTATTTAATAATAAAACGAATATGCCTCCATTATTATACATAATAAAATGAACAATATGTTATTCATTAATAAAAATCAATAATAGGCTAACTTTTATTTCACGTTATTTTCAGTATTTTTCTATTATGGCTTTGCGCGCGTAAATTTCCTTATAAAACAAACAAAGAGTCGAATAGCAATCACAACTGCTAAGAACAGTGTTCTCAGTAGCAGTGATTGCATTCAACCTTCCATTTTACATCCACTCTACAACCAACTCTCCAAGTAAAAGCGTGTATAGCCAGTCGTATCAGTAACTCGTTAATTAATCAATTTAGATGATCTAATTTGATGGAACATTGACAAATTGTCAAATATTTCCTAATGAATAATACTACACCAAATTGTATTAAGTTGTAACAATTTGGATGACGCAACTATAGTCCAGCCACTTGGTAAACGGTCTGCGCGAGAAACTCTCGCGAATGTAGGAAAATTCCCCTCCAGTTCTATCCAACAGTCGACTAACAGTCCGCTAATCTGAGTTTACAAACTGTTACTACACAGCGATAATGAAGGAAAAGGAGGGAGCTGTGGTGCTATAGTGAGGACTCGACCTCTCACTCGCACTTTTTTCTCTCTGCCCCACTGTGTCTCAGACTAGATAAGAATATCGACACGGTATGAATTCGAAACATACACATTACGCTTAAAATGGCAAAGCAAGTACGTATTATAATTTTGACACTATAATCGAGGTACTACAATATTTAGTGTCGCTAAAAAGCATTGAATATAAAAATACTAGAATGATAACTGAGCGTCGCTGCTAATGGCATCTTTCGGCAGAGTGTCCAACTACAGTTAACTAAATAATAGTACTACCTATTTTCTCAAATGTCTCCCACCCTGTCCTTACAGATTACAGCTTTCGTAGCGACAGACAGTCGAATTACTTGGTCTTTAGCCGCTGATATCGAGGTTTTTTTACCACTAAACATGTTTTTTTACACTAAAGATTTGCTTTTGGTCAGGCTTATGAAAAAACTGCGCTACATTTAACGTCTATTATAACCAAATGCACTGCGCGCGCACATAATCACACTACATCAGAGCTGACGGAACATCAGTGAATTATATATGTATATACGAGTATATATAAAAAAATGAAGATTAGTAAACAGTAACAATCCACCGAGTACCAGCTCATGCTGGAGTAGAAGGCACTGAGAAAGCAGATGAGCTGGAAAAGGAAAAGGATATCGGTCCAATTTTTAGGACCCAACCCATTTTATGAAATTGTTATTTCAAAATTATGAAACTTACAGGAAGAAAAAGCTAAGAGGGTCTAAATTCAGGGAGATAAAGAGGTTTTAGACAGGCCAAGGAGCTCCGCGGAAACGTTATTAGGAGAGCCTCAGCAAAAATAAGCTAACATTGGTGGCAGGTTTTCTTACGGAGCATGGCATTCTTGAAGACGTTTTAGAAATCTTGGCTTAGTAGTAGTAGGCGATTCAAGTTGCAGATACTGCGGGAAGAGAGAGGGAACTCCTCATCACCTGCTGGTAGATTGTGAGGCTATAGCTAAATTTGAGAAGTTACCAAATAGAAATAAATGATTTACCTATCTTGAATCCTTTTCAGATCACGGACTTCATGAAGAGGCTACGACTGGAATGAGTCTCAGGAATACAGGAATAGATTTACGGCCTCAGGGCACCCGGCACAATAGATTTAAGGAGGTCGTAGATTATTTCTAACCCCTAAAATCCATCAATTTATTCAAGGAATAAGAAGTTTTTTTTTTGTATTGTAAAGCGAAAAGCTCATTGAGGCTATAATCGCCCCCCCCAAATGTAAATGTGAGTATAAAGTGTTAAAGTCGTAAACGTAGTGTTGTAAGTGTAAGTGCGTGTTAAACTCAGGTACCGCGAAGGACGTCTAAATCCTCTCAATATGTGCAGCTAGTCTGCACCCCCCTGCGGGTACAAGGAATAAGAAGTAAAACAGACTATCGCTGCACTGATACATTATTTTTATGATTACATTTTTATGTGTAATATTAAAGTCGTTTAATTACTGTTACGACGGAGTACCTCTTTGTAATTATTGTTTTTTTGTTCAGTAATCATTACCAGATTTCACAAATTTGTGGACATAACGATCAAGTCAACATTTTGCAGGAAAAGAGAAAGGACAGCATTGCGCAATTGCGGTAGTTTTTGGGCCTAAGTGTAATGTGATAGTAAACATACAGCTCAATCTTGAGAACTGAGTCGTGCATTTATCGGCAGCAGTAATTATGACAGCACTTATCTGCAGGTTTAGAACTTCTTTATCGACCTTATGTGCCTGTCAGCTACTTTCATTCCATTCTTACTTTTCCTCTTATGCGCTTGACACACACACACACACACACTTTCGCAATAAAGCATAGTGATTAATATTGATAGATGAGTCGTGCCTTTATCAGCAGCAGTAATTCTGACGGCACTTATCTGTATTACTACTTAAATCTCCTACATTGTGTGCAATAGTGTCGCTTAAACTGTTTTGGGACTGCATTTATGAGAAAGTGACGCTACATCCGAGGCAGTTAGAGCCAAGTTCGACTATATATTAAGTAACACCTAGAGGGTTAGTTCTTTTTTATTTAAATTAACGATGGAATAGGACTGGGACGCAAGGGTTGAGGGAGCGCGACGTTACCACTTCCTTCCAACCAACTCATCCCGTTATATAAAACCATACACACTTTGTCTTATAATAAAATAAATTATTCAATTGCAAATTTACTGTTCTACTTTTTGTACGGACAAATACTGAAAACACACTTTATAAACTTCCAGTTACTTTTAGCCATAAGCAAACACATAGCAGGACTCAATACTCTAACTGATTATTGAATTGTCTGTAACTAAGCTTCGAAAGCAGGCTACACAACCCTGATTTCGCTGTGCAGTAGCAAAACAAGGAAGGACAGTAGAGTGATAATTGCCTCCGGTTGCAACACGCACATCTACTGACCCAATAACAGTTATATAGGCGAGACACTGCATCGAATAAGTAGCAGCTATATCTAAAACCGTAACAGTCTACAGTGTCACTGATATTCTTTCCAAATTCACAGTTTGATGTAAATTGTCACACGACTGTGTAAACAATTAATATTCGTGTGATTTTTTTAGACACATAACCGGGCCAACGTTTCAATTTTAGCGAAAGAACGACGTGTATGTAAAGAACTACTTTTGAAATATTAAAATATAAATTAAAGGAGGGAATGATTTGCACCAACCGTCTGACTTAACGAGTGAAGAAACGTCATTCTAAAACCCGACTTTCGACGTGTTGTGCTTTAAGGAGATCTTAGAAACCCTGCAATCACAATTTTTAAAAAAAGAAGCACCAACACAAGGCTATAATCATATCCTAATTGTTAGACGAGAACAGCTCCAAAGATCTAATTAGTAGTGGCGTGTGAATTCTAAAAAATAATCAGGCCCCACGTTCCAAGAAAGTTAGGTCGAGTGGCCACCAATTGCAAAGCGGACTATGCATTCAAAACCTAACCAAACTGAAAGCGGCCACTGAAAGCTCAGCTCCGTTTCGCTTGCAGTGGTCACACTTGCGTTAAAAACAACAGGTTAAGTTCTGAATGCGTAGTCCGCTATGCGTTTTGTAGCCACCCGGCCATAACCTGCACCTTTTCTCTATTTAACCCGCATTTCGTTCCAGAGCTCTTGTACCACAATAAAAATATTACCTGTAGCTTAGCAAAATTTTAACAAAAGGAAAGACACCGAATATTCCACGTATACGACGTATCTTAAAAAAATCGAAAGCTCGCCAAACTTCATAAGATTACTGCATATAAAAAGTAGTTTTTGTTAGAATGTTGGTCCAACTAAATCGCTGAAGATTAAACAAATTGACCGATTTTGTTAAAACAACTAGAGGCGATTTTAAATTTCGTTAAAAAATAACGTTTTCATGTTTTTTTAAAGTAACTTTTAACAAAAATAAGACATTTATTAAAAACAGATCTAATCATTTACGTAAAATTTAACCATAAAGTACTAAAATAAAACATATGGAGCTAGTCCAAGAAAGATCCATGAAAATGTACATTTCTATCTCAATATAAATAAAAACTTGTCTTAGTTACCTAACCTACGGGTCAGATACTAAACCTTCTAAACCATAACCTTCCAACTTACCGGCTAAGAATATAGGTTTCTAAAATTCGCGCGAAAATAACGGTTCACCGTAGAAAAAAACCAATATCCGGTACCACAGAGGGAAATGCATTTTTAAAACAATGGAGGGAACAGTAAAAGGTATTTTCTAGTACGGGCAGTCTGCCACGGGGCTTTGGAGGGAGCGGACGGATATAACAAGACATGTGGATTCTATTTCTGGCCCATCCAAGGTTCTCCCATAGCCTCTCATTCACCTCTCTGATGTAATTTAATTGTTGCTGCAAACGCGGTGCCTATTTGGAACACATTAATGTGGCCCTTCCTATGGGCTGCACGCAACGTTGTCAAACACAGCGAATCATGTATTCCGTGAACTCAGAGAACGTAGCAAAATCCATTAGGTTTTACTTTGGATTTAATTTTTTTGGTTCTTAATTGTGCTGCTATTGGAATACATCCTGTGAAGATGTTACAAAACTGGAAGAATGTCAGGAGCTATAGAAGAGGATAATTCTTTGGTTCACTACAACATCACTATTAGAAAATAACGGTTTCTAACCAAACCCAAATACCTGTGCTGGACGCAAAGAGAGATCTATATAAGTCAGTCGCTTAGAAAACGGCCTGTTAAGAACACCAGTGGAACAGAGAAAAAATTTGCGAGTGAGAGATCGAGTCCTCACGCTAACCACAGCTCCCTCCTTTTCCCTCACTACTGCTGAGTAGTAACAGTTTGTAGACTCCCAAGATTGACAGGCTCTGTCATTGGACTGTTGGAGGGGAGCTGAAGGGAGACATACTCGCGCAGGCCGTTTGCTAAGTGACTGGACTATAGTAATATATGGTTGCCACATGACAATGCTCGACACCCCGTACTACTTCTAGGCTACCGACCTACTGTTAGTTGATATCGTACCTAACCCATATTTGATTCCATCAGTAACTCTTGCGGTCGGTATAACAGAGGTACCTAGTGACGGCGTGTTCCATCTTGTCCGATAGAACAGTATTGGATGCGGTCTCCTGAAGAATGAGAAAATTGCCTACCATTTTCTGTTTATTAGCGACTTCTCACTGAAAAAACAAGCTAATGCCCATCACGAGTTCATCATGGTAAGACCTTGTTCCGATATCACGACTGTTCGCCTATATTAACATACAGAGCATACTTTGAAAAGTTCAAAATTGTACTTACGTACAAACATTATGTACTATTTTGATAATAGATTCGAAAAAGATAGTTTTTTTGAAAATCTCATTTCACCAATCATTAAAATCTGCATCTTACGTTTTCGAATTTTACTAAAAATACAAAATTTTTAGCAAAAACAAATGCTTTTGTTTAAATTGTTTATTTTGTTATAGAAACTGGCTTCCATCACGTCAGCGAGCAGCTTCGTGCAGAAATTTTTTTTATTTTATTTTTTTTTATTTAAAAGCGTAAAGCACATTGAGGCTATTATCGCCTCCCTAAATGTAAGTGTGTGTGTAAGACTCGGGTACCGCGAGGGACTAGACGTCCCTTCAATCCTTTCAATCGGTGCAGCTAGTCTGCACGCCCTGTGGGGAATTATTTTAATAAACACACCTCTTTATTTTATTTATTTGTCCTTCATACATTTATTGCATTCTCTTGTTTATTGAAAACCGTGATATTTCCCCTCTTGTTTACAATATTTAATACTGATTAAACAAAAACAGTTATTTCCCCAACTTTGCTACCAAGTTTAATTACAGTTTTTGGATGATCAGATAAGAGTTAATTTGCCGATAGAAGATAGTGATTAGTGTAATCCTCTACGGGTTCCGAAGGTTAACAAATACTTTAGGGCGTTTTCAGTGTGACACGATTACTGTAATACTTTTTATTTTTAATGCGGAAAGCACATTGAGGCTATTATTGCCTCCCTAAATGTAAGTGTGAGTGTACAGTGTTAAAGTTGTAAACGTAGAGATGTCTAAATCCTCTCAATAGGTGCAGCTAGTCTAAACCCCCCTGCGGGGGAACTGCAATACTGTTGGGACTATCGAATACTTTAAAGTATTCAAATAAGTACAGTATTTATTTAAAAATATTCGAATAGTTTCCTGAACAGTATTAATGCTGACGCCAGGCTATTTGTGGTTCTCAGAAATGGACCGACGATATTAACGTTGCTTTCCTGTCTAATCTGTCCGTTTTCCTTATCACTCTCATCAATTCCACCTTCTGTTCACAATAAATTGTATCAAACATATATTTGATTATGATTTTTTCATTCTAATAATTCAATTAGTCGTCTCCCGTGTTCTCAGCGTTGTATTTCGTAAGTATGTGAGTTTTCAATATTAGCTGTGCCGTTATTTATTTAACGTTGTATAATTAATTCTTGTTGTGTTTAAAGTAATTTTAATCGTTTTTATAATTTTGCGTTTTTAATGTTAAGTATGCCTCCAAAAACGTCTCTAGTGTCCCAATACTTTTGATAAAATATATGAAGAAAATGTACAGTGTAGCCTAAAATTTGTAAAAAATCGTTTAAATTTCAAAATAATACAAGTAACTAGAGATGGGTAAGAAAACTCCAAACTGTTTTTCTATATACGAAAAACAAACTGCTTTGCCAAACGAAAACAAGCAATTTGAATTGGACTGGATCGTGATTTGTTAAACAAGGAACAACAGTTTGGACTTTCCCACCACCTACGTTCTATTCGAACGTTGCCGCAAGCGCTAAAACTTTTTTCCTGCTATTTTCCTGTTAAACTGTTTTCCTTCAAGCAGTACAAACACCTTTTCTTTAACTTGCTATACTTTTTCCCTCTATTTCTTGTTGCAACGTAGTGAAGTAAGAACTGTTTGGGCGTTGTCAAAGTTTATCTCTATTTTGTTGTTCAAACATTTTTTAAACTGTAAAAACAGCCATAATTGTGTTATATATTAGTTTTTCTCGGTAGTTTACTTTGTGTTTAGAAATTTAAAAATATTTAGTGGACAATTTTGAAAGTTTTCTTTTACTTTTTTAATGTTTTTAGAATTAAGTGCATAGTTTTTAATTATTTATTGGATGTATGGACTTTTTAGTGTTTAAAAGTGAAAAACCTGTTTTTTGTGATGGGAAATACTACAAACGTCTTACATTTTATTTTTATCCGGAGCCTAATTTTCTTTAAAAACATTTGTTTTGTTAAATATGTTATTACAATAAATTTTATATTTTTTCTGTGTTGTAAAATGGAAAACTTATTTTTTGCTAATGTCTATCCATAACGATAGGTTAACTACCATTAACCTATAATAACCTAATTTTAATAACCTATAATTTTGTAACTATATAGAGCCAATTTTATTTAAACATATTTGGCCAATGTTCTTATTACTATATTTTACTTATTAAGGTTACTTTTTTCAATGTTGAAAAATGAAAACCTACTTTCTCCCAAATAAAAATATGACAGTAACATCTCACATTTTGTAAATACATAAGCTAATTTTATTTAAACGTATTTTTTATATTTATTGTCAATCATCAATATTTTTTAATCAACTAAAAATATAAATTGTTTGCATTTCAGTAAATATGCAAAGGCTATTTAATTTTTAAGTAAAAAAAGAGAATGCTTCTATTACGTTTTGAGAATGTAATTTAATTATTACTACACTTATAAGGATTATTTTTTTCTAAACACCCAAAAACAGTTAAGGACATGGTGGTAATGGGAATGAAAAAGTAGTCTTAGAAAACTGAACGTTTGTGCTTATGTTTTAGCTGCTAATACAACTTCGAGTTTCATTTTTCTAAACCTGTTTTTTTTTCAAACTGTTTTTCCAAACAGTTATTTTTTTCCAACAAACTGTTCATTGATATTTTGTAAAAATAGCGGAAGTGCCCATCCCTACAAGTAACTAAGTTAAATATCCAACGATTTTTGCCGTCTGTGACGAAGATAACATCTGGAAAAGACGTTTCAGGTCTAGAAGAAAGAAATATTCCAACCAACTCAGCGACTTTCTGAACAACACGATTTTGATCCATCTCCAGCTACTTTTTCTATCCCCGCTTCTACTTTTATCACACAAAATAATTTTGCTCACTCAAAGAACCCTATCCCTAGGCCTACAATAAACTGCTCCCGCCATCTAAAACTGTTTTAAAAAAAGTGGTACATTATCAGAAAAAGAAAGAAGTAAATTGATCAAGCTTAAATTAAAATTATAGGACGCGATTTTCGTCCTTTGTCCGTAGTAGAGAAACCAGGATGTAATGAATACACAAAGAAATTGCAACCTTTTTATAATATGCCTTCTAGGAACCTTATAAGTAATATATTGATTCACCCAGCAGGAAGGGTGCAAACTAGCTGCACCTATTGAGAGGATTTAGACATCCCTCGCGGTACCCGAGTCTAACACATACACACTACACTTACGACTTTAACACTTTACACTCAGACTTATATTTAGGGAGGCAATAATAGCCTAAATGTGCTTTTCGCCTTAAAAAAAAAAAAACATTGATTCCGGCCATTTGTTTAGAAATTTCCCGTGAAGTTACGTGAATGTTAAATGAAACTGATCACGCCGGTCGTCTGACTCTAATGAATTACATTTAACAGTGACGTGTCATTTTATCCATAAAGATCAAAACAAAACTATAGTTCTTAAAACAACTTAATTACCTGGTACCCACACAAGTTCAAACATTGCAGCGGTACTGCTCCCCATTCTTAATGAATGGGAAGTGACTGACAAAGCAGTTGCAATCAACAGACAATGGGGTCAATATTAGCGAGCAGTTAGCGATTATTTAAACAAAATTCAACATGCGTAAGTAAGGCACACATTAAATTTATGTATCACAGAGGTAGTTAGTTAATAATTATCACATTTTTATGATAGTTATATATCAAAGTTTAAAAGCATAGTACCTACTTCAAAACAAGTAACTTAGCTTCATACAAATTACTTAGTAAAAGGAGTGCGGACATAATTACCTGTACTTAAAGTTAAGCGAGACATGTCAACTCGTTGGAATTCTATTTTAACAAAAAGCTTGATAAGACTTCTAGAAACAGAGAGCCTTTTTTGTGCTGGAATTTCTCATTTTCCTAAGGCTACTAGGCCAACGAATGGAATATTGTTAGCAAATAAGTAACGGTATTACGTCCATTGCAAAACAATGACAGAACTATTAGGACAGAAATACCCTACAATTTCCACAATGATGCCTCTTATTCGAAGTATTCAATATGCTCTGAAAAATACTTCCACAGAAACTGATGTCGGCAACTTGTTAAAAACTAGCCTTATAGAAATTATTGCCAAAAAGTTTGACAAGCGGGGAAAATAAAACTGCACCTAAAGCTACCTTCATCGATCTCAGGTTTATGAAGACATCAATTGACCAACGCCTAAAAGGCTCGGAAATACAAAGTGATAAAGATGAACACGAAACAACTATAATTAATGATTTAAGTGAAACAGAAAACTTAAACTTCGAAAACAACAGTTACGGGAGTAGGTTGGCACAAAAGTAGAAGAAACGAGGTAAGCGGTTACTTCATCTGCAACAGCCAGCACAGCTCTAATGGTGAAGTAGTATTTAGAACTTCCGCAGCCTGAAAGGCGGGAAAATCCTATACCATTCTGTGCTGAGGACAAAAGTGTTTTGCCCGAGATCTACAAACTGCAGAAAAAATATCTATGTTTACCTGCAACTTCTACGCCATCAGAAAGATTATTTTCTATAGCTGGTCAGGTTGCTAATAGACGAAATAGACTGAAGCCACAAAATTTGAACAATATATTAATATGAATTTTGTGGTTGTTATTTTAAGGTGAAAAGCACATTGAGGCTATTATCGCTCCCGACATGTAAGTGTAAGTGTGTGTTAGACTCGGGTACCGCGAGAGACGTCTCAATAGGTGAAGCTAGCACCACTGCGGGGTATACGAGGTTTGTCCAATAAATACGCGAACTAAGGTCATAAAAACTTTATTTTACAAAATTTCATCTACATTGATTTTGTCCCCTTCAAAATACTCTCCATTCACTGCTATGCACTTATCCCATCTTCTTTTCCACTCTTCAAAGCACCCTTGGAAGTCCTCGGAAGTCAGGCTTTTCAGTCTCCTCGTCGTTTCTTGTTTTATTGTGTCCACATCTTCCCAATGCTGTCCCCTCATCACATTTTTGCATTTAGGGAATAGAAAAAAGTCGCAGGGGGCGAGGTCCGGTGAATAAGGGGGATGATCAAGGATAGTGATTGAATTTTTAGCCAGAAACTGGCGAACAATCAAAGCCGAATGTGCGGGTGTATTGTCTTGATGAAGAATCCATCCATCGTTTTGAGTCAAATGTGGTCGCACACGACGCACTCGATCTCTCAAACGCTTGAGAACGTTAAGGTAGAACTCAGAATTTACCGTTTTTTCCTCAGGAAGGAATTCATGATGAACAACACCTTTGATATCAAAGAAAACCAGGAGCATGACTTTGATTTTTGATCGGCTTTTCCTTGATTTTTTTGTTCGAGCTTCACCTGTTGCTTTCCACTCCATGCTTTGCGATTTCGATTCGGGGTCATACTCGAAAAACCACGATTCATCACCAGTGATAACCCTATTTAAGAATCCAACATCATTTTCCATGGAATTTTTCCAGTCAGTAACACATTCGATTCTTCTCAACTTTTGATGCGGAGTCAGCAGTTTTGGCACGATTTTCGCACAATTCTTTCTTAAGCCCAAATGCTCGGTTAAGATTGTGTGCACTGTTGATTTTCCTAAATTTAGTTCTTCAGCTATCATTCGGACAGTTTTTCGGCGATCAGTAAGGACAAGACGCCGCACACGATCAATGTTTTCATGCACACAAGAGGTTGAAGGTCGTCCAATTCTTGCATCATTCGTGGCGTCTTCTCGACCTTCTTTAAAGGGCTTAATCCACTTGAAAATGGCTGTTTTCTTCATAGCATTATCACCATAAACAACTCTCAACATTTCAGCAATTTCTTGGTAATTTTTACCAAGCTTTACCAAAAACTTGATGTTAATTCGTTGTTCAGTGAATTGGTCAATTTTCATATCGACGAACAAAAAAATAATGCAAAACTAAAAATAACTCTACTCGCAACATCCGCACAGCGTAACGTTCTGCCAAGCACTGACGGCTCATTGGGTCCCAGACAACACGTGAGGCCAGTGAGCGTGGCTTAACTCTCCGTAATGGCCACCATATTCGACCAGTTCGCGTATTTATTGGACAAACCTCGTATTAATATGAAATAATCAGCACCGGAATATTAATATGTTTTTAAAAAAGTGATATTACGTTGTTTTATTTATTTTATATTATTAACTGAACTAAAAACACTTTATTTTGCAGTATAGTAACCTATTATTTCGGCTTTTTTTCCAAGAACTGAAAAAATTGGTCACTATTGTATGACCAATAGTGACTACGAAAAAATAAATATTCAATATAATTTTTTAATTTTATTATGTGTGTACTTCTGACTAGTAAGCTTACTAGACTGTTCTTTCATCTATTTAATTATTAAGTTGGTATTTTTTTCTTTAAAATGGCAATAATAGCAAATTATCACTTCCAGTATTAAAAGTTATTATTCAAGAGTATATTTTCAATTACTATCAACTTGATGCGTAAATAATTCGAGAGCACTAAACATAGTACAGTGGTAATCTAATGATTAGTTAGTTATTTGTTCAATGGACAAACTAGATATTCAGTAGTGAACCAATAGTAGGTAGAATCTTTATCAAAAGAACAGTCGCTAGCTACGAATGATAGTTGCGTATTGGACGAGTAACTAGTTAAGTATTCGAATAAAAGTAGACCTAATTAATAAAACTAGCGTACGTAGTTGTGTAGGCGTCCCCCATTTGAAGGCTAAAAAGTATTCAACTATTTTTTTTTTTTTAGTGTTCGAATAATCGAGTAGAAATGAACTTTTCGGATATATAAGACTAGCCTATTGCTACAACTGTATCTCATTTCTGTTAGTTCGTCAATACTATCGAAACGATCGGGCAGAATTTTCCCTGCCTTTTCCCTTAAATATGGCGGCTATCTCATTTAACAACAGCATTTATCTAAACAATCCAGTATTTAGTTTTTAGTAATAACACGATACTTGTAACAGTACGGTTATTTTGTGTTACTATAAATATTTAGTCTTCGTCAATAAGCTAATTTACCTTGCGAAAAATGCCTGTTCGAATGAAGGGGTATAGAGGAAGAGGAGATTTATGTTTTTCTCTTTTGTCTCTCAAGATGCATCACATTCCAAGAGACTCTCGACAGTAAAGCTGACTTCTAATGACGTTATCACAGAAGCAACACGTCACGCCCTTGAGGGGTTATCAATAAATGTGCCCTCTGGATAAAGTCCAACGCAGTGGTTATTGCCCGTAAAAAAACTGGTCAAGAAAGTAGTCACAGCACTGGCGCTGACCTTACTGGGCACCGAGAATCCCGAAATCGCAATAAGGAGGACGGAGTATATCTCGTCCTTAACCCTATTTTGGATATCGACTTTAGAATAAAAGTCCACGAAGATAAAAAAATAACAAACGAATAACACATAAACGCCATGTAGGCCCTACCTGTTAAATTACTATAGCAGCCATTTTGGATTATCCAAAATATCGCATAATGATTTTTATGCCACACTTTTATTTTTTAAAGAAAATTTCAATTGGAAAATGAGCTAAGGAGTCATCATGGTAAGACCCAAACCCGGAACTTTGAGCTTTAAATTAGTGCTGATCCTGACCATTTTTTTTTTTTTTTTTTTTTTGAAGATAGTTGAAGATTTGTACATAGATGTATACCTGACTGATTCATAATCAACGTACAGCCAAAACTATGATAGCTAGAAACTTGAAAGTTTTAGGGTACCTTCGTATTACCATGTAGGGGGGTACGCTAAGAAGGGATTTTCCAAAATTCATTCCCTAAAGGGGTAAAAAGGGGATAAAATTGTTTTTATTGAAAAAAAAAACAGTTTCTGGTTGGATCTTTTTGAAACCTAACACAAATACTGTAAAACACAAAATCATGAAACACGTATTTAGCATTTTCCACAAACCATATCCTAAAGATGCAAAAAGGGGGTAAAAAGAGGAAAAAAGGTGTATACAATTTTGCAAAATATATATTTTATTTTTTAATGTACGCTCGCATGCACACTTTGGGAGGAAATAACACTGAACGAAGAAGTACGATCACAACAGCGACTGAAATTTTACTTTTTTTAAGAAAAAAAAATTAATTTAAGTTTCTGAATAAAATAACACTAGATATTGCTCAGCGCAACTCCTATGCTGTGCTGTATGTCTGCAGACTACTGATGGGCGGAACAGTTCACTTAAACAAACTAGTTCAATTTGTTCTAACCAAATTTATTATTGACTGGTATATTTAATACTGCAACCTATTATTATGTGCTAATGTAGACGTAATTATTAAATTTAAACTTTAATATTAAACTACAATTTACAAATAATGACTCAAGAAAGCCAATAATAAGTTTCCGGTAGCGGCATAAATATTATTGGCGTAGGCCATTTCATGTGTTCGCGAACTCTTTCGATGTAACCCTGTTGATTTTTCGCCGGGGAAAAATCGTTCGCCAATTATTGCGCAAGAAATAGTAGAAGTTTAACTGTGAATTAAATGAACTATTGAACTAATCGAACTAATACACTAGCAGAATAAACAGTCATTCGTTCGCGAACTATTGTAGAGTTGAACTACTGAACGAAGTGAACTATTGAACTACACGTACTAAAACACTAGTAGAATAAAAAGTAATTCGTTCGGGAACTATTGTAGAGTTGAACTATTGAACTACTCGTACTAAAACACTAGTAGAATAAACAGTCATTCGTCCGCGAACCATTGTAGAGTTGAACTACTAAACACTAGTAGAATAAACAAACTGTAGGGACCATCACAGGATTTATAAAATTCGACAACATAGGCAGACTTGGTGGGTGCCTATATAACGGGATGAATTTTTCTTTAGTACAAAGAATTTTAAAATGGGTTAATTTTTTTAAATTTGTGCAATATAAACCTAAATGTTAATTTTAATAATTTGGGTACTACAATATATTTACTTTTATAAACGATTTTTATTTGATTAGTCTTTTTTTCATTTTTTTTAAATTAAAAAATTTCGTTCATGTGGTCATGTAGGCCTGTAGGCAGCGTCTATGTTTGCCTGTTCCTAAATCCGGCACTTGCAGGCTGTAATGTGTAGACATAATCTGCACTGTATCGATTTTTTTTTAAGGCGAAAAGCACACTGAAGCTATTATCACCTCCCTAAATGTAAACGTGAGTGTAAAAAGTTAACGTTGTAAGTGTGTGTGTTAGACTAGGGTACCGCGAGGGACGTCTAAATCCTTGTTTAAGATATATAAACGCGGGGAACACTGTACTCGAAAGCGTCATGTATGCCGAATCAGCATTATTACTGGGATACCGCACTGTAATAGTTGTTTTTTTCTTATTCTGTATGTTGAAGTTAATGTACTGCAGTGTCATTAGAAGCCGTTAGGAGCTCTGATCGCACGAACGAACTACATATTTCACCACGAATTAGTTAGCGGAGTAGTTCAATTAAAAGATTAGTTCATTTTGACCCGTTCGTTCGCGAACGACCCTCTTCTAGTTGCAATGTACAATCAAAGTGTGCTTTTAGTGTTTCTCTTATTTGTTGGTTTGCTGTTGACAAATTTTTTAAAAACTGAATTATGTTGGATGGATTATTAGAATGTATTAAAAAATCCTGAAGTTTCTTTACCAGTGGAGAGGGGGTTTACACCTCTTTATGTTCAGAAGTGAAAATCTCCTCTCTGGATAAGCCTATATGTACGCAAGTTCAAATCTAGTATTTTATGCATAATAAAAATCTAATTTCACCATCGTAATCAGCGTTTAAATTTTAAAATTTGAAATTCCATTGAAAATACGGAAACGAACCTGACGGCGGTCAGGATTTATTTCAGTAATTTGGAATGCTAATATCAGATTTTATATTAACTACTGTTTTAAAGAACAGTAAACCTCACAGTATTTTCTTAATATCCAGAGCGCTCCACGACAGCGCTCGTAACCTTTTCAGGCAATTTAATCGGTAACCGTAATATTTACGAAAAATGTTAATGGACCAACTTTATTGGAAATTTTACGCTCCTCCATGAAGCGGTCGAAATTATGATAGGTTTTGCCGTTCAGCCAATATTTCAGAAAATTAACAACAGCGACTACATGTTTAACGTTGTACATGTTTAACGTTGTTTAAACGGAAATAAACGGGGAAAACTCTTACACATATGTCTTTCGGGCTTCATACATGGTACCATCATACCAAATTTAACAACAATCGATCGATGCGTTTGGTTAAAATTGCGTACATTCGTCATAGTTAAATCGGAGGCTGCCATCTTGAAAAAGAAGTAAATAAAAAAAACGTGTTATACATAAGTCGTTCTTTGTAGAAGATATCTTCGTACCAATTTCAAAACAATCGGTCATTGCGTTAGGTCAAAACTGTTTAACAAACAAACACACAAACCAAATGCCGAACGGTCGAGTTGAAAAGAAGACCTCGTTTACCTCGGTCAACAAAATTATTTTGGGTAATTCGCTTTCATTACGTCTAAGCAATATCTGGGCGCAGCAATATATTAGGCCTATATAGATTTTAAGGAGGCCATACATTTATATATAAACGCGTTTGACCGCTGTCGCATTCACACATGCAAGAAGCAGATAACAAATACACACTAATGACGTTGTAACTTGTACTTTACACGGGGAGTGTTATCTTCGAGATTGTTTTATAATTGGCCTAATCTCTGCCTCCACTATTGCAGCTATATATTTTATTGGTGTAGTTTGAACTGTTCATCATATTGAATATTTATTAAGGCGCTGTATTATATTTGCAGGCGGTAACAGAAAGCGCGAGCGTACAGAAACTTTTCGTTGTAATTTTTAACAATATAAAAAAAACACGATTTTAGTGGTCAGGATCGTCCCGGGCCAGGGTCTTACCGTGATTATAGCTACAATAGCTATTTGTGCAATCCAATAAAAGACCGGTTTCGGAGTACTGTACATCGAAAAAACACTATTGCCGTTAGGTTATTAAATTTGTTCTCCAAACGTAAATTTCCTTCAGTCTAATCTGTAACACCGATTTACAAGAACTGGCTTTTAAATAACCGGACTGGCGCTACGAAACATTTGATTGATCACCAATTACATTACGAAGTTTATCCCCTTAAAAATTTACTCTTCTTGACTATCCCTACAACGCTCCGTACAAAATTTTCCATTGTTTACCAATTTTTTGGATGTTGTCAGTTTTTGATGTTGATGGTCGTCAACGGCGCGGATGTCTTCGGCTGTTTCACGTTCCTAATTAACTGCCATGAGCTTCTGTAACAGTTTCCCCCAGTTTCACAAGAAAGTTGGGGTTAATTTCATCTGAACGCTGCATTTTTTCGCAGACGCACTAGCGCAAGGATTTGAACGGGCGATTGCTACAGCGAGGATGAGTGACGTACAACCGCGCCTATCGAGTCAAGGGTCGGGGTAGTATCAACAGTAGGGATGGGCATTTCTGCTATTTTTACAAAATATTAACTAACTGTTTGTTGGAAAAAAATAACTGTTTGGAAAAACAGTTGGAAAAAAACAGGTTTAGAAAACTGAAAATCAAAGTTATATTAGCAGCTAAAACATAAGCACAAACGTTCAATTTTATAAGACTACTTTTTCATTCCCATTACCACCATGTCCTTAACTGTTTTTGGGTGTAAAGCATTTAGAAAAAAATAATCCTTATAAGTGTAGTAATAATTAAATTACATTCTCAAAACGTAATATATATGTATGCCATTTTATATTTACAAAATGCAATGAATTTCTAATAGAAGCAATCTTTTTTTACTTATTTGCATATTTACTGAAATGCAAACAATTTAGAATATTTTTAGTTGATTTAAAAATATTGATGATTGATAATAAACATAAAAAATACGTATAAATAAAATTAGGTTATGTATTTACAAAATGTGAGATGTTACTGTCATATTTTTATTTGGGAGAAAGTAGGTTTTCATTTTTCAACACTGAAAAAAGTAACCTTAATAAGTAAAATATAGTAATAAGAACATAGGTCAAATATGTTTAAATAAAATTAGCTCTATATAGTTACAAAATTATAGGTTATTAAAAATAGGTTATTATAGGTTATTAACATTAGCATCTAAAAAGTTCTAAAATAACCTAAAATTATTCAAGATATATACAAGAGTAGATACTGTGAATTTTAAAAAGTCCACACATCCAATAAATAATTAAAAACTATGCACTTAATTCTAAAAACATAAAAAAAGTAAAAGAAAACTTTCAAAATTGTCCACTAAATATTTTTAAATTTCTAAACACAATGTAAACTACCGAGAAAAACTAATATAAAACACAATTATGGCTGTTTTTACAGTTTAAAAAATGTTTGAAAAACAAATTTTACATTTAAAACTTTCAAACAACTCGCAACAAAATAGAGATAAACTTTGACAAAGCCCAAACAGTTCTTACTTCACTACGTTGCAACAAGAAATAGAGGGGAAAAGTACAGCAGGTGCAGGGAAAAGGTGTTTGCACTGTTTGAAGGAAAACAGTTTAGCAGGAAAAAAGTTTTAGCGCTTGCGGCAACGTTCGAATAGAACGTAGGTGGTGGGGAAGTCCAAACTGTTGTTCCTTGTTTAACAAATCACGATCCAGTCCAATTCAAACTGCTTGTTTCCGTTTGGCAAAGCAGTTTGTTTTTCGTATATGGAAAAACAGTTTGTTTTAACAGTCTGGAGTTTTCTTACCCATCTCTAATCAACAGCCACAGACATGTTCAAACCTGCCACAACGCGCTCGCTGTTTGCCGGCAGTAGCACACGAACGCTACACCCTGGGGTAGAACTTAAATCAATGGTTCTAAAAATAAACTACAGAATGCGGTGCTGCAATGTATCAGCTGTTAACTTCAACAAAAACAAAATACGATTAGCACAACTAAGATTCTAACAATTCTAACAACAGGAAAAACTATAAAGTAGGAACAAATACAATGTCAGTTAAGCTGTGAATTATTAAAATTATTTAGTTTGTTGTATGTTTGTAAATTTTGGTTTTTGGTATAACGTACTAGCATTACCCGACGCGGCCTCGCCCACGAAATTACCTGTTTGAGTAATGTAATAATTTATAAACATAAAAAAATATATTATTTTTTTTGTGTGTTTAACGTCCGACTATTGTGCACACTTGGGCTAAATGCAGACGATGGGATGATTTATAGCGTATGCAAATGCCAAGCCCTGGTCGGGAATCGAACCCGGGTCCTCGGAGTGAAAGCCTAATACGCTATCAACTAGGCCACCGAGGCGACTTATATTAATAAAAGCGTGATCATCTATACTCATGATTATTTTACAGTGAATATGAAAAAGTACTATACTCTGAATATGTTGTTTTATTGTCTTCAAACATGTTCCATTCGAATTGAAGAGCGACCAAGTGTGCACAATAGTCGGACGTTAAAAAAAAAAATCGAATTTAAGAAAATCTGATAAAAAATATTTTCTTCAATACAAATATTTATACCTCTTATATATTTTAGCCCTTTATGGGAATAATTCGGGGAGGAAAATGCTGAATCACGTGATATTTCTAGAATATACGATCCAAAACAAATATTTTTCAATGTAAAATTCAATGCAAAGAACACCTTTTTACATTTTCTACCCTTTTTCAATCTCTTTAGGGGATGAATTTTGGGAAATGGTGAGAAATATATTTTATTACTTATATTTAAGAGTGATTATCTTACGTTTTAAAAAGGTCAGATGAAAAACATATTTAATCCAATAAAAATTGTTGTACCTCATTTTTACCTCTTTAAGGGTTGAATGCTGGAAAATAATGTTTCAGTGCACCCCTACATGTGGCTGAAAATTTCAATTTTTAGCTATTATAGTCTCGGCTATATGTTGATTATTAAAGTTGGATTGGCTAAGTGGTTTAATGGCGTTAAAATAAAAATTTTGCAAAATCCTCTCTTAGTGCACCTCGACATTGTAAGAATGTATACTGAAAATTTCAAATCCCTAGCTATATAGTCTCGTCTGTACGTTGTTTATTAAAGTTGAAATGGATAAGTAGTTCAATGACGTTACAATCAAATGGTTGCCAAATTCTTTCTCATTGAACTTCAACATTCTTGTTAGAAGGTATCCTAAAAATTTCAAATCTCCAGCTATAGACCCCCCCCCCTAATATTCTTGGCTGTACGTTGATTATTAAATTTTGACTGGGTAAGTAGTTTAATGGTGTCAAAATCAAATTTTTGCAAAATCCTTTCTTAATGCACCTCAACATTGTTGTAAGAAGGTACCCTAAAAATTTAAAGTCTCTAGCTATAATATTCTTGGTTGTACGTTGATTATTAAATTCGGATTGGGTAAATAGTTTAATGGCATCAAAATCAAATTTTTGAAAAATCCTCTCTTAGTGCACCTCAAAATTGTTGTTAGAAGGTACCCTGAAAATTTCAAGTCTCTAGCTGTAATATTATTGGCTGTACGTTGATTATTAAATTTGGACTCGGTAAGTAGTTTAATGGCGCTAAAATCAATTTTTTGCAAAATCCTTTCTTAATTCACCTCAACATTGTTGTAAGAATGTACTCTGAAAATTTCAAGTCTCTAGTTATATTAGTCTTGGCTTGGCTGTACGTTGATTATTAAATTTGGACTGGGTAAGTAAGTTTAACGGCGTTAAAATCATATCTTTGCAAAATTCTTTCTTAGTGCACGCTAATATAGTAACATAAATATACCCTGAACATTTCAAGTCGCTAGTTAAAATAGTTTTGGCGCTGCATTGATTATGAATCAGTCAGTCAGGATTTCTTCTTATATATATTAAGACTAGCATTACCAGTCGTAGCTTCGCCCACGAAACTTAAACTGTTTCAGTAATGCAATAATTTAGAAACATAAAAAAAATATATTAATAAAAGCGTGATTGCATATTAATATTAATATTGCATATTAATCACTTTAGGGGTTGAATATTGGAAAATCGTTTTTCAATTCACCCCTATATGTGGTGGTAACCCTTAAAATTTCAAATCTAGCTATTATAGTAAAAACAATTTTACTCATGATTATTTTACAGTGAAAATGAAAAAAAATATTATAACATGAATATGTTGTTTTTTCCAAACGTGTTCCATTCGAATTTAAGAAAATCTGATAAAAAATATTTTTCTCGAATACAAACATTTATACCTCTTTTATATTTTTGTCCTTTTAGGGGATGAATTCGGGGGGAGGGGAATATTGAATTACGTGTATCATAATTTATGTTTTAGAATATTTTGTTTACTCTTAAGAAAAACCGATAAAAAATACTTTTCTCCAATGAAAACAACATTTTCCTCCAATTATACCTGTTTTTTAAATTTTAAAACTTTTAGGAAATGAATTTGGAAAAATGTTGAATAAGTCCATTATTTATGTTTCATAGCATATTTCTAGAATATACGAGCCAAAACAAATATTTGTTCAATGCAAAATTGTATACCCCTTTTTTACATTTTCTACCCCTTTCAATCTCTTTAGGGGATGAGTTTTGGGAAATGGTGAAAAATATATTTCATTACTTATATCTAAGAGTGACTATGTTACGTTTTAAGAAGGTCAGACGAAAAACATATTTTTCCAATATAAATTGTTGTACCTCGTTTTTACCTCTTTAGGGGTTGAATATTGGAAAATCGTTTTTCAATTCACCCCTATATGCGGTGGTAACCCTTAAAATTTCAAAGCTAGCTATTATAGTCTCGGCTATACGTTGATTATTAAAGTTTGATTGGGTAAGTAGGTTAATGGCGTCAAAATCAATTTTTTGCAAAATCCTTTCTTAGTGCACCTTGACATTGTTGTAAGAAGATACCTTGAAAATTTCAAGTCTATAGCTATAATACTTTTGATTATATGTTGTTTATTAAATTTGCACTGGGTAAGTAGTTTAATGGCGTTAAAATCAATTTTTTGCAAAATCCTTTCTTAGTGCACCTTGACATTGTTGTAAGAAGATACCTTGAAAATTTCAAGTCTATAGCTATAATACTTTTGATTATATGTTGTTTATTAAATTTGCACTGGGTAAGTAGTTTAATGGCGTTAAAATCAATTTTTTGCAAAGTCCTTTTTTAGTGCACGCCTACATGGTAACATAAATCTACCCTGAAAATTTCAAGTCGCTAGCTATAATAGTTTTGGCTCTGCGTTGATTGTGAATCAGTCAGTCAGGACTTCTTCTTTTATATATTGATAATAATTTGATACTTTAGCTTTTTAATTACATAAATTAAATAAAGCGTTTTGAAAAAAAGCTAGTGTCCATTAAGTAGCCTACACATTTACTTTTCCCTTACATAATATTTTGAATTATTTCTTAGGACTATATACATTAGAACATTTAGGTAAAAAACCTTTAAGATGTCTATATTTACAAAAATATGAGTCAATGTTATTTTCTTCCTAATTAAAAAAACTTTTGTTTTTTCCTCAAACAGTGATTCTAATATGACCATTACATTAAATACGTAACTTTCTTTTTGGATTTGCAAACTAATTTCCGTTATTGTATATTTTTTAGAAGATAATATTTTACTGCGATTAACCTTCAGATTATAACACATGTAATCAATTTCTAAAACCTTAATCCCGCTGTCAACCAAGTTCATACAGGAAATCAGGTATGAATTAATTCTTGTAAATTAATTGTAATTGTGTGATTTTTACATCTCTTTTATATTTTTATTTCACAAATATGGAAAAGTAGTAATGTATAGTATAAATTTCTATCGCAACTGAAGTATGAGCATTATTACAACCTGACTACTGAATGCATGAGCTGCTTGAATACAAGAACGCTTTACTATTGTGTAGTACAATATTTTATCTATCTCAACGTAATAAAACAATTTATGAATACAGATAATAACATTAAACAAACTTAGAAACTCCAATCATTTCGCATACTGATAGAAATAAACACGATGCTGGTGTTAGGATATCAAGAAACAAAACCATATATTATTAAAAACACAGGCGATACACTTGAAATAATATTGTAAATTTGGTAAGGTTACATAAATTAATACTTTATATTTACCCTTTCCGAAACAAAAAAATAAAATCCGTATATATCTGTTTAGAAATTGATAACTTTCTATATCGAATGGTGGTAAATCTCTTATAATCTTAGAAGAGTGTACGAGTATAAAGCTCTTTTTTAATTGCACTTAATTAACAACAAACTGTACATTTCTTTAAGAAATATGTTGATTTTGTAGCTAAAATATCTTTACTTTTTAGTAAAATTTCCTGAAATGTATCTTGCATTTTTTTAATGCGCGGCATTATCAAATTTGACTACAGCAGTGCATTCTGTTATTCGTTGTTAGAACAATGGTTGAAAGTTCCACCAAGGGCCTAAAAATTCTTCATTTATGACCAAAATCTGATGAACCGAAGAATGAGGCCGGTTTTCCCGGGGGGTTAAATTGAATGTGATAAAGTTTGTGTAATGTTTTATGAATGGCCAACAAGTGATTAAAAGTTAAAAACGATGAATAATTAAAACATGGTATCGAAATATGGTCATACTATACTTACAAGACGTATTTTATAAAAATCTTCACTTTACTGGCGTGTAGCTTTTTTTTTGTTATTTTAAGGCGAAAAGCGCATTGAGGCTATTATAGCCTTTCTAAATGTAAGAGTGAGTGTAAAGTGTAGTGTTGTAAGTGTGTGTGTTAGACTCGGGTACCGCGAGGGAAGTCTAAATTCTCTCAATAGGTGCGGTCTGCACCCACCTGCGGGGCTAGCGTGTAGCAAAGTGCACGCATGCACATCTCTCTACAGTCTGACACTTGACATGGGGCTAACAAACAGCCTCCATATAAACTTTCACTGATGTAATTAAAACAAATAACTGACAGTATGAGAGCTTCATCAAACCAGGACCTTAAAACAGAGCAGTTTGGCAACTTTCTTCCAAACCAAACGAATAATTTAGTATTCTAGTATTTCAGACCGACCGTTATCTGGACCGTTTCGTCCAATGCTTTCTGAGATTTGTATGCACAGTATACACAAAGAATACACATTCACACATCTCTTATACCTTGATAAGAACCAGCCTTACAAACAAGTTCATAATGGACGTCAACATTTTTAACTGCTCGTTTTTTTCAACGTTTCTATATGTTAGTACACTATTTTTGTAATTTTAATCTCATTTGATTCAAACATTTTGTGTACACTTTTTTGACAACCCGATTTCATCAACGTAACCGGCATTAAAACCTGCATAAATTACAAATTACATTGCAAATACGAAAATGAATCTGACGGCGGTCAGGGTTCATTTTGTAAAAAAAACTAATTCGTGAAATTAAAATGATTTAAAGTTGTAAGATTTACAAGCTTATTGTTGTGTTACTTTTTGAAAAATCGCGTCAGCGAAGCAGCTGCGTCTCAGCTAAAGAGGTATACACCGACTATAAATGTAACCCCTCGTTTCTGACCTTCTACATCAAGCTGTGTAATACTGAATACCACACGCACGCACAAAACGGCTGCGCTTTGGAATGAAACATGTAGGTTGAACAACAGCCAACAAAACTGAAGCGCAGAGCTGTGTGTAATATTAATTCCTTTCGTAATCACAGTCACGTGCAAGTTCACTTGCCTTTAATACACATAAATTAGTACTGTACTTTCAATTACTATTTGAAAGTATCAAATTTTAACGCTCATTACAATAACGGAACACATTTTTTCTGAATTTTCGTATTTCATGCCAGTTAAAACTAATGAAGACGAGGGATCGGTGTTAAACGTACTAGCATTTTAACTCTTACGAGAGCTCTGTGAGTGCTCGCTGCTGGTGGCATTTTGCGGTAGTGTTCAACTACATTTAAATAGATAATAGTACTGTATATTTTCTCAAACGTCTCCATCTCCTGTTCTTGCAGCATGCAGCGTTGGTAGCGGCAGATAGTCCAATTACTTGGACTTTAACCGCTAATATCGAGCACGCTTTTTACTTTGGTGGCTATACTTCTGATCAGTTTATATTCAGTGCTTACGGCCTTGAAGGTGTGCAGTTCAGAAACACATCGGACTGACCGGTGACTAGCGACACAGACCACAGTGGCTCTCAAAGAGTTTAAAAAAAGTGCAAGATAAAAAATATAATTTTTAAAAGAATCAGAATGCCACCATTTTTAAACAGTTAAACGGACGATACTGGGTAACGAGCTTATCCAATATACCAAAAAATATTTGTGTGCCATTTTTTGAATCAAAGTGGAACAAAATTGTAAATGCTATAGTGCTAATACACACACTAAAGCCATTTACCAAAATCGATTTTTGTGCCAATTTAAAATCAAACCAGCCCAAATTGCGACCGCACATGTTGCCAGTACTGTACAATACACTCTTGGACGATTCCGTGTTACCGATTCTGTATAGTACGCTGATGGACGATCTCCGTGTTGCCAATACTGTACAGTACGCTCATGGACGATTTCCATGTTACCGATTCTGTACGTTACGCTCATGGACAATTCCCGTGTTACCAATTCCATACCGTACGCTGATGGACGATCTCCATGTTACTAATTCCATACAGTACGCTGATGGACGATCTCCGTGTTGTCAATACTGAACGATTCCTGTGTTACCGATTGTGTACAGTACGCTGATGGACGATCTCCGCGTTGCTGATTGTGTACAGTACGTTGTTGGACGATCTCCGTGTTGCCAATACTGAACAGTACGGTCATGGACGATTCCCGTGTTACCGATTCCATACAGTACACTGATGGAAGATTCCGTGATACCGATTCTGTACAGTACGCTGATGGACGATCTCCGTGTTGCCGATTGTGTACAGTACGCTGTTGGACGATCTCCGTGTTGCCGATAGTGTAAAGTACGCTGTTGGACGATCTCCGTGTTGCCAGTATTGTACAGTACGCTCATGGACAATTCCCTTGTTACCGTTACTGTACAGTTAGCTCATAGGCGATCGCCGTGTTGCCGATACTGTACAGTAAGCACATGGACGATTCCCGTGAAGACTTCGTTTGCAATTTTGGTCCGATTTGATTTAATCTTGGCACAAAAATCGATCATGTTAATACCGTGGATAAATTTATTAACTAGTAACATTTTTTTAACAGTTTCATTCTTTTAATAGCTTTTTTTGAAAATCTGATTTCACTATCGTTATCACAGTTGAAAATTGCATAAATTAGCATTTTGAATTTTCAAAAACCATTGAAATTAAGAAATTTCAGTCTGACAATAGTTAGACTTCATTTTCGTATTTTTAATGAAGTTTCAAAGTTTAAAATGCTACTATATGTAAATTTTAATACTGACTATGTTAGTGAAATTAATTTCAAAAAAGAGTAAAACAAAGAAAAATACTTTTGGAAATTCGCTTTAATTACGTCAGCAAGACAGTTGTGTACCATGACTGTTGTTATTTCTCTGCCCATTTATACTAATTGTGACAGAGTTCTACTTGAGCCTAAAACTATCCAAGCGAGTACTCTCAGAAATAATTTATTATAGCTTGATAACCCTTCTAATTCTTCTATACAATCAATTAAATAGACAAGCTTTGAACAAAGGCTAAACGTTAAACAATTTTGTGGTACTTGAAAAGATGTCTTTTAAAAAGCTCATAGACATTATCAAAAAGTGTTCATAAACGTTATCAAAATTTGTTTTAATATTGATTAGAAGCAGCTCCTAATATTTAATTATTTAATATTGCTTAAGGCTCTGTCAAACTGAACAGGATCACAGGTCATAATTACATAGCATAACCACACCCTGTTAGTTGTGACAGTTATGCCTTTGTCAACTCTAAATGCAGGAATAAAAAGTGACCAGTAAAAATCGTAGCAAGCAGAACTTTAACAGAGTTCATGTTATGTCGGATATAGGTAACACTGTAAAATGTATAGAATCAGTGCTGATTTGTTTGATCTGCACAATATCTGTCATGCCATACACAAAAATGTAATAATGACAGAATGAAGCATAAAAAGAAATTTGTGTTGAACTAAGTTGATGTAATCCATCCTCTGTATTATTTCCATTGGAATAATTTTATTTAACCATTTCTGTCTATCCTAACTTTTTTTACAAGTGAACAAAAGTCATTTATAATCTACAAAAAAAAAAAAAAATTGTAAGGCTTAGCTTAAAATGACTCGCATTTTGGTGCATCACTTGTAAATTACGTTGTTGTAAACATTTAAAAAATTAAACTTATAAAAGGTTTACTTCCCCTAATAAAATGTTTTTTTAATGTATTTTTAAAAAGAAATATGTTTAATAGAAAAATAATGAGTTAATGTGTTTTAAAATGAAGTTTGTACTTTTAATAAAATATGATAATTTAACCTATAACCAATTGGTGAAATAAAGCAAATTGACTATTTAAGAATAAACATTTCCTGATAACATTGTCAGCATAGGAAAATTTAATTTTAAAAATATCAGTTTGGTATCAATTGTCGAGAGTATTAAGAAAAACTTTCAATAAGTTATATTCAACAAAAAATGACATTTTTGGATATAAGTGGTCCTGCTAATCTAGGTATTTACTTTTAAACTATGTTATTGCTTTACCATAATTTAAAGCGCAAAGGTTACAATTCAAAGAGCATCATTCTTGTTACAAGGTTAGAATTACTTACTATCAAGGTTAGAATTACTATCAAAGAATAACAATGTGATAACATCCATAAACCATTCACAAAAAAATAGTCAAAAAGCCCTTAGTGATTATCACCAAGGGTTAGTTTACACAATCGTTAGCCTAATAAATACAGTACTGTGGTATTTTTTGTTTCTTAGAAGATAAACTGGCCTTTTAGGAGTAGGTTATACTTATGTATTAATTAGACTGAAAAAAGTTTTCTAAATTTGTTTACTTCATGATGACCGTATATAGGCTAATAAGTAAATTAGCCTAATAAAAAAAAACAAAAAAAAACTATTACTGGTAGGCGTAATTATTCATTAGGCTATCAGGGGAGAGAATATTTAAATATGATAGAAGTTAGAAATGGGGTGACTTCTAACTAATGCCATATTTACCATCCCTTATAGGTTAGAAATTGTTTAGCATTTAAATTGAAAGAGTGGAAAGCTTTTACCAATCTGAACCTTAATTAAAAAAAACCTTCATAACCTAACCATTGCACCAGGCCTACTATTGTGTGAAAATTACTAATATTTTTTCTCAAGAAAACACTTTATTTAACGTTTATAAGTAGCATAATAATCACATGAAATTACCATAAGATCAAAAATAAAATTACCTTAATAACCTAACCAATACTATTGCATGAAATGTAAGGTAAGGTTAGGGCATAGAAGACATAATTTAACTGGCTATCTTGTCAAATTCATGTTCAGGCAGATGAATCTGAATATAAAAAGAAATATATAACCTATTTTCATGACCACCAGCTATTTATATGATAGCCAGGACACATTTCAGGGATTTGAAATGGCAGCCTTTAATAGTGATACCGATATATCTGATGATGTCTTTTAACGTAAATGATGATTTCTAACCTTTGTAAGAGGCTAAACTATGTTTATAAATCAACAACAAACAATATATTTAAATAAGACAAAAGGTGAAGATGAGGGTGAAACAAATAGTGAATAATTCTCTGGTAGTTTTAACAAAAATTGGAAAAAATATGAAACTTTAAGCCTATGGTCTATTTATCTTTTTCCAAATAAAAGCTTTAAAATATATCTCTGAAGTTTTTCTTTCTGATATTGGTAGATGGTTTTTTTAAACTAGAATAAAATAAGCCAATACTAGAATTGAGAAAACCAATTTTAATAGATCTATTTCAAAAATAATCTAAAACATGTATTACTATTTTTTTAAAGTTAAAGCATGTTATTTTTTTTTAAAAATAAAGTAATAAACCTGTTAAGTCTTCTCTCAGTGAGATTATGCCGGTTACATCATCAAGGTTACACAAGTAGGACTGAACATAGGTTGAGATAATTTTCCCGTAATTAACAAGCTAATTTAATAAAGCTATCTAAACTACTCACTTAAATGTTTCCCATCTTGCGCTTCTTCTTTTTCATCAGAATTACTGATTCCATTTTCTGTCGTTTCAACTTGTGACCCAAGAGCCATAATCAAATTCTCACTTCACAAAAACACCACTAAACCAACTTACGCGATAACTTTAGCAGACTGCCCTTGCACATGTGCCATGTGCCTTCCTGCCCCACTAGAAAAATCGTCTGATTGGTTGGTCGATAAAGGAAACTAGGAAAACGCTATTGTAAAAAAATAAACATAAGTATCATAAGAAAGAAAAATTAATAAATTTTATATGTTATATAACAATTATATAAGTTATTAATTGTTCGTAAGTTGAATTTTAATCTAATTGTTTCGAATTTATTAACAAAAATTTATTAAAATCTCACTTCCAGTCTCCCATATAATTTAAACGAATACTTGTGGTTTACTGAATTTCGTCGTGCAACATTCTTATCAATTTAAACTTTTGATAAAGTACTTTTGTTGTGGGGTGTAAAACTTATATATATATCTCCTAACGACACACATAAATATTATAATAAATATAATACATTCAAACGTATACAAATTTGAAAAAATATAATTTGAAGCAAGTATAATATTTTTGTTACATACTACACAAACAATGATATAATTTTGTTGTTGTAATAACAAATCTAGTAGCCACAAGCAAATGATTTCATCTAAACATATATCTCTGAAAAAACAGCTGTGATCTGTAAATCAGCTGTTAAGTAGTAAATAGCAAAGTTCAGGTTATAATATCAAAATTATGAAGTTTTAATCTTGTATTGTCAAAATCATAATTGGAAATGATAAAAATAACGCAAAAAATGACCAATCCAAGTGTTCTTCTTGTATTTCAAAGGAATATTGGCATCATTAAAAGTAATAATTATCGGCTTCAAGGGGCACAGAGAAAATCTTTGATACTAAAACCTTCTGGAGCTGTAAATCCAGAACCAAAAAAAGTAACCTTCTGCTTACTTGGAGGTGCTATTTTAGTAATTACAATAGGTACTATTATTGGATTTAGTATTGGGGAATATTTATACTCAATGTATGGAAGGTAGAAGTTCAGATTATTATAGACAAAATTTTATCCAGTTTTTTATTAATTTAATGTTTGGACTGTTTTTCTAATATTTTTTGGGGTTTTTTTCACTTTTACAAATTGGTAAATATTAATAGTATTGTTTAGTTAATAATACAACCACTTCTGGTTATTATTCTTTTTTTATAACTGGTACCAATAGTTTTGAAACTGTGTTGTAATATTGAGAATATCTATTTTTTTAGATAACATTTGGAGATGTTTTAAAATTAAACACTTCATTATATACAATTCTAAACCTAAATATTTGTTTAATTAAAGCTAACTATGCTTCAGCAACACGACTGTAGTTAAAGATTGGTAAATGAGCCTCATACTTCAGCAACACTACTCGAGTAGGTTTTTGATTCCTGTGCAGAAGATACGATTAGCGATTAGCGATGGGGTCTCATCGGTAAATATTACTAGCTGTTACTGACTGACTTAAAAATGTCAGTGTAAAATTATGATTTTTATTTATAATTATTACAATTTATATTGAAAATAGTGTGATTGATATCAGTGTTGTAACTGATAATATAAAAAAAGTTTTAAGTATACATTAAATTTGTTTGTATTCCAGCAGTGCTGTAGATATCAATCAATTTACAAATACTTAAATGGAATACTTTTTAAATGTTGATAGTATATAGTTAATATAGGCTTGTAATGTTTAGTCTACTATTAAGCAGAATAGCAAAATAAATAATATTAAATTACAGCAGAAAAAATAATGGCAATATTTAAACATTTAAAAGCAGCTATTTATTACTGGTTTGAAACAACCGAGATGATATCTATTGATAATAAAACCAACTTATAATGAATTTAATAGTAAAAAAGTTGATAACTGCATAAAAAGTATTAACATTTAATTTTTTATAATTAATATATTAATATTTTTATTTTTAAAAGTTTTTTGTCAGGGAAATTAACTATTAGTAATACTATAAATATGCAGTTAAATTTACAGCTGTCGAAGTTCAGACTTAAATATAAGTATGTTAACTTTATTTTCCCCTGAAAAAACTTGTATTTTATTTAAAATGACAACAAAAAATTGTGCACATTTATTTATTTATTTTGTAAAAAGCACTGGTGAATGTGGTAATTTGTTCTACTATATTGTTTTATAATATAACATAGTGCTTCAAGTACTTATTATAGTAAACGATTGTGGATTATTTTCTTGCTCAGTAGCTATTTTCTTATTTATTTTATTTTCTTACTTAGACTTATCTCAACATGAGTAGATTTTATGTTTGTTTTGAAGCCCAGTGCCTATGTGCTCACATTGTTCTAAACTAGTACCAAGTAAGTTAAGTTGACCTTTGTACTAGTTGAAGGCAATGTGACCAAATATGTGTAGCTAGGTTTGGCAACACACTAGCTGCTAGTTAAGATAGTTATTTCACTACATCTGTGACTTTTTCTTTTTGTTATGTCTTCATCAGTCCAATTTGCATAAAATGAAGATATTAAAAACAATTTAAAAATGTTATACAAACTGCTTGTTAAGTTAAGTTTGAAAGATAAGGATGGATGTAATTTCAAAACAAAGTGCAATAGGTTTTGTTTTTAAATAAGTTAATTATTATTAATGTTATTATTACTTTTTATTTCAATACATACTATCATTTGTAAATAAAGAACAATAATTATCTAAATAAAAAATAATAATAAACTTATTATTTTTGTAGAGGGTTTTTAGCTGCTGGGTTCATGAATCGTTAAGCTTCACTATTGTTTTCCTGGTTACTTTGTAAACTGCAACCAGCTTTTACTTAGTGACAAGTCATAAATTCAACACCTATGAATAACATTTGAGGAGAATCTGTCAAGGAGATTTAGAGAAACTAAATCTCTTGGAATTTTTTGCCGTGCTAGTTTTGTTTTACTTTTACTGATGGTTTCCAAACCAGAATTTTTAAAAAGATAATGACGAACACATATTTGGAGTTTTAAGTAGTACATCTTAACTAATTTTAATTAGGAAGTAAAAAAAAGGTTTCCTTGAAAATTAAATGCTATTTTCATTTTTATAATGTCCAATAAAAAGGCTGCAAAGCATAATATTAGACATAGAATCTCAGTCATCTATTTTTTTTAAATTCCCAGATTTTAATTTTGTATTATAAAATATTTGATCTTATCCTGTTCTAAAACAGTCATTATTATAGCGATATAATAATTAAAAGATATCGTTCTGTTTCAATAAATTGAAAATATTTTAAATAATAGTTAAATATTTGTTGTTTTTTTTTGTAACTACTAATGTTATGAACTACTGTACTGATTTAAAGTGATTAATTTACGTCTATTAGTACTTACTGTAAATTGTGATATTAGTGTTATTATGAAAGAATAGTGAGAAACTAAAATATTGTTCTTTAATAAAACATGTGATTTGTTCACAGGTAAAGAAATTTTAAAATACTATATTTGATTAAATTGTAGGTAGCCAAGGTGGACATTTTGAGGTAGCTCTGAAATTTATTTTCCATTTCAATGTAAGTTGAGTTTAATTTTTAATGGCTGTTTGAACCAGCTTCTTTCTTGAATAGTTTTTAAATTAAAAACTATGTAGTTAAAGTAGAAGAAAAAGTTATAGTTAAATATCTGATTATTTTCTAAACTTTTACTTGATTTTTAAAATTTTTGTAATTCTGCTCATCACAGACAGACATTAGTTTTATATCTGCCTTTTGTTAAATTCTTCATATTACTGTTTTGATAAGTGAAAATTTAATTTTCATCTTTGTAAGTCATTTAATATGGGAAAAAAGTTCATACTAAAACTTTTTCAGTAGTTTTTAAAATAGTTTGGAATAATTATACATTAGAACTTTCCTTTCCTTTCTCCTAAACACACAATAGAAAACAGTGTGTTAAAATTAAAATAGTTTACCTATTGGTATACTTGGTAGTTTTTTTTTGTTTGTTTAGCATTGTGAGCCTTCTGCATTAGTAGCTGTATTATTTTTAAATTTTTGGTTCACTCTTGATTATTATTTGATTTGCATGGCATGGTGTTTTTCAATTTTCATTAAGAGTAAAATATTTTCACCTTTGTAGTTTTTTGCTAGCAGCTAAATAGTAGAAGTCTATACTAGCTTAGTGCCTTGTAAGAACAGTAATACCATCTATATACTGTATTTGTTAATAATAATAGGAATTAAGTTTAAAATTAATTATTTTATTTATGAACTCAAAATCCTGGATTCCCTCAGAATTGCAACTCTTCTTAAAATATTATGAAAACTTAAAAAAATTCAAAACAGGAACTATATAGCCCCAGAGTGTAAACTCTGTGCAAATCTCTTATCCCCAAAGTGTAAATAAAGAAATTCTATAAAAGTGACAAATACTATGAACAAAATATAAAACAGCTGTTATTCAAAATATTTATATTAAAACAGCTGATATTCAAAATACTGATATTAAAACAGCTGTTGTTCAAAAACTGATGTTGAACATATCTCTCCACTACCCTGAAATTCTTATGAAAATGTACACCCTTTGTATTTCTTCCTAAGGGGTTAATTCAAAAAAAATATAGTTTTCCATAAGATTCTAGACCTTTAAATATTATACCTTTAAAATAGGCCTTTAGCTACCTTTCTACAACTAACATTCTCTTTTTCAAATTTGCCCTTACAGAATTATTTATAAGGAATATGTGCTATATTTATTCTAAAAGTGTTGAAAATTTAATGAATAATTTCAGGGCATAGCTGATACTATAGATAATCAATTTAACAGCTGTATAAAACAAATGACGTGCAGCTGTGGTACTTGCTACACAGCAACTAAATTTTTATTGGCAGTTAAAAAATACCGAAATTAAAATATATACTTTATAAGTTTATAACATACTATAATTGCAATATTTGTACCAAGAAAATTTGATTATATAAAATATTGGTCTACAGTGGTAGAAACACAAGAAAAGTGTTAATACTTTTTAAAATATCTGTCTGGAATGTTGATAATCTTTTTGAAAAAAAACTATAAAATCCTAGTGAATATCAGCTGGCTTCCTAAGAGTTTATATATGTTTTTAGAAATTTCTGTAAATGTATTTTTTAAGAATAGTTTTTAAAAATTGATTCAGCTAAACATGTGCTGATTAAAGTTTTAGTCATTACAAATGCAGCTATAAAATGTATGAAAATAAAAAAAAACATATCTTACAGTATATGTTTAATAATAAAACAAAACTTTATTATGATTAAAGTAAAAGCTTTAGTTTTTAGTTTAAATGTAAAGAAAATTATGACAATAACTGGTAACAGCTTTAAAGAAATAGAATGTATTTTTATATGAAATAATTTTTACGTATTAAATAAATATTTTTGAACTGTAAATACATGTTCATATATATTGCCTGTTAAATAAAGACATGTTTCAGTATATTTAGATAATTTATTTAGACTTTTTTTTGTTAGATGTTAAACTATGTTTAGACAGAAACAGTTTCATTTCTTACCTTTATAAATACACCTCACAACTGTGTTAGCTACATAAATGTCCTCTTATTCATATATGGTTTCAATAATACTCATGTTTCATTAATAGTCAGCTCATGTTGTTTACCTTCAAAGACTATTGTTGCAGATTACCCCATAAGATTATTTCCAATTTACCTTTTCTCTCTATATAAAGGTATTGTTTTAATTCTAATCACAGTTTTGAGTAAAATATATGTGTGAAGTGGTATTAAATCTTATCACTACTTTTTGATTCTAAACACAATCTGTTTTCATTGCCTTTATTTGTTTAAAAAGATTAACTTTTTGTAATAAAATTTATTGAAATAACAACTATTAGGCAATTTTCTGTCTCCTTTTACCTTCGAGACTTCAAAGTCTTTTTAAAGAAACTTCATAAACTGAACTTTGAAACTTTAGCTTTAGGTTAACTGGAATATACAGTATTACTGAAATATATTTAGTAGGTCTCATTTTGTCTAAACATACTGTTAGATTTGTTGTGTGAAAAACTGGCTATTTACCCTTGATTTTTCTTTTTTAATAGTTTTTTTAAAATTTGTAGTTATTTAAGCATGTGATTTATAGCCTAAGTTTAGTTTGTTTCTTTTCCTTCAGTTAAATGCACATTGATATTGAAATGATTGTTAAAATTTGTATTAAATAAAATAATTTCAAACTTATAGTAGCATTAAAATAATTTGTATTTAAACATTAGAAACATACTTGTAAACAATAAAAAATTGTTTAAATTTCATAGTTATTTAAAAATTTAATTTTTATTAATTTAAAAATACAAAGTATTTTTGACAGTATTATTTTTATTAATGTTTTGTTTTAATTTATTTATATTTCATGTGAATAATACTATTTCAGTCGTAAATGTGTTTACAACTTTGCATGTTATTTGTTTATACCAAATATTTATTGTTAATAAATATATTGAAAGTTAAGTTGGATTTTTTTCATTTTTACATCCTACATTTCAGGAAAATGTGTAATGGCATAAAATTTAGAAGAAACATTCTCTCTGTTTTCTCATTATATATGAATGAAATCATAATTTAAAAATACAGTCGAGCGTGAATATAATTCAAAATTTGGTTAATTTGAAGATTTCAACAGTCTATACAAAATTTCCCATGTAAAACTATGCTGAAATATCACTGGCAATTCAAATTTTATTTTCATAAAGCTAAATTTAAGAAAAAATTAGTTATTTCAGAAATTTTTCATTTGTTGAAGCAGTAGGTATTCTTTTTGTTTTCATTAAAGAAGCTGCTGTAATACTATCCATGTTGATTGTGTTTACCTTTAAATTGCCAACATTGGTTTGTACAAAATTGCTTAGCGTGTGTTATTGGGAAAACAAAGCAGTTTGTATATTTTAACTTTGTTGGATATTCAAAAGATTTAACCTACTGTTAAGCAATAGTTTTAATATGCTTCCA
Source organism: Callitettix versicolor (assembly GCA_022606455.1). Lineage (NCBI taxonomy): Eukaryota > Metazoa > Arthropoda > Insecta > Hemiptera > Cercopidae > Callitettix > Callitettix versicolor. The sequence continues at coordinate 74,325,618 of CM040186.1, forward strand.
TTTTGTAATACATAAAAAAAAGGATCACAGAAACTCTGAATATTATTGTAAAAGCTTCTTTATTGATATAATATCCATACAAAATGAAGAATACATTTTTAAAATGACAAATTTTCTATCCTGTATTACACACCAATATCACATTCATAACAATGTTGACTTATGTTAATCTTTGGCATTTATCAGTTCATTGTTGGCACCTTAATATTATTATTTACAGTAGAATAACATTAGTAATGAAAGAATAGCTGCAAAATAAATACAAAAAGATATGGTACAAGATATGCTACAGTTCTAGGTTCACAATAAATGTGAAAAGATCATTCTTGATAAAATATTTTTCTTGTGTACAGTATAGGTTATTTTAATCAAAATGTATAGCAAATATTCAAGCATAGAAAGTTAGTGAAATAAATTTTGGGTTAAAATTGTATAAATTGCAGAGAATCAAGGAAAATTATTTTAAATTGCTTACAAATAACCAATAAAGGTGTTAAAAAATTGAAAATAAAAATAAAGTTATACTGTACTGAATAAATGTGCAATTATCAGAAAAAACTGAATCAGTGCAAAGGACCTAGTCATGATATACAGCTGTCTTTCTTACATAATGGAAACGAATTTTCAAAAAAAAAAAAAAAAAAATTAGGGGCTACATAATTATTTTTATGAACATTAAATTTTACAGTAGAATTAAAAAAAACTTTCTACAATTGAATTTTGTGTTTTAATAAAATTTAAAATGCTAATATATGCATACTTTAAAGTTGATTACAATGATGATATCAGATTTTCAGAAAGGTGTAAATTACAAAATTTATTATTCAAGATTTGAATTAATGTCATTTTGCAATGTAACAAACAAGGTCGAGTGCAACTTCCGAAACAACCTAATGTAGACTAAGACTATGTTGAGTTAGTAATATTGAATTTTACAACATAAGGTTTATAAAAAATATATTAATCTACAGTTACAATCCAATGTAGATATTTTATTTTTCCTCTTATGTCATCTTCTTACTGGAGATTGACTATCATTCTGGCTATTTTCATTATACAGACTGATGCTTAAAATAAGAATTTGATACTTTTGCCATATAGTTCCTTGAGCCAAGGTCTCTTAATTATGCAATTTTCCCTTGTATGATAAGCTGCTAAAGAAATTTGTCTCTGTGGTTGTGTCCAGTCGGAACAGTACTTCCGCAATGTGCAAGTACTGCTGGTAAATATACATTTCTAAGGCTTCAGTTTTTCCATAGATCATTACTAGTCACACTCAACACTTTGTAATCATTAAAAAAAAATGATTTTTTTTAAAGTACAAACGCAAATCTTTTGGCAAAGAGTTTATTTTACTTTACTCAATTTTTATTGATAAACCTGTTATTAAATGCTATTTGTTAATTTATTTCTACTACTTTAGTAATAAAACTGTGTTATAAAGTAATTATGTACTAAAAAATAAGTAATATTAAATTCTTTTTTTAGAAGATTCAATAATAAATTTTGGTAACAGTGAAATTTGACAGGTATAAATATTTTAAATTTATGTAAATTCAGACATAAAATTCATTAAACTATTTGAAATATAATAATTAAGACTTTGTAGTATAATTACAATATTTCTGATAAACGAGTTAAAATTGTTTTAATATTATATATGCTATGTATATAATGGCCTAGTTCATTAGATGACGATATTAAAAAAAATTTATACACATAGTTATTTACAATAAATATTTACAAAATTATTTACAACTTGATTTTGATTTCTCACGCATATATAAATAAATGTTTTTCTATTTGTCATAAACATTTTGACTGTAAGATTTGTGAGAAATTTTCAGTGCTCACAATTTTAATAAAAATGAATATGTAATTAAAAAAATTGATATCCATCAGAATGCATTTTCTTTTCATGTTTTTGAACGAACAGAGTGATAAGGTAAAATATAAACATATTGCTTATTTACATTATGCATTTAACCCAAGATATATAGAATAATACAACATATAAAAACAAGTTTTGGTGAAGTAGCTGGTGCAGTGCTTTGTTTTGGCACCAAAATAGACATGTGGTTGCAAGGCTCTTTAACTTTATTTGGTCACAATGTAAAAAAAGTGTTGCTTTTATAAGACATAAACAGTTACTTAAGATAATTTAAAAAAAAAATCGTTTTTAGTAAAATTAATATTGCTGCATGTACTTACGTACTTACTATTTATATGTTATCAACCACAAATAAACAGACTAACTGTATAAACATATTGAAATTAAAAAAAAGGTAACAATGCTGCATATTATTAAGTAAGTAAATTTCTGAACAATAAGTAGAATAAAAGCATATTTCTGATATCTTTAACACAACTGGCTAGCGTACATTTCCTTGGGCACATATTTTGTATTCTGCTTACTTTGATAAATATTAAACAAAGTTTATCATAATTATTAAGATAACTTCCTCCTAATTAAGATTTAATACTGATTTTTACCACTATCCTCTGTATTAGGCTCTTCATCAATGTTTATTCAGTGTGTTTTTACACAAAAGCAGTACTTTTGTAAGTATGCATCATTAATACATTTACCCTGACTTCCATAAGAATTAATCCTGCTAATCGTGTCTAAGAGTTGAAAAGTATGGTTATGCCTTACTGTAGCCTCGAACAGGGCCTCTCCTGGTAGGGTTTCAAAAAGTACTATATACTCATCGTAACCAAATTTTCTTTCAAAAAGTTTACTTCTAACAGATAAAATTTTTTTAACACTTAACTTGGCACATTTTGTATTTTTAGTAGTCAAACTAGCTGTGTTCAGAACAATTTTGTTGATCTCATCCAAAACAAATTTAACAATAGCTCTGACAGACTGGCCTTCTGTTGATAAAGTCTTATATTCAGAGCATGTGCACCAATGTTCTGTAACACCGGCATCAGCGCAGGAACGGTTCCAAGGAACTTCATCAAATAATGATCTACATTTGGGACATGCTGCTGAACCGTTAGTAGTGTTCCCATATAGCACATCCTGCAGTGTTAGATGCATGTCGTATGGTGATGTCAAGCGATCTGCATTCACAACAAAATTGTTAAACTTACCTGGGTATTTTTCTTTGTACCACTCTGGAATCCATGTGTAGATAAATGGCAATCGCTCTTCCAGCCAGCCAACAAATGTTTGTCTGATTTTCCCAAACCTCATTCCATGATCGCTGAGAAAAACAACCATTGTATTGTTGAGCGTATCATTTTGCATTAAATCTTTGAAGAACTTCAACATGCGACGATCCATCATTGAAGGTGAATTGATGTTATTGTGGCTGAAACTGTTCATCCAGAACAGTGCAAAGTACAGAGTATTTTTGAACATGGTTGCCAGATCTAGTGTATACTGAAGGATATGATCGGATGTAGATGTAGGGCCTACACAAAGATTCAGACTGTCTTTCTTTTTAACCTTCATAAACTTCCCAGCAGCTAATAAGAAAGGTCGCAGGTAATAATCTGTAGGTGTTTCATAAAAACCAGTCTTGTGGTAGTTGAATGTCCCGATGTTTGGTTCATCCTCTCCATAAGCAGTCATATAACCTTCTCTGGCAAACTCTTTCCAGATGAATGGACAGTTGTCAATGTTGTGTTTGTTTGATGGCAAACACCCATGGGCATTCCTAATCTGTGTTTGTGATTGACCGGTCAGGATTGCCATCAAATTTGGAAATGTATTATCATCCATTTTGTTATAGCCTCTGAGTTCCAACCAGCCATGGTTCCTCAAGAAAGATACAGTTTTCGGCATTGTTCGTATTAAATTCATTCGAGATATGGAATCTATACCCACAAATAAAACACTCATTCTGTCCTTGTTCCCTTCAACGTTCTTAATCTTCTCTTTCATCTGCTGGGTCAATGTAACTCTGGCATGCATATTTGCATACACTTCTTTGTTTTTACTGGTTTTGTTACTGCTGCATTTTACCATGATGAACTGTTCTCTCTCTGTCAGCTGTACTGAGTTTTCAAATGTTCGGCAAGGAGTTACTCTGAAATAAAAAATAATAATATCGATTACAGACAAATAAATTGTAGAAATATGTCCTGAAATTTATTATACGTGTTTTAAAAAAAGCTTTGACATATGTTTGATAATGTGTGCGGTATTATCTCTTCAAAAAATCCAAAAAATGGACAATGGTGAAAGAGATTTTCCAACAGATTTTGCTAAAACTTTATAATGAAGACATATTAATCAAGAGAGTGAAACAAATTTGAAATAAAAGAAAATTAACATTCACAACTATATATAAAGAAGTACCAAGAGAGTGTTTTAATTCTAATTTAGCGATGTGTTGACTTTATTTTGTTTCACATTTGTTACATCTTGAGAAACGTGTTATCATGATTTAACTTTTATTAAAATCTATTGATATGATTAGAAAATCTTTTTTCCATTGTGAATTTTCCAGAATATTTGTGAGATAAGTCTTCACATTTCTCGAAAATTTAAGAGATAATCTATAGGGCTGATTTGGAAAAATAATCTATTAATTTATGGAGCCAGATTCAATTGAAATTTAAGCAAAAAATTGTTCCTGAATGAACTGGAATGTTCTCTTAAGTTTATATTATGCCAAATTATTTAAAATATTTTGTAAATAATATAAACAATTTTAAAAATTTACTAGCCTATGGGCAGCTGTTATGCCACATTATGCAAGAAAATTTTTTGTAGATAAATAGTAAATTTTAGAAAAAGTATTATTAGCATTTAACACCATTTTTGAAAACAAATGGTCACTTCACAGCATACAGACTTATTTACTCTAACTTACTCATACAGGTTGTCCGGTTTCAATTCAGTCTTAGAATGTTGGCTGTCATTCCTGAATATATGCTGGTAACAACATTTGAGGTATTTCTTGGGTGTGTAGTACTTGATAGCCCCTGGTACAATGACCAAAGTATCTTCCTTAAGCCTGGTAAGGAAAGGCAGTGAGGAACACTCTATTGGCGGCATAGTTTTGATCAGTTTCTTAATGGACTCATGGTAAGGATCGATGTCAGGAATCTTACAGCTTGGATTCCACACCAGATATCCATCCCTCGGAGTATGACTCAAGTTTTGAGCATCGACCATGTCTAAAAATCATTAAATTAAAACCGTTAAACTAAAATTTTTATTTTATTCTGTTTCTCATACTACGAAGAGTGGCAATTAAATAACCAGATTGGTGTTACAAAACATTTTATTGATCGTCAGTTACATTAAAAGTTTGTCTCCTTCAATGTACTCTTCTTATTGATCCCTACAACGCTCTATAAAAATTTTTCATTGCTGAGAGCAGTGCTGGAAGTCTGCTTCTATGAGTTTGTTGAGACCTCAATCATTTTTGATTTCACTACGTCCACACTGTTAAATCTTATCCCCTTTAGCCCCGATTTGACCTTAGGAAATAAAAAAAGTTAGAGAAGGCTGCCTTCATATTCAAGACAGAATGGGTAGGCACATTTCTTTGCTGAAGCAACCAGGAATTTTTCTTCCATAAATCGGGTCTTTATCTTCTCACCTGTTCATGAAGGGTTCAGAATCTTGATATAATAATGCTGATTGATCGTCTGACCTTTGGAGACACAGTAAACATAAACCACTATACATACTTGTAAAAAAACCAATCATCATGGCCTTGCATTTTAATTTTGCTCATTTTTGCTGTGGTGAGGTGGAGCTCTTCCATTACAGTGATCACAGGTACAAAACCTTGATTCATCACAAGTAATTACTCTGTCTAACGATTCTGGATTATTATCAATGTTGTAAGCAAGAGCTGAGATCCTCAGATGATGATTTTTGCAGGTTAATTTACCAATTTACTGGATGTTGTCCATTTTTAATGTTGAGGGTATCTAGGGCGCAGATAGTCTTTGGCAGTTTCACACCCGTTTTTAAACCCTTTAAACCACTCAAAAAACTTGTGTGCACAATAAAAATTCACTCCTGTACACTTCCCTTTAACATGACATAAGCTTCTATAGCGGTTTCCCTTAGTTTCACAAGATACTTGAGGTTAACTCATTGCTTCATCATTGCATTTTTTTGACGAGACACTCATGAAGGACTTGAATGGGTGATTGCTACAGCGAGACTGAGTAAACATAGAGCTCAGGGTAACAGAAGCATCAAAAGACACAGACTTGTTCAAATCTACCACGGCACTAGTAGTAGCACCAGTCTGGTTATTTATCTGCCACACCTTGTATTTAACATTTTAGGTAGTACAGAAGTTGTTACATTGATTGGTATAACCATGAGTTCTTATACTTTTATGAATATTTATGTCTATAGAATGTCTATAAACATCATGTTTAACTGTAGAATAATATATATATATATATATATATATATATATATATATATATATATATATATATATATATATATATATATATATCCTGGGAAACTGAGTTTTTCTTCACTGGGTTCTGGAGCATAAGGGGGTTGAGGGTAATGAGGAGGCAGTCTGATTGGCTGAACTTGGATCTGCATCTGAGTTTATCAGACCCGAGCTGGCTTTAGGGATTTCTGTATTGTTGGTTGGTTCTGTTATAAATAGATGGATTAACAAGCAACACCAGGCAAAATAGGATAGTTCCATGGGCATTCCCATAGCAAGCACCTCTTGGGTAAGTTTCCTCATGGAGGACTTAAAGGGGTGGCAGACATCTTGGGCAGTGCACAACTCAGGAAAATCATGGGGCTCATACTGGGCACTGTGGTCTGAAGGTGTACTTGAACATAATAGGTATGTTCCATGGAGAAACCATGTGTAGGTTATGCAGTAAAGAGGAGAACTCATAATTTATAATTGTGATGCTCTTACTAGCAGGAGGCTAAGGGTTTTCGGTTTTCAGGACCTCCAACAGGATGAGCTAGTCATTGGATTGTTTGAAATTACTAAGGACACCAATCTGCTGAACTAGTACTTAAGAGGTATAGTTGCACAATTCCGTTGATCACAGTTCCTGGGGTTTTATAATCAAGAACTTTATTTGCACAATATATCCGTTGATTACAGTGCCAGGGGTTTTAGAATCCCTTCCTCTAGTAAATAATCTAATATAATCTAAAATTATGCTTAAATCAAAAGTACCCAAGCAGACACATTCCAAAATATCCAAACATTGGCCATTTAATGGATGCAGGTTGTGTGACTGTTACACTTGATAAGATGGGTAGGCATTGTGAAATGATTTCGGAGTACTTCTAACATACTCTACTACTGCTTACTCCTTACACGGAACAGGTTCTTCAAAGCTAAACTCTGGATCTATCCCTGTCTTCTTAATCAGTTCTATATATCCAGCTGTGGTTACATCACTGAAGAAGTAGAAGATGGTTAGAAAAGCGATGAACACCATGGCTGTGACTACCCTGAAGAAGGGTTTGGCCTGTGTGCCGAGCCCTAAGCCTGCAGCAGAACTTGTAAGCTGAAACAGTGCCATCAGAATTACTCAAAACAAATTTTTATCAAAGTCTGTAAGATATAAACGCATTTTCAAACATTTTTGATAAAATACTTGCTACTAAACTTACAATTAAATTTATAAATATTATCTCAAAATCGCAACATGGTTTTATTGAAAGAAGATCAACTATCTCTAATTTATTAATTTATACTAATGATATCTACAGTTGTTTCTCTAGGAATGAAAGGATGGATGTGATATATGCAGATTTAGCAGTGCTTTTGATTCAGTGAATCACGAACTTGTGTTACTTAGGCTAGAGTTACTTGGTCTTAATTCCAAAACTATACTATTAATTTAGAACTAATTAATATAATTGTTCTATGATGGTAAAAATTGGTGGCTATAGTACTCAACCTTTTAATACTAATACAGGTGTTCCTCAAGACTATTTTCTTGGCCAAAAGAATAAAGTATTTATTTGTTAAAAATTCAATTAAGGATTTGGGAATTTATATTTGGTACTAAACTTAATTTTTTAAATCACATTGGTTATATCTGTTGCAAAGCATCTAAGAAATTATCTTTAATTGTAAGAAATATAAGAAACTTTAAAAACCAAATGTGCAAAAATGTTATAGGCCTATCATAGTTTAGTTAGATTTGTTCTATTATTTGGTTCTCAAATATGAAGATCTCTATGTGAAAATAGGTCATATTAGGTAACAAAAATACAAAATATAGCATTGAGGATATCATTTGTTTCCTTATTTAGATACCAATGATACCTTATTTATTGAGGTATCACACTTGTCTTATTTAGATAATAATGTAGTGCATCCTCGCTCACATGATTACACTGATCAAGCAATTAGATACAATATTCCTTCTATGGAATCAACTTTTATGTATAATGATATTAAAACTCTTACAAAAATTATAAATAGTAAATTACAATCTGAAGAAATCAAAGATCTTCTTCCATGGGATTGTAGAACTCTCACAACTATCTCTAGGTTACCATTTTATCTTTCTAATACTTCTAGAAATTATATGGATAATCATCCTATTTTTAGAATATGTAATCATGTGAATGATCTTGTAAATGTCAATACTAATTTAATTATAATGCGAGCTAAGTCAAATTTACTAGCAAATTTTGTTAAAAACTTAGTTTTAAGATATGAATAATAATTTTTTGTTACTAGAATATTAATTGTTAAATTATTATTTAAAAAATCTATTTTGTGGTTAATCTAATTGACTAATGTCAATTTTACATTCAAACTTTATCTTTTGTTTTGTTAGTGTGTGCATAATGTAGTAATTCAAGCCATAATAGATTTATTTCCTGTATTTAAGTATATAATAGGTACACTTGTGTAATGGGCTTGCCCGTAAATCATAATAAAATAAAAAAATAAAATAATATTTACACACACACACACACACACACATATATATATATATATATATATATATATATATATATATATATATATATATATACACACATATATAAACAAAATTGATGAAACTAAATACAAATCAGGCCGATCATTTGCTCAACCAATTTGCTTGGTTATTTTTTAATTTATGCTTATATCTATATGCCTATATAATACCATTAGGCATTTAAAGTATTATTTTTTAAAGCTTTCCCTCATTGCTTTTAAAGTTTCCACGTTAATCTTATGAAGAAAATTTGATTTGATCAGGTGATTACTGTAGATATGTTAATACATATGTTATACATATATGTTCATTAACCAAAAGAATTAACTTAAGAATGCAGCACACAACTGTTTTATTTTCAGGTGTTTACGTAGATTTTCTGCAGACAAGACTCTCGAATAAATAATATTATTTTTGTATAGCTATAGGTTTCAGATTCAATTTTTCAGAAACCTATTATTCTTGAAACATTGAGGATATTAACATAAATTAGACAAAAATAGCACAGACGTTTTCGCTTAGAACATATACAATAAATTACTTGAAAATGGACCAATTAAATCAAAAATATAAAAAGTGTAGAAGTCTTAATTTCTAAAAATGTTGATCATTTATAAAGTATCGCATACATAACTCAAGTCAATAAACATTGTTCTATAGGCCTACACAAGTTCTGCGTTTAATTCTTAAGAGTTGGTAAAAATGAATCCTTAGATCACTGTGAATCGATTTATAAAAAAACCTAAAAGGTTATGATTTAATGTAGGCCTACATTCTTATTAATTCCAAACTGTAAAGTATTTATATTATTTCCTACACTGCCTTGAGTTATGCAACTCCATGTGATCAAAATGTGGGCTGAATCTAATCGAACAAATTTGATGAATTAGGACAATTTTTTTTGCTCTAGCACATTTTTAGAAATAGCGATGTTTTGCTAGCGTACTTTAAGACACTCTGTGATATTTAAAGTAAACCGTATCGCCGGTTTCTTTAACTTATCCTTATTCGAAATTCTGATTTCACCATCGGCATTAAAATCTGCATATTAGCATTACAATGAAAATACAGAAATGAACCCTGACAGAAATCAAAATAATTTGTTAAATTTTGAACAGATTTGAACGTTCAGATGCTCATTTATGCAGTTTTTAGTACCGATTACTTGGTGAAGTGGTTTTCAAAAAAAAAAAAAAAAAAAACAAAAAAAACAAAAAAAAACAAACTGAAATGACAAAAAGACTAAAATGAAAGACTAAAGACAAAAATGAATGATTAAATGAAAAATGAATTGTCATGAATTAATTTTTAGAGAATTAAAATGACCACCATTTTGAAACTGTTGAACTAATTTTGCTAGTTAACGAAATTGTCCAAAAGCTCATATGTGTGTGTGTGTGTGTGTGTGTGTGTGTGTGTGTGTGTGTGTGTGTGTGTGTGTGTGTGTGTGTGTGTGTGTGTGTGTGTGTGTATGTAAATTTTAATGAACCCTCAAAGGACCAAGATATTTGCTCATTTTCCAATAGAAATTCGTTAAAAAGTACTTTCATAAAGAAGGGATTGAAAAACGCCTTTTTTAAATTAAAAATAATAACGCGATAAGTACGTGCCAAATTCTATTGAATCGCAGTTGGTTTAGTCTCAAGTGATGTGTACAGTCACTGAGAGATATCAGTCAGAAAATTTTTTTTCGACTCAGAGAAACTGAAACGGACAAATCCAAAAAATTCAGTCAGGTTTCACGATCATTAAACTTTCTGTATACTTTGTATAATGTTAGGTTATACTTTATGTTGAAGTGTTTTACCATTAACGTATGCCATCTAAGGTCAGATACGATTTAAACTTTGCACAAAACTTTGTTCTGGCGATAATTTGAACGAATAAACAGCGAACACCTTGATACGTTTCAAAATGGCAACCATTCAAACATTAAAAAAAAACTGTTCTAAAATCTGATTTCACCAACGTAATCATCGTTACAATTTGCTTTAATGAGCATTTAAAATTTTCAAGTGATATATTTTTTTTTTAATTCTGTTTGATCACTTCGAACAAGACAGATGCATGTAAATCTATCAACCAGTTTATCGCAGCTACGAAGTGCATAACACGTTAACAGGAATGATTTATTTTTGTAAATAGAAAATATTTTCCGCAAATGTCGTGCGTCAGCTATTTGCTAACCACAAATAAAGCTTGGTCTACATTCGCGACGTGTTTATGGTTCATCAGTGTTTAACTGTACGTGATACGTGGTATTTGCACTAGTCTACTACGTGTGTACAGTTACATTCATTCTCTTCATATCCAAGAAACTATGATGATCTTGAAAATAAATGTCAACAACGGCTTCATTACAAAAAATCTTAAATGTAGGTCATTATTTCTGAAGGAAAATCCTTACTATGGCCTATACATTAGGAACCAGAAGTAGGCTGTATTTTTGTGTTTTTTTATTCATTCGTGCATACATTACACAAGTATTTAATAGATTTCCCTTGGAAAGTGAACTATCAGTCCGGATATCATGGTAAGTCCCAATCCCGAGACCTTCAAATGAGCGCTAATCTTGATTACTTTTTGATATGATTTAAATTTGGTAAATAAACACGTTTTGGTAATAGCTTGGAGAAGCTCTTACCTAAGAAAATATGGTAAACAGTTTCAAACCTTTAAATTTCACAACTACTTTGTCTTAAAATATTATTTCACCATCGTAAGTCAACTGTTGCATAAATTAGCACTTAACAATTTTCAAAAGCCGTTATAAGGAAATCGAACTTGAAGTTGGTTAGGTCAATTTTCGTATTTCCAATGTTTTTTTAAAATACTAATATATAGGGCCTACAGATTTTAAAGGGAATTCGCTTCTAATACGAAAGCAAAACAGCTGCTATTATTATAAATTTGTATCAGGGGTTACAACCCCTGTGCTAATCAAGTAGATCTACCCACGTAGTTAAGTAAATATAAATTTGATACAGACTGTCTAGAAATTATCCATCAAAACGTCCGAAAATAGTTCCATGAGTAAAAAAACAATGCATTATACAAATTAATCTATATTACTTTGTTTAACTTTAGTCTGCAACGGAATTTTATAAAATTCATTTTCATTTCACTTTTATTAAAACACTTCTGTTATTGAACCAAAAATAAAAATCATGTATCATGTTTTCTCTTGCTTTTTATTTTAATTACGATAATTTGTTCGAAAACACGACAAATTAACATAGCTATTTTAACACAACTAAAATTTATTAGAGCCTATCAGCTGTTAGATGAAATCAGCTGATCTTTGCGAATTAATATAAACAAAAATTAGCTTAGCTAGTTTTCAACAACATGACCTAAAACTTATTATAACATCTCAGCTGTTCAATGAAATCAGCTGACGTTAAGAATTAATATAAAACAACTGATCTTTTAATATAACTACCAAAATTAAATGAAAGATTTATGTCATATATTTACATGGGTCAAAAGTTTTTTTTTAGTTTTCTTAGTGTAGTGGTTATCACATGCTTCTCATACGCGCTAGCTCCCCAGTTCGAACTCGGTCGGAAACAAAGGAAATTTGTAATTATAATAAATTTAATATGAGACTGGCGACGCGCAAAATATACTATTATATGTCAATATACATGTTCCTTGCATTACGCGACGTGCAAATTCCAACATCACAACCAGCCCTAAAATATGAAGAAGCCCCATGTTAAAAAGAAACTTGAAATTTAGGACGAAGATATAAATAATAATTTTTTTAAAAAATAGAACCCTCTCCATAGGCCAACACATTTCAAGATGGTGAATTAAAACGTCAAACTTCATGTCTCTAGCCGTTTCCGAGCTTCTAAATAAGCAATTTCAGCCTGTAATAATTTCTATTACAGATGAATAATTAAGTCTTAAACAACAATTCATAACGCTAAGCTTTCACAGTATAATTACCAAACACTTTTTTAATTAAAACAAAATTAATTACAATAATCCGATAAGTTGTTTGTATTCCACGTAATCAAAAACACATTTATTTTTAGTATTTCAACACAGAATATTACATTTTTTAAATTATAAATTCAACAAAATCATAACCTCAAATAATTGAAATAGCAATATCGGAGAAACAGCTGTGAATACTTCCACCCCGCGTCACCATAGCGTTACAATTTTCCTGTTGCATATTAGACATATTTCACATTTAGAGAATTTTTCTAAATATTCTCTAAATTTAGAGAATATTTCTAAATTAGTGTTTTAGACTTATAACTATGAAATCACACATATCAAAAAGCATTTGTTGATGAAATTTCACTTCAAATTCTTCAAATATTATCATTTTGCGTCACTAATAAAATTCCTTCTATTGAACAAAAAATAATAACTATGTATCATGTTTTCTCTTCCTTTTTATTTTTATTACAATAATTTGTTCGTAAACACGACATAGCTAGTTTTTAAGAACATAATCTGATACTTATTTTATACTATCAGCAGTTTAATGAAATCAGCTGATCGTTACGAATTAATTTAAAACAACGGATCTTTTGCAGTTACTACCAATATAAATTTTGTACACTCGTATCACGCGACGCGCAAAATCCAACATCACAACAAGCCCTAAAACGTGATACATGTTAAAAAAAATCCGAGTTTGGCGCTTTGAACCACCCACATGCTATCGGGGTATTGCCCTCAAATTCCCCGGAGATTGACCCAGCTGTAAAACGTCATGTTACTTTCTTTGAAGTCTGAATAACTTTTATTAAGTTGGTATAGCAAACAGTTTTCCATAAAAAATTAAGTTACTTTCTTGCCGCACAGTTGGCAATATTGATCGCAAAGTTTGAGGCGCCGGAGTTTATCGTCTTTTGATTTCACTGTTATTATTTGACACGTCACGAGCCCCCTTTAGCGCAGCTGGTTGGTTATGGATTTGCCTTTTACTCTCTTACTAAACTTTACGTTTTCTCTAATGTTTTTTTCAACTGTAACAGTTCATTTTATATGCGGGTTTTCCGAAAAATAATTATAAATAATTACTGCCAGGTTGTGACGTAATGAAAGTGAATTTCCAAGTAACAATATCTTGGATTTTTGATAATTTAAAATTCTTGAAAATCTAAATTTACCCTGACATAAGTCAACTTAAATAACAATTAATTAAAAACTATAAATGCTGATTTATGCTGATTTTAATGCTGATTACAAAACTGAAATCAGATTTTCAAAAAAGTCACGAGTTTTTAAAGATTTTGAATGATCCAAATTTTGAAACTGTTGAACGAATTTTTCTGTCTAACGAAATAAGCTGTTACAAGAATGGATTTTCACCAAGTTTGAATTAAATATGATCGAAATGGGAAAGCTAGAGTGCTAAAGACAGTCTGAAAAAGTGGTCTAAATTGGTCAATTGGACACTCATTTCAATTGCACGATGATTTCAAATGCCTGTGGAAATTCACTAATACATTTAATTCGGTAGAAAAAGTGGACACTGAATGTATTAAAAGAAATATGGGTTACCAAAAAAATATGATGAGTGGGTTATTGAAAAAAAAAATGAAAAAATGACCGAAATTCACAAAACTGGTTCGTCGGGATTTATTGAAACTTTTGTAATATATATTACGTTCAATAACGCTAATATCAATAGCAAAAAACCTGTATATTTCTTTTATTTCACACTAGCTGTGAATCCGTGATTCACTATCATATGTTTTATGAAATAAAAACTGTTTCACTGTAAACAAGCAAATTTTTATGTTTGGAGCTTACGTCATTGTAATTGTAATTGTTATTATTGTTGTTATTGGCAGTATGTACTATTTTTTACGCCCTAAATACATACCACCATTTCCAGCAGATACTTTAACCAGACAACTGACTTTTTACACGAAAAAATCATCCAGGGTAGCATTGTCCAGGGTACACCATAAGGCACCAAACAAATTTTAAATTCGTGTACCTTGTCGTTTTGGAGGTAGTGACAAAACTTTGATCAAAATCAGATGACATTTTTATCAGAAATATCATTGTATTTTCTTCGAGCGTTTCATAAAAATCAGTTCTGAATATTTTGAATTTGAGAAAGTTTGTAAACGTTAATGCTCTATCATTTAACAAATATTGTAAAGAAAACATAAACATCCTAAGTGTAAATCCAAACAGAAATACGTTTCTTCAAAAAGTAAGAAAACACTACAAAAATTTTTGTTTTTATTAATTTAAAATACACTCGTGTAAATGTTTATCTTCAAAAAAACAAAACAAAAATCAAACTGTTTAACATACCGTCTATAAGGTCTGTGTAGAAATAGAAAGATTTCGCACCACCATTTTGGTGTCTTCTTCACTACTTTACTATGTTAGTAATGTAAAACACAAAGCGGAACGATGACAATAAAAAGATGCGCGCGCATCTTTGTTGGCTTATCTTTGCGACTGCTTCCGTGTTTATATCATTTCATATTGTTTAAAACATTTTTTACCCAGATACATTTTCCGTCTTGGAATCGAGCACTGTTGAAGGGAAAGTCGTAACCAAGGAGTTTTCAAAACGAAAAAGAACTCTGACGCAACTTTGTACCTTCGAAACATTCAAGGGTTCGCAGGATTATTGTTAGACACTATACAATAAAATCGATTTAGGATGTTCAATCGATAGGAAAAATCGATTTATTTTCTAACTATAGAAAGTACCAAACTTATTTACCAGCCAAAATATTGTAGAAATAACTCCTTTATGGGTATCAAAGAAGTTTAAACTGAAAATAAACACTAGAATAAGCAGTTTCAGCAGAGTAACTGTTTCAGCAGAGGGCTTTAAACTCAAATCTTTGTTTCAATCAAAAAAAAAAAAAAAAAAAAAAAAATGCAATGTGACAAGAATGCAAACTGAACAGTCAGCTCGCTGGTAAACTCAAATTTACTTCCAAAAATGCACAACTTCTATTAAAAATTCACGAATGAGCGTTACAGTCCCGAGCGTGCCGGATGAAACGTTTTCTCAATTATGCACGGTGCGTCTAAAGAGGTTTTTACTTTAAAAAGTTAATGTCATCTTATAGAGAAAGGGCAACAGGTTTGTTTGCCATAATCAGTAAAACCACTCCCACCCCACTCATTGTATAACCAGAATAAAAATGATTCCAAAAAGTGTACAAAGTTAAAATTTTATCAAAATCGGTCACAATTAGGCTGATTTTTACCTATAACTATTAAATCAAGGTCATATATATCGCAATATGATTCAATCACTAAATTAGTGTAAATGATAATAACAAATTTGGGTAAAACCTGTGCAAACAATTTTTCAGTTTATTGTTATATATTTTGCATCGCATTTAAAAAAAAAATGATTATGCGAGTATTTTTATTTTCGAAACACATTATTTACAGCGTAATTAGTTTTATAATCGGTAACGATTTTTGGCTTTCCGTTACTAAAAATCAAAATTCTCTTAACACAGAGAGGTTGCAGTAATATCGATTATCGATCATTAATTGTTAATTCACTTTTATCACATAACCAGGTACGTGCTGCGTAGCTTTATGCAATTAGAGCTATTACAGAGAACAATGGCGAATTGGTTAAGTTTATAAACAATTTCATTTTGTTACACGTAAAATCGTTATTTGAGATTTCAGAACATATGTGTTCCAGATTATACATAATTATTGCTTCTTTAATTGACCTGTAATGTAATCACCGCCAGTTTATTCAAACGTCTTTTGAAAACATTCATTGACGTGAATCATATACCAAGGGCCATGAAATGTGCCTAGTTTCTGATAGAGTTTAAAAAACGTTTCAAGTATTTAAAATTGAAATTTGAAGATTTTTAAAATTTTTACAAGGATATATGTCTTGTAATTTATGATTAAATTTATATTGTTTGAATCTCAAATAGTACCTAAACAATTCTTACAACTTACATTAAGTCCTTAGTATATTAAACGTTTTGTATATACCTTTTTAAAAAAAGAATATTTTAATCTTCTCACTATACGAAGTATGTAGAAGTGTTACAGTCGAGGAACGGTACACTAGGGGCTGAGCTTGTAATATAACGGCGTTCATTATTAATTAAAATTTTTATTCGTGAATTAATTTATATACAATTTGCATGCTATGTATATAGTAGTAGATATCGATCTAGTATGTAGTATAATGGCGTTCGTTATAATTAAAATATTATTACTGATCTTATTTATTATCCATGACTTCAAGCAAGTAGGCCTAAATATTAAATGTAAAACGCAACAGACTGCGTAACCATGGTAACAAAAACCTGTTTTATCGCCATAAAAACAGTCTGCGTAACCGTGACGCCAAAACCTTACATTATAAATCATCATCAAAAAATCTAAATTTTTTGGCGTGTCAGGCTCAAAAACTTAGAAGTATTTACTTCAAAAACGTAATAGAATATGTATAAAAAGTATGTACAACAAATAAATATTTTCAAGTTAGGTAAGTTAAGGTTATGTAAGGTAAGGTAAAGAAAGATTTGGATGTTAAGGTTATATAAGATACGATTAGGAGAAATAATGGTAGTTTAAGTTAATTAATGTAAATTAAGGTTAGGAAGGAAAGATCGCCTATATTAAAATTAGGTAAAGTAAGTTGAGGTTAGTTAAATTTAAGAAAAATAAATATTATAACTTACCAAAGAAGTATATTTCACTTTTCTAGGTGATCTTTCGAAAAACATTTTTCCTTTACAATGAAAGATTCCCGTATTCTGTAGAAGAAGGTTATTTTACTTTCCCAGCCTCTTTACTAATATGTCCTTCGGGAGATCAATAAAGGAAAGATTGACTATTGACCTGTCAACATACACATTTTAGTAAAAATATTTTAGGCGAATGCAAAAACATATAAAATTCGAATTTTTTCATTTCTCACAGTTAAATCATAACAATATATTTTCCTGTATTGCTTCAATACATTTGTAATGACTGAAACAGCCGTCACCATGACAATGGACAATAGTTTATTGCTTTCCTTTACCACACACACACACACACACACACACACACACACACACACACACACACACACACACACACACACACACACACACACACACACACACACACACACACACACACACACACACACACACACACACACACACACACACACACACACACACACACACACACACACACACACGGATTCCTCGTTACTATTTCATGGACGAAACAATAAAAAAAATTAACTGGTCCGCTTAAGGTCAAACGAAAGAACTAAAAACGTTTTTGGCGCTCGAAATATTTATTAATGTTATTGTGTTATGGATGGGATTTTTATGGATTGAAAATATAAATCGCTATTTATGCAGATTTTAATGGTGTTACATTTTCAAAAAAGTTCAAACATATTATTTTTGATGTTGATATTTTTTTTAAAATCGCTTCTGTCACAACAGCGAGACAATTGCGTGACGCGGTTATTTGAAATAGCTTTGCTTAATCGTTTCATTTTCCGTCAAAATGCTTTACTAGATGCCCATTAGTATACTCAGAACTTCAGGAAATCTCTGCAGGTGTACCTCAGGGTAGCGTCCTTGGACCTACCCTGTACTTGTTCTTTACAATTGACATACTTCAAGGAAAAGATACCGCAATAGCTACTTTTGCAGATGATACTTCTATTATGGCATCAGCGGACATGTTAGAAGAAGCTACTGAGAAACTAAAAGATACCCTTGACAAGGTTAGTGCTTGGACAAAGAAATAGCGCATAGAGTTAAACGAGTTTAAACGTGTAAACTTTACAAACAAAAGAATTAATGCAGTGCCTGTGTTTCTTAACTGTAAAATAATTCCTTGTAGGAATGAAGTGAAGTACCTTGGCATGCCATTGGACACTAGGTTAAACTGGAAGGTACACGTTAAAAAGAAGAAAAAAGAACTTGATGTTAGGTATAGAAAAATGTACTGGCTCCTCGGTAGAAGATCAGAATTAGACACAATAAACTGCTCCTGTATAAACAAGTGCTAAGAACGGTGTGGACGTACGTTTTGTAGTTATGGAGCTGCACCAAGGTGCCCAACATTAAAATTATTGCAATTAGAACAAATTATTGCGGACAGCTATTGGCGCACCATGGTACATCAGCGCACCGTGGAACAAAAATATTCACAGAGATCTTCAAACAGAAACTGTTGAAGTAGTGATAAGATCTACTGCGGCTAGACACAAGAAGAGACTTCTAAACCATGTCAACACAGAGATGCAGAAACTCAATGGCAGTGACATTGTGAGGAGGCTTAAAAGAAAGAAGCCGTTGGACTTATTATAGAAATGAAGTTATTTAGTGAAATCTTTTTTCTTAATATTATTGCATTTCAATGAATACTACTAGATAAGTTTATTTTCAGTTGTACAATAAAAAAAAAATGCCCATCAGTAATAATACAAAATAAAAGTGCGGAAACTACGGAGAGTTTGAAAAAATTGAAAATAAGTGACCCTCATAATCTAAAATTACTACTGCGCGAAATTAGCTAACATATTACCTTAATAACCTTACTAAACTAACACGGTTTTGCATGAAAGTAGTGAAATCTTGCATAATAGTTGCCACCTTTGAATTAAAATTAAAGTCCGGTTAAATATCCCACGAAGTGTTTTTTTTAATTCGTGGGGTTGGTGTGTCGATTACGCCATCTTTCGACCATATTTTTAAGTGCACAATCCCGAGAGTAACCGGGTGGTTAATACTTGTGATAACTTGAATGAAAACTACCTCGGTATTCATAACAAGGTGACTTTTGCGTAGTAATTGTAAGGAGGAAATGTGAAGGGCAATAAAATAGTTCCGTTTAAAATTGCATAAAATCGTAACTTATCTCAAGAAATGTAATCTTCCGCGTGGGAATATCACTTAATTGAATAATAAGGTAGGCTACATGTAAAATATTTTTACATGTAAAAATAATAAAAGAAAAAATGTGTAAGAATCATTAACTTTTTAAAAGGCATGAATTATCACAAATATCATAATTTCCATGCCTAAACTCGGCCTTTCATATTTTATTTTCGCATACTTACTACCCGTTTTGAAAAAAAACGTCTTTTAAACCGTTGCATAAAGAAAACAAAATGCAGAGAATCAGCAAAACACCAAAGCTTTTTTTAAACAGATAATACAAGACTTTGTGCAGCCGTGTGTGTTACAAGGGTGTATCCATTTTGCCTAACCTGCGCCCTGATTTTCTAATTCGATCTGCAATGAGAACAATTTAGTTTAAATTCAAATATATGTTATAGCTCATGTTAAAATAATACTGTAGATGCCTATATTACAATCTCATTTTGCAGCTTTCTCCTTCCTACACACACACGAGCGCGCTCGCGCACTGAAAACTAAGCGAATTAAACGGTCTTTAAAAAATTTAGTACTGCATGTTTTGCCTTATTTTTTTCATTAACTTCATGTGATTTTTAAAAAACATTAATTTTGCTTTACAAAAAGCCCTTAAAAATGAAAACAAACTCAGCTCTAACGAATTTTATCAATATAGGACGCTTTATGATTTCGTTTTTATCTAATGGGTATTATCAAGTTTAGAGAAGTTTACTTTATGATATTGTCGTTTGTGTTCATACTGGGCACAGAAAATGTTGTCAGAAGCGCATAAAACCAAAGTTTAGTCAGTGCGTTAACTTTCCTTGAATGATACTTGGGTGGCTTGTACTATACCGGAACCATTGTAACAACACATAGAATAGTGGTGAAACTTTGAATATATCAAATTTAATCCTTTAATAAGCACAAAAAACTTTATTAAAATACCGCCCTTATTTCTGCTAAGAATGTGTTAAATACAGTGGCCCACTTTATTGAACAGCTTTGCTAATTTAAATTTGTTTGCGCGTTTGGACTACCTGCGTTATAAAAAAATGTGTTACTTTGTCGTTAAATTGACATATCTAGGAAAACTGGAAATTTTTACTCAAGTCAATCACTGCCATACATGCTGGTAAGTGACATACATGTTTAACTCGTATTAGAAAAAAGTGTAGACGTTTTTAGCAAATTTCCATTGCAAAATCAGCTCTAGGGCGGCCATTATGGTAATTCCCAAACACAAGTCTTTGAAATGAGCACAGATCGTGACCTCTAGATCACTTATTGAGTATTGTTGAAAATTGTATACAAATTGTATAAAAAAACATACATTGAGCACTTCACATTGGCAATTTTAGTCCGATTTGATACAATCGTGGCACAAAAATAGATTTTTGTAATAGATATTTAGGTATATAAACGTCTTTATTAATGCAACACAACACAATACAATGCAATACTTTATTAATGAAACACTACAATAATACAAATATATTTTACAATATAAAAAGACACAACTATTCCCTATAGCCTTCAGGGGAGTCGCCTTTCAAAACTTAATAAATTATACTGGAAAAAAAAATATTTTTTCTTTTTTTTGTACAGATGTACTAAACCTCAGTCATAATAAAATTATACAAAATTAAAAAAAAACAATCATTTTTTTATAAAGTTTAATTCTTAAAAATTATGAACAATAACAGTTTTATTGTTTTTAAATTAATAATTCCATTCACTCACTACACCATATCTGTATTGCCAAGCATGTTATTGAGTGAATTCCAGTCTTTGCTATTCAAGAAGTCGATAACTTCACCTCTATTCAGCAAGTCTGACTTCAACCATCCTCTTCTCAATTCAGTTAAATTGTTCAGTTCGCAAAAAAATAGAACAAATTTTCTATTTTTCTAAGTTAAACAGGGAGAATTGTAAATCAGTACTTTTAAACGGTCTGACATTACGTTTCATTAAGTCATCTCTTACTTTCACCTTTACCTCCTGCACTTCTCCAACATGTCCGCAGGTAATTATTATTAATTGAATATAATTTTTAATTCCCCGTATAGTTCAATTCTTGACGAGTTCTTAATACTATTATTTTGGTAATCGCTTGTACCGTTAACACAGTTAAACAGTTTCAATATGGGAGCAATTTAAAATCTTTAAAAATGTATAACTTGTTTTTACGTCTTCGAAAATCTGATTTAACCATCGCAATAAACGATAAAAACTGCAGAAATTAGCATTTTAAATTTTAAAAATCCGTCGAAATTATGAAATTGACTTTTTGTTAGTATCTGTAATACTGGCATTTCCAATGCAATTTTGAAGTTTAATTTACGTGGAATCAAAATTTGAAAAAAGGGCAAAAGAAATATTTTGGGAAATCTCCCAAAATCAATGTAAACGAGACAGTTTTGAAATGAAAGAAAGTATAGGTGCATACAGGATCTTAAGATCACGCAGGGCTTATTGACGCATCTCAGCTGTACATGCATGCGTGCACATTTCATTGCCTGCGTGACATATCGGTCGTTAAGCTCGCGTGTCGAGTGCACGTGATTGTGTGTTCGACAATATTACTTTAGCCTTAATCAAAGCATGGTCATACGTATTATTTACTGTTTAAAATAATTGCGGTAAACTCGCTATTACGTTGACGTAGCGAAAATCAATTTCCCGATAAATGTGTGTTGAAGTACTTTTATAGGGGCTAAATGCGTTTTAGAAAGAACCAGTCGACAGATTTTTATTAATTTTTCATTAAACGTGAATTTTTATCAATTTAAATATGCAACGTTGATTTTTTTTCTCGTTAGATTGATTCCGGATCACGCTCAGCAGTGTCTGCATTAAAGGCTTCGTCCAGGAGACAAACATTAAGGAAGGCTTTTGACTCAAACGTAAGTGGACTCGATGAGAAAATCAGTACCAGATTTTTCTCATCCACGTAAAGTCATCATAACTACAAGGGGCTTTCCGATAAAAAGTAAAATATCTACGGGGTTAGTACTTCGAATCCTATAGCCTATATAAAATGAGTAATGTCAACTACAAGACTTCGCTTTTCTAAATAACCCTATTTTAAGTAGAATATTGTAAGCACCCGCTAAGAGCTGAGCAATTTATTTATGCAAAATTCGAGTGGTCAATATTCTCGAGCGGAAGGGTTCGGGTGCTCAATATTCTCGAGCTTAAGAATTTGGGTGCTCATTATTTTCGAGCGTAAGGATTCGGGTACTAAATATTCTCGAGCCGTCCGGATTCGAATGATCAATATTCTCGAGGATAAGAATTCGGATTCTCGATATTCTCGAGTGTAACCCTTCCCGTGAACTCTAGCGTCCGCTTCGGTAAACACTGCTGTAAATGAACCACGATCGGCAATTGAGCCGGGTATGTAACATGTGATTACTCGACTTCCGGTCTAATGCGGAAGTAAGGTTTAGCACGTGGCAACCGTAGTTCCTAGGCTATTGTCCACCCCACGGTCCGTCAAGTTACCAGGTATTAAATGTTCAGTCTGTTAATAAAATTGTGTAAGTACGAGGCACAAACTTTTTCACATTGGAAGTACTTTTTTAACTGTACTGTCCTCTCTCTTTAATAAGTAACCTATCCTCCCTTATTTCAAACCTGGTTACTGGCTTGAAATTTTTAACGAAATACCTGAGTCTTGAGGTTTCAACTTAAAACCTAATATGCAATCTCAGTCACTGTGCGTGAGTCTATTTGACAGGTTCAATATATTGTCTAAAAATTTAACAATTGTTTTTTTATGGTGCACGCTTATTGATTTTGATAGAAAAAGGCGTTGGAGGTGAAATATGCGCGGCACGCAGTTGTCTCGGTGTCGTGATGGAAGCTGTTGAACAAATTTGACTGGTTAACGAACTTCCTAACCTACTACTACTACTACTACTACAAACACACACACACACACACACTTTTAACGAACTCTGAATAAGGGTGGTCAGAATAGTGCTCATTTAAAAATCCCGGGTCTGGGTTTTACATGATGGCTAATTCAATAGCTCATTTTCATATAGAAATTCGTTAAAAATGTGAGTTACAGAGCTGGTGTTAATTTCTAGACCAGGAAGTTTGAGTTGGGCTTTTGCTTCTGCCATTTTGTGTATTGTTATGGTGAATTGTTTTATATTTGAAATTAAAATAAGCGTTTGAATTATTTGTTTTTATTTTATTGAATAATTTTGACGAAAACAAATTCGACCTTGAGTGTTATAAAGTGTTAATTTATATAAAATAGACCGAAAATTATATCTTTTAAAAAGATAATTGGCATATTATTATGTGTTGCATTAAGTTAAATATAATGTAGATTCACTTTAAAATTCATTCGCAATAATACATAGATTGTTGTTGATAATTTACATTTCTGTGGATATTATTATTATTAATCATGTATATATATATATATATATATATATATATATATATATATATATATATATTGATTATATATACATGTATATATATATAAACGTTTACGTTCGCAATATCAGCCCAAATTGCTTAAAACGTGGTAAAAAATCGATTTTCGTAATAGATTAAACAAGTTCGTTAACCAGCCAAATTCGTTCAAAAATTTCAAAATGACGTCTACTTTAAATTTTTCAAAAGTAATAACTTTTTGTCTGAACTGTTCTTGAAAATCTTATTTCACCATTGTAATCAGCGTTAAAAACTGCATAAATCAACATTTTGAATTTTCGAAATTCTTTAAAATTAAGGAATTTCATTTGTCGTCGGTCAGTGATCATTTTCGTATATTAATTGCAATTTAGAACTTTAAATGTATACAGATTTTAATTCAATTAAGTTATGATGGAGAAATGAGAATTTCAAAAAAGAGTGAAATAAGGGAAAATTCTCTTGGAAATTCGCTTTTATCACGTAAGTCAGACGGCTGTGTGCAAAGATTATTGCATGTTATTTTTTACATTCATAGTATTTATTACATCGTTTTCATATTACAACAATAGACCAAGTTGTAATATGTTGGTTATAGGACTGGTTACGTTATATTACTGAAAGTTTTGAGTTATATTGTTGAAAGTTTTGAAACTTCAGATAAAATTATCGCCACCGCATCTCTCGAGATAGGAAGCGTTTTATCGCCGGACGTTCATAAACGGAAGCTACTTTGTAACATGGGTACACTGAAATTACAGTGAAACCTTGTAACATATCAAATTATTTGCAGAAGGAGAAAAAGTTTTAATACAAAAATTGGTAAGAGTTAAAAGCTGAAAACCTTACAAAAAATATGCCACAATTTTTTCCAAAAAGTTAACAAATATTTTTGTCAATTTGTTTCTGTACCTATTTAATAGTTGTATGAGATATTTTGAAACGTAAATTAAATCTTAAAATGTCTCTACTTTCAGTAATGGGGTGTTTGCTGACCGAGGGAATGGGATGTTGTCTCTGAACTCTACCGTTCGGCATTTGGTTTTATGGGTTTGTTACGCAGTTTTGGTTAAACACATTGACCGATTGTTTTAAAATTTAGTAAGAAGATACTTTATATAATGCCCAAATGACATATGTGTAAGATTCCTTTCCACTAACTTTCGTTTCAAGATGGCGGCCTCTGATTTATAACAACGGTTGTACGCAGTTTTGGTCAAACGCTTTGCCCGGTTGTTTTGAAATTTAGTACGAAGATACCTTATATAAAGCCCGAACGACGTATGTGTAAGATTTATTTTAATTCAGTTTCGTTTCAATATGGCGGCCTCTGATTTACAATAATGATTTACGCAGTTTTAGTCTAATTTATTGGCTGACTGATTTTAAATTAAGTATGAATGTATCATATATAAAGTCTGAAAGACGTATGTATAAGATTTTTTCCATTCACTTCTATTTCAAGATGGCGGTTTCTGATTTAATGATGAAACTGGCCTCTAATACTGGCTGAACAGAAAAATTTATCCGCTTTATGGAAAAAGAGCATACAATTCCCAATAAAGTTAGTCCAGTTACATTTTTCATAAACATTACGGTTACGGGGTAAATTGGCGAAAAGTTTACTAGCGTTGTAGTTAAGCTCTCTATATATTTATTAGGAGTATACTGCGAGGTCTACTGTTCTTTGAACTACTTGTCATACGAACTGGCGCCTTCCTAAAGATTCAAAGCATTGCAAGGCGGGAAGCGGAAACACTTACTTGATTAAGGACCTAATGGCGGATGCCACTCATGATCCTTTGCAGTCAACACGTGCTGAAACCATATTAACGTGTCCCTCTCCACAATTCACAAACATCATGACACCAATCCGAATTGTTTACAACATTTTGAGTGTAATATAGTGTTACCATTCACTCCAAACTGATACTCTATGATTTGGGTTACGTTGTTCTTTTGAAAAATTACGTAAAGTATTTCAAATAGCTTATCAAAGAGCAGAAAAACTGTACTCTATAAATTTATTTTTAGAGAAAAAGAAATTTGTATATACTTCATAGTATATATATATATATATATATATATATATATATATATATATATATATATATATATATATATATATATATATATTTATATATACTTCATAGAGATGAAGTATATATGTAATATTGAGCTAGTACTAAAATCCAACTTCGATAAACACGATTTTATTTTAAAAACATTTTTATTGTAATGGATTTCTCACTTTAAAAAATATTTTTGCTAAAAAAGCCAACTAAATTTTTATTTAAATTATTTTAAATGTAGTTTTTCAATACCGACACAAGACGTAGTTCTGCAAAAATTCCATTTTGACGACTTTTTGAAAAAGTTGTAAAATCGGAAGTAGCCTATAATTTCTATAAAGTCTAATTTTGCAAAATCGGTTCCACATATTTTTCTCAAATTTTGATCAATACGGAAATTTATAACTTAGATCAGTTCACTAAATTTTAAACTGGGAGAAATCCCAAACTGATTTGACATAAAGAAATATGCAGCTGAAGCAAGTCCAGATAGAGTGTTTTTATATAAACGGGCAGAATGATAATATGTGATACCAAATATCGTAATATATGCGACACCGGTTCGAAGAAATGACTGAGGATTTGCCCGGAAGGCTCCAACGTCATTCACACAGAAGGAGGATAAAAAGAAGAAAAAGAAGATATTAGTCCGAATATATCAAACTTGATAATAGTAAATTTTTAGCGGATTTCCACGGTAAAATGGAAAATATTGAAGCAGCCAGAATGTTGTGTGTGCGTGTGTGCGTGTGTGCGTGCGTGCGCGCGCGTGTGCGTGCGTGTGTGTGTGTGTGCGTGCGTGTGTGTGTGTGTGTGTGTGTGTGTGTGTGTGTGTGTGTGTGTGTGTGTTGTCACGCTCATGTTGGCAATTATAGTACGATTTGATTCAAACGACACGAAAATCGATTTTGCTAATAGCTTGGTTAAGTTTGTTAACAGGTGAAACACTCTCAAGGGTTTCAAAATGGCGGGCACTTCAAACATTTAAAAATTCTTTACCTTTTTGTCTTATATTTTTTTTACATCTGATTTCAACTCCGCAATCAGCGTTAAAAACTGCGTAAATAAACGTTTTGAATTTTCAAAATCCGTTGAAATGACCAAAAAATAATTTGAAGACGGTTAAGGTACCTTATGCCTATTTTCATTGCAATTTAAAATTTTAAAATAATAACAATGCTGATTAAGATGGTAAGATCAAAATTTCAAAAGGGTGTAGTATAAAAAAAATACTTTTGGAAATTCACTTCCATCACTTCAACGAGACAGTTGAGTGCCGCTGTTGTTTATTTACTCCTGATCCATAATTTTTTAAATTAAAAATTCGGGATTACTTAAGTTACATATTTTTTCATGATCCGATTAAATTTTTTTTAAAATTAGAGTGTTTTCACAGATTTTGTAATTTTGTAAATAACCCAAAGCTGATTTGTGGATTAGCGACTTTTGTTTGAAAACATGTTGAAAACCGTTAGAACCGATTTTTAAGAAAGTAAACTACAAAAAACCAAACAAAGCCCATTTAGGTTGTTTTATTTTAGTTTTTTCGAATAACTCTTCAACTAAACAGTAGATTTGTATTATTTCATTATACTTCATATATGTCTATACTTTTAAACAAACTCTAATGAACCGATTTTGAGAAATTACGCTAATTTTTTGACAATGGCTACCAAACTAAAATTGTTCTGGAAAACAAACCAATGTCAGAAAGTGTGTGCAATGTTCCTGCAGAAGTTATTTAAATAGTAACACAATATTTTATATTCTAATTTATTAATGTGTAGTATGCCCTATTCAAAAATTTCTGTTATTGAACCAAAAATAAAAATCATGTATTATATTTTCTCTACCTTTTTATTTTTATTGCGATAATATGTTCGAAAACTCTACAAATTAACATAGATAGTTTTTAACAACATATGCTATAACCTCTCAGGTGTTCAATGAAATCAGCTGATCGTTACAAATTAATATAAAACATCTGATCTTTTAACATAATTATCAAAATTTAATTAACGATTCATGTCATATATTTACATCGGTCAAATTTCTTCGTAGTTTCCGTAATGTAGTGATTATGAACTCATACGCGCAAGGTTCCCTGATCGATCCCGGGTGGGAAGAAAGGAAATTTTTAATTATAAATAACTTAATATGAAACTTGCGACGCTCAAATTGTACTATTATATATCAATGTTCATCTTAACAAGCGACGAGCAAAATCCATCACAACCAGCTCTAAAACACGTTACATGTTAAAACCGATATCAAATCAACGAACAATTCTTAATTTTGTGAAATAAACATTCTCGAAAAGAACCCGTAATGAAACCATAATTTTCATAGTTACAACTTGTATACTGTGCTGTAACTTCCTAATCAAGCTTCCTGATGCACGTGACACTATGACCACAATCACGATGACACGACCTATCAAGGACACTTGTACCCGTGTATGAAATCACCATTATAAATTACTATTATAAACAGCTGATTACTACGTTTATTGCACATCTACATGGCTTAAGAGTTGACGACGGTTAATTTGCTACAAGACTTCCTGGCGCCCCGTGTGTGTGTGTGTGTGTGTGTGTTTCAGTACGCTTGTAATCGCAAATTTGATCATATTTGGTTCAAACTTGGCATAAAAATCGATTCTAATAATTGTCTGGACAAGTTAGTGTTCAAGCGAAATCTCTTTAAGCCTAACCGTTTTAAAATGTCAGAAATTCCAAATAAATTTGTTGTCTTGGAAAATCTCTATAAATTTAGCATTGTAAATTTTCAACGTAATTTTTCAAAATAAAGTGATGCAGATTGTAACTACAATTCGACGATGAAATAAAACTTTAAAAAAATTGTATAATACAAAAATTACCGTGATGTCTCTTTTTTTTGAAAGTCGTTTTCGTCGCAATAGTTTGCAACGACTATTTAAGATGCATTGTCAATTCTTAACGTAACACACTCGTTATGGTGTTTTTTGATTTAAATTCCTTCCCTTATTATTGATTTTAAGATTTACTTCACATTTAAAAAAATGTGTCATCCCAACCATCAATTAAATTTCGTTACACTTAAAAATATCTCTACCCTGATCGCGAACCAAACATCCAGCTGTACTCGGCCGAAATACACATTTTAATTCAAACGGAAGGGGAAAATATGCAATTGAGGTACAGTTTTATAATGAGGTTGCCTAAATATAGGCCCACATAGAGAAAGTGAA
Source organism: Callitettix versicolor (assembly GCA_022606455.1). NCBI lineage: Eukaryota > Metazoa > Arthropoda > Insecta > Hemiptera > Cercopidae > Callitettix > Callitettix versicolor. The sequence goes on from CM040186.1 coordinate 74,355,140, forward strand.
ATGAGGCCATTTAAATATTTGTATAAATATTTAAATGACGTAAAAACACTACTTATGATTTTCTAATATTCAGTTGGTGCCTCCAAAAACAACAGTTCAAAAACTAACGACACAAAAAATAGCTTAATTTCTCAAAAAAATTTTCACTGGAGATTGATCATATTTGCATAATCATAACTCACGTATGTGTGCCAAATTTGATAGTCAGGATTCAGTTTTGTATTTTTATATTTCTTTAAACTTTAAATATTTCTCATTAAAATTATACTCACTTATTTGAGCTGTATCTTGAAACATTAATAAAATTTTAGAAAAATGTAATGAAAACTGATTTTTTAATTTTCCAATTTTCAAAAGCAACGGAAATCTTTAATTTTCCGATTTCCTCTACTAAATTGTGTTTTTCCTAAATTATTATTAGTAATTAAAATTATAATTTTAATAATTAATTTTGAAGATTGTAAAGTAAAACTTTATTGACAAAGACCAGCGAATATAGAATCTACAGATACCAATGTCACCAGGTAGTAATTTATTTGTATCTCTCTGCGGTACAAATAAAAGCTATCCAGCACTACCCCTACCTGAAGAGGCTTTATGTAACGTTGACGGGCGTTTAAAATGTTCTGTTCTGAAGTTTTTCAGGCAAGAAGTGTTGCCAACTGTTGTTATAAATAATAAGGCATGTTGGACAACAGTTAAAGCTTAGAGGAAAAATAAGTTATAGGACAGTAAGAAGTTCAGAGTAAAGAGGTCGTCACAGGACGACTAGTTGCCAGTGAAGAATTTCCGTACGAGAAGTTACTGGGCGCCTGCGAGGACAATGGGGTTGGGTTAATCATTGTAATATTTTAATATTTTCGGTAAAACATTCACATATTTTGTGAGAAGATAGTGTTCAATCTTTGATTGTGGCCTTGTAAAGGAATGGTTTAATTATAGCTTTGTGAGAAAATAGTTAGGTTATTGATCGCAGGGATAATAATATATTAAAAGGAAGCACTAATCTTATAATTTATTTGTATACTGAAACAGTGATGGGAAGTTGGTAAATAGAGGCGTTGGTCGAATTTGTTTAACATAACCTATTAATCTATATTCTCACTAGGTTATATATTAAAACATACCCTTATGAGGCTACAAACAAAGATGAACACTATCTTCTCACAATGTATTTGAGCATTTTACCGAAAATATTAAAATGACAACCAATCGTGACGACCTGACCTCTAGATTATTAACTTACTTTTCCCCCAAACTGTTGCCTTACATGTCATATTTATAACAACAGCCAGTATACGAGTATTAGCAGTTTCGTAATTTTGCTGAGTCTGACAAGAGTGTTTACTGTTTGGCTGTACTATTTACAGTATTCCACAATAATTATTAAAATTAAAATTTAAATTCCTAACAGTATAAAGTTATAATCGAGCTACGTAAAATTTGTGTAACTAACAAGCACAATGTGGCAACGCTGCAAAATGGGTCACACGCCTAATTCGGTGCTCGCTACTATTGTGCCATATTTCATAAAAATCTGACAATTAATATAAACACAAAATCACTTAAAATCAACTGTTTTCGTTCTGAAATCGTATGCATTTAAACATCAAAAGTTAAATATTTCCAATATACTTCGTATAGTTGAAAAAGTGGAAGGTTTGTATAAACAACGTTAAATAATACATAATATATATTTACGTGTCTACTGACATTTTATAGTCTTTCTTTACAATCTTGACTAAACTACAGTTTTCATCGTTCAAACTGAGCCGCATCGTACCCGTAGCAAATATTTTTGTAAACTGTTAGCGACGTGTAAATAGCGTCCACCCGATTGTGCCTCGGGTGTATTTCTTGGCATTTGTAAACGGCACGTCAATCATGCGTGAATAATAAATGAGAAGTCAGCCAAGAAATAAAGTCAATAAATGGAGTTCAAAACGATTATTGGAGAGGGGACGAAGAGGGTGGTATATGGGGGGGAGGTAATTGTATATAATAAATTATTTAATAAAAGCTATTCTGCGATATCCTGTGTTGACAGAAAATATTTTCTGTACTTGTTTGATCGTGTTGGAAAAAATAAAATATAAAAAAAGAGTATACGTTAAGATCTTGACATCCCGCAACCAGAGGAGATTAAAGATGTTTAAAAAATATATATGTCATTATAAAAAAAAAACTAATGACGTCATCACATGACCTAAGCAGATATACCAACTTATGGTTTTATAAATACTTTCCATAAATTTGGAATACTCCCCTCCCCGATAAGAAAAAAATGTATGTTTCTTTAGAAATTCCCAAAACCGATTACTTTTCTACAAGTAGTGAACAAAATGTATCTAGATTGCGAATCTCAATCATGATGGATGTTTCGAGAGACCAGATTATATATATATATCACTAAAAAGTCAAGTAAGTGACGATTTCTACAAAGTTCGACAAAGGTAATTTAGTTTATTCATATCTATTGTTAATTTTCCAAAGCCTTTTTCTAGCAAAATACCAAAAACCGGTTCCAACGATTTTGATCAAATTTTTGTTCAAATTCCGGTAAACTTCAACGCTGATTACAACGGTGAAATCAAATTTTAAAAAGATAAAACATTACGAAATTCTAAATTTTTCACTTTGAATTTCATTTTAAAACGATTTCAAGATGGATTTAGGAGTAACACGAAATAGGATAAAACAGGATTTCGCAATACGTTACGATAGTTGAACGAAAAAGAGGGATATTTCTGCTGATGTTGTTAACAAAGTATTTTTTATCGATCTTAAATATCAGCTGATCTTATTATTTGAAACCGGTAACAAAGAGATGAGAACAGGTGATAAATTGGAAGTAAAGTGGGCTGTATAGTACTTGAATATAGGGAAATATAAACGATTTTTATACTTTATCAATCAAAACTGACAATTCCGTATTTTAAGCCACAAGAACGAAATTAGGTACGGGACTGTGTAGACATATTACTAAATATCCTTTGGAAAATTGGAACTGAAAAATGTAATGAAAACCGTTCGGGGAGCTAGATTATTCTGTCACGATATAAAATTAGAAAATAAAAATTTGTTTATTAGTTCTATGAACAGTAGATCTCGTAGGTCTCTTAATTAACATAGAGAGAATATTAATTCTTTTATGTTGATACGCAGTATTAATATATTAACACAAGGTCACGACAGCGCTCCTAACCTTTTTCGACAATTTTAACCGTAATATTTACTAAAACTTCACGTGACCAACTTTATGGAAAATTTTGGGCTCTTTCTCCATGAAGCGGTCGAAATTATAATAGGTCTTGCTGGTTAGCCAGTATTAGAGGAAATAATCAACAGCTACATTTTCAACATTAAATCAGAGTCTGCCATCTTGAAAAAGAAGTAAGTTGGAAAAAATTCATACATACGTCTTTCAGGCATTACGTAAGGAATATTCGTACCAAATTTGAAAACAATCGGTCAATGCGTTTGGCCAAAACTGCCTACACTTTACATTGAAAATCAAATACCGCCATTTTGAAACAGAAGCAAATAAGAAAAAATGATACACATACGTCATTTGAGCTTTATATAAGATATTTTTGTAGAAAATTTCAAAACAATCGGTTAGTGCGTTTGGCTAAAACTGCGTACACTCTACACTGAAAATCAGAGACCGCTATTTTGAAACGGAAGTGAATACAAAAAATCTTACAAATACAATGTACAGGCTTTATAAAAGGTAACTTCGAACCATATTTCAAAACAATCGGTTAATATTTCTTCTATTATTCGTGAACCGTTTCATAAATGAAATTATTTAAAGCAGTTTTGTAAATATAAATTATAATAGTTTTATAAAATATATTTGCACCGATGCGGCTTGCTAAAACACCCCTTCAGATGTCGTAAAAATACAATTTTGTGTTAATATAATTTAAACTTGGCACGAAAATTGTTTTTGTAATAGCTTGAAATAATTATCACCCAGCAGAAATCATTCCACAGTTTCAAAAATTGTCATTCAATTCTTATGAATACACTATTAAATTTCAAATTATATTGATAATTTTGAGTTCTGATTCATGAAATTTTATGCAATTTATGCAATTTAACTGTGAATTTTTTTTAAAATGTTACCAAAAAAATTTTTTACGTTAAGCTATTAATTGTTGCTAGTTTTTGGAAATTCGCTTTTATCACGCCCAACTGCGTCATTCGATTATTCAGAATGAAAATAAAAAAATTGGATCTGAGTTGTAAATTTGTGTAAAAAACAAAAGGCCAATCGCAAATGCATTTATTTATAGATGTTTGACAATAATTATTACCGTCAGTTTTGATAACTTTTTAATAACTTTTTCATAGCAGTTTTTGATTAATGTTCACAGAAATCAGTTTGGCAAAAAATTTTATGCGAAAAACAAATCTTAATATTGTCGTAAAATAGTTATTGTTTCTACATGTCAGAAACACGTAAAATGTTATCTTGATAACTTGTGTTCATTGCATAACGGCACGTTCAAATAACGACGCAAATTTATAGTGTAGCAGAACAAACATTCAATAATGTCAAAACGGTAAAAGATTTGAGAAGAATACATTTTTCTATTTTGAACCGCAAAGCGGGCAGGGATGCAATGATGTTATTAGAAAGTGAACATTAACTTAATTCAAACGTTTCGCGAATAAATCAAAAAAGGTTTTGTAAGGAACTACACTCGTCACGAACTCAATAATTTTAAATTTACTACTCCTGGCTCAATAGTTAAATTGGAACTTGCAAAGTTCGAGCAAACAGTTGATTTTTTTCAAATTTAATAAATTTCAGTTACTTGGATATTAGATTTTTGTTTGTTCGTTGGTATCAAGTACTTTTGAACTAACCTTTATTAAAATCCTTTGAATCATTAAAGAAATTATAATTTGTGTTTTTATCGTTAGTTATCAATAAAAGATGGATGTATCCACTAAAAGACTATACGAAATATATAAAAAATATTTTAGTTTATTCAAATTTTGTTATGTGCTTAAACAAAAGATGATTTGGACAATCAGCTTATCTTCGAATTTCGCTCAAATAATATGAAACGTTTTAAAATACCAGAATAGAATGGAAAAAAATAATCCAGACAATCGTTGTGTTTGTAATTTTCCCGATTCACTTTCGAACTGTAAATTTTTTTGCAAATCTGGTTTCACTGAATTTATCTATAAATCGTTATAATTTGATCACAATCTAATGAGTCAATTTTGGAAAATTATGACTTTTTCATTATATAAACCAATTAACATCAACCCAAACCTATCACCCATCCATCATCACCCATCCAAAACCACCTAGCGGACTACAATGAAACTTGGCAAACAGTTTCCTCAAAGGTCTTAGAAGCTAGCTAAGAAATGATTTTAAAGGGTTCCACATTTAAAGGGTTAACAAAGGTACCTTTTTCTTCATATATCTCCAGATCCAAATAACGTTGAGTTCAAATTTCGTACACATATTTATCTTATGTTTTAGAAGTGCACAAAGAAGGGAGTTTCGTAGTTTTACCACTTGAACTTGGGTTGAATAAAAAGAACTTTACAATTTATCTTTATATTTTTAGATCTAAAAGAAAGGAGATCTGAAATTTCATAAACAGTATTTTTTAAGTTTAAAATTTGCCCCAAAAATCTTTTTCAAATTTTTTACCCCTAAATCTTTAAAATGGAAAAAATTTCACATTTCATCTTTGTATCTCTACATCCAAACAAACTAGAGCTGAACTTTTACATGCATGTTTATCCTAAGCTTTAGAGGTGCTAAAAAAAGGAATTTCCCCAAACAGATTAAAAGTGGGTAAAAGCAATATTTACGATTTTCTCTGTATTTCCAGATTTAAAAGGCATAGAAAGTTGAAATGTATTATTCAGACTTATCCGAGGCTTTGAAGTTTAAAAATTTTTTCCAAAATTCTACCCCCTAAAGAGTTAAAAAAAACTTTATATTTTAGAACTTTATATTATAGAAGAACAAAGAGTAAAAATGAACTTTATATTTTATCTGTATTTTTATCTCCAGACGACAAAGACTTGGCGAGCTGATATTTCATGTACAGATTTAGTGTAAGTTTTGAAAATGTACAAAAAACGTTTTTCAATAATTCCACTCCTGAACAGTTAAAATGGGGTAACTTTATATTTTATCTTTGTATCAAAAAGACACACACAACTGAAATTTCGCATACAGGTTTATGTTTGGATTTGACGACGCTTAAAGAAAGTGTTTTCCAAAAAAATCACCCCTTAAGAGTTAAAAAAAGGTAAAAACTAACTTTACATTATATTTCTGTATCTCTAGGTTAAAAAAAAACAACATAGAAAGGTAAAATTTGATACTCATATTTATCGTAGGCTTTAACGGTGGACAATGACATTTTTTTTCAAAATTCCACCCAAAATGCGTTTTAAATGGGGTATTTTAAAAATTTGATTTGCGGGCGTTATAATTTTGTTTAATCCCTCTGGGGTCCTAAAAGAAATAATTTTAAAAATTTCAAAACTTAGTTTCAAATAAGAGTTAAAGTGTATAAACTCATTGTAATGCTTCTATATCTATATATTAAATCCTGCCTGACTGATCCGTAACCAACATAGCTACATAATATAACTGGAGATTTGAATTAAGGATACCTTCATTCTATTACTTTAGCACCCACTAAGAAAAGATTTTCTAGGGGTATAGAAGTTTGTATTGTAAAAATATTTTTTTGGCAGGATTTCCCGAAAACTAAATATAAATACTCTAAAATACAAATAATGTCTATAGACTCTCAAGTGAAAACCTCTGAAACTGTAAATATGAAATTAGTCTACTTTAAAGTTTCATTCGTCCTTTTCGAAACAAAATGGCGAACTCAAAATACCTGATTTATTTTAAAACAGGGTATTTCCAGCAGCAAAACGGGTCGACCAACCGACAATTTAACTCTGTAAAATTTCAGATTTCTGGTACAATATCTTAATGCAACGGGTATTGGTGGGTATTAACGGCTTTACCCCAACAATCAGACTTATTTTGTCTGAAAAATGTCTATATTCTATTAGTAACAATAACTTGGTTTTTATTAATAAAAGCTTCCCTCTTAAACATACAAACTTACTATAGTTTAAAGAAAAACAAAAAACATTAAACATTAAAAACATAAAAAGGTTTATGTCAATTTTCAAATTAATCAACTGTAATTTTTATTTCCTGAAAAATACCGTAGTATAGCTCGAGTACACAGCTAGTCCATTATATAAAAATTTAACAGTGCCAACACAATATCTGCTTTTTGAAATTATTTTCTTTGTAATGTTTACAGCACTGAAAATTAACCATAAAACTAGTTGGCTTTAAATACACTGACAACAGTCTTGTTTATTTACAAACACACTTACAGGTTGTGTAAATCACTTCATATATTGTGCACTAATATAAACATTTCGTAAACTAATGCTACAGTATCGATTAAATAACTTATTTATTTAAGAAAATATGCTTAAATGTGTAAAACCTTGCCTTACTTGTGTTTCTGTGTGTATCCAAAGCTAACACTCAGTAGGAGGGTTGAGTATTGACTGCATGCCTCACTGGCTGGACCAAGAACCACTAGGGGATCCTGCTGTATCGAGCAACAACACGCTTGCGCAATACAGATGCGTCACGGCGCTAACTTTACTCTTCATTAGCACAAACTGTTTTGCACTTTCACTCAAAACCAAGAAACTTGATAATATTGTTACACATGTAAATACTGCTCAATGGCCTCATGTCCCATAATACTACTAATAATAGGCCTATAATAAGACTAACATAGTTAAAATTAAAACAATTTTTTAGCGAATTTTAATAAGAAAATGAGCTATTGGGGCGGCAACAATGATAACAAGTAGACCTTGAAATGAACGTCGATCCTGACTTCTAAATCACTTTTGCAGGGCGATAGCACACACACACACACACACACACACACTTGATAGCGCGCGCGCGCGCGCGTGTGTGTAAAATGTTTAATACTCGAGTGTGTGTTAGCAATGTCATGTTTATAATTTTGGCCTAATTTGATTCAAGCTTGTCACATATATTAATTTTGCTAACAGCTCGGACAAGCACCGTTATCCAGTAAAATTCGATCAACAACTTCAAAATGACGGTCATTCCAAATATTAAGAAACACGTAATTTTTTATCTGAAGTTTTTTATTCAAATTTTGTCTGAAATAAAATTAATTACGACCCACAGTATTGTCTGATAATTAAAAAAACAATGTTTTTGACACGTCAATGCTGTTTGAACAACAATGGTTTTTAGCGCAACAATGCTGTTTGAACAAAACTTCTTTTAAACAAAACAATGCTTTCTGACGCAATATTATTGTTTGAACAACAATGCTTTTTGATACAACAATCTTACTTGAATAATAATGTTTAAAGCATACTGTTTGAACAACAATGCTGCCTGAATAACAATATTACCCAAACAAAAATGATTCCTCAAAACAAAACAAAGATTGAAGAGTCGATAATGACAGCCAAATTGAATACTGTTAATTTTTGAAATTCGTTTCCATCACGCAACCGAGACAGATGCGTGCGGCAATTACTTTGAAAGTTTGCCACATGTCGTCATGCGATGCTATCACACTTCTAATCATGTCGCAAAGTACATTTGTTAACTAACAGTGTAGCATGAATACTGAATGACATCACTGTTATTGAACAAATGTATTATTAAACCATTATTAGCATGCGGAATAAAAGAAAAGTCAACACGCTTAATTAAAATAGTAAATTGCACAGACTTTCTCACAAATTAAGCGTGTTTCAAACTAAACACTTAAAATGAAATAAAATGTACATGTGATATTTCCTTCAGTATCAGATGATATTAACGAAAATATGATAATCGGTCTATATTTTATCAGTTTATCTCGAACTAACTGCGCATTCGTATTCATTATTGATAGTCAGGCACTTGCGGGTTCTATAAATCAGTCCGAGCTGGTCTGGGACCTCGACGCTCTGTCCCTGGGTAATCGGGTCCTTCACTGGATTCCGGGGCATAGGGAAGTTGAGGTTAATGAAGAGGTAGACCAACTGTTTGGACTTGGATCTGCATCTGAGTTTATCAGACCTGAGCCGGTTTTAGTGATTTATCTATCGTTGGCCAGGTCTGCTATTAATAGGTGGATTACAAATCAACACCAGGTAAGATGGGATTCATGGACATTTCCATAGTAAACGTCTCTTAAGCAAATTTCCTTTTGGAAGACTCAAAGAGGCAGCAGATGTCCTGGACAGAGCACAACTCAGAAGGATCATGGAGCTCATAACAGGGCACTGTGGTCTGAGGGTGCACATGAACAGGATAAGTATGTACCATGGATAGTATGTGTAGGTGCAGGAAAGAGATTGTGATTCAAGATTGTGAGGCTCTTGCTAGTAGGAGGCCAGGGGTTTTTGGTTTCCAAGACCCTAGGGATCTTCAGCAGAGTGAGCTGGTCAGTGGGTTGCTGGAAGTTATTAAGGGCACTAATCTGCTAATCTAGATATTTTAAAGAGGTTTACACAATTTTGAAAATGTTCAATCTGGATTAGGCGTCTACATCACGTAAGTAGTATATAGTTTCTGCCTATGCTCAGTCAGTAACAAAATGCAAACTCCAGCTCGCAATCCAGAACCAAACACATGTTCACCTGGAAGTACTAGTAGCTTTTTGAAATGATAAACTTACGACAATGTACTCGAGAGAGAAAGCCTAGAGCATATAATTCTTGAGTGATAAGTCAGTTTGCAGATGCATTTTCAAAATAACAACTCAGTTTTTTTTGTTTTGTTATTTTAAGGCGAAAAGAACATTGAGGCTATTATCACCTCCCTAAATGTAAGTGTGAGTGTGAAGTGTTTGTAGTGTTGTAAATGTAAGTGTGTATTAGATTCGGTTACCGTAAGGGACGTCTAAATCCTCTCAGTAAGTGCAGCTAGTCTGCAACTCCTCATGCGGGGACAATAACAATTCAGTTTATCCCAAACTAGTCGGCAACTAAGATGGTCCGTCACAGCTGAGACAAACCACACTGGAAAGAACTGAAACTAAAAGTAAATGTTTTTTTGCAAATGTATACGATGGGTTACACAATCCGGAAAATCAGCGGATTGGATGTCTACATCCAAAGTCTACAATCCAAAGTGTCTACATCCCGCAAGTAGTATATAGTTTCTACCTCTCCTCAGTCAGTAACTCTAAATGGAGACTGAATGTTTGGCCATTCTTACTGAAAGCAAATTACCCAAAGAACAGATTCTCATTATCACAGACCAAAAAATCAGTTTTCTTTGTAATAATTTTGTATAAACCATCTTCTCCTCAGTCAGTAATGGATAGAAAATTCTGTCTCTAAATGGAGACAGAAAATTCAGCCATTCGTGCTGCTCTCCAACACGTTACCCAAAGAACCGATTTTCATTCTCACAGACTCAAAATCAACCTTCTAGGTAATTGTATACTTTACCATCTCCCATCTCCCTACTTTTACTATACAGAATTTCTTACAGACAAACTAGGAAAATATATCATTAGGTAAATACAAGATAAAAATGTTATATAAAAATAGATTCTAAACGCACTCACTTTCTGTTTACAACTAAGAATTGGATTTTTCAGATTTATGTGTATTTTTCGACCTCTAAATCAAAAATTCGTAAAGATATTTTGTTAAAACTAATTAGAGGACAAAATTCCGGACACATCATTTCTTTTTTGTGCCAAAATTTTGACTGTGATTCAGTAATATTACTTCAAATTTTAGAATTTGTTAAAAAATGAGTTCTAAGAAAATGTTATTAATGTTTAACGTAACACAAATTGTTATTAATATCGTCAGGTAACACAAATTTGAAAGGAAAGTTTAAAAGCTGTTCGCTTAAATTAAATTACAATACATTTTTTTAATTTGTTATTAAACAATAATGATGGCACCTTGATACAGTAGGATTGTTATCAATGAAAAATATTTTAGAAATTAGTTTAAAAAGTTTTTGAAATATCCCTCGTTGTGATTTCGGCAAAGTTTGGCTCGGTTTAACAGAGAAGACGTTACTGCTGATAAAATCACATTTGGGTTTTCTTTGATTGTTTGGGCAACATTTAAGATTTTTTCGAACAGCACGTGGCTTGTTTGCAGTTTGGTTCTATACACTTCTGTTTTCATGTGTGGACAAAAATACTGCCATTGGAGTCAGGTTTTTTAACCTGTGTGGCCAGTATCCTGGTGAACAATCATTTTTTACTGTCGCATGTGTGTGGGGGGTGCTTCGTCATGTAGATAAAACACAGTTATCCTGATTTTGGATAGGGATATCTTCCAGAAGCACTGGTAGAGTGTCTTGTAGAAACTGTAAATAGGTTACCATTTAGTGCTGCATCTAAAATGTAACATCATATAAGTTTGTCAGTATTGAAGTTGTCGATGGACTTCTTCCTCTGAGGGGGCACATGAAAACAGAAGCATATAAAACCAAACCGCAAACAAGATATCAGATGTTAGAAAGCTTAAAATAATCTTAAATACTGTCCAAAAACATAAAAGATAATCCTAACACGATAAAAGCATCAAAGTCTTCCCTGTTAGAGCGGACCAGAATTTGCCGAGATCACAACGGGGGACATTTCGAAAACTTTCTAAATTAATTTAAGTACTTTTTTTAAAGATAACTACCTACTGCGTCAAGGTGCCATTAATTATTGTTTACGTACAATTATATTATAATTTAAGTGACAAAACAAAAAAAACAGTTCTTCACTAATTTTTGGTTTAGAGGTTAAAAATGCGTTAAATACAAATAAAAACTAAAAAAACTTCAATTTTTAGTTGTAAGTAGGAAACGAATGTATTTAGGACCTATCTTTATATAACATTCTTTTCTTGGCTTGATCTAAGAAACCATTTTCCGAAGGCGAATTCGCAGTCAATTGCTGAACGTTAAAAAAATCTAAAACCATTCATTTCCAATAGATCCTTCGATACTTTTTGCAGTCTTAACTTTGATCAAGAATCTTTGTATACGCCTAGAGTTTTAGGTCCAGCCACAGCGCAGGTTGCACGATGTCTCCTGTTACTGAATAAAACGTATTAAAATGATAACCGGTATGAGAGATATGTGAGCGCTCGCGCTGGTGGCATCTTGAATCAAAATGTTCAACAACAGTTAAACAGATAGTGTTGAAGTTAATGGAAGTCAATGGAAAGCTTCAAAAAAGTTATATGTATTCATTTTAAACCCTTAAACAAATTCAAGTAAGGATAAAATTTTTTTTTCGAATTTAATGAAATTTATTACAATACAGTTTTTTTAGTGTTGTTCGTTTGTAAATATGATTATATATATATTATTATTATTATCTACGTATAGACCCTGTTGGATCATGCAAAGCACTCCGACTCATGTCTTGCTCCTTCTAATCCTCCACACCTCCCTCATCCTGTCCCTATGGATCCTCTTCCGCTCCTCCGTTCATTTTACCCCTGCTCTCTTTGGGATTTCATTCTCTGGGACCTTCCAACCGAGCATCTTTCTCCTGTATGCGTTCCTGTCTTCAACGTCTGTTGAGTCTATTATATATATATATATATATATATATATATATATATATATATATATATATATATATATATATATATATATATATATATATATATATATATATATATATATATATATATATATATATATGCATTTGTATTTAATTTCAGATTATTTCCAAGTTGGTTTTTACGAGTTTAATTTAACCTTATGAAAGTAAAAATAACAAGAAGAATACGATTGTTTTGTAAAACTACCCTTAATAATTTACGTTAGATATTTACCGTTTAAAAACCGTGAAACTGAAAATCAAGATAAAATATTTGTGTTCGAAAGTGAATCGAACCAAAAGAAACTTTCTGGTGGTGCAGACCGTTAATAGGCCAGAAAAAAAGCCTGGACAATATTCGAGCTAGTATCACATAGAACAATCCATAAAAGAAGCTGTTAGTACAGGAATAGGTAAAATTTCATGATCTTCCAGGTCTCCTGATTGATCGGTGGTGATTGCTTATCTATCTTGGTTACTGTACCTGTATGTCTTGGTAAAGTAGTTGACCAAAAGTGTGAGCAGTTGATGAAATTGCAGTTCAAATATTACTTAGAACTTTGCCGAGTCTCACAACGAGACTGCAGAAATGTCTGCGCGGAAACAAACGATATGATTTTTTAAAAAAACTAATTTTTGGGTATTTATTCATTAAAGACATGTTTTTAACATTAAAATGTCACAATAAATTTAATTTAAATAATTTTTTCATTAGAATATTTAGTATTAAAAATTTTCCGTTTTCCTGAATCACAATGTGTTAACAATTCTACAAAAAGTACAGATTAGGATCAGTTTAAATTTTCAGATCTGGGTTGCTACCATGGGAAGTTAGCTAACAAGGAAAAGCAGAAGGAAAAATAAAACAAAATTCGATGTATAAATATGTCAATTAAAAAAATACTGATAAATAAATACAGATGTAATGATTTAATGAGATGATGGAGGTGAGAGTATGAGATGAGAAGGTCATACTGAAGGACATCCTAAAACAAAGAAAACAGAAAGGTTAATCAGAAGACATTTTTTGCAAGAATGTTTTTACTTTCTATCGCAGCTGGCCGCTGACGTGTTGGAGAGGAATTTCTGAACATGCATTAACTAAGATATTTAACGATGATTACGATTATTAAATCAGATTTAAAAAAAAAATTGTAAGGCTGAAAAGTTACACATCTTTTCAGTGCTGAACGTCCGTCATTTTGAAACAGTTGAACGGAGTTTTATAGGATGTTTTAAGCTGTTATTAAAATCCAATTTTTTTTGTAAAGCTTAAATCAAACGCAACCAAAATTACGGAAACGAACTAGAAAAACTCTCTTACACAAACAAAAACACACACGCGCGCGTGCGCGTGAGCACACACACACACACACACACAAAACGTATACGTGATTATTTGATAAATGAAAAAAACATTTTTTTTGTACATCTGTTGTACACCATTAGCAGCAGAGATAGTGAACATTAGAAAATGTTTTGGAAAGATTTTTATAACTGTTTATAATTATGAAATTTTATTTAACATCCCTTCAAAACTTACTAAAAGGATCATTTACACGTTTTGTATCTGTTTCTTACAAAAATAGTAAATTTTTAATCGAAACCTTTTGGCGTAACTTTGGTAAATCTTTGTCAGAGATGAGTTTGAGTGTTTGATAAGAGAGGAAACGAAACTGTTGATAAAGTTTTTTTTGTTATTTTAAGGTGAAAAGCACTTTGAGGCTATTATCTCCTCCCTAAATGTAAGTGTGAGTGTAACATGTTAAAGTCGCAAGTGTAGTGTTGTAAATGTGTGTGTTAGACTCGGGTACCGTGAGGGACGTCTAAATCGTCTCAATAGGTGCAGCTAGTCTGCACTCCTGAGGGGCTGTTGATACAGTGATCAAGAATAAACGAAGAGGAAGTGCAGACATACTTACTGCAGACCGTGCACTGTTCCTCGTCGGATCCGTCGCCGCAACCGTCCCGTCCTGAACACGTGACCGCGCTAGACCGACACCTGCCGTTGGAGCAGCGGAACGGGCAGTACCCAATCTCTTCGGCCGACTTCTTCGGCGATGCTTTGCAAGCTTCTTCAGGTTCGTCGCTTCCATCGGGGCACGTAATAACTGCATTGCAGAACTCGTAGTCAGGTATGCATGCCCCACTGGTGCAGCGGAACGTGCCCGTAGGACATCCTGTAACAATAATAGAAAAACATTAGTTGCGGAGTAATTTTCCTCGAGGTGTCCAAATTTCAAGATGTTCTGATGAACATCTTTTAGTTTTTCGAAAAACTAAAATTCTGCTTTAAATTTTCGATAAGTTTTTTGAAATCTATCGTAGACGCTTGTTTCAAAGCAAGATGTCAAGTGTACAAAATTTCATAAATCTTTCGTGATTTGTTCAAAAAATAAAACTGTAGATTTTTATAAGAAAAAAAGAACAAACCTACATGTACTCTTCTTATACTGTACTTAGCATCCTCATGTCGCTGTTTCATAAAAAATATTTAGTGATAGCCCTTTACGGGAATTTTTAAAAAACCTTTCTCGTGGAACTGCAAAATTAAATGCTCAGTACTTTCCCGTATACAACATTCTTAATTTCAAAAATGACCAACACGTTTTTCTATTTTACATTTTAACCCCTATTTCACAACCCTTTAACTTTTGATTTTTTGAAACTTTCTCTTTGCAACCACCTATAAGCAAAGGTTTTTCACCAACAATCAACTTCCTCAAGTTTATATAGATTTTATTTTGGCTTTTACAAATACCAACCTCTATTTAAAACTTTTAAGAGTACGTTTTTTGACAACGATTTTTTAGTAAGCACCTGGGATGAAAAGATAAACTTATAAAGTATTTTCATCTTCTAACATCCCACGATTTAAGTGATGACGTGAGTAATGCAGTTTTACGTTTTTACACTAACTATATCCCTTAATTCGACCACGTAGTTGCAATTTTTTTGTTGAAACGGTATTCTTCTAAAAACAGACCCCAACAGAATCATTCACATTAAATTTGAAAGTTAAAAATTAAAAAAATGCCCCATTTTAATATTTCCAAGTGGAATTTTGAAAGACCATTTCTTACTGCACCTTTTAAGCTTATGGTAAACATGTGCACCAATTTTCAGTTCTATATGTCTTTTGGATCTGGAGATACGCAGATGAAAAGTAAATTAGTTTTTATCCTCCATTACTACATTCTTTTACTTAACTTGCTTCCTCTGTCTGTATGTTTCATGGTTCAAATCTTGTAATCGATTTTTAATCCACTTTCCATCATCCAATCGACTTAAAATTTTGCACACTTGCTTGCTTCCAATGACAATGCAATATTCAATAGTTCGGCACATCAAAATTTGCTTCATTGTGTTATAATTAATTAACTAAAATTGCATCTGGAAAAGTAGATTTAGATATGCTCAATAAATGGTGTTAGTTTCTTTTAACACTTTTCACATTGTAATTTGTCGGAAGAAGCGAGTTCGACAATTAGAAAATAAAATAAAGTAAAAAAAAAGATTTAAAAAAAACACCCTTTTTCAATTCAAGTATAAAATGCACTAAAAAGTAAAAAATAAATTTTTCATCAGTCGGAAAATAAAGCGTGGGTGCCCATCAATACTCACAAGGATCTTCTTTAATAATTTCTAATTAATCTAATCTGCACCCACGCTTTATTCTCCGACTGATGAAAAAAATATTTTTTACTTTTTAGTGTATTTTATACTTCAATTTAAAAAGTGTGTTTAAACATTTTTAAAAATTTTATTAAATTTTTAGAGCAGAATTTCTTAAAACGTTTTCTTAGCGACCACTTAGAAGCTACCACCCATACACATACCAAATTTTAACTTCTTAGCCTTTATATATATATATATAATTTAAATAAATTACCCATATAAATAAGAGAAAAACTTTAATAGAAACTAAACTGTAATTACAGTATTTAATAATTCGTTATAGATATTCAGAATAGTTTTGCGAAAGTCCACCAAAATTTTGAATAAATGGCAAAAAAAATATTGCACCATTTTTTTGGTTACATTTACCCTCTTGTGTTCCATTCTGGCAGCCTTCCTCGTCCTCCGCCTGAGGACAGTCCTTGCGACCGTCACATCTCGCCGCCGCGGAGACACACCTCTGTCCCTTCGACTTCGAACAGAGGAACGCACTCTTCGGACACTCCGAGGTGCCCAGGCAGGACGTCTCATCCGACCCGTCGGGACAGTCCATCCGGCCGTCGCACACAAAGTACCAGCTGATACAGATTCCTGTGGCTCGGCACTGCAATGTAACGAAGCTAACGTGTATTTTATACAAAACTACACTGCCTAATCTAATGGACACATTGAAACCTTTTCTAGATGCTAAAATATAAAATTTGGGGCAAAAATTAGGATGAAGTTAGATGAAAATGTCCCAAACATTTAGATATTCAAAGTTTTTGGCGAACTGAAATTGGAAAATTAATTTTTTAAATTTTTTTCACCTGTGATCTTAAAATGAACGCAAATATTAACCTGTATATCATCTTTTGGAGGCATCGTTAAAATTATTATAGCGCGCTCGCGCTATAATTTAACGGCGGTCAGAGTTCATTTTTGTATTCTCAATTTAATTTGAAAGTTTAAAATGCTCTTGTATGAATATTTTAATGCTGATTATGACAGTTAAATCAGAATTTCATAATAAAAGACAAAAAAGTTTACTTTAGGAAATTCGTTTCTTTCAAGTGAGCGAGACAGCTACGTGCAGTGATTATTTCAGATACAAATCACTAAGTAAAGACTTTATCAACTTATATTATTTAATATAAAGTATTTAGGTAACAGATAAGAAACGCCATACGATCTAAACGTATGAATAACATTTCCATTAATGTTTGTTTAAGTGAGAAAATTTGTATCAATGAAAAAAAAAAATAAATAACCAACGATTTCAATTAAGCTTTGATCAATATTATCCCTAAAACTCACCGAAACATTAGCAGTTAAGGTAGAAAAATATAAGAAAAATCTATTCAGTAGATTTCAGAATAACATAGATTAAACCATTGAATATAAACGTACTTGAAAGATAACCCTTACGAGATATATGTGAACACTCACTGCTAGTGGCATCTTACGGCAGAGTGTTTAACTACAGTTAAATAGACAATAATATTGTTCTATTTTATGAAACGTCTTTCCCCCTGACCTAGCAGCTTGCAACGTTCATATCGGCAGATAGTCCAGTTATTTGGACTTTAGCTCTAAAACTCGAGTACGTTTTTTTATGGTGGTTGTACTTCTAGTACGAATAATCAACGATTAAACCTATAAAGACTGATGATAGTTTACCTGGAACGTGGAAGGATGGCAGCCTCTCTGACGCGCACTGCACGAGAGCGACACATTGTTGTGCACTGCGCAGTCGCACACACCTTCTACGCAACGAGAGTGAGGATCAGCGGCTCTGCATTGTCTATCCGAAGAGCAAGACAGGCCTAAGCTGACGGCGAAACTCTTCTCCTCGCCTCGTCTTAATGCAGCTCCTGGAATAAAATCAGCGGTTACTATATCGGAACTGATCAAAACAGCAAACAGCACCTTAACACTAGAACTCACTACAGTAAAAAAAATTAGATGTTATAATTAGCAAATCTGTCTTCTTTTATCAGTTCCCAAAACTGTTTGTAACTTCGCCAAACCGACCCACATTCAAGATTCCATTCAATGAGGAAAAATGGTCAACAAATCAGTTCTGTAGTACTGCTGTGAATAAAGATTGCAGGTACCAAAACAATCAGTAGATTTATCAGACAGAAATCACTATATTTCTTCTAGATTCGGATTCAAACGATTAAAAACATCTGTCTTTTCATAACTTATATAGGTCCTCTATTGTCTTTAGTAAAAATATTCTGTTTTATGGACGCGCTTTTAGGTTAGAAATTGTAACAAAAGAATTTCCCTACATTTTTAGAAAAAGTCATCGAATTAGGAAAGACGTACCTGCTATGGCACCCGTTGTCAACACCGGATATACAAAAGTACTTTCGGGCGGCACTGTGGTTCTGGTAGGTTTCCTCGCCGGAGAGACTCTCAGCGGCCTCGGAGGTACGTTCTTCCTACTAGGACCCGCCGGTGTAGGCCGGTTCTTCTTAGCTGATGTCATGATACTGTTCGCAGCCGGTTTCGTGTTCGGCCTCTTCACGTACTGAGTGGTAGGAGTCCGCCACGTTGTCTCCTTCTGTGCGGTGAACAACTTGGTCTCGGCAAAGTTCTCCGTTGTTATTTGAGCGAAGGACGGGGTGGTGTTCGGCGCCGGAGTCCTGTGTGGCCGGGGATATAGCACGGCCGGCAGGCAGGAGCCGCCCGAGGACTGCCGCAAGGGGTGCGTGCACACACAACGGCCGAACAGCTTGGGGATGAGGAAATCGCAGTGTGAACCGTTCTCCCAGAGGCGGCAGTGAGAGTCACTGTAGCAGACGTCACCCAATCTAGCGGCTGCAACAATAAACATAAACACTGCAATAGTGTCCACAACTTTTCGCATTCGATTTGCAGTATGTTGTTCATACAATTGAAACCCACGTAGAACAATTATACACATTGCTATTAGAATAAATGTCCTGGCAAGCTGCAAATATTGCGAATATTAATAGCATAAATTTTTCAAAATCATCTTTTTTCTAGGATGTTAGTTATTTAAAAACTTATAACACTAAGGTAATCAGTGTAACAAATTTAAAACAAAAATAAATCTGTCTACCGAAGCAGGACTAAATCAAGAAAGCACAAATTCAAAGACATTTAGGGTTAATTTTGTATTTTTTCTATAAATATATTCGTGCAGTCTTTAAAAGTCTACATAATTTAATAATAAAAATCGTTAAACTATTATTTTAGTATGCGTTGTACATTACAGCTAATTTTGAACAAATATTTATCAAGAGATAAAGAGAAAAATGTTTCAAAATTTAACTACATTTTTATAACTAAAAAACACCATAATAAAGCCCATAGGATCCGACCTTTATCCATTACAAGCTACAAACTTACTAATGTAGTTACAATAGTAAATATGTACTTTAATTAAGACATAAATAATGTCATTACGATTATAATTATCCTTTTGTAATTTCATTCTTACCCGTCTAATTAACTATTTTATCAGACATAATATTTATTATCAATTACTGTAATAATAAAACAGTTCCAATTAATCGATTAATACAGTAATGTAAATGAATTAATTCCATGAATACAATAGTACTGTAAATTACCAGATATGGAATAAGTTACGTAGTCATACGATTCACCACCAGGTCGCAGCAGTCGTTTATATTGTAAGTGAAGAATCAATATTACTGTATTTATGGTTTACATTTTGTTGCGAGAAAATAAAATAGTTTTTTTTTAGCTTGAACCAGTCTCTTTTTCATGAGTAATTACGAACGATTCTTCTAAGCAGTTGCAGTTTGTAATTTAAATTTTTTAAAGAAAATTTTTTGAAGAAATATTTTTACTTGAGGATTTTTCCAATTAGAAAATCACTTTTTAATTTTGAGTTTTGAAAAACCAACGTAGTGTCGAAATCCATCTTGGATTTTGATTTGTATTGTCATGGTTTGTATAATCATTAAAAACACCACTTATCAGACTTTTTAAAAATCGATTTATTAAAGGGCTTATTTTTACTTCATTTTCTTGCAGTTTTAACGGCTTTGGTTGAATTTAGTGCAAAAATAATATTTTAATTTTCCAAACAAAAATGTTTTTCATCCAAAAATAATCCACTAGGAACAAGCCGGAAAAACGTCTAGTTTCTCGAAATCATGGCATCCTATTTTGCTTAACATTTTATAAACTTTAAAAATACCCAGTTTCAGGATTTTGTTAAATTTAATTTTAATATTTAGTATTAACTTGTATATTCGTTTTACCTGAAATTTGATTCAATGTATAGAGTTATGAATAGGTTTATATTACCCTATATCGAGTGTCATGAAAAGATTTTCAAAAATCAAAGCCTTATAAATTATGCCGAATTTTGATTTCCTGAATTTTTCCTAACAACTTAAATTTTATGAGGAGATATTGTTGCGTTTGTATTTTCAATAACCCCATTTGCAGAAATCTAAAATACAAATTCTTTGTAATAAAGTTTGTTCAATGATTTAGGACCGCTTATTTTTTACACAACACAAAACTTTCTCAATTGCCCTACAATAAATTAAGAAAGTAAGTAAGTAGATCTCACGAAAATCTACAAGATCGAATGACAGAAAGTCTTTGTAATGGGTAAAGCGTGTATAAGTATTCTTTGTTAACACATCACTTACAGGAAACGTACTTAGACACTTCCGGCTTGTTAGTAATCTACACAGCTAACACGATCTAGACCTTTGTTTTGCCGAAACTAATTTAATCGTGCCTAAACAGTATTTGGAAGGCTTTGACTGTTTACGAGGTTTACGTGTGAAAGCTTTTACGAATGTTAACAAGACAGAACTGTAAAATGTAAAACGCTACACGTAGGTGAACAAATACCGTTATTTGTGCCCACGCTCCCATGAGGCGTTTTGGACATCTAACCAAGGGTTACTTAACAACAAATAGCCTAATATGAATAGTGCACGAACGAACTTGTACAAACTTTCTCACAAAGTATATATATATATGAAAGTATATCACGAAGTGTATATATATATATATATATATATATACATGAAAGGCCACGGGAAAGAACGACAATAGTTCAGCACACCACAATTTTCAGAATTAATTTTTTAAGTTTCAAGTCGATTAAATAACTTAAAAATTGGTATAAAAATAACTTTCTTAAATTTTGTACATTTTAAAACAGCATTCATTACACATTCAGAAATGAAAAACAACACTTAACAGATGAAACAAGAACAGTTAAATTCAAAACAAATAGATGTCCGGACCTTGATCGTTTTGCCAGTTATGAAGCATCATCTATTGGTGGTTTGTCTGGATGCTCGATGTCATCTTCGCCTCCTTCGTCCAAACCAAGGGCAGGAACCAGTAAATCGTAGAATGCTTGAGAATCGGGACTGGTCAAGAACTGTTTTAAATGTAATAGATCCTTTAATTTTGCGGGTTTAATGGGCAGTTTTTCATTTAAAAGTTCTTTCAGTACGTTTGGGCATTTTGCTTGTTAGACTTTCTTAATTTCTTGTTTTCTGTGCCTTTATTCCTAACAAAAAAAGCTTTCAAATATCTACCCAAGTAGTTTTACTTGTAAAACATGAATCTTGCCTGCTTTTGGTCAACCTTTAAAATACTAATTGGTCGTGTAGGCTTGGACACTTTTTAACATAAAGCCCAAATAAAAAGTCTGCCCAAGTTTCAATTTTGATGTCTGTTGCACAATTGATGACAGTGAAAGGTGATGGTTTGAATTTGCCCTTTTTGATGACATCCCTTCAGTCACTGGGTGTCTCAGTGTAAGATTTTGCATTGACAAGAGAGTTATATCCTTGTCCTCTTCCACATAAGAGTGGCCTCCTAAAATGAAAACTACTTTTATGGTTGCAAATCGTATCAGTGTATGAACTGTGTAGTGCAAAAAGCGCATAACTGTGAAATTCTTGTTCTGCCCGCACACGTGTCGCAGAAAAGAATGATGTGTTTATTGTTGGGCTAAGAATGTCCCCAAAGAAGTGTTTAATCATCGATCAAATGTTATCTGCCCTCTTCTGATGGACACTTTCATCATACGTTAAAAACAAGTACATTAAAAGAAATGAAATTCACTTGTCGACGATAGTATACGTGAGATGTGGTTGTGTTAAAGAGTAGACGGATTTCTTTCAAAATCAATAGTAATTGTCTCAATTTCTTCATGTTTTTTTCACATCGTTATGTATACTGTCTGTCCCTTCTTCACTGTCAGTTTCACTAAAATCACTCAAGACAATTCACCTATATTGTTTAAACAGGTTACCTTATACACATGAGATTATGTTTTTTATACATGTTACTTCAACTAACCAAAAATCAAAGCAAGCACTGCTGACAATTTGATGTGAGTGAGGGGAGCAAATAGGACCTTGATCTGTCCGCTGGCGTGTGGACTATGATCATTCTTCCCCGTTAGTCCCAATTGTTTTCCTATTATAACACAGTGAATATGATTTTCCTTGCTTGAATGATATCATAGTTATATACTGTCTACAATATGCTACCAGTTTCCATTGTAATCTCAATTTGGCAGAAAAATAGACTTTGATCGTTTTCCCCCGGGGCCCACACACACACACACACACACACACACACACACACACACACACACACACACACACACACACACACACATATATATATATATATATATATATATATATATACATGTGTGTGTGTGTGTGTGTGTGTGTGTGTGTGTGTTAAATATATAATAGTACTGTCTATTTCTCAAACATCTCCGCCCCCCGTCCTTGCAGTTTGCAGAGTTCGTAGTGGTAGATAGTCAAATTACTTGGACTTTAGCCGTTAATATCGAGCACACTTTTTTTATAACGGTGGCTGTGCTTCTAGTATGTTTATGTTCAATGATATATTATCTCAACAATTATTAAACTTTGAGGTTATGTTTATTTATTATACAACCAAAATATAGCTTTTCTAGTACATTAATGTGTTCAACGGGTTTTCCTTTTAAGTCTTTAGTCAAGGGAAAATTTTGTGCGGTTTTTCAATAGGATCGGTTAACTGACCGAGCGAAGCAAGATCTCTCAACTCGAAACTCGGTATTTGGTTTGTGTGTTTGTTTTTTACGCAGTTTTGGCCAAACGGATTGACCGATTCTTTTGAAATTTAGTACGGAGGTATCTTGTACAAAGCCCAAACGAAGTATGTGTAAGATTTTCCCCCACACTTTTCCGTTTCAATATGGCGGCATCTGACTTAACGACGACGAGTGTACGCAATTTTAATCAAACACGTTGGCCGATTGTTTTGAACTTTAGGACGAAGCTACCTTGTATACAGCCTGAAAGATGTAAGATTCACTGTCATTTCAAGATGACGGGCTCTGATTTAACGTTAAGAGTGTAGTGGCTGGTTATTTCCTATAATACTGGATTAACAACAAAACATTATAATTTTGACCGCTTCATAGAGAAAGAGCATAAAAGTCCAATAAAATTGGCCAGTGTATTTTTTTTGTAAACATTACGGTTATCGGTTAAATTGGCGGAAAAAGTTAAGAGCACTGTCGTGGAGTGTTCTGAATATTAATTAAGAATATACTGGTCTAATGGTTTTTCAACTCTTAAGCAGTTCGGAGAAGAATACCTTAAGCTTTAGTTCCAACATGTAATCTTAACGTCTTTATCATAAGACATGCGATCGCAGCGCTAGTAGCGGTGTTTTATGTAAGTTTTAAGTTTATCTCTGAACGTCCAACAAAATAATATCTTTGCATATCAAGTTTATGTTATATAGCCTTGCGTGGTTGTAGAAGTGCTAACCTGCTTTGCTTGTTGGGAACGTAGCTGCTTAGTATTCTGGCAGAACAACGGACAACTTTTATTATAACATCAAGATTAACTGTAAGTACACTTTGTTGGTTAAGCTCTGACCTATTCGAGAGAGGAAAATGCTTTCACGACAATAGAGCATGTTGTATGGGAGGAGTTGGCAAAATGTCTTAAGTGTTATATCCACCACACCAAAACCGCCTCTCCAACTACGCAATCAAGATCTACAGCTCAAAATGGTACATAAATCACACTTTCTGCAAAATACATAATCATGTGTAATGCATATAACCACATAATACACAAAATCATATGTAAATAGAGACTAGTTATAAAAGTTATTGGTAAAACCCTGATTTATCAAAACAGCTCAACATATATTTGCGCTATCTTAATTATTGTCAGAGATGATTGTCGTTTATTCCAATTTTTTTATTCGAAATATACATTGACTTGTAGGCCCTACGTTTTAGCAAATTATGTCCAGCCGTTTTTGAGAAATCGGGCCTGTTTAATATCCAGTATTAGCTATTTTTAATGACAGCTTTTCAAAAATATTTTTTGGGGAGATAGGCGATCAACACATATTATTTGAGACTGTAGGAGCGCTTTTAATCAATTTTCACCAAAATTGGTAAAAACGGTTCGTGAAAATTTAAATTTGCTTTTTTATCTTAAATAGTTAATTCTAAAATTTCCTCGGGAAACAGTAGAGAAACGTTTAACCAAAACGGTGTAATATTTTTTTGTTAAAAACTGACATCGAATTCTTGGATCTATTTTTTATAAAGTCACGAGAAATTAAAAACAGATAATTAAAGAATTGCAATTTTTTGACAACTCAATGGGCACGAACTTGTCTAATTGCTTGACAACGTTTCGCTGCTTAGACATGCATCTCGCGGGGCGGAAGTGACTACACCGGTCGTTCACTGCCACTAACCGGAAGTCATGTGCCACACAATATGAAATTTCCATTTACGCCGTATGTCGCTCATATTAATAGCGCATGCTGTTAATGTATCCTGTTATATACGTAATTACGAAGGCACTGGGTATCTGTGGCTGGGCAGTTGATGCCTTATCACGTGATTTCTTGTTAGCTGAATCTACTTTAATATTGATTTTAAAGGCACTGGTCTGGGAAATCCTCGAAGGAGACATGTGTTCAGATTGTCAAAGACACTGGGTGTATATGACTTAGATGTAACTACATGATTCCTCGATAAGTGAACTCACATAAAGGTAAAGTGCACACACTTTGAGGGGTGGATATTTTAATAAAGATTGGTGATAACTTAATACGACTAGTTGAACGTAACTGACATCAGATATTAATAGCGATTAATAACGATTGTTAGTGAAGAAAAATTTCAAAACCTAAGTTTTTAACTCGTTTTAAAAATAAATGGTTGAATTTAAATTTTGGCCCATCGAAAAACGAAGGAAGAAGTCTCCAAAGTTCATGCCACTAGATTTTTTTTAACATAATATTATTTTATCCAGTAAATGATCGGTATGTGCCAGACTGAAATGAAAGCGCAAAAACAAGACTCCGGAAGCATTAGGAAATTTTGCTACCTGAAAGATTAAAAGAATTTTCATAATCGGATAAAGGAAACGCTTGTTTGTATTCGTAGTAAATGAAGTCAGTTAGTAGAAAATTGTTAAATTATGTAAGTTTAAAGTTTTAAAAATTAAATTTATCCTCCAACACAATTTTTGAAAGCTTAATAGACACTATTTTGAAGACACCAGAATCTGTTAGTTCAGTGATCCCATTATTTAGTTTTACGTTGCATCCTGTATACTCACGGCTAAGGCAGGTATGCCTGCGAAACTGAAGGAAGCCTTGTTCACACTGACACACTCCGGCTTTACAGCTACTGTTGGCAACTTTCTGTGAACACTGCTCCTCCACTTGGCACTCGAAGCCCAACAGCACAGCTGTAATCAACACCAGAAACCTTAGTACTAGAATATTGAACAAACTTTCTTATATTCAGTTTATACAAGCTGGGTTTTCTAAGTCCATAGCTACAGTTGGTTCAATTGGTTGTCGTTAATTTTAAAGCAAACTTTGCATAGGCCTATATCGCTTAGTGAAATTCTAGAAATAAACATTAAAAACCTAATTAATTAATATATAAATTATTATAATTGTGTTACAGGAACAAGGTGTGTTTAAGATAAAACTTACACTAATATATTCGGAAATCGAAAAAATGGCGGGATTTATAAAGCCAATAGACATTCTTATTGCTGTATTCTGGCCAAATTTAATAAAAATCGTAAAGAGAGAAACTAGTCTTTATGTTGGGCGTGTTTCAACTCGACCGTTTGGCATTTGGTTTGTGTGTTTGTCTGTTACATAGTTTTGGTAAAACGCATTGATCGATTGCTTTCAAATTTGTTACGAAGATACCTTTTATAAAGTCCGAACGACGTATGTGTAAGATTTTTCCCTATTTACTTCCGTCTCAAGATGGCGGCCTCTGATTTACAAGATTGAGTAAACACAATTTTAGTCAAACGCACTGACCGATTGTTTTGACATTTGATAGAAAGGTATCTTTTATGAGGCCCAAATGAAGTACTTGAAAGATTTATTCCAATTTACTTCTGTTTCAAGATGGTGGTCTCTGATTTAACGATGAAGATTGTAAGCAATTTCAACCAAACACGTTGACCGATTGTTTAAAAAATTGTTACAAATTTGCCTTTTATAAGACCCGAAAGATTACTTCCGTTTCAAGATGGCGGGCTCTGATTCAAAGTTGAGAGTGTAAGCTGCTGGTAACGTCCTGTAATATTGGCTGAACGGCAAAACCTGTTATAATTTTGACCGCTTCACGGAAAAAGAGCACGAAACTTCCAATAAAGCTGGTGCAGTAATATTTTTTTGTAAATATTACGATTACCGGTTAAATTGGCAGAAAAAGTTACGAGCGCTGTCGTGGAGCGCTCTGCATATTAACTAAAAATTTACTACAAGGTCTACTGTTCTTTGAACTACTTGTACAGTGAATCAGAAAACAGTTACAGCAAAAATGTTTTTTTTTTATTACACACGCCCGACCAGGTTAGCCAACATATGCAGGTTAAACAATAGGGGTACATTAACACATGTCTGTGCTTATCTTTTTTTAGTTTCTTTTCTTAGTTGTGAGTAATTATGCACAGTAATTAACGGTTTTAGTTAATAATTAGCTTATATCTAACGTTAACCTCTTTAGAAAGCATTTTTTTGTCAGCATAACGAGTACAAGTGATGGTGATAATGACAAGGGATAACTTATGGCAGTAACTCCCGGCTCGAACCTACGACCTAAGTTCGGAGACGCAGCAGACTTACCTCTTAATCACCTCGGACACGGATGGTATTTGAAGTTATTAAAATAACTTTTGCTAAAACTTACATTGCAAACACTTGGATTCGTGCTGTGCGTAGTATGGCAGACATGCGCAGTAGCCTTGGTGACAACGACTATACTGCGCATTGCATTCGTCATCAGCTCTACACTGCGCACCCAGTACTGCTCCTGCACCTGCGACCCAGGTAACCTGTAACATGTTATAAAGTACAAATATAGAATACTTGATCTTTTTGTAGTTACTAAAGCACAATACAATTAATACCAACAACAATGAAAATAATTGGTGCACAAACATTACACAAACTTTCTCGAATTCGATTAATCAGGTTTTGTTCAAATTTTGGTCACATATAAAGATTTTTAACTCATCTCAGTGTACCAAATTTGAAACGTAATTTACGTAAAGCGAAAAAAACAAAACTCGATAACAGTTAAGGCTTACTTTTATTTTGTACAATTCAGTTGTATAGTCTTCATTAATATGAGTTTTACACAATCTATTATTATTTATTAATTTGTTGTGTAGTTTTGGAATTTCCTATGAATAATTTTTAAGAATACAGCTTTAAATATGTTCTATATTCTACATGCGTTTAAAAAATGTGTTTTTTTCTAAAATGACTACTTATTTATTGATTTTAAGATTTCCTTCAAATTTTTACAGGAAAATTGTCATCCTACAGTTAAAAATTACGAGAACACCATAGAAACATCCCTGTCCATATCGCGAGCCTAACACGCTAGCTGTAATTGGTCCAAATACGTTGAACTGCTCTCAGTTCAAACGGAAGGGGCAAAATATGCAATTGAGGTACAGCCTTGTTATGCGGTTGCCTAAATATACACAGTATAGGGGTTATATATGGTTCTTTCGATTTAATCTCTGAACTGTAAATATTATTTTCCAGTTCCATAACAGCGTCTTCTCCATCCCTAATCTCTTCACAAAGTCTAGAATATGGAAAGGATTCAAGGTGATTAACTCCTCCACTTCTAACTAGAGACTTTTTAGTTCGTTATACAGGTGCTAGCAGGAGCACCCTTTCAATTTTTCTTTCTCTTGACCCTCATGTCGTACGTTTTGCTCAATTTGGCCATTTTTTTATTGTGCGGTGTGATCACGCTCGTTCTTTTACTGTATATTCTTACTCATAGAAATTCTCACAAGTAGTTAAGAAAATGAAGTCCGCCCATGGAGCCCAGCGTGCATTGTTAAGGCTTAAGTACAGTGGGGGGTTTCACCAGGAAATCCCGAGGTTTTGATACACCATTAGACCGGTGTCATTTACTCCATCAGTACGGCTAGTTCTACACTCAAGGCCGAGTGGCTACCAAATGCAGAGCGGAGCTGGGCTGAGCTGGGCGCAATGAAGATGAACGGCAACCGGAAGAGGAGTTCACGTTAAAGACATTTGAATTTTTTAAATCTAAATACTTACGCCTACTGTAACTGATTTTAGAAAAGTACTATTTAAAAACCGAAACGTAGGCAACGGTAAGCTAGGTAACGATAAATAATAAGTTTGGAAGCATGGTCAGCGTATTGCGGGAAGCGGAGTCGGCTTCAAAACCGAACTAGACAGAGTTAAGCTACGCGGAGTGGAATTCAGCGATGCCGCTCAACTTCTTTAAGCTTTCAATGGCCGCATTTATACTGAAAGCAATAGGTCAGGTTTTGAATTCGTAGACTTTTCAGCTCAGTGCAACTCCGCTCCGCGTTTGCTGACTACCCGGCCTTAAACAGTGTAGTGTGTGTGTGTTTGTGTGTGCGTGTGTGTGTGTGTGTGTGCGTGTGTGTGTGTGTGTGTGTGTGTGTGTGTGTGTGTGTTTGTGTATTGCTAAGCCCATCACCTGCTGCATCCACCGGAAATGATGAAAGTATGCAGTAAGAGTTTTACGAAATCTGTTACACCGGTTTTGAGCGGTCGGGATTTTCACAACCGCCAATTTTTTTTACGATTGCTTCGAAGACGAAATTTTTGAGGATACAGTTTTGGATTTGAAGAAAAACGTCAACACATTTTCAGGTTACTTAAGGAAATCGACGGGATATTTTACTTTACTTCCTCTCGCTACTTCTGTAGAGGCCTAACTCAGCAGTTAAGTTGCAAACTTCGTTAATCATTATGCACTCATCATGTGAACATTACGTACGTGCGTTCTACTCCAGTCACCCTTACTCAAGGGAGGGGTTGAGAACGCAGCATCACTACTAACCACACTAGAGGGGAGTGACACCCTCTCTAAAAGGGTGGCTTGTTTGTATTATTGATTAGATACTTCTAGACAGATCGCACATTCCTCAGTTTTATTCTGAAACTCGCGTATGGAGAAAGTGTTTTGATCTTGAAAAATCGAGTTTGAGATTTCTATGGAGATATCTAAGCACAATGAGTTTAAAAATTAATTTTTTAATTGACTGTTTGTCTGTATGTGTTTAAAAATTACTGGGGACTGAACGAACTGACCAGTTTAGAAGATCAAAAATGTCCTTTATCATCGTTTTTTAACACCAGGAAACTTATAAACACACGTTATAGGTTAGACATGAATATACAAACAATATGTTAAAAAAACCTTTTATCATCGAGACACTTAATGGTAGCGGTGAAGATTTGGCAAATATTATTTAATGGATGTGAACTACAAATATTTATACAATACTATACTTCCACGTTTGGATACTATAAAATAAGTTCAAACAGTTTTTATCGCGCATGCGTTAATGTATTCTGTATTTGCGGTTTATTATTGAACTAACTGTTACCCGTTGCGGCTTTGCCTGCAATTATAATGTAGGCAATAAAATTTATAGTCGATTTTCAAAATCAGAATAGGTTCATTTCATTTTAAAATATTTCTATAAACAATATTATACGATTTATTATATATTTCGGCCAAGACATATAAATTTTTGCTACTCGATACTCTAAAAACAGGGTCCTGTCATATTTTAATAAAATACAGTATTATTAAAAAGTCATTATTATACAATTAAAATGAAATAGTATTGTGTTTATTTTAGGTACCTAAACAGTGTTCATACCAAATTTAATCTCAATTGGTTCAGTAGTTAAAGTGAGATTAAATAACAAACAAATAAACAAAAACAAACTTTCAGAAATATAATATGATTACCTGCTACACTTCACGGCTTTGCCCGCAATCACAGTATACATTAAAGATCACTCATCACCGTGTTAGGACCAACAACCATGTCAGTTAGGTTATGGTGAATTTCTTTTTTTAAAATAAAGATTTTTTTAACGCATCACCGTGTTATTTAAGTTATGGAGTACTCTTTAAAAAAAATAATGTTTTTTTCCTGCATCACCGTATTAGGCCTAACAACCGTGTCAGTTAAGGTTTGGAGTACTTTTTTAAAAAAATAAAGGTTTTTATCACACATCGCCATGATAGGCCCAACAACCATGTCAGTTAAGATATGTAGTATTCTTTAAAAAAATATTAAAGTTTTTTTACGTATAACAACCGTGTCAGTTAGGATACGTAGTATACTTTAAGAAAATATAAAGGTTTTGTCACACATCACTGTGTTAGGCCTAACAACCGTGTCAGTTAGGATATGTGGTATTCTAAAAAAAAATATAAAGGTTTTTTTACGCACCATCGTGTCAGTTAGGATATGTAGCCTAGTATTCTTTAAAAAAAATATAACGGTTTTTTCACGCATCACCGTGTTAGGCCTAACAAACGTGTTAGTTAAGTTATGGAGTACTCTTTAAAAAAAATATAAAGATTTTTTCCTGCATTACCGTATTAGGCCCAACAACCGTGTCAGTTAGGTTCTGGATTACTCTTTTTAAAAAAATAAATAATGGTTTTTTTAATGCATCACCGCGTTAGGCCTAACAACCATGTTAGTTAACTTATGGAGTATTCTTTAAAAAAAAAATATATAAAGATTTTTCACGCATCACCATGTTAGGCCTAACAACCGTGTCAGTTAAGGTTTGGAGTACTCTTAAAAAAAAAGGTTTTTTCACACATGGCCCAAGAACCATGTCAGTTAGGATATGTAGTGTTCTTTAAAAAAATATAAAGGTTTTTCACGCATCACCGTGTTAATCCTAACAACCGTGTCAATTAGGTTATGTAGTATTCTTTAAAAAAATAAAGGTTTTTTTCACACATCACCGTGATAGGCCCAACATCCTTGTTATTTATGTTTTGTAGTATTCTTTAAAACAATATACAGGTTTTTTCATGCATCACCGTGTTAGGCCTAACAACCATGTCAGTTAGGATATATAGTATTCTTTAAAAAAATATAAAGGTTTTTCATGCATCACCGTGTTAGGCCTAACAACCGTGTCACTTTGGTTATGTATTATTCTAAAAAAAAATAAAGATTTTTTCACACATCACCGTGATAGGCCCAACAACCATGTCAGTTAGGATATGTAGTAGCCTATTCTTTAAAAAAATATACATGTTTTTCACGCATCACCGTGTTAGGCCTAACAACCGTGTCAATTAGGTTATGTAGTATTCTTAAAAAATAAAGGTTTTTCTCACACATCACCTTGATAGGCCCAACAACCGTGTCAGTTAGGATATGTAGTATTCTTTAAAAAATATACAGGTTTCTTCACGCATCACCGTGTTAGGCCTAACAACCATGTCAGTTTGGTTATGCAGTATTCTTTTAAAAAATGGGTTTATTATCACCCAAAACCCGTGTTAGATGTATTTTTATTGTTTTATCGATCTACAACACGTTACCGATTTTCGCCGGTTATGTTGAGGTTTTAGAAATTTTGAGGTTATGTTGGTCACTTTTATTTCGATTTGTACGTACTTCTCGTGCATTCATATTTTGGATTCTTGCTTTTGGGCACATATAAAGCATTTTAGTAACAAAAATATCGAAAAATCCAGGATATGCTGCACTGCATATTTACCATTTTTTCATATAATGTAATTACACAAATATATATACTACCGTACAATTGGCACTCTGCGTAGGGATTGTTTTACATTTAATATTGAAAATTCAATACAAAATAACAAATTAAAGTCAGTTTTGAAAAACATTTCGACGAAAATAATTGTAAATGTTACATTAAAAGCAATAATTTTGCAATAAATAAAACACATATTAAGATTTTTAAAATAGGATTGAATCTATGTTCATCTCAGGTACCTAAATCTCAGGTCCAGTAAACAGTAATAAAACATAACTATACTTAAGACATGCCAGAAAACTAAAAACTAATAATTATTTTGGGCTGGTTAAGTAGTATAATGACGTTTTGTAAAACGGGAATAGGCCTATGTTTATCTCAGATATCTAATCCATTTTCGTACCAAATTTAATCTCAATTGGTCCAGTGTTTAAAGCGTGATTGAATAACAAACAAACAAACAAACAAACAAACAAACAAACTTTCAGAAATATAATATGAACTAGCTGTTACCCGTTGCGGCTTTGCCTGCAATTATAATGTAAGCAATAAAATGTATAGTCGATTTTCAAAATCAGAATAGGTCATTTCATTTTTATATATTTCTATTTTCAATGTTATACGATTTATGGTTTTCGGCCAAGAAATATACATTTTTGCTACTCGATACTCTAAAACAGGGTCCTGTCATATTTTAATAAAATACTGTATTATTAAAAAGTCACTATTATACAATTAAACTGGAATAATATTGTGTTTATCTCAGGTACCTAAACCGTGTTCATACCAAATTTAATCTCAATTGGTCCAGTAGTTAAAGTGTAATTGAATAACAAACAAATAAACAAAAACAAACTTTCAGAAATATAATATGGTTACCTGTTACCCGTCACGGCTTTGCCCGCAATCGTAATATACATTAAATATCACGCATCACAGTGTTAGGACCAACAACCGTGTCAGTTAGGCTATGGTGAATTTCTTTTTTAAAATAAAGGTTTTTTTAACGCACTACCGTGTTAGTTAAGTTATGGAGTACTCTTCAAAAAAAATTAAGGCTTTTTACCTGCATCACCGTATTAGGCCCAACAACCGTGTCAGTTAGGTTCTGGAGTTCTTTTATAAAAAAAAATAAATAAAGGTTTTTTAATGCATCACCACGTTAGGCCTAACAACCATGTTAGTTAACTTATGGAGTAGTCTTTAAAAAAAAATATAAAGATTTTTCACGCATCACATGTTAGGCCTAACAACCATCTCAGTTAAGGTTGTAGTACTCTTTAAAAAAAAAAAACGTTTTTTTTTCACACATCGCTATGATAGGCCCAACAACCATGTCAGTTAGGATATGTGGATTCTTTCAAAAAATACAAAGGTTTTTTTACGCACCACCGTGTCAGTTAGGGTATGTAGCCTAGTATTCTTTAAAAAAATTTAAGGTTTTTTCATGCATCACCGTGTTAGGCCTAACAAATGTGTCAGTTAGGATATGTAGCCTAGTATTCTTTAAAAAAATATGAAGGTTTTTTCACGCATCATCGTGATAGGCCCAACAACCGTGTCAGGATATTTAGTATTCTTTAAAAAAATATAAAGGTTTTTCACGCATTACTGTGTTAGACCTAACAACCGTGTTAGTTAAGTTATGGAGTACTCCTTAAAAAAAAAAAAAAAAAAAAAAATTAAAGGTATTTTCATGCATCACCGTATTAGGCCCAACAACCATGTCAGTTAGGTTATAAATACTCTTAAAAAAATTAATAAAGGTTTTTTAATGGATCACCGTGTTAGGCCTAACAACCATGTTAGTTAACTTATGGAGTATTCTTTAAAAAATATATAAAGTATTTTTCACGCATCACCATGTTAGACCTAACAACCGTGTCAGTTAAGAAATTCAGTACTCTTTAAAAAAAAAAAAAAAAAAAAAAAAAAAAAAAAAAAAAAAATTTTTCACACATCACCATGATAGACCCAACAACCGTTTCAGTTGGGATATGTCTTTAAAAAAAATATAAAGGTTTTTTCACGCATTACCGTGTTAGGCGTAACAATCGTGTCAGGATATGTAGTATCTTTAAAAAAATATAAAGGTTTTTCACGCATATCCGTGTTAGGCCTAACAACCGTGTCAATTAGGTTATGTAGTAATCTTTAAAAAAAATAAAGGTTTTTTTCACACATCACAGTGATAGGCCCAACATCCGTGTCACTTATGTAATGTAGTATTCTTTAAAACAATATACAGGTTTTTTTCATGCATCACCGTGTTAGGCCTAACAACCATGTCAGTTAGGATATGTAGTATTCTTTAAAAAAATATAATGGTTTTCACGCATCACCATGTTAGGCCTAATAACCGTGTCACTTTGGTTATGTATTATTCTAAAAAAAAAAAAAAAAAAAAAAAAAAAAAAAAAATAAAGATTTTTCACACATCACCATGATAGACCCAACAACCGTTTCAGTTGGGATATGTCTTTAAAAAAAATATAAAGGTTTTTTCACGCATTACCGTGTTAGGCGTAACAATCGTGTCAGGATATGTAGTATCTTTAAAAAAATATAAAGGTTTTTCACGCATATCCGTGTTAGGCCTAACAACCGTGTCAATTAGGTTATGTAGTAATCTTTAAAAAAAATAAAGGTTTTTTTCACACATCACAGTGATAGGCCCAACATCCGTGTCACTTATGTAATGTAGTATTCTTTAAAACAATATACAGGTTTTTTTCATGCATCACCGTGTTAGGCCTAACAACCATGTCAGTTAGGATATGTAGTATTCTTTAAAAAAATATAATGGTTTTCACGCATCACCATGTTAGGCCTAATAACCGTGTCACTTTGGTTATGTATTATTCTAAAAAAAAAAAAAAAAAAAAAAAAAAAAAAAAAAAAATTTTTCACACATCACCATGATAGACCCAACAACCGTTTCAGTTGGGATATGTCTTTAAAAAAATATAAAGGTTTTTTCACGCATTACCGTGTTAGGCCTAACAACCGTGTCTGTTAGTATATGTAGTATTCTTTAAACAAATATAAAGGTTTTTTTTTACGTATCACCGTGATAGGCACAACAACCGTGTCAGGATATATAGTAGGCTATTTTTTTAAAAAATATAAAGATTTTTTCACACATCACCTTTTTAGGCCTAACAACCGTGTCAGTTTGGATATGCAGTATTCTTTTAAAAAATGGGTTTCTTATCACCCAAAACCCGTGT
This sequence comes from Callitettix versicolor, assembly GCA_022606455.1. NCBI lineage: Eukaryota > Metazoa > Arthropoda > Insecta > Hemiptera > Cercopidae > Callitettix > Callitettix versicolor. Next base: position 74,390,814 of record CM040186.1, read on the forward strand.
TAGACGTATTTTTATTGTTTTACCGATTTACAACACGTTACTGATTTTCACCGGGTAGCAATTTTGAGGTTATGTAGGTCACTTTTATATTCGATTTTTGTCGTACTTCTCGTGCTTTCATATTTTGGATTTTTGCTTTTGGGCACATAATAAAGCATTTTAGTAACAAAAATATCGAAAAATCCAGGATATGCTACACTGCATATTTACCATTCTTTCATATAATGTAATTACACAAATATATATACTACCTTACAATTGGCACTCTGCGTTTGGGATTTTTTTACATTTAATATTGAAAATTCAACACAAAGTAACAAATTAAAGTCAGTTTTGAAAAAATTTCAACTAAAATATTGAAGATGTTACATTAAAAGCAATAATTTTGCAATAAATAAAACACAGATTAAAATTCTTAAAATAGGATTGAATCTATGTTCATCTCAGGTCCAGTAAATAACTACAGTTAACACATGTTACAAAACTAAATACTAATAGTTATTTTGGGCTGAGTAAGTAGTATAATGACGTTTTGTAAAACGGGAATAGGCCAATGTGTATCTGAGATACCTAAACCATATTCGTTCCAAATTTCATCTCAATTGGTCCAGTGGTTAATGCGTGATTGAATAACAAACAAACAAACAAACACACAAACTTTCAGAAATATAATATGAATTAGAAATTAGATTAGATAAGATAAGATCACGAACAATGATACAAAGCATTTGGGATTATATGTACACAAGGTTAGTTAGTCAAATGTGTCGGGACACCCCAATAACGATTTAGTGTATTAGTAGAGAATAACCTAAGTCATCAAATTTTTATGAGGCATAAGATGCACTTTTTAGTGTATGGGGTGCCAAATTTGGGGGCAGCTCAATATTTTTGAATTTGATATCCTACTGACATATCTTTTTTTTTATGAAAAACAACAATACAAATTATTGATTTTTGTTTTGTACTTTACGGAATCAGATTTTACAATTATTGTATCATATTTTTAGTTTTTTCAGTCTTTAGACAAAAAGTAATTACAAACGTAAACAATGGATGACAGACATGCGCATTAAAAGCTACTAAAATTTGATATTGTCTAATTACGAGTAACTACAATAAAATATTAATTAATTATTTATATTAATTTTAATTAACTACAATAAAATAATAACGGTCACGAATAATAGCCACAGTGAAGCGGTTTATTGTTGCATTGTTAAGGAATTCCAGCCGCCGGATTTCAGGTTCCAATTGGTCAGAATAAAAAAAAAACATTTTGATGTGTTTCTTTACGAAAAAGAATTTATCCTAGTTAAGAATAATAGAATTTGCGTATTGTTATTATTAATGAATTTATGTACTACAAAATCCATAAATACATTTGTTAATTACATACAGAAAAGTCAGATACATGGATGTTATGGACTATTAACATTTAACATTAGAAATGTCTAATACAATGAGCCATATGAATAAAACCAAAGGAAATACTTCGAGTAAAAGGTTTTGTTTCAAATAAAAAGAAGCAAAAGCATTTTCTTCATTCCTTATGGATAATGATTACCTTTTGCTTACGAACAAATCTTTCAGTCTGGAAGTAAAAGGATCAACAAAACAAGGATTTGCTTTTAGTGTAAAGTAAAAGGTTTTGATTGATATTTTTATTCATATCAATTGAAGGATATACTTCAGACTTTAATTAAAGCTTGAATTAAAGCTTTTGTTTCGTTTTATTCATTAGGCTCAATAACTCATTCATTAATAATTATATACATCAACTGAACTTTTTCTATATTTATAGGTTGTCATATGATAACCAAACAATTTTGATCAATTCTTTCCATTTAAATACTCGATACACTCTTTCTTACTTAATATTTCAGGACCAAACCATTTTACTCTAAACTCTTGTAATGCCGAACAAATATCCAAATAAGTATTCTCTGTTTTTAACTTATTGCGTATTGAACATATATATGCCTCCTTAGTGTTTTATACTCTAACATTTACATTTATCAACTCTCCTCTTAACTTAAAAATACAAGAAATGAATTGCAAACTATTACTATCACATGCATAGTGATTTTCATTTAAATCAAAATTTAATTCTTTATAAAAACTATGAAATCTTGAATTTTGTGCCTTAAATATTAAGTTATTCCTAAAAACTGTTTTAATACAATATTGTAATCTTTCAACTTTTTTTGTTACTGTCCAGATATTTATATAAATCTGCATTATGTTTTCCACATAAAAGTTTAAAGTCTTTAAACCTAAATACTTCTTTTTTTAATGATCTCTTCTGCCAACAGCCTGGGCAACCGGTGGAAAACAGAACTTTCTGAACAAATCTAACGTGCAAACCCAATGTATATAAACACATCTGATTCCCTCCTGTCTCTGAATATACAATAAAATCAGGCATATTTTCAAGTAATTTGCTGTATTTGACATGTATTCCTTATTTTGTCAGTCTTAATCGATCTCACAGACGTTTACTCCAAGACAACTTTGGCGTCAGCCATACTCCCAAGTATTTTATACTCTTGAACTACTTCACTTATTTCGCCTTAATATTTCCAACTTCACTTCTTGGCCATCTTACCTCCCCTTCTAAAGACCATTATTTTAGACTTCGCCAAGTTCAATGTCAAACTACAAAGCCTGCTGTATTTTGCTGAATTATCAACCATAGCCTACGTACTCGTATTGTTCACCACGTTTTCCAAGTAATAAAACAAATTCCCCATAAACTTAAGAATTCCCCACTTTAGAGAGACAAATCCCCCAGTCTGGCAACACTGTCTACAGTCCATATAACCGACTCGTCTCAGATTCTACTCGCGCCAGATAGAGCGCACAAGCGATTTCACGTAGAATCTGTTACACGCCTATATGTGACAGGTACTTATCTACATTTGCCTCTGTAATTCCGTAGGTTGTTTGATAGTGTTTGTAGAGCTTTCCAAATCTTTTATTTTTGCATCAGAATGGCGCACACACCGTGCAACAAAGTGTAGTTCTGTATGATTTCTTTCTTCTGAGACATCGCATGGCCTACTAGTACTGAGAAGATATCGCTTAGTGACTGTCTCTGTCGCAGATTTCTCGTGTAAAAGTCATGATAATGATAACACAGTATAATATGTATATATATATATATATATATATATATATATATATATATATATATATATAGGTATTCAGAAAAAAGGTTCCAAGGATTCAGGGCGTGATTCCCCACGATAAAAGTAGATGAAAAGTTCCAATAAATATAGGTCCAAACCGCTTCGTTTTCTTTCTGGCCGCCATTTTGTTTTTTTATAAGATTGTTCAAGGCAGCTTCATGAAATTTATCATACATATAGACGTGTCTGAAATTCACATGTATGAAAATTATCATACATACAGACACGATACATATTTATCTATGTGTCTGTATCGACGACTGTTTGAAACTTAATTTTATCTTGAACATTTTTTAAATGGCGGCCATTAAAATTTTTTAATTAAGAATAACTTTTTAATATTATATTTTATGAAAATTACTTCAAAAAGATAAAATATTGCCCATTTCATTATGAACAAAATGGAATTTTATTTTTTCAAATCCGAATAAAAAATAACGAAATAATGACAAAATTTGTAATTTTTCAAATATTTCATGATTTTTGTAATTATTTTCTTCGTGCTTTTTTACTGTAATACTTTGACATTTTTAAAATTATTGTGGTGTGCGATTAATATTACTTTCTTAAAAATGTAATAAACTTTACGATCTGCCATGTTCCCATTTTTCATAAGAGGAAATAACATAGGGTTCAAATTCCAGACTATGAAAGCCAGTAATAAAAAAAGCTGAAAAAAGTAATGAAAAGTAATAAAAGTAATAATAAGTAATAAAAGTAAAAAAAGTAATAAAAAAAAGTAATAAAAAAAAGTAATGAAAAAAGTAATAAAAAAATCCGTTAAGCTTTTACCGGATTTAAAAAAAATAAATTTTAATTTTATTTATAGTGAAATGGGCGATATTTTATCTCATCGAAATAATTTTGATAAAATGTAAGATTAAAACGTTCTTCACAATTAAAAAATGTTAATGTCCGCCATTTTGAAAATATTCAAGATAAAATTTAGGCACTTTTTTAAACAGTCGGTACTGATACATATGTGCCAAATCTTGAACTGTTCTCAAGATATAAATTGTTTCTTACAAAAAACAAAATGGCGGCCAGACAGAAAACGAAGTGGTTTTGGACCCATGTTTATTGGAACCTTTCATCTAATTTTGATGTGGGAAATCACGCTCTGTATTCTTGGAACCTTTTTTCTAAACACACTGTATATTTGTTTTCGACTGATTGATTTAAATTTAGCAAAAACATTTATTTCAATAATAGGCAGGACATGTTTGTTACCGAGCAAAAATTTATCAGTTTCAAAATGATACGGGAAAGCCGTTAAACAATTAAAAAAATAAAAAAAAAAAAAAACTATTTATCTTTATTAGTCGGCGTTCGAATCTTCATAGGTTATAAAACAGGAAGTTGAGATTTACAAATTTTATTGAAAAAACTTAAAACAAACGCTGATCGCAGTCGTTCCTCATTAGTTTTAAATTTCGGACTCTAATAAAAAGACTTCAATTTTTAACATGGTATTTGTTGAGAAGAGTATGATCACCGTTATCCGAGAAGTTATTTTTTTAATATATGTTATTTTGATTATTAGGGTGAAAATATTTTTTTAAGGACTCAAACATTGTCGAAATATTATATTTATATTCAGATAAAACGTAAAATTTATCACTGAATATTACAAATATTATATAAAACATATCAAACATATCTTTGTATCAAACATATCTTAATTTTGTTCAACGTAATTTTTATTCCACTAAAAATTGCAAAAACCTTTTTTAATTTTGAGATGTGTTTACGATTTATTGCAGAGGCAATCTTGTTTCGCGATTAATTCCTTTTGAAGGGCAACCGGTTCCTTATTTCATAATTAATAAATTACCAATTAAAACAATAGAAACTTTTAAAAAATGACTTAATAACCTAACTAAAACGCTTTACTACACGCCTATTAGTAATAATGCAAAATATAAAAGTGCGGAAACTGTGGGAAGTTCGAAAAAAAAATCGAAAATAAAAGCTACCCGCATAACCTCAAAAATCAGTACCGCGTGAAAGTAGGTAACGTGTTTTTTTATCGCGAAACGTTTGATTAAATGTTATTAGTAATGAAAAACAATAGAAACTTTTTTTTAAAAAAAGACAAACTTATACAGTTGTGTGTAACGAAGCGAACACGTTTTGATTTCCGGTTGCACTTATGTGCTGCTTCTGGTGGCAAACACGCTAACTGCACTGTGTTAAATATTTATTTAGTTTAGTGATGCAACAGGAATAAAAAATAGAACAGTCCAGAACATGTAAACAAAATTGTTGGTTAAAAGTATTTGTGTAAAATATTTAAAAAAAGAATAAAATTGCTATTAGACTGTCATAAACAGTAACTATATAAATTCTAAAATATAGTTTAGATAATATTTGTACTGTCCAGTAATAAATCTTACGTTTTAACTGACTTAAATCTAATATTTCACACCAAAAAAACAAATTTTCGAAATCGATGTCTTAATTACATTCAACTAGCAAATTTAAAAAAATCGCTACGATAATTTTTGAGTAAAAAAATTGTTCTCATAATATTTAAAGTAACGTATATTTAAAAAACGAAATAAAAAAAATCTTGCCTAACGATGGTCACGCTGTTCTCCACTAGTATTTTCGACTCTTTGGTAAAATAAACAAACTTGAACTGACTCCTGATTGCGTCCTTAGGAGTCCTCGACAACCAACGATGGCGTAAAAAACTAGGTCATTCACACGATGGAGACTGTGCTTGTGACTATACTGTGCAACGAAATAATCAATTACACAGCTCGTTAGAGGCGAAACTTGGTATACAAGATGTGGAGGCTGGAGGATGGGTCCAGCAGGAGAGATGCTGCATCACAACACAAGCTCACAGTTAGTGTTCAATTAACGAATTCAATTATTAGTGTATTTATTTTGGAGAATTTACGGCAAGCAGCTATCTCGCTGACGTGATAGAAGCGAATTTCCAAAAGTATTTTTCTCTATCTTATCCTTTCTTAAATTCCGATTTGACTATCGTAATCAGCGATAAAATCTACATTGAAGACACGAAGATGAATCCGGACCGCAGTAAAAATTCAATTTCTGAATTTCAGCGGATTTTCGAAATACAAAATGCTAATCTATGCTCACTACGACGGTAAAATTGGATTTTCACGGTAAAATTGAATTTTACTGAATAGAAAAAATCGTGAATTTTTAAAGATTTGAAATGGCCGCCAGTTTGAAACTGCTGTCGAATTTTGCTGGTTAACGAACTTATATTATAATCGTTTTTCGTGTCGTTTTAATCAAATCGGAGCGGTAAATATTAATTTAAATTAAATATATATATATATATATATATGATTTATCTGTATTGATGTTATAGTTGTATTGTTGTAGTTGTATCATAATTCTCGTCTATTATTGCCCAACACTATGAACAGACTGTGTTTTTACTGTAAATCGTTGTTCGATAGTTGTGTTAGTCATTATAATTTATTAAAATTGGTTAACCAGTGCTTGCTTAAATGTTGATCTATCTTAAGGTTCATAATAGAGCCCAGTGCTTCAAATACGAAATTTTAAAAAATCGATAATGAAAATCGAAAACAACACAAAATTAATTAAAAAGTTGTCATTTATCGAATTTACTATTGAACTGTAAATTTCTTTTATTTTAAAATTGGTAAACCTTTATAAATGAACGAAATTTGCTCGAAGTCGTTAAACCGATTTTGAAAAATAAATCATAGCAACCAATACGTTTTGTTTAAGTGAGCAAGGGTTACTTTTGAACAAACTTTGGTTAAAATTGTTGGAAAACTTTTCTTGGTTGAGGACGAAATACACCTACATACAACGTAAATTTGATAATCGATTATTTAGTTCAATTTGAAACTATGTTTACAGATACACTTTTACGTAAAAACCTCTTTTTAAGACCCACTGGATTAGTTACTAAAATCTAAAGATCGATATTTACGTCACCAATACTTTGTAAATACGAAAACTAATTTCTCTTATTGAACAAAAAATAAAACCATGCATCATTTTTTCTCTTCCTTTTTATTTTAATTACGATAATTTGTTCGAAAACACGATATATTAGTTAGTTTTTAACAACATAATCTACAACTTATTATTGCCTATCAGCTGTTTAATGAAATCAGCTGATCGTTACGAATTAATATATAACAACTGATATTTTACTATAACTAGAAATATAAAAACTAAATTAACAATTCATTTCATATATTTACATCGGGTATACGTCTTAGATCGTTTTCGTAATGTAGTGGTTATCACGTGCGCCTTACATGCGCAAGGTCCCAGGTTCGATACCAGGCGGACACACAGGAAATTTTAATTATAATTAATTTAATTTGAGACTTGTGATGAGCAAAATATACTATTATATATCAATATAAATTCTTGCATCACGCAAAATCCAACTTCACAATCAGCCCTAAAACATGACACATGTTAAAATGTTACATACTTCTAGCTACCCTTCGGACCCCATCAAGTTCCCGATGACGTCAGTAGGCCTACTGCACCAGACAGTTTGACCGTCGGGTGTCGGGCCTCCTGTATTCCCACGCAGTCCCGTTGCGTGTACGTTCACACTGCCATTGCAATTATTACCGCCTTTGTGCAAACATCTCTTGTTCATTAAACAATTTGCAGGAGGCGGGGTACATCGGCCACGGTCACGTTACACTTGATCTCGTCTCGCTTCGCCGCCAATATTTGCGGCAGACAAATATCAATCTAGATGGCTGTTCAATCTCCACCACTATCACTGCCAACTGAATTGTATACTTTCAAGGTATCAACAGTTGGTGGGTCGTTGCTAGAAATGAAGCAAATATTTAATTAGTTGTGTAATTATGAGTATTAGCGGCACGAAGGTTAATTTCCAGAAAGTCACAAAAACGTGTGGAACTTGGACAGTTACCTACAGAAACGAAGCTTTTGTTAATGCTACCTTTGCTGAATATATATATATATATATATATATATATATATATATATATATATATATATATGTATATATTCCCAGGTCGTATTGTATATAACTAGAATTGTCTCTACCACTACTACTTGAATTATCCGTAAAAGGTTATATTGCATGTCAATTTGTTGAAAATAAGTTCTGAACTATATTATACTAATTTAGTTTTCTGAACCATAATTACTTTGAAGATATATTCACAAATATCTTGTTTTGTTTAAATAAAAATAAATACGTGAACCTATCTTAGATATTATTTACTGTAGTTATAGTAAAAGATCAATTGTTTTATATTAATTCGTAACGATCAGCTGATTTCATTGAACAGCTGATAGGTTATAATAAGTTTCAGGTTATGTTCTTAAAAACTATCAATATTAACAACAGTTACTGTAAATGTTTATATTAATTTAGAATGTATTATAAAAGGGTACAACGTGCACGTGTTCTTCAACTAAGGAAAAATACCGAAACCAACACAAAGTTTTCGTATAATACACGTATACTGTTATCGAAATCGTGGAAGAACAAGAAACAGACAGAAATAGAGAGACGAAATTCGTTTGTTCGTTTCCGTTTCATGAAAATAGAGTTCTGTCTTGAAATTTATTTTAAAAATCAGATTTTCCCAAAAGTGACCAGTGTTAAAATAAGACGTTTGCAGTTTTTTTAACGGTTTGAGGGAGTTTTCTGTGAAACCAACTTGTTCAAGCTATTACTTCGATAAATTGCTGCCCAAATTTGGATAAAGTCGGGCGAAAATATCTCTCTTTCTCTTTCTCTCTCTCTCTCTCTCTCTCTCTCTCTCTCTCTCTCTCTCTCTCTCTCTCTCTCTCTCTCTCTCTCTCTCTCACACACACACACACATTTAGTTAATAATAGTAGGTCTACCTGAAATCGAATAACATCAAATCCTTCTTTTTTCTCTTTTTTACAATCACAATACTTTCTAATGTAATAATTTTAAATAATTTGAATCCTTTATTTTTAAATAACCGATGCACGCAGCTGTGTCACAGCCGTAACGGAAACGAAAAACAAAAAAGATTATAAATATTGAAAAAATCATATAAGTAAACATTTTATTATATAAAAATCAAATTTAGCCCAAAATTCGACTTGAGTTCTCGGACAGACCATTTCAAAGAAATCATATCTATTATTATATTTTTTTCAAAAATCAATAGTTTTACCATCATAATAAGCGTTAAAGTTTTATCACACAGAGATGCACAGAACTACGATTTCTTTAAAATTTTCAAATATAGCCTTCATATGTGATTCGTTTAAAGTTTATCTATTCTTGCCGATCCTAAAAACTACATTAAAATCGCATTCAAAATTATTTGTAGAGTTTTCAGTTCGCATTCTGTAAGCGAAGCAAGGCGCATCGTGTAAAACCGACCACGATTATTGAGTTCACATCAAACTGCTTGGTCATGAATTCGGAATTACCTTTCCACCTGGAGATTTTAACGCCTCGTACTGGGATATGACAGAACGCTATCAGGTAATTAAGTAGGGAAAGCATTGTCGAATGTCGTGCGTGATGCCGAAGTCACGATAAGTCACACACTACGACTCCAGTTCACAGGATACTTAAGATCTTTGTTATTAAAGCCAGCTTACATCCTTTGTGCTCTGGTCTGTGATAAACCGCGGTGATTTCAACGACCACCAAAAGAGGAATGACGTTCAGCGTGTTTAAAATAAATGTTACGGTAAACGTCTTAACTTTGCCGCATTGAAATTACCAAAAATTCCGTATCTATTGATTCTTTACTATTGATTCTTCAACTATTGATCAAATTTAAAAATGGAGATTTTTAAGATTCGATTTCTTGTTAACAAGGAATTCGTTAACTTATTCCCTTTAAATACCCTATATTTGTTAGCTTACGTCTGTTGAATACATTCGTTAATTTACACCCGTTGAATATATATACACGAACTTATGTCCTTTTAATACATTCGTTAAGTTATGTCCGTTGAATATATTCGTTACTCATGTCCGTTTAATACATTCGTTAAGTTATGTCCGTTGAATATATTCGTTAAGTTATGTCCGTTTAATACATTCGTTAAGTTATGTCCGTTGAATATATTCGTTAAGTTATGTCCGTTTAATACATTCGTTAAGTTATGTCCGCTGAATATATTCGTTACTCATGTCCGTTTAATACATTCGTTAAGTTATGTCCGTTTAATACATTCGTTAAGTTATGTCCGCTGAATATATTCGTTACTCATGTCCGTTTAATACATTCGTTAAGTTATGTCCGTTGAATATATTTGTTAAGTTATGTCCGTTTAATACATTCGTTAAGTTATGTCCGCTGAATATATTCGTTACTCATGTCCGTTTAATACATTCGTTAACTTATTACATTCGCTGAATATACTCTTTAACTTAAGACAGTTGAATATAGTCGTTAACTTATATCTGTTGAATATATTCGTTAACATATAACCGTTTAATATATTCGTTATCTTATATCCGGTGAATATATTAGTTAACTTGTATCTATTGAATATATTCGTTAACTTACAACCTTTGAATATATTCATTAACTTATATCTATTACATTAGTTAACTTTATCATTTGAATATATTCTTTAACTTATGTCCGCTTAATATATCCGTTAACCTATGTCCACTGTACATATTCGTTAACTTATGTTAATATATTCGTTAAATTATAATTATGAACCACCTTCTTGGAAACTTAACGAACCACTTAAGTATTTAAGCCAGGTGGACTTCTGACGATTAGCAGAAAGATTAGTAGTAGGAAAGTATCAGCAACTAATATTTATTTTTTTTCATTTTTCAAACTATTCTTGAACGTCTCGAGTCAGTTCTTCGAAATATGTTTAGATCCAAGCGGCTAAGTGAATTATGGTCTGTATCAACCACATTTCATAACCACAAAGCAGTATTAGCGCTATTATTATTTTACGTAGTTTCATTTCACGCTTTTTTACCAAAATTTGTGCTAAAGATGTCGCATTCAATGTTCAAAACTTTGATTTTATATTTCAATGGCACGCACGCTTTCATCTACCAAATAACGGGAACGTACGCGCAGTTATCGAATTTCCATAGATTAAAAATTTTAAACAGGAGTTTCACTTTTCGAAATACCTTTACCCTAACCATTTTCGAACACTAACGTTTGTACGCCAGTAACGAATAAGGTTCCGGATTTTATCGGACACCCAGTGGAATGGTTACGGAGGTTTTCCCACGTACCGCTATCCGTTCTGTCCGAGTACGACGAAGTGCAAGCAGGAAGTCAGAAGCTAGAGTTAAACGAACAATAAGATCTGTCCGTCCAGTGACGTTGCACTATCGCGCTACAGCCTCTTTAAGTAACAGAAAGGAAATCATCGTGGCACTGGGCGTACAGTTGCAATGTTTATTATCAGCAAATATGGTTTGAACTATAAAAACAGACCACATTTGAAACGCAGTAATGCAATTTAGATCACAGTTGAATGGTTGTAGTAAATTTGTTCATTGATGTAAACTTGGTAGAATGTAAACATAACCTCAAAAGTTAATATAGAAACCGATGTCCAAAATTACAACTGCACTTTACAGTTTTGAGGTTATTATTAGGTGTACTAATAAAAAAACAGAAGGCTTGGTGACCTTGAGAAATGTATCATCCGTTTTTTTGTTCCATGACTAAGAAAAAGTAAGTTTTACCGGAGGCACGTAAACTAGAAGAATATTAACAAATTCTTATAGAATTCCAAAAGAGTGGTTAAAGAAATTAATTTTTAGAAATTCGCTTCCATCACGTCAGCGAGAGAGCTGCGTGCCGCGATTATATTTATAGAAGCAGAGCTGACGGCTTATACAATGGATAGAGCAGGGGCAGCACGTGGCAGAGAATTGAGGACCGCAGACATGATGAGGTCATCGTCACAGCCACCGGGTAACGGTAGCAGATCACTGCTTGCCATTGCCGGAGAGGCTTCATGTTATTGATTGATAGCTAGGTCTGTGCATGGGAGCCGTAGTCCTTGTTATGCTGTCTTGTAATAGTGATGTGTGAATTCGGAACGTTCCGATTATCGAGTACATTCAAGTATGGAATCGGAATAAAATCGGAACACGAGACGAGATCATTCAAAGAATACATCAAGAGGACGATTTCGATTTCGACATTGTGTTCACATTCATTCGTTAGAAATATTCGATAACGAGTTCGACCCTTAAATTACAGATTATTTTCTTGAATTAAATCGTTTATTAATTTAGTAATAAACAAATGATTGTCCACAGTATTGTCTGTCGAAAATTATTATGCATGCTCAGATTTTTACTAATCAGATCGGACTGTAGGACGCTGCAGAGATAAATCGAATATTGTCGTTCGATTCCTAACATACTGATTATCCGAATATAATTATACTTAGTTATTATTATGTACCACCCTCTTGGAAACTTAACGAACGACTTAAATTAATAAATTATGTTATTTGTTATGTTATTCCGTTAAGTTCATGTCCGTTTAATATCCATTAATACATGGATATTATTAAGTCGAAGTGTACAATCGACTTTTGTAAACAGCAGACGATTGTACACAATCAATTAAGAAAAATACTGTTTAAATATGAAATGTTTATGTCATAGTGGTTTGATATTTAGTAAGGATTTGGTAAGGATTGCTGCGTTCGTGAACTGCGCTCAAGGTTGTGTGTCGAGCGCAGTTACTGCATTCCTTTACCGTTATTGTTAACACCGAACCCTCGTCCTAGGTTACAATATGCTATCCTAAGTTAATATGTTTTACTGATTTAGTATTCTGAACCATATTTAGTTTGGAGGTATGTTCTCAAATATCTTGTTTTGTTCAAATAAATAAATACGCGAACTTAGCTTAGATACGAGCATAGATAACTCGTATTATTTACTGTAGTTATAGTAAAAGATCAGCTGATTTATTTGAACAGCCTTACAATCGACACACTGCAATAATTGTCTAATTGGCAAAAAGTATATACGTTACGTAACAAAATTGATTTTTAATATTTCACACATTATTTTTATTTGGTCCCCCGGATTATTTTTATTTGGTCCCCATACATTTTTATTTTTATTCTCCCGGAAAATTTGGTCCGATTATAGAAGAAGAATGGAAAATCGCAATTAGTGCGTTTTTTCTTATCCAGGTACGTAAGTATCCATCAGCGAATTTACCTTGGAGCAATGGAGCCTCCATCATTGTAAGAGCTTGGCCCTAGACTTTGAAATGAGCGCCTAGCCTGATTTATAAAACACTTTTTGAAGGGTCAATAAATTATATATATATATATATATATATATATATATATATATATGTGTGTGTGTGTGTGTGTGTGTGTGTGTGTGTGTGTGTGTATGTATATAATTTTGAAAATAAGAAAATAAAACGTGATTGCAGTCAAATTCAATTTCTTATTTTTTAAAAACAATGATTATAATTGTGAGTTGAAATTTGGAATATCCGCCATTTTGAAACTGATTAACAACAAATTTTGCAGGTTAACTACGTTATACATGATATTATCGATTTTCTTGCCAAGGTTGAATCAAATCGGACTAAAATTGCGAAAGTTAGTGCAATAAAACACACACACACATCCAGAGTCTTACTATGATGACCCCTCCAATTGCTTATTTTCCAACGGAAATTTACTAAAGACGCAATCGTTAGATATTTTGGATTATTGGTTGACTTAATATTTCGCTGTTGACATTTGAAAACGAACTGACAAGAAGTCTCTGATTTTATTGATTCTGTAAATTAAACAAAATCACAGGTATTTTGTACCAGAAAACAACAGGTATTTTTGTACCAGGAAACCGTAGGTATTTTTGTAGCAGAAAAAAACAGGTATTTTTGTACCAGGAAACCATAGGTGTTTTTGTAACAGAAAATCACAAATATTTTTGTACCAGAAAAAACAGGTATTTTTGTACCAGGAAACCGTAGGTGTTTTTGTAGCAGAAAATCACAAATATTTTTGTACCAGGAAACCGTAGGTGTTTTTGTAGCAGAAAATCACAAATATTTTTGTACCAGAAAACCACAGGTATTTTTGTACCAGGAAACCGTAGGTGTTTTTGTAGCAGAAAATCACAAATATTTTTGTACCAGAAAACCGTAGGTGTTTTTGTAGCAGAAAATCACAAATATTTTTGTACCAGAAAACCACAGGTATTTTTGTACCAGGAAACCGTAGGTGTTTTTGTAGCAGAAAATCACAAATATTTTTGTACCAGGAAACCGTAGGTGTTTTTGTAGCAGAAAATCACAAATATTTTTGTACCAGAAAACCACAGGTATTTTTGTACCAGGAAACCGTAGGTGTTTTTGTAGCAGAAAATCACAAATATTTTTGTACCAGAAAACCGTAGGTGTTTTTGTAGCAGAAAATCACAAATATTTTTGTACCAAAAAACCACAGGTATTTTTGTACCAGGAAACCGTAGGTGTTTTTGTAGCAGAAAATCACAAATATTTTTGTACCAGGAAACCGTAGGTGTTTTTGTAACAGAAAATCACAAACATTTTTGTACCAGAAAACAGCAGGTATTTTTGTCTCAGAAAATCACGGCTATTTTTGTACCAGAAAACTGCAGGTATTTTTCTACTCAAAGATCATAGGTATTTTTTACCAGAAAACCATAGGTATTTTTGTAGCAGAAAATCACAGGTATTTTTGTAACAGGAATTCAATACAAGTCGCACGAAAGACAAAGCAGAAGCAAGGAGAGCCGTAACTCCCGGGCAGGCACTAATTGTGCAGACAAACAATTGTATTGGTTATTTCCGGAACACTGTCGCGGTCCTTAGTCCTGCGTATCCTTATTAACACGCTAGCACATCAGTTGTCAAGTGTACTGGCCAACTTTGGCACTGGCAATCTTTACTCTTAACTTACCAAGGCTTGTACACAGCTCGAAGCAACGCTGCCATATTTAACAATAGTCCACTTTAACACGTGTCCCACTCGTGTGAGATACTTTTAGGATTATATGTTTCATTAAAGAAACAAAAAACGTTTTATTGTTAGCGAATTTTCATTGGAAAATGAGCTGTAGAAGCTGTCAGATGTGGGACTTTGAAATGAGCACCGATCCTGATCTCTATATCATTTTTTGAAGAGTCGATAACATTTCTTTATAACATGTACATACACATGTATGTGTTAACATGCTCGCGTTCGAAACATTAGTCCGACTTGATGCAAATTTGGCACAAAAATCGATTTTAGTAATAGCTTGGACGAGTACTTCACCCAGTAAAGTTCGTTAATTTGTTTTTAAAATGGCGGCAATTTCAAGTCTGAAAAAATCATAATTTTTTCTCCTTAAATATTTTTGAAAATCGTTTTCCACTATAATAATTAGCGTTAAAAATTTCATAAATTAGCATTTTGAGTTTTCAAAATCCGTTCAAATTAAGAAATTTAATTTGACTGAGGTCATGGTTCATTTTTGCTGTTTTCAGTACGACTTGAAAGTTTAACACTTATGCCAATTGTGGACATGAAATCAGAATTTCAAGAACAGTGTTAAGGTAGAAAAAAAATACTTTATCGACCTCAAATTATCGAGATATAAGTATATTTTGTTAAAATTGTTGAACATTTATTGCGGAAAACACATTTTTAAGCGATTTGTGAAAGTAATATAGCTTCACGCAGGATATTTGAAAGTTCTAAACTTTGACCAGATCTTAAAATTCGTGCCCACGTATATTTTTTTTAAAATTTAAAATTCTGTATTTATAGTATACATTATATTTAAGTACTTATAATCACTACGTATTTTATACCAACCGAATTCTACACACAATCAACTAAAAATCGGTGTATCAAATGTAAAATAACCGCAGCACGCAGCTGTTTTGCTGACGTGATGGAAGCTACCTTGCAATAGCATTTTTTTGTACCTTAACCTTTTCCAAAATTCTTATTTCACCATACAATAGGCATAAAATCCTCATTTTAAACAGCATTGAAAGAAGCCTGACCGAAATTAATTACTTAATTTATGGTTTATAAAAATCCAAAATATTAATTAAATAAAAATTTAATTGTAATTAATAGTAGTTTTTAACGCTGATTATGCCGGTATAATCGAATTTTCAAAAATAGTTTGATACAAATAAGTTATGAATTTTAAAGATTTTTAATTGACGCCATTTTGAAACTGTGAACTAATTTTTCTGGTTAACCAACTCGTCTAAGCTATTGTCAAAATTGATTTTTTTATGTCAAGTTTGAATCAAATCGAACTAAAATTGCGAGTACGAGCGTACAATAAACACACACACACACACACACACACACACACACACACACACACACACACACACACACACAAATCTAGGACCAGTCAAAAAAAAATTACAGATATCAGGTCTCAAGAGCTAATTTTCCAGTAAAAATTCGTTAAAAGCTTGTTCATATATTTTCATAACTGAAATCCAGTGAATAAAAATTGAAATAAAAGAGATTCACTGTTCCGGCGTAAATAAAAGATAAACCTTGACCGCTGTTCGGATTAATTTTCTTTTTCAGTTTTATCTTGCCTTAAATCTATGATACCAATATCTGAGGAACATATGATTAACCTGTTTCACAATTTAGATTTTGAAGCACCGCATTAGAATGAACAAAAATAGAATCTCGAAAACCGCAAAAAGTGATAAACTCAAAATGATGACGCAGAATAAAAACCGAGGTAAGGGTTGAGTATATTGTTAAATCTCATTTTCAACAGCTGTCCCATGCTGTAGTTATAAATAATTAGTCCAATCCTAAGTTACGAAGAATTTGAGGTTATGTTTATTATAACAGCAAGATATTCAGTCAAAACTGTATTCAGTTAAAATCGTATAACTAAATGTGAGAAAGTTTGTGCAAGTTGTGTTCGGCTTATAGGCAGCTGAACACAACCTCGACCCAAAGCAACGCGCACCTTCCGACCGCCGTGAAACATAAAATTGGCGCTTAATTAAAATTCTTGGACTATTGTCGCGAAGGGGTCACAGGGTGGAGCCGGTCTGCGCGCGGTAAATTTCATTAACTTCTAACTTTAATATTACTTTTGTTATTAAAAAAGGTCGAAAATTACCTCTGAATAGCCCTCACTGAACGTATAATTAATAATTGCGAAAAATTTCGGTTTATAGAAAAATTGGCCCAGCAGTACTGTAATAAGTTTCTTCTGAATACATAAACATACGTAGACTTTATCAATTAATATTCCTGTTTCGAATCTACCGGCATAAAGTAATATTAAGATTTAAAAGAACCGATTTCTTAAAACCGGTTAAATAGATTTTACTTAATGACTCTTGAAGAATAATATAAACGCGGCACGCAGCTGTCTCGCTGACGTGACGAAAGCGAATTTCCAAAATCTTGTTTTCTATTTTAATATTTTAAAATTCTGATTTCAACATCATAATCAGCATTAAAACGTTCACGTACTAGAATTGTACAAATTTAAATTACTTTTACAATACGAAAATGGACCTTGACCGTCGTCAAATTTCTTAATTTAGCGCATTCCCACTCGTAACTTTAGTTCGATTTGATCCAGACTTGGCACAAATATCAATTTGTGTAGTAGGTTAGCGAAATTCGTTCAAAAGAGTATTTGAAAGTTAATAACTTCTTTGCCTCAAATATTTTTGAAAATCTGATTTTTATAATCGTTAAAAACTGCAAAATAAGTTGAAATTAAAAAATTAAATTTGACGGCGTTCAGGTCGTTCGAATTTTGTGGATAAGATAAAAACATTACGTTTGGCAATTTGCTTTCATCGCGTGTGCGAGACAGCTGTGTGCCGCGATTTATATTATAGCCCACACGTCTAGAAATCGCACAAATTGTAAAGGAAAATTATTAATAAAAGATTAATCTGTGAACAAATTTTCCACAAGAACAAATTCATTACTTTACGTTTAATTAACAACAAAGCAATATTAACAATAGGCCTATAAACTTAAACCATAACTAACCTGTACTACAACCACAACGAGATAGACTAGCTCTAGTTGCACACGACAGAACATGTTGGTACGACTGCTCACAAACAACTGACTACACTGGAGCGCTGCCTACTGGATCGCGTCCTACAAATCAGCTGTATTAAAATTGTTGCACCTATTGTTGTTGTCGTTTACTCGGGAATGTGTTGACCCAGTACGTCGCAATGTGATGCGACAGTTATGTGGAACACATCGTACATACTTGGCTGATCTTTGGTAATGGGTCATCCGCGTGTTTGTCCAGGATGAGGAGGTTCTGTATCTAAAAATATCCGTCAATAATGCGCCTAAAATCATATTTTAAGGACGCGTGGCATGTTCATACTATACATATTTATTAAGGAAAATGAGCTATTGGAGGGCCATTATGGTAAGACCTAGACTCGTAACCTTAAAAAAATATACAAAATGTACGGACGTGTATTAGCACTCTCACGCTTGCAATATTGTTTCGATTTGATTCAAACTTAGCACAACAATCTATTTTGGTAATAGCTTGGACAAGTTGTTAACAAGTGATATCCGTTCAACAGTTTCAAAATGGCAATCATTTCAAATCTTTTGAAATTCATAATTTTTTTGTCTTCAGTGTTTTTGAAAGTCCGATTTCACTGTCGTAATCAGCGTTAATAGACTGTGTAAATTAAAATTTTGAATTTTTGAAATCATTTGAGTCAAAAAATTGAATTTAACGGCGGTCATTGACCTTTTTCATATTTTCAACGTAATTTCAAAGTTAAAAATGCTGATGTATACAGATTTTAATGCTGGTTGTAATGGTGATCATAATTAAAAAAAAAATGTAAAAAGAAAAATACTTTTGGAAATTCGTTTCCATCAGTTAGACAGCTGTGTGCTGTGACTATTTTTTAATTTCATAATGTAATATTTTTGGTTTTAATGAAGCACTCTATTTTTATTATTATTACAATGTAATTAAGAGAACTGAAAGGTTTTTAATGTATTTAAGTTTTGTTACGAAACTGCTTGCTAAATGACCACTAGGGAACTGAAACGTTTTAAATGTATTTCAATTTTGTTACGAAACTAAAGTACCACTAGGGAACTGAAACGTTTTAAATGTATTTCAATTTTGTTACGAAACTAAAGTACCACTAGGGAACTGAAACGTTTTAAATGTATTTCAATTTTGTTACTAAAGTACCACTAAGGAACTGAAACGTTTTAAATGTATTTCAATTTTATTACGAAACTAAAGTACCACTAGGGTACTGAAACGTTTTTAATACACTTAAGTTTTGTTACGAAACTACCAGTAGCTAAAGTACCAGTAGGGAACTGAAACGTTTTAAATGTATTTCAGTTTTGTTACAAAACTAAAGTACCACTAGGGAACTGAAACTTTTTAAATGTATTTCAATTTTGTTACGAAACTATTCAGCTAAAATACTAGTAGGGAACGGAAAAGTTTTTAATGCACTTAAAGTTTTAATACGAAATTAACCTTAGGTAACGCTGAATTTTTTATTTTTTGATGTTGCTATTTTAAAGCGAAATGCACATTGAGGCTATTATCGCCTCCCTAAATGTACGCGTGAGTGTAAAGTGTTAAAGTCGTTAGTGTAGTGTTGTAAGTGCAAGTGTGTGTTAGACTTGGGTACCGCGAGGGACGTCTAAATCCTCTCAATAGGTTCAGCTAATCTATATGTAAATGTAAGTGTACGTGTAGAAGTGTACAAGTATGTGAATGTGTTAGTGTAATGTGTTGTTTGACTGGGGTACCTCGAGGAACGCCAATCACCTCTTAATAGGTGCAATTAGCCTACACCTCCACTGCGGGGAGGTAACGCTGAAATATCGTTAGGGAACTGAAACGTTTTTAGTGTACTTAAGTTTTATTACGAAAATGCCCAAAAAATTACCACTACGGGACTAAAACATTTTTAATATAAGCTAGGTTAGGTTTTGTTACGAAACTATCCGGCTAAAGTATCACTAGGAAACTGAAACGTTTTTATTAAGTTTTATTGCAAAAACTACCCTGTTGAAATACCACTAGGAAACTGAAACGTTATAAACCACTTAGGTTTTGTTACGAAACTGCCCGACTGAAATACCACTAGGGAACTGAAACGTTTTAAAGCACTTAGGTTTTGTTACGAAACTATCCGGCGAAAGTATTACTAGGAAACCGAAACCTTTTTATTAAGTTTTATTACAAAAATACCCTGTTGAAATACCACTAGGGAACTGAAAAGTTTTAAAGCACTTAGGTTTTGTTACGAAACTTCCCGACTGAAATACCACTTGGGAACTGAAAAATTTTAAAGCACTTAGGATTTGTTACGAAACTATCTGGCAAAATTACCACTAGGGAACTGAAACGTTTTTAAAGCATTTAAGTTTTATCACGAAATTACCATGCTAAAATACCACTAAGGAACTGATACGTTTAAAGCACTTAAATTTTATTATGAAACTGCCCTGCTGAAATACCACTAGGGAACTGAAACGTTTTTAATGCTTTTAAATTTTGTTATGAAACTACACGGCTAAAGTACTATGGAACTGAAGCACTAGGGACCTGAAACTTGTTTAAAGCACTTAGGATTTGTTAAGAAATTATCCGGCTGAAATACCACTAGGACTGATAGGATTGAAACGTTTTTAATGTACTTAAGTTCTGTTATGAAAAACCCCGGCTAAAGTACCACTAGGGAACTGAGCTTTTTGTGAAGAAGCAAAATAAGGAAATGGAATGAAGTAATGCTAATATAGAACTGTAGTAAAGGATATTGGGTTATGTAACTGTATTGTAGGAAATAAATAAGTAATTTGGTTGAAAGTGTTAAAGTGGTTCGTGCATTCCCAAAGGACGTTGACAGAGAGTTTGGAATGCCGAGGCAGCTCGAGTCACTTCTCGAGGGCAGATGTAAGATAAGGGTAGAAAAAAAGATTTAAAATTAAGACCTCAGAGTCTATTTAGCAGTAATTGTATGCTACTTTTGTATTTTATAGGCAATCATATTAACGTTTTGCAACGCTAAACCAAACAATGTTGTTAGAGAAAAGAAAGGACCGAAAGGCGTTTTGTTTCAATTTTATAACGAAAAACTGATTCAGTGTCATATGCATGTTAAGCCAATGTGTTAAGCGCTGCAAGACATAATTTAATGAAATCTCTGTTCATGTACTTAGACTCTAGGCACTCGATGACATTTTTTACGATAATGAACTCTGAATTCAGAGCAATGAACTCTGATTTTTACCCACAAATTACAAGTTTTAATTGAAACCTCCCATCTTCTATAGGTTGCGTGTTATAGGCCTGTTGCATTGTCGCCATGTTCTCACACCTGAGAATGTTGCCACTTCCGTTTTGCAAGTTTTTAACCTCTTGTTATAACGCTGTGTTTAGTGCGTTTGCGCATAATTTTTTTCCTTAAGGATCCGAAAGAAACAGTTCGCATCGCAGAGAAAGGTCGTTAGCACTGGTCATCTTCAGGATCGAACTTGATGTAACTACTAAACGTTGGATTAAGCGTGGCAAGTGTATATATTGAATCCGATATAAACGTTTGGCGCCCTGTATACACTAAATAATACACCCTGATTGTGTATCTTCATAAAAAAACTAAAATTTAAGCAAAATCAGAACACGTTGAAATTACGAAATTAAATTTGACTTCGGCCAGGGTTCATTCCCGTATTTTCAATGTAATTTGAAAGTTTAAAATCATTTTCAAGTCCATTTGAAAGTGGTGGGGGCTCTCTCCACTCCCTTCTTCTTATTGTCACAAACTTCATGTCTTAACTTCATAATTTTGCTTTATGCAATAATTATTAGCAAATTTTCATTGGTAAAATGAGTCATCAAGAACCCAGACCCGGGACCTTAAAATTAGCCCTGATCCTGACCTCTTGATCACTTTTGAGCGGTTGTTAAAAATTTTGTACGCTATATATATATATATATATATATATATATATATATATATATATATATATATATATATATATATGTGTGTGTGTGTGTGTGTGTGTGTGTGTGTGTGTGTGTGTGTGTGTGTGTGTGTGTGTGTTTTAGCACGCTCACGTTCCAAATTTTGGCCTGATTTGATTTAAACTCGGCAAGAAAATCGATTATAGCAATAGGTCGTACAAGTTCGTTAATCAGCGAAATTCGTGTTCAACAATTTCAAAATGGCGGCAATTTTAAAACTTTAAAAATTCTTAAATTTTTCGTCTAAAATTTTCTTGTTAACCTGATTTTACCAACACAATTAGCGTTAAAAATTGCGTAAGTTAACGTTCTAAATTTTCAAAAAAAACATTGAAATTAAGAAATGTGTTGACGGTGATCAGGGTTCATTTCGATATTTTCAATGTAATTTCAAAGTTTGAAATGTACAAATTTTAATTCTGAAATAAGAATTTTAAAAAAGGTAAGATATGGAAGAATACTTTTGAAAATTCGCTTCTATCACGTGCCGCGATTATTGCAATCGTTTTTTCGACATTTATACATTAAAACATTTTGAAACGGTCAATTAGAAATTTTTCTGAAAAATAGTAAACATATTTCTGTAAAAATATGTGATAATTTATGTTTATCCCAATCCAAGGGTTAGTTCTACAAAGCGGTTCAGGAGAGTTCAGAAACACCCTACTTTATGCAGATATTTAGGGCCTATCTTGTTTAGGCAACGTATTCGTGTATGCATTGTATTATGTGTATCAGTGTAAATGTTTAGTTGAATTACCGCGATCTGACTAAACGTACGCATGCGTTCTAACAGCACTCAAGGGGATGTAGAGACAAGGGGGCGGTAAAGTGATGACGTGGCTTAGAGGGGTAGTGTTGTAGTTAGGGTGGATTGATAGGTCACTCGTGCAGTACAAGGCCGGGTAGCCATCAAATGCTAACGGAGCGAACTACGCATTCAAAACTTAACCTACTGTTTTTAATGTAAGTGCGACCACTGAAACCGAAACGGAGCTGAGCGGAGTCAAGCGGCGTCGCTGGATTCCACTCCGCGTAACTTCGACTCTGTCTAGCCTCGATTTTGAAGCTGACTCCACTTCTTTCACCACGCCTCTAACCTTATTATTTCTCGTTACGTAGGTTATCGTTGCCTAGGTTACGGTTTTTAAACATAGTAGTTTCCTAGAATCCGTTACAGTAGGCCTAAATATTTACATTTAAAAGCTACAAACGCGTTCTTTAAGCTGACTGAACATTGCTTCGGGTTACCGTTCATCTTCATTCTGCTTCTCTCAGCTCAGCTCAGCGCAGCTCCGCATTTGGTGGTCGCCCAACCTAATACATCGGATCCCGGGTACTAGAATCAGGAAAAAAATTGATCTTCAACGTAACCTTGGCACGGGGTCCTTACAAGTTACCATCAGCCGGAGCAAGCTGATAAAGGTTTTTTAAAGAGGTGTAACTCCTCTATCCTTCCTCTTTCCTTGTTAAACAAGGCTCCGGGCTTGGAACCTGCTAAGCGGACTTAGGGCAAAATGTTTTTCTCTTCCTTATGACACTGCGTGAACTGAACTATGTTTTCTGTATTTTTGCATCTTTCCGCGCTGCATTAAAATAAAATAACTTTAGGCCTACGCCTCCACTCTTTCACGATTTTGGGTTGCTCGCACGCAAAAACGCATCTTAAAGATAGCGCAGATTTACAAAACGTGTGTCAGATCAATAATAACGTACGCAGGAACAGTAAGAGTTGAAACAATAACGAACAAACTACTAAGAACCACAGAAATGAGAAACTACAATCAATCACAGGGAACAACACAGTACATTGCGGCATCGTCTAAACAACATAGGAACTGAATTACATAACCTAATTCCGCTTGCCAACAACGCTAAAAATCCCCGTACTTCTCTCCCGGCTTTGAAACAGCCTAAGCCTGCGAAATCTACTTTATCCCGTCAACCAGTACTCACTTCCGATTGGTTCGCAGTGCAGGCTTATCTCGGGTCTATACTATGCTAGATTAATAGATTTCTGCCCAAGCATTACTGCCGGCGTATCACCTCACATCTCCCGTACACAATAGCTTCATTCTGATTGCCACTCAGTGATTGGTGCGTTTTCTCTAGTTTTAACAATGGCATTCTGAGAAATTATGGTTCCCGCCATAATTTCGAGTATAAATACAGGTTGAAAATCGTTGTGCGGCATAACACCGAGGAGGACCACCCAACTACACGCAGCCTAACAACACCCGGAAAGGTTGTACAAAACACCAAAACTTGCTCGGGAGGAAATAGGAGGAATCCGGCCAAATCTGAACACGAAGCGAATTTATTTCATAATTCATCGCAAGCCCGTGGCCGACCTGGTAAACACCTGGACTTGTATTTCTCCCGGAGAACGGCAGAAACAGAAATAATGCGGTACGCAACTGTCTCGCTGACGTGATGGAAGCGAATTTATAACAGTGTATTTCTTTATCTTACTCTTTTTGAAATTATGATTTCACCATTGTAATCAGCATTAAAATGTGCATGTATTAGCATTTAAAAATTTAAAATTACTTTGAAAATACGAAAACAAACCCTGACCGCCGTCAAAAAATGTCTTAATTTTAATGGATTTTGAAAATTCGAAATGCATACTTATGCAGTTTTTTAACGCCGATTACGATGTTGAAATCATATTTTTAAAGATTTGAAAAGTACACCATTTAGAAACTGTCGAACAAATTTTGCTGCTTAACTTGTTCGAGTTATTACTATAATCGATTATTGTGCCCAGTTTGAATCAAATCGGACAGAAATTGAGGTCCGTGAGCGTGCTAACACATTCGTGCAGCTTTTAAAAATTTTAACAGCTCCTCAAAAAATGATCGAGTTCAGGATCAGTGCTTATTTGAAGGTCCAGGGTCTGCGGCCGTGATGGTAGCTACAATAGCTTATTTTTTAAATGGAAATTCGTTAATAATTACATAAAGCAAAATTGTGAACTTAAGCAAAGTTTGTGAGAGCAGAATGTATAGTCAAAAACCGAAATAAGAAGTGTCATACAGTTTATAGATAACCACAGCACCCAGCTCAATCGCTAAGTTGTGGAAATGAATTTCTAAATATTTTAATAGACGCAGAGACCAATAACGGCGGTTAGTGTACAATTCCGTTTTTTTAAATGCGAAATAATAATTATTTAAACGAATTTTGACCTAATTAGTATTACCAAGGCAGCTACGTGCTACTGTTTTAAACCACTATCAGACAGGTTTATAAATTTTACTTTTTTAGGCTATTAAACATATTGTTGTGACCGTTGGAAAGATTCATTATTCGTAAATAGCGAAAGTTCTTTATTTGCTGGTTGTAATCTAATTTAACGAATAAGTTTATCCTTTATACTAAAGATAGCAGCACTATTCCACTATGTAGTTACTTTACAGATTGAAATAAAGACGTTAGTTGAATCACTCCTAGGTAGCAGCAATATACACACGATTAAATTTTTAATGAAGGAATAGTCTGTACACTCATGGAAAGTCTCCAAAAAATTATACAAGTAAGGAAAATCCCGGAAAAATGGAGTACTTCGATGATTACAATATAAAAAAGGAAATAAAACTAAATGTAATAATTATCGAGGAATAACTGTATAAGTTCGGTTAGTAGTTGTTTTTACCAGAATATAACATGAATACAATGACATTGGAAGCTTAAGAACAAGCAGGAAGATCACTTATTCTAACACTAATAATTGAGAAAAAGATGTCCTTATATCAAGAAGTGCGTTTGCTTTTAAGTTTAGACCTTGAAGAAATAACAGTGTACCAATCAATAAGCTCTGCCTGGTGTTAGAGAATACTAATAATAAAGGAAGCAAAAAAAAAAGTGTGAAAATATATAAGTAAAAGTAGGAAATAAAATTTCTAAAGGTTTTTAAAGTAACCAAAAGACAAAAACAAGGATGTTCCCTGTCCCCAACATTGTTTAAAATCTACCTGGAACAAGCACTGTACAACTGGAAATGCAAGTGTGGGGATGGGCATACCATTAAACGACAAAACCTTGGACACTCTATGCTTTGCAGATAACCAAGTAGTTATAACACAGGATTATGAGTACACAGGATCTAGAATACATGAGTAGGAAATTAATAGAAGAATATGATATTTGAGGACTTGAGGTAAACCTAAACAAAAAAGAGTACATGTGCATTGGAGGAATCTTCTATTGGAACATGACACACAAATCAAAGGGTGCACAACTTGTAAGTATTTGGGAATGACAATTACGAGTGATGAACTCTTAGATACAGCGATAAAAGAACGAAACACCTTGGGAAGAAGAACAATAAGAATACTGAACAGCATCATATGGGATCAACAGATATCGAAAATAAATAAACTTAGAATATACAATTATAAAAAGTGCAATCTCATACAAAAACGAAATATGGCCACTGACACAAAAGCAGAAAATATTTTGAAACTATAAAAATGGATTATTGGCAAAGCCACAGGTAAGTTGAAATTGGAAAAAGATGAAAAATGTAAGAATCTGTAAAATCATGGATGTGAAGCACACCATTGTAGACGATAAGGCAAAACAATTTTCATAGTTTGGCCATGTCCAAAGAATGGATGAAAATTGACTTCTCAGATTCAAAAATGGAAACCACATGGTTGCAGAAAAAAGAAAGACCGAGACTTAGTTGGAGAGAAGAAATTGATGAGGAAGTGAGAGAGAAGGGATTGGATTCAAGATCTATGGAACGACAGAGAAAAGTGGAAGCTAGGAATCAGAAAATGCCAGAACATTTTAAGCTTAAAAGAAAAAGAATAGACAAATATTTATTTGCAAATGATGTATTGAGCAACCATTATAGTAAGACCAAAACCAAGGGTCTTGAAAGTAAGCTGATCATAACCTCTATATCTTTTTATTAGAGGATGTTAAAATGTGTACACCGTATATATAACTTAAATGCTTAATTTTTTATATAATAAAAACACTTTTTTTGTTATTTTAAGGGAAAAAGCACATTAAGGGTATTATTGCCTCCCTAAATGTAAGTGTGAATGTAAAGTGTTGAAGTTGTAAATGTAGTGTTGTATTTGTGTGTGTTAGATTTGAGTACCGCGAGGGACGTCTAAATCCTCTCAATAGGTGCAGCTAGTCTATCTGAAAACACTTTTATCTTATTCTTTTGAAAACCCTGATTTCCCATCATATTAACAATCAAATATGAATAAATCCACTTAAATTAATTTAACTGTGACTAGGGTTTTATTCTTGTAATTTTAAGATTTTAATTTATGTTGAAATAAAATTAAGAAATAATTTTAAGACAAAAATTGATGGCAGAAATTCCTTCAATCATGTCAGATGTATGCGGCAATTTTTTTATAGGTATGTAATTACAGTAATTCAATTAGTAATATTATAAACATCAAGTACTTGAAAGAACTCTCAGTATATTCTCAAGTAAATTATCTTATAAATAATATTATTATAATATACTAGCATTACCAGTTGTCACTCTGCCCATTAAACGTAAACTATTTCAGTAATGTAATAATTTAAAAACAAAAATATATTAATAGAACCACGGTCATCTAATTTACCAAAATACAATATGTGGAATATGATATATTTTACTGACTTCAAAAATGTTGTCTTGGAATTAAATTGCCAAAAACTAATATAACCTTGAGATTTTAATGGGTACTCTATTTTATTTATTGAAGCGAAGAAAACTGTTTCAACCAAGTACACAATGGTTTATTTTGAAATTATTTCTACATGAGCACCTATTCTATTACATTACAAAAGATTATAATAAAAGTGTGCCTTCTCATACAACCATTTCATTATTATTTGACCTGTAAAATATTTTTTCTAATTACAAACTTGTATAACACCTCTTTACACTTTAGAGGAGAATTTAAAAAAATGCTGAAACATATGTTTTCGATTTTTTTTTAAGTTTAAAAAAGTATGGGTAAAATGCTGAAATATATACGAGCGGCGCACCCCCAAAAAGGTGCACAAAAAATCAACTTGACCCCTCATCACTATTCTACTGATCTAGATCTGGATCGATTCTTTATATTTTCCTAATCAATTTTGTTGTTGTTGTTATTTTAAGGCGAAAAGCACATTGAGGCTATTATCGCCACCCTAAGTGTAAGTATGAGTGTAAAGTGTAAGTGTGTGTTAGACTCGGGTACCGTGAGGAACGTCTAAATCCTCTCAATAGCTATTCTGCACCCCCTGCGGGCTTTCCTTAAAGAAAAATTGATTTGAGTGGCAAGTAAATTGTTATTAACAAATATATTGTAAAATTAGAAAATATTTAAAAATTGGCCTGCAAATAACTTTTTAAGGTTAATTTGGCAAAAATAAATACTTTTTGTCTCGACATTTTTTCGAAAAACGCATCCTTTTTGAGTTATGGCGATTTAAGGGCAAAAAATTGTCAACTTTAAAAAATTCATATCTTAGAATCTACTGAAATGATTTGAGCTTACAACCTCACAAAATGTTCACCTTTACTTGTACTTTAAGTTAGTATTTTTTGTTAATGGTCCCTATATACAGCTGAGCCTTAGCTAACACAACTGCAGTGTATTACTGTAGTTGAAACACAAACTTTAGGCCTGTATAGATTTAAAAATAGAAATTCTTATTGGGTTTTGGCATCAGAAGAAAGCTTGAAATGTCATAAATTGATTAGTATAAATTAGTTAAACAATCAGAAGTATCATAAATAATCGATCCTGTAACAGCTGTCTAATGAGCCATAATATACTGCCAGTTGAGAAAGAAACAACATAAATACCTATCTTACCAGTTCTAGGGTTAATGACCATGTGGTCAGTTTTAAAAATTATAAATTCAATTGCAAATATTAGTTGTTAATTATTTTTTGACTGTTTCTAAAAAACACTAACTTAAATTATAAGTTAAGAGGAACATTTTGTGAGGTTGTAGGCTTAAATCGGTTCAGTAGATTTTGATGTGAATTTTTAAATTTGACAATTTTTTGCCCTTAAATCACCCATAACTCAAAATGCTAAGACAAAAAGTGTTTATTTTTCCCCAATTAACCTTAAAAAGTTATTTGTAGACCAATTTTTAAATATTTCCTAATTTTGCAATATTGTCAATTTCCTTCCCACTTGAATCAAAAATTGTTTAAGTTTTTTATTAAGAAAAATATAAAGAATCAATCCCGACAGATCTCAGTTGGTAGAATAGTGATGAGGGGGTCGTCGATTTTTTGTGCATCTTTTTAGGGGTGCACCGTTCATATATTAATGTCAATTAAAAAAAAAATCAATCCTAATCTCTACTCAATTTTTTACCCTTTTGGAGTATAAATTCTA
Organism: Callitettix versicolor; assembly: GCA_022606455.1. NCBI lineage: Eukaryota > Metazoa > Arthropoda > Insecta > Hemiptera > Cercopidae > Callitettix > Callitettix versicolor. The sequence continues at coordinate 74,420,382 of CM040186.1, forward strand.
CAAAATGCTGAAATATTTATTTTTTTGTTGTTTCATAAAATCTGTTAAAAAAATATTTTTTCTAATGCAAACATTTGTAGCTCTCTTAGGAAATGAAATATAGAAGATGCTGAAATATGTTTATTTGTTTTTAAGTACTTATTCATTGTCTCCAGGAAAGGTGTTCAAACATATTTTTCCATTGTAACAATATTCACCCTGTAAAGTGATGAATTTTTGAAAATACGGAATGTGTATTATTATAAGGTAATTCTGTTTAAAATCAAAATTAAAATATATTTTCCCCAATGCCAACTTATACCGCCTTCCCCTACAGAGCATGAATTCTGGGAAAGTGCTGAGAAACACTTCTCATTTTTTATTATTGAATTTTAGCATAAAAAATATAATTTTTCCATTGCAAACTTTTATACCTCCTTTTATGGGTTGAATTCAGAAAAATGTTAAATTTCATTATTTTTGTGTTTGTTTCACGAAAATCAGTTCAAAATAATTTTTTTACACCATTCCCCCCCCCCCTTTAGAGGATGAATTATGAAACTTGCTGAAATATGTTTCTTTGTGTTTTAGAATATTTGTATTACATTCCAGAGAATGCGATTCAAATATTTTTATCCAATGCAAATATTTCTCTTTTTTACACCTTTAGATCAATTTGGGAAAACACTGAAATAAATGTTTTATAATTTGTTTTATGAGTACATAAGTTCAAAAAAAAAAAAATTAAAATATATTTTCCCAACAAAAATATTTGTACCTCTTTTTTACCATTTTATGGGTTGAATTTAATAAAATCTTTAGTGCACGTAATGATATGTTTTAGAATATTTTTGTAAAACTTGACAAAAAATATTTTTATATAATGCAAAATTTTTAAAATTTTCACTCCTTTTGGTGATGAATTTGGAAAAAATGCTAAAATACATGCTTCATTGTTTAGTTTAAAAAAATTATTTTTTCACAAATGTTTTTTATTAGAGAATGAATTATTGAAATTGCCGAAGTACCAGTTTCATAATTTTGTATTTTAGATTATTTTTGTCTTAAGAAAATCCAATAAAAAAACATTTTTCTCCAATGCAAACATTTAAACATATTTTTATTCTTTTGGATGATGCATTTGGAAAAATGGTGAAATGTGTTTCAATATTTGTAATTTAGAATATTGGTTTAGTTTTAAGAAATATTTGTCTGCAATGCAAACACTTACACCTCTTTTTGTCCTTTTAAGGGATGAATTCGGAAAAATGCTGAATTAACGTTTTAGAATTATTTTTTTTTTTAATTTTGAGAAAACCCATTAAAATTATTTTCCTTTCATGCAAACATTTTCTATTATTTTAGGGGATGAATTCGGAAAAAATACAAGTCTTGTTATTTGTGTTTTAGAGTATGTATCTAACATATGATCAAAAAATATGTTGTCCAATGCAAAATAATATATTTCCTTTTTACATTTTCTACCCCTTTTGGGGATAAATTTTGGAAAATGGTAAAAAATATATTTCATTGACCAATCAGGACATTGATTTTTATATATTGTGTACTTTATAAAATGATTATCTACTCACGACCTTTTCTGCCAACTTAGCCAGTAATCGTAACAGTATTTAGGAAAAATGTTTCTGAACTTAACATTATTACAAATTTTATATACTTTCTCCATAAAGTGGACAAAATTATGATAGGTTCAGCCAATATTACAGGAAATAACCTTAAACTATATTCCTCATGATTAAATCAAAGGCTGCCATCTTAAAATGAAAAAAAATCTTGCAAATACACTGTTCAGGTAATTTCGTATTAAAACTCTAAACAATTGGCAGATATGTTAGCCCAAAAATGCACACACTCATCATTAAATCAGTTGTTGCCGTATTGAAACAGAAGTGAATGGGAATAAATCTTTCATGTCTTTCGAAATTTTTACAAGGCAACTTCACATTAAAATTCAAAACCATTGGCCAATGCATTTGACTAAAACTACATACACTCACAATCGATAAATCAGAAGCCACTAACTTTAAAAGAAAGGAAATTAGAAAAAAATCACACAGACAAGTAGTTTAGGTATAATGGGTACCTACCTATTAAATTTTAAAATAACTGGTCAACGATTTTGCCTAAAACTATATAAGAAACTATTGAATAGTCTAGTAGAAACGAAGACTTTCCTTCACTTGGTCAATTAAAAGGAATGAATATTGTATCAATGATCAAGTAACTTCTAATTTTAATAATATAGTAGTAATAATACCAAATCATATAATACTAGGTTAGCTTAAAAATTAATAGGCATGCCGTTTCATAACCTGTGTTATTTCAATATTAATATGTTATAACATATTTATGAAAGTAAATTAATTTTTCAAGTGCAAGATATCTGGTAATCTTGGTACAAACCATTGTGTTTTAACACACTAAACTAGGTGCTTCCATTACTAGTGTTCGATGTCATTCTTTGTCAATACTACTTACGAAAGATAACATTCTACAAAAAGATTCCAAACAATTAAAAATAAAGTACATTTTTAGGAATAATATTGAATGCAATAACGCTCAAATATAAATAAATACTACATTTAAATGAAAAAGAAAATATTTATTTCTAGTAAGTGTTGTGGGATGAAGCACTTTAAACATACAATATACTACTCATGTGAATTCATTCAGTTAGTCTCCACTTTTCACTGCAAATTGACCTTGGATTTACTATTTGGCCTTAAATTCCCAAGAACTTTAAGTTCCACATTATCTCTCTCTAGGTGCACTTGTCTTCTTAAACTGCAATTTCATATTAGAAACTTTTGTCCAAAGGCCACACATTATTTATAGCTACATCTAACATTCATCATATTTCCCTTGGATTCCTGAAAAAACAACAGAATATTAAACCGTTTTTTTTTCAAAGAAGAACTAATGTACACTGAATTGTTCAAACTCACCAATTCAAAGCTCATTCCACCCACATGTTTGTTTTGTCAAGTTGTGAAATATATATATATATATATATATATATATATATATATATATATATATATATGTGTGTGTGTGTGTGTGTGTGTGTGTGTGAAATCCGTTTTTGCTTAATGTTTTAGTGTAGAAGTAATAATTGTAACCACAGCATTTTCTTCCTTTTTATTATTCAGTCTGTTTTGTTTCAATATATATTCTGATTGTCCACAATTATTTGTTTAGAATTTCATGTTTTTCAATTAATGGGTAATATTTACGAATTTGATTTCTTCTCCTATCCTCTCTCTTTCAAATGACGGGGACAGATTTATTTCTGAAAACCACAGTTCCTGTTAATATTTAGTTTTTAACTGAATATTGAAATGTAATATTTTGAGTTTTGTCAAATAATTATTTCGTATAGTATACCTGTAAACTTGCTAGTGTAATCCATCTAACACTGTTAACATAAGCAAAGAGCAAAGAGGAAACAAATATTTGGATAAACACTGATAACGATTCCAAAGGAAAAGCATAGCCTACTAGTCAAATTACAGTTGGAAGCATTTCAACTTTCAGGTTGTATAAATAAAACATCCAAAACACACTGAATAGTTAACCAAACACAAAGTCAAGACACTTAATATTGCCACTAGTAACTGTGCTTACGAGAGCAGGAGGCACAGTGTAAGTTATGTTTCTGAAAATTATTTTTATTTACTCAAACACCACTAGTTCTAAGAAATGTGATACTTCTTAGTAGACAAAGGTATAATTACAAGTGGTGGATAGTTGCCAATCAAATCATAATAGTTTCTTTTTTTTTACTACATAATTCTAGTGAGCTGGAACATGAAGCCCCTAGCAGGGGATAGATATTCTTGTGGAGCTGTCACAGATACAAACCAATGATATTCAGGGAAATAATATAAATAAGTTTTTTTAACAGGCCATTTTCTTTCTTCACTACTTGTTAGTGACAATACCTGTTTATACTGAATAACTAAAACTTCTGCAATATACATACACATAATATATATACATATATATATATATATATATATATATATATATATATATATATATATTATCTGCGCATAGACCCTGTTGGATCACGCAAAGCACTCCGACTCATGTCTTGTTCCTTCTAATCCTCCACACCTTCCTCATCCTGTCCCCATGGATCCTCTTCCGCTCCTCCGTCCATTTTACCCCTGCTCTCTTTGGGATTTCATTCTCTGGGACCTTCCAACCGAGCATCTTTCTCCTGTATGCGCGCCTGCCTTCAACATCTGTTGAGTCTATTCCTGCGTCATGTAGGTCTATTCTGACTTTTGCGATCCACGACGTTGTTGATTTGACACCTTGTATATACTTCTTCTGATATCTGCTGCCAGGTTCGATATCTTCTCTGTGGTCTTCCGGGAGTGCAACCTGTATCCATCTTCTGTTAATCTCGGGCCAAGGATCTTCCTCAAGATTTTGCGTTCTTCCTTCAAAATACCCTCCATGGTAGCTTTTGTGTGGAGTGCTAGCGTCTCGCTTGCATATAATACCTCCGGTTTTATGACTGTGTAGTGTCTGATTTTTGTGTGCGTCGACATACATCTCTTATTGTAGATATCATGCGTTATACCAAGAGCCCTCTTCATTCTCAGTAGCCGAACCTTTTGCGCAGCCTTCTCGCCACCTGTGGGTTCAAGAATTTCTCCCAGATATTTGAAGTGCTTGACTCTGTTTATCTTACCATATTTTGTGTTTAGTTCTTGAATATTTAATTTTGTACAGAAGAATTCGGTTTTTTTAAACGAGATCTGTAGACCGACCCTCTCTGCACATTCCTTTAGGACTGCTATCTGTTTAATCGCTGTTGTTTCATTATCTATGAGTATGGCCAGGTCATCTGCAAAAGCTAGGCACGCGATTTCTGTGTTGTCCTTAGGTCTTCCAAGTCGAACTGGTTTCCAGTGCCCTTCAATTTTAATTCTTTCTCCCATTCCTGATAACTTTGTCCAACACCAGATTGAAAAGGAGAGGCGAGAGTCCATCTCCTTGGCGAACTCCAGATGTGATCAGGAAGGGTTTAGAAATTTCCCCATAAATTTCACCTTAGCGATTGTTCCTGTCAGTGTTTGTTTGATCAGTCGCAGTGTTTTAGGATCAAGTCCATGTTCTTCCAGGATATTAAACAAAGATTTTCGATCAATGGAATCGTGACGCTTTTTTAAAATCTCTGAACGTACAGATCACTGGGACATTCCTTTTAGCTTTTACTTGCAATATTGTTTTCAGGTTGAAAATTTGTTCTGTGCACGAGCGACCGGACGGAAACCTGCCTGGTACTCACCAATTCTGTATTCTATCTGTTTTTGTGTTCTTTGAAGAAGACATGTTGAGAGTATTTTGTAAGTAACTTGTAGTAAAGAAATTCCTCTGTAGTTGTTCACATCTGTTCTGTCTCCTTTCTTGTGTAGGGGGTGAATAAGAGCACACTTCCAGTCATCCGGTAATTTTTCCGTTCGCCAGATATCCGTGATGATATTTGTTAATTCCTGTAATGAGTTCGGTCCGAGATTCTTCAGAAGTTCTGCAATGATTCCATCTTCTCCGGATGCCCTGTAGTTTTTCAGTCTATGTATGTGATCCTCGATTTCTTCTTGTGTTGGTGGTAACGATTCAGGGTAAGTGTCAGCACAGTTTTCTTTAGGGAACCGTTTGTTGGGTTCGGGGCAATTAAGGAGGTCAGAAAAATATTTTGCTAACTCCTGACAGTTTTCGTAATTAGTTAATGCCAATGTGTCGTCTTGTTTTCTAAAGCACAGATTTTGTGGTGTGTACCCACGAATTTTTTCTGCAAAGGTCCTATAAAAATCTCGTATGTTGCAGTTGCGGAAGTTCTCCTCTATGGAGTCCAGTTGTTCCTTCATATACCTCCGCTTAATCTTCCTAATACTTTTAGCGACCTCTTTTCTAATTTCATTAAAACGTTGTTGACTTTCTGGGGACTTTTTACTGTTGTAACTTTGGAAGGCCCGTTTGCGTCTTTCCAGCGCACTTTCACATTCCGAGTCCCACCACGGGTGTTTCGTGTTCTTTTTCAATGGGATTAATTCCTGTGCTTTTTGTGCAAAATTTCTCCCATGTGTCCGCCTGTTCCTTTTCCCACTCCTCCCTTATGTTGGAGTCTTTGATATCTTTTGCATCAAATTTCTGTATACATTTCTTATTTCGATGAAATTTCCCTGGAGTGAACTTGATTTTTATTCGTGTTAGATAATGATCTGAATCAATGTTTGCACCCCTACGGACTTGGATATCATGTATCTCTTTTTGTAATGGGTATGAGATCGCCACATGGTCTATTTGGAATTCGCCCATCTGCTGTATAGGTGATCGCCATGTCTTCTGTTTTCGTGGTGATTTTCTGAGTGATGTTGACATGATTTTCAAGTTGTTTTGCTGGCATAGCTCAATAAGCCTTATTCCATTCTTGTTAGTAAATTTGTGTGCGGGGTACATGCCAACGGTTTTCTGATGAATTTTTCTTTACCGATTTGTGCATTAAAATCACCAAGCAAAATTTTTACATCGTCCTTTGGCACCCTCGACATTACCCTCTCTAGTTTTGCCCAGAATTTTTCTGTTGACTTGAGGTCATTTCTATTACTTACGTTTGTAGGCGCGTGTACATTGATTATGGTATACTTCTTGTTAGCACATTGTATTCGCATTGTCATCAGTCTGTTGTTAATGGGGTGACTTCTTTAAAATATATATATATATATATATATATATATATATATATATATATATATATATATATATATATATATATATATATATATATATATATAAATATATATATATATATATATATATATATATATATATATATATATATATATATATATATAAACAACTCCTCAAAATGTTACCTTAAAGATCAGGATCAGTGTACATTTCATGGTTCCAGTTCTGGACCATATTAAGACAGCTCTTCCAACAACTCATTTTCTGATGGAAATCAGATATGAAAGTGATTAGTTTTAAAATGAAAATGATTTAACATACGGTAATATATACGAGGTGAGTTCAGAAAGTAATGAGAATTTTTAAATTTCGTGGGCTTGGAGAGTCCGATTGTCAAACATTTTTTTTTTATGTTGGTATACATGCCCTTGAAATATGATAAAACTTTCAGCTGTTTTCATTGTTGACTTTGTCTGTGACAACCACTAAGGTTAGACGTGTTTTTATGAGCTCGGCGATTTTTGTTTGTTAAAAGAAATGGATTAAAGAATTTGTATCAAATTTTGCGTAAAAAATGGAATAAAGTGTAACAAAGTGTGTGAAATGTTAACAAAGGCCTATTTTGAGTCTGCTATGAGTAAAAGCAAGAGTTTGAGTGATATAAGCATTTCCAAGAAGGCTGTGAAGAGGTTGAAGATGACGAACACCCTGGACGTCCCAGCACATCAACATCCGATGAAAACGTGAAAAAAATGGTTATGAATAATCGCTGAATCATAATTAGAGAGGTTGCTGATGATGCTGGCATATCGATTGGATCATGTCATGACATTGTTTCCAATGTTTTGTATATGAAACATGTGGCAGCAAAATTCGTTCCAAAATTATTGAATTTTGAACAAAAACAGCGGCGAATCAAAGATCGAGTTTGAAAAGTGTTTCGAGGATTAGAAGCGCTGGCACAAGTGCATAATCTCCAATGGGGACTATTATGAAGGCGACAACATCAATGTAGAAGAATAAATAAATATTTTGTTGAAAAAAAATTAAAATCCTCGTTATTTTCTGAACACACCTTCTACATACAAAATGCTAAATATTAGTGACAGTTTGGATTTAAAAAGTGCAATAATAATAACAGGATCTATTTAAATTGAAAAACGAATGACTTTTAATGTTTTTTTTAATAGTTCCTCAATGGTATAAAATATACATTTATATGATGCCGATCTTGTTAGCAACATCCAAAGCATCGTAATCACGTGCTAACCTCACATACGCCTTCTTCTTGCCATCAGGCCTAGAAAAAAGGAAAGAAATATGTCATTAATATACTGAAAACACCTTGGCTAATCTTAGTAAGTTCATAAATTGTTAAAGATTAATAATATTTAAAAACTTCCACAATTTGTTTTTCTTAGATAACCTACTTCTTTATTTGAAGATCAAAATTGTGTTTCTTGTATCAGGAAACTCAAAATTTTCTGTAGTAGTTGGTGTCATGATTTCATAATTTTCAGTAGTGTCAAAAATTGAAGGAGTGGTGATATTTTACTGTTATTTGTATTATATAAAATAGGCACAACAAAAGTTGCTTGGTTATCATAAATTGATCACAATAGTTTAATTTTAAAAAGAACAATTTAATAACTCAACTGCACAAATAATATTCAAATATACATTCCACTTAAAACTACAAAAAGTTTGGTTGGTAGTTTTTTTTTTTGAAGTTCGAAAACTTTTTAATCTTATTTGTTTACAAATCACAAAATAATATAAGTTGTTACAATTGATTGACTACACACTTAAAATTGAAAAAAAGAAGTTTGGAAACATTTAAGTTAAAAGGAAACAAGGTACAGTAGAACACTTTTCAAATGAAACAAAGAGAGCAGAAACGATTCGGATAATGACATTTTTGGGAAAAGCGATGGAAATTACATTTCCATGTTAAAATGTATTAAAAAAAAAACAATAAATGTACATGAAACAAACACATTTAACTGAAACAACCTAGAGTTCAATACTGCCTGTGCAACTGATTTATTACACACTAAAAAAAAAGTTTAGATGTTAACTGTACATACTGTATTGTAGATGGTATTTTTCAAGTGTGGCTCTCTGTATTTATGGTCAATAGCACTGATTAGCTGTCACCTTATACAGTGTTCTGTTTATTAAGTCGAGACACTGAATCGAAACTAAACTGCTACATATGCATTTATTATCAACAGCAGCTAAAGATACTTGATCACAGTTCACATGTAGACATCAGAGATCATTCAGTGTTGATAGCGTATCAAAATTAAAAAATTAATGAAGAATATTTCATCATGAAATATGGAATAGAATAGAATATTTATTGGCATCAATACATAAATTCTCCAAGAAGGAGATACATTATATATCCTGAAGACAAAGAAAACAACTCTCTGTGCTCATAGCCACACTACAACTAAATAAAGTATAAAAAAACTACTTATTTAATAAATATATTTTTTAAATTTAATAACTAGCTAGATAGAAATTTTACAATATACACCCAGGAAAATAGTGCCTATAGGTGTCTATACGTGAACACAAGAACAATGAATAAAAGGACAGATGTGTATGTCATCTGGCAAATGGGCATATCAGAGCAAGAAGACATTTACAAGAGTACTCCGACTATTTTTTTGTGAATTAATTATAAAAGGAGAAATAAATAAAGTGTTATAATAATCATCCATTTTTTTGGTTTACATTCCTTGTTTTACATCTCGTGTCTTCTTGAGTATTCTTAAGCCTGCTATTGTCTTTTTATTTTCCTCTCTATCTACATCTTCCTTTCTGTTTTCCTTAATTCGTACACTTTTTTACCCATTTGGCCTATTTCTTATTTTAAGTGCTTTAATTACACCTTCATTGATCAATTACAGAAACTTGGCTACAGTATGGGTGAGACACAACCAATCATACAAAACAGCAGTGAACTGAATAATTTGCACAATTAAACAGTTTTTGTGAAATGAAGTAATTTGAATAGTTTGTGCAGTGAACTTAACAAAATTTCCAGATAATCTATTCCAATTAATAAATAATAAATTTTAATAAATTAAATCTTATTTGGATCTGAGACTTTTGCAAAAAATAACCAAATATTGCTAAATTTTGGGATTATTACTAGCCTACAACTGGAGACGTAATTTTCACATTAGTAAATAAAACATTAACATGTATGTTATGAATAGGATGGCTATGGGTAAGACCGGCTCAAAACCCCTCCCAATGATAATGTTCTGATTTTTTTTTTAATTTAAGACTTATACATGTATGTATGCATGCATGTATGTATGTATGTATGTATGTATATATGTATGTATGTATGTATGTATGTATGTATGTATGTATGTATGTATGTATGTATGTATGTATGTATGTATGTATGTATGTATGTATGTATCTATCTATCTATCTATCTATCTATCTATCTATCTATCTATATCTATATCTATATCTATCTATATATATATATATATATATATATATATATATATATATATATATATAAAACCAGCGATAGATTTATTTTAAAGAACATGTGATATATTGAACCACTTAGCTAAAGCCCTGGAAAAATAAAGACTAATTAATGTAATTACTTGTGCTATAGACATTTACAATATTGTAGTAAAAAGAGAAATAATTTCCGAAGTTTTAATAGCCGTAGGATGGGCAATTTCCCAAAACAAGAAGTGATGCAAACTAGAAGTAAGTGAATTATTGAAAAATGTTGAATATTGGACTTTTATAAATAATTATATGATTAAATAATTCGTTCATTTCGTCCTGCATTTGATTCTGATTATATATAAACTTGAATAATTATGTGTACAATATACATAAATTGTAATTTCCATTTACTTGTCATTAAATTGAATTTCATACATTTGCTAATTATATAAAGTGATTTCTCTGCTTTTGTTTATAAATATAAGTTTATTAGTGTACTATTTATTGTAAAAGATACATAGTTTCAAGACACATTACAGTATTGTGATATTAATACTGTGGTAACAAATACTGAACTATAAAAAGCCACTGCTACAATCAGGCAACAATTTCTTTTCATTATTTTTCAACGAGATTCCCGTTGTAAGTCATCATTTTGTAGCCAGTTTCTTTAAATTAATAACAAAATATATAATGATACTACTAATTGCATTCATGCAAGGCCGGGTTTAAACATTTATAGGTTAAATAACTATATTTTTTAACCTTCAAACCTATTGTAAAATTTCCTATGAAACAGTTAGAGGCAGAATTGCTCCATGGATAATAGCGCATTTGTCCCACTGTAACTAGCTACTCCCTTCTGCCTAAATGAAACAAATGACACTTTGTAATTTGCAATTGTTCACGAGAATTTTAACAATTATTATATGTGTTTGTATTAATTTCAAATGTATTATAAACAGTTATATGTTCTTCAATTAAAGATAAATAATGAAAACCAATGTTTTCATATGATATGCATATACTGTTATCGAAAAGGAGGAAGAAAAAGAAAGAGACCGAAATAAAGACAAAAATCGTTTGCTCATTTCTGTTATATTAAAAAGGTTCGGGACACTTTTTTCCTATTCACTTTTCTTGCCATAGCTAACATTAAAAGCTTCACTTCAAAACTTAATTCAAATTTTTTGTAAGCAATGCTTCCAAAATTCCACCAATGTTATAGTCAGACAACAATTTGTTTTCATTGTTATTCAACGAGATTCCCGTTATAGTCATCATGTTATAACATTGTCCAATAATTTGTTAGCCTATTCTGCTAAGTATGATATTTCTCTAGTGCCTCCATCAGTAAAACTGAACTAAAATATTAATAATACATTACCATGGTAAGTTCCTGTAAAATGTTTTCTTATCAATTGCAAACAGATAATGACTATTTTTGTTTCCAATTAATCAAAATCTTCAACAACCAATTTATAATATTTTATGAATTCCAGACTTTCACTTCTTATGTCCAATAATTAACATTTTATAATAATATTGCAAAAGAACAAAGAACTATACCAGATATCAGCAAACATTGATTAAAGAACGATAATTAAATATATTTTGCTGAGTTACTTTGTCTATAATGCCTCCAAAACTTATTGTAAATGAATTTTAAATCCAACAATTTGTTTTTATTGTTTTTAACGTGATCCCATTAGAGTTATAGTCCTATTTCTACTTTAGCATATAACGAATCAAAATACAGCAGTAGGTAAAATAAATCTGGTAAATTTAGAACATGTTAAATTTCTCTAGTTATCAGTAAGACTTGAGCAATTTTTTTAAAATTAATTGTAAATAAATATAAGTTTATTTTTGCTTCAAATTCCAGAATTTCATTTTGACTCATTCAAGAACATTTTTTAATATTAACGCAAAACAAACAAAATCCTATACAAAGCCATGCTAACATCTGTTTACACAAACATTACTGCATTAAAGTATAAATACATATTAGAAAACTGATATAGTAATGATTTAGCAAGTAATACATGCCACATTTTTTTTACAAAATTTTCATAAGCAAAACTTCAAAAACTTAACAGAAATCAATGTTACAATCAGACAAACATTTGTTTTCATTGTTTTTCAACGAGATTCCCGTTACAGTCATCACATTATAACATTGTTTCTATCCTAGAGTTTTTATCCTATTGTCTACTTGGACATAAAACAAATTTAAATAACAAGCAAATAAATTAGGTAAATTTAGATCATGTGAAATTTCTCAAGTTCATACTAAACTTGTTAAAATCAGAAAACAACTTGTTTTCATAGTTTTTTTGAGATTCCTGTTATAGTCATCACATTATAACAAAATCCTATAATTTTTGTCTGCTTGAATATGCATCAAACTGAAATAATTTCCAAATAAATTAGGTAAACTTTAAGAATGTAAAATATTTTTACTTCATCTTAAATTGTTATTTAAATAACTTTTCAAGGTAATTTTGGATCAAGTCCTCCTAAACTTGTTATAATCAGACAACAATTTGTTTTCATCGTTTTTTCAACGAGATTCCCGTTTATAGTCATCACATTATAACATTCTCCTATAATTTTTTGTCGACTTAAATAAGTATCAAACTGAAATAATTTTTAAGTACATTAGGTAAACTTTATACATGCAAAATATTTTTAGTTCACCTATAACTTGTTACAGTCAGATTTACAATACGTTTTCAATGAGATTCTATTAAAATTTATCATTTTGCCACAAGATTTTTTTAAACACATGAATGTTACAATAGTTTTGCTACCTATGATGCTAGTTTTTTGAAAAAATTAAAACCGCCCCTCATTTCCTTCGAACAATAACAGGTAACACAGTAACCAACAACTTTCAAAATATCATTCTGAAATTGGCATAATTAGAATACTAGATTAGCATGTATTATACTGACAAACTGAAGCAAAATTACCCCTTTTTGAAACCAACATCTTAATCCTACCAACATTTATTATTTTCTTTCAGACACCAATTATACCCACAAAGAGCTTTATTTCATATTTTCCAAACAATCAACAATGACATATTTACTATGTCATGAAATTTCAGCTATGAGCTTATATCATAATATTCCTACAGAACGATTCAAATAAAGTTCTTCCTGTCAGAGGTGATTTCTAGAAATGATTTTTATATCTTATCCTCTTTCAAAAACTCTTATTTTACCATAATAATAAGCATTATAATCTATAATAATTTAAACTTTAAAAATTACAGTGAAAAAATGAAAATGAACACTGACTACTCTTAAAATAAATCTCTTAATTTCAACATAAATCCTGTCTGAGTGTTGCCTATGTGGGCATGAACCTAAAACCACAGTGCATATACTCTTTGAGTGCGACTCGAGTCCAAAAGAAAAAGGAGACTCTTCGGACTGCAACAGCCACACAAGGACTCTATACAAAAGATTCTGGAGCTTAAAGGGCACTGGGGTTGCTTTAAGCAGAAGTGAAAGGGGAAAACAAAAACCTTATAGCTGACATGTTGGAGGCCAGTAGAGCCTCAGTAATAATCCCAAGGAAATAAAGCTTATTATGAAAGTGAATTTACTTCTTTTTACCCTGTGAATAATCGCAAGTCTAATGAATCTGATTTTTTTCAATCTTTATACTTTATGCCAGTTGGACTAATGAGAACAAGGGGTCAGCGTTGACGGTAAGGGAAAAGCAGCGTAAGTAACCGTGGCTATAAGAATTTTTAGGTGCATAGTTCAGCAATGCAGTAGACTGACCACAAACGGGACTTTAGCCCTAACTGAATTTGCTAGTGTGTGTGTGTGTTTTTGACTATATTGTATTTTTACTTAGCACAGGTAATCACTCACCTGATTAATGTATTAACCTTAGCTACATCGATATCGTACAATTTCTTGACAGCTGATCGGATATGGTGCTTGTTCGACCTGATGTGTACAATAAATACTAGTGTGTTATTATCTTCAATCTTCTTCATCGCAGCTTCAGTGGTCAGTGGGTACTTAATGATGTTGTACGCATCCATACTAAAAACATATAAAACTATGTTAAATAAATATCAACTGTGATTATTACCAGATACTCATTGCCAGAAAAATCTTGCAGAAAATCAGATTTGGATAATCTATTCTCTCTTAATAACAACATATACCAAGGTTTTGGAGTAAATTGCCTAATAAAATTAACAATGAATATACAAAATGTAAAATTTATTTAACAACACTATAAACGAAAAATGAAAATAAAAGTTGTTTATCTGAATTTTTATACAGGCTATCCAATAAACTCTATTTAAAATGCAAAAATGTTGCTTAATAAATAAGACTGATGTAAACAAAAGTCTGACGCATTAGTGCCCAGCCGTTAAGGTTGCACAGCACCTTTACTATCATAAAATATACTGTCACTACGCTGATGTTTTGTTTTGACGAGACATATATTGTTATACGATTAGTTAATGCGATGTAATAGTAGTAGTATAAGTTAGTAACAATCAGTTACCTGATTCCTTTATTATACTTTGAAATATTTTACAAGTTATGAAAGGGTAAGCTATACACAATGCTTTGTCTTCACTAAAATGATGGACAACAATTTTTTTATTTAAAAAATTTAGATAAGCTGGAATTTAGCAAAACACGATACTGATAATTACATTTCTAGTGTACATTAATTAGTGAAAACATTGCTAACCAAAAAGACCATAATAATATCAATATAAAACATAATTTATGTTCTACAAAAATCACATTTAAAAACTGTCCAATCTAAAGTAAAAAATTAATTAACTTCAAACATTACTTCTACATGCTTTATTAAAAATTGAAACTACTAATAAATTCAAGTATGATAAAAACATTTGCTAAGTCAATAACAAAATTATTTTTTAGCATACCGATTCCGTCTAGGTACTGATTTCCTAGGGTATTTCGGGTTTCTTGGTGGCTCAAAAGTCTTTGGTCGATGGAACTTGACCGAAGTCCTAATCTTGCGTACTCGTGTACCATTTACACCTTTTATAACCTGTATAACACAAGAAAATAATCTGTTTAAAATTTAACAGTCAAAGTTTACTTAGTTATAGTTTTCTTTCACTATAACTATAAGGATCACATTTCACTTTGTATTGAATACCTTATTTTTTCCTTTCCTATCTTTGTCAATTTATATCATAATTTATGTGTTTTAGATTATATCCATTTTCAAAACTTACAAAAACTAAAACTTAAGTACAACAAAAAGTTTTGAGAACAAAGGCAATCCAAAACCTGTTAAAATAATATAAAAATTACAAATCTGGAAAGGTAGAAGCCTGTAACAAAATGACATTTTGTGTAGTACAAATGTTATCTTAATAATATGAATGTATCTCACCTTTTGTTTAATTTTTAACGCCTTTTGAACAGGTGTCTTCTTAACAACTTTTCCTCCCTTTTGCGACTTTGGTGCTACATCTCGCTTGGGCTTCTCAATCTTCTTAGCAACAGGCTTGGCTGCAGCTTTCTTAGGTGCAGGCTTACCAGCACCTTTAGCTGCCGCTGCTTTGGCAGGTGCTTTGCCTGCTGGCTTGGCTCCAGGTTTAGCAGGTGCTTTCTTTGCCGCTGGCTTACCTGCTGCAGCTTTCCCTGCAGCTGGCTTAGCTCCAGCAGAAGCAGGCTTCGCTGCTTTAGCAGCAGGTGCTGGTTTGGCTGCACTGGCAGCAGGTTTGGCTGCTTTTGCTGGTTTAGTTTGTGCAGCTTTAGGGGCAGGTGCTGGAGTCTTGGATGATCCTGCAGGCTTCGGCGCGGATGCAGGTTTTGCTGCACCTTTCGCTGCTGGTTTGGCATCTCCTGCAGCAGATCCTGAGGTTGATGCGCCAGCTGCTGGAGCAGCAGCTGGCTTCTTCTCAGCCTTTTTTTCTGCAGGCTTTTTTTCAGGTGCCTTACCTGCAACATTTAAACTGTTCCATTAATGATTTTATTTTAGTGAAAAAATTAATATCATGAGAATATGACACATGGACATACAAATTTTAATACTAAGACTATCAATAACATAGCCCATAATACTTAAGTACTGACTACATGAAATAATGATTTTTTCTTTAATTTTCCACAAAACAAAAATAAGACAAAAAAGAATATCACTTGTTAATGTCGACAGACGCCAGCTTTCTTGTCTTTGTTATTGACATGATTTCTACTAATTTCATGGTTAAAGTAAATAAAACAATATTTTCAGTTTGTAATGTTCAAATCCCTGTTATTCAACTCATATAAGAAATAATAACATACATTTTGATAAATTTTTACTTAGTAAAATAACTGTTTTAATTATTTGATTTTAATAAACACAAATTATTTATAAATAAATAATTTTAATAAAATAATTACTACTTCCAACACTTACATAACTTTGTTGATAAGGTAAACAAAAAGAAAAAAAATTGAACACATTGAAACAGAGACCTTGATTCACTCAGTCAATAAATTATTTCCCTAACTAAATAAATAAGTAGATATTGAATACATAAAATTTTCTACTCTTAATTATTCAATAAAAATTTCTTAAAAATTTAAGTCTTCATGAACTTTACAATTATAAAAAATTTTCTTAAGAATTTTGTCAATCTTCAATTTTACATTTTAACAGCTATATCTAGTATAGTAATTTTTTCTGGATCTATATTCTTAGCTGACTTTACGTAGTCAATATGGTTTTCTGTGCCAAGCAGTAGGCCTTATACTTTTTTAATATTGTATACTCTGCAATTGGCTTTCACGGTGAATAATAAACATATAATTTTTATTTTAAAAATTATAACATTTAAAAAACAAAACAAAATTGCAGGTGGTTACGAAACAGAACATTTTGAGACTTGTTTAACGAACATTTTTCTTTGTTTTCACTAGGAGAATGAGGTCTGGGAGTGCCAGAAGAACTCTGTAAAACACCCTTTACCATTTATAAATTTAAAAACTTTTCATTATTCAGTGTTTTATCTTTTACTAAGGCCCACTGTTTTTGTAAATATATTCATAATTTCCAGTGGTGTAAAAAAATATCATCGCTTGGTCTGCATGACAGAATATGTCTGCGAGTGGAGGGATACAGCTGGCACACAAGAGTCATTTAAACCCTTGACTTATGTTACACTATAATGCTAACATAATAATATGAAGATGCATGTGCAGTGATAAAAAAACAGTATACAGTTTGTGCACTCAGACTGACAGATGTGTCACTCCACTGTTTGAACCTAGAAGGGAATTCTTCATACACGAGAAATTCTCATGTAGGTCGTTTACTATGTGGCTGGACTATATCAATTAAAAAAAGTTAATTATTATTTTGTTAAGTATTGTTTTATATTATCTGTAATAGATTATTAACGAACATATCATAAATCATTACTTTATTAAAAAAAATTGTTAATGTATATCTTAATATATAAAAGAAGTCCTGACTGACTGATTCATAATCAACGCAGAGCCAAAACTATTTTAGCTAGCGACAAAATTTTTAGGGTACATTTATGTTATCATGTAGGTGTGCACTAAGAAAGGATTTTGCAAAAATTTGATTTTAACGCCATTAAACTACTTACACAGTCCAAATTTAATAATGTACAACTGAGACTATTACAGCTAAGAGTTTTGAAATTTTCAGGGTACCTTCTTACGACAATGTTGAGGTGCAACAAGAAAGGATCGTGCAAACATTTATAGCTATTATTTATAGCTATAACATTTATAGCCTATTATAGCTATTATTACAGCCGTAGCTCTATTATAGCTAGAGATTTGAAATTTTCAGGGTACCTTCTTACAACAATGTAGAGGTGCACTAAGAAAGAAATGTGCACAAATTTGATTTTGACGCCATTAAACTACTTACCCCGTCCAAATTTAATAATGTACAACTGAGACTATTACAGCTAAGAGTTTTGAAATTTTCAGGGTACCTTCTTACGACAATGTTGAGGTGCAACAAGAAAGGATCGTGCAAACATTTGAGTTTAACGCCATTAAACTACTTACTTAGTCCAACTTTAATCATCAACATATAGCCGAGACTATAATAGCTTTAAGGGGTGCACTGAAAAATGATTTTCTAGAATTTAACCCTTAAAATGAGGTACAACTTTTATTGAAAAAAATATGTTTTTCGTCTGACATTTTTAAAACGTAAGATACTCACTCTTAAATATAAGTAATGAATTATATTTTTCCCCATTTCCCAAAACACATCCCCTAAAGAGATTGAAATGGGGTAGAAAATGTAAAAAAGGGATTTTTTGCATTGAAAAAATATTTGTTTTTGATCGTATATTCTAGAAATATGCTATGAAACACATATTTTAACATTTTACCAAATTCATTACCTAAAAGAATAAAAATGTAAAAAAGAGGTACAATTTGAGAAAAAAGAGTGTTTTCATTGGAGAAAAATATTTTGATTGGCTTTCTTAATATTCTAAAATAAAAATTATGATACACGTAATTCATCACCCCCCCCCCGAATTCATCCCATAAAAGGACAAAAATATAAAAAAGGTATAAATATTTGTATTGGAGAAAAATATTTTTTTATCAGATTTTCTTAAATTCGAATGAAACACGTTTGAAGACAATAAAACAACATATTCAAGTTATAATATTTTTTATATTCACTGTAAAATAATCATGAGTTTAGACGATCACGCTTTTATCAATATATTTTTTTTACGTTTCTAAATTATTACATTACTGAAACAGTAAGTAATGTTAGTGTGTGTGTGTGTGTGTGTGTATATATATATATATATATATATATATATTATATCTAAATACCAATGTTGATTAATAGCGTAATTTGTCAATGAAATGAGGATTAACACAATGATGCAAATGTTTTTTACATAATCTATAAAATCAAATGACCTTTCAAAATACTGAATTTTTATCCAAGTCAAAACAAAACCTAAATCTCTTTAAATGTAAGATTCAATTTCATTGAAAAGTTTCACGCTCTGCATTAAAAAAATAGAGCACATCTTTAGTTATTGTAAAAACACATCAACCGCCTTGGTGGTCTAGTGGATAGCGTACTAGGCTTTCACTCCGAGGACCCGGGTTCGATTCCGAGCGAGGGCTTGGCATTTTCATATGCTATAAAATCATCCCACCATCTGCATTAGCCCAAGTGTGCACAATAGTCGGACGTTAAACACAAAAAAAAAAAAAAAAAAAAAAAAAAAAAAAAATGTAAAAACACATCATTGTTTACATCATGTGTGTGTGTGTGTGTGTGTTTATAATTATAATGACCTAAATTTTATTACAACACTTAAATGAAGAAAATAATGTAGTGTTTGCTGATTCTTAAGTACTGTTACACATGCCTTTACTTGATTTACATACTGCACAATATTGGCTTTAGTTTACTGAGGTTAATCACTGTGAACATTTCATACCAACCCTACCACAAAAGAAAAAGGAAAAAGACAAGAGGGAAAGGTTTTGGAGGTTCTATCCCATTTCTATTAATGGGATAGAAAGTGCAAGAAAGTTTACATAATAATAAAACCAGTAATCTATACTATCAATACTATTACATGTAAAGCATTTCTGATTGGCCATTATTTATTTTATTTATCAGGCAGTTCTTACCATTTTAAGTTATCATTGTCTCAGTAAATGGTGTAATCATTTATACAGGAATGGCTGTTTCCACCATCATGATATAATACCAAAGCTGGCAAAACTCACTCGACTGTACATCAAACCTTTTACTATGACATCATAGACAATATATAGTTTTCTGTTAAAAGACTTTTGCTATTAAACATCTTTTCTGGTTGTTAGACCTATTGCATATATATATATATATATATATATATATATATATATATATATATATATATATATAATTATATTATTTGTGCTTTTGAAAACTAATGTTTAAATAACTTTACAACTTTTTGAAAATTGGCAATCATAAAGAATTAACATAGGGTCAACAAAATAGGCTCAAAAAAGTTGCTTTAATAATTGCTTGAAATAATAGTTTTAGCCTATTTATGCAATATAAGGTTGTTGTCTTTAAATACTGCCTTCCTTTAATATATTTTTTTAATGTTATATCTTATTAACATATATTCACTTATTATAATTTGTTTAAAGATTACTTAGGCCGTTTTTTTTTTTTTTTTATCTATATTTGACGTCATTGCTGTTCACACTGCATTGAAAATACTAATTTTTATGCATGAATTTGCTGGGGTTGTGCAGGTAATATTAACAATATATATTTATTTACGCTAATGTGCACTACAAATTCTGACAGCCATTTCTATTCATTTTAAGATTTATTGCTTTGTTCCTTCTAGTAAATGACCTGTTATGTATGAACTTTGGGATTTGCTTCTTTTTGTGTTAGGTTATGACCAAACAACCATGTCAACTAGTCGCTAAATATATATTTTTTTTAAATAAAGGTTTTTATAATTACCTAGCAATTGTTTCAGGTCACTGAATATTTTTAAAAAAGTATTTTTTTTAATCGTTTAATGATGAAAAACACATTACATCCAATCACATGGTAGCAACTTTTGGGGTTATGTAGGTCACTTTTATTTTTGATTTTTATCATCCCCATGATTTCCACTCTTTTTATATTTTGGATTACTGCTTTTGGGCACATAATAAAGCGTTTTAGTAAAAAAATTACTGACAACTTGTTAACAACCTACACTGCATATTTACCTAGCCTATTTTAATAAAACAATTTTAATCACTCAACTGCACAAATAATAGGTATAGTAATCTATATTCCACACAAATTAATGTTAGATTTGGTTAGACCTAGCCAAAGTTCATTAATTTCTTTAAACACATAACATTTTGATTAATGCACAAGAATACAAGCATAAAGTCTGTTTCTTTAATAAAAAAGCAGATGTTAATAAAATGTTAATTTTTAAAATAATTACATTTTAGAAAAATGAAGTGTAAATATTGCTTACACATATAACCTTTTTCCTGAGAAGTGAATTTTTTTAGAATTAAGTTACTTTTTTTAGTATTAAAAATCTACAGCATAGGAAAAATGATTATATATAACTATTACACTACGTTACAGCAATTTTTGTGTTAAGAATTGTTAATTAGGTCTATCATAGCCTAGTTAAAAAATAATTATAAAGTATTATAATTATTTAGACTTTTACTCCTAAACAAAAACATACTGTTGCGGAGGTTTAAACTCGTTTAAGTATGATTAGTTATACACAAATAACAAAACTATTTCAATAGGACATTAACAAATATATGTTATTACAATTACTGAGATAATCGTACCATACCTAAACGTCTTATTAGTCTATAGCCACATGGCCAAACTGATGTTCCTCACAGGAATATGTATATATACTTCGACATAATGAATAAGTTTTCAATACTTTCAAAATCTTTTAAAATAATAATTACAAAGTAATTTCATAATCAACAATAACTACTTCTTTAAATATAAAATAATACCTGATTTTTCTGTTGGTTTCGGCTTAGGACCCATGTTTCACTACAACTAGAAAGAAGGACTTCAATATCACACTAAACTTCCGTTTCAGTCGATGTTTCCTAGTTATCAAAATCTAAATGGCTGTAGATTTGCGCGCATAGTAGTTTATACATGGGCTTGAAATTTTCATGTCAATTAAACCGATTTCTAATAAAGTAACCTTTATTAAATACATTTAAGATTTTAATTTCTAAAAGTTTGCTAAAACATAATTTCAAGAAACACTTTTTTTAGTAACAATCCAAAACGACAAAGTTAAAATATATTATTCGTAACATTATTATATGTATTATTATTATTATTATTATTCGTATTATTATATGTAACAAGCTTTGTAACTTATTCGTAATCAATAAAAGAAAAACCATTAAGATCTACAACATAATAATTAAACATATTAATTCACATTTATTTTATAACGATACAATTAATGTAATACTGTACATTATATGAAACCTTTTACTACATTTTTTACATTAAATTATTTATTGTATTTTAACTCATTATACGTCAAAATTAGTGATTTTTGATCATATTTTGGTCACTATCCACATGATTTTACGAAGGTAATGAAGTGTGCATAACCATAGAATAGTTCTAACATAATCACAATCTGTGTTAGGGATGGGCAATTCTGCTATTTTTACAAAATATCAACGAACATTTTTTTGGAAAAAATAACTGTTTGGAAAAACAATTTGAAAAACAGGATTAGAAAAATGAAACTCGAAGTTGTCTTAGCAGCTAAAACATAAGCACAAACGTTCAGTTTTCTAAGATTACTTTTTGATGCCAATATAATATAATAATATTTGGCACAAAAATAATATTTACTTTTAGATGCAAACAATTTAGAACATTTTTAGTTGATTAAAAAATATTGATGATTGATAATAAATATAAAAAATACGTTTAAATAAAATTGGGTTATGTATTTACAAAATGTGAGATGTTACTGTTATATTTTTATTTGGGAGAAAGTAGGTTTTCATTTTTCAACACTGAAAAAAGTAACCTTAATAAGTAAAATATAGTAATAAGAACATTGGCCAAATATGTTTAAATAAAATTGGCTCTATATAGTTACAAAATTATAGGTTATTAACATTGGGTTATTATAGGTTAATGATAGGTTATTAACATTAGCATTAGCAAAAAAATAAGTTTTCCATTTTACAACACAGAAAAAATATAAAGTTTATTGTAATAACATACTTAACAAAACAAATGTTTTTAAAGAAAATTAGGCTCCGGATAAAAATAAAATGTAAGACGTTTGTAATGTTTCCCATCACAAAAAACAGGTTTTTCATTTTTAAACACTGAAAAAAAACCACTAAAAAGTCCACACATCCAATAAATAATTAAAAACTATGCACTTAATTCTAAAAACATAAAAAAAGTAAAAGAAAACTTTCAAAATTGTCCACTAAATATTTTTAAATTTCTAAACACAAAGTAAACTACGGAGAAAAACTAATATATAACACAATTATGGCTGTTTTTACAGTTTAAAAAATGTTTGAACAACAAATTTTACATTTAAAACTTTCAAACAACTCGTTTGAAAAATAGAGATAAACTTTGACAACGCCCAAACAGTTCTTACTTCACTACGTTGCATCAAGAAATAGAGGGAAAAAGTATAGCAAGTTAAAGAAAAGGTGTTTGTACTGTTTGAAGGAAAACAGTTCAACAGGAAAATAGCAGGAAAAAAGTTTTAGCGCTTGCGGCAATGTTCGAACAGAACGTAGTTGGTGGGGAGGTCCAAACTGTTGTTCCTTGTTTAACAAATCACGATCCAGTCCAATTCAAACTGCTTGTTTCCGTTTGGCAAAGCAGTTTGTTTTTCGTATATAGAAAAAAAGTTTGTTTTAACAGTTTGGAGTTTTCTTACCCATCTCTAATCTGTGTGTGTATTACACACACTGTGTAACTATAATCATAATCATAACCTAAACTAACTGTAACTTTAATGTGCCTAAGAATAAGTCAATAACTAATGAATTTAAGACTATTAATTAATAATATTAAAGACCAGGATGGAGAAAGTCACAAGGTATTTTGAAGGATGTGGAAGGGAAGGACCAATAAAATGTATTTTTTTAGCAGAGTTTCACCATACTGCTGGCCCTAAAATAACATGTCAGGTGAGTTAGCCTACAAAGCAGGTTTGTTTATGATATTCATTTATAATTTCTGTTACTGTAAAGTACTTATATTACATATAGACTTATGAAAACGTTAACATAACATTACTTACATTTTTTAAATGCATGGAAGATCACCTTTTTACTAATTAATAACCATAATAGCTGAAACAATGGATGAAACCTGGTTGCTTCTCAGGCATCATGCACAATATATAATGCAAACACACCGTAAGTTTAGGTTTGAAAGACAATGTTATTTTAAACAAAAGTCAGTAATCTATTAACTATGAATATTGAAACTGTGTACCAAATCATCTAAATAGTTTGACCTGTAAAACTGCGTTTTGGAGACTCCTGTCAATTACAGTATTGATAATTTTTGCACTAAAATGCTTTATTATTTATCCAGTATTAATAATCCAAAATGTAAAAGTGTGGAAACAATGGAAAGAGAAGTGAAATTAAGCGACAAACATAACCCCGAAATGACTGTCACATGAAAGTCGGAAACATGTTTTTAATGGCGAAAATGATACAGTAAATATATGTTATTAATAATGAAAGGATTTTTTAAAAACAGAACTTGTTAACGTAATGACTCAACTGTTGCGTGTTTAACGCAAGTCGTTTTGGCTGTTGAGTGTTTAATGAAGTGCATGTTATTAACAATGAAAAGAATATAACTTTTTCTTAAAAAAAAGTACTTGATAACCTAACATAAGTCGACTGTTAGGTGTTTAACTTAGTTGTTACTCATATAAATCATATTCCTGAAAAAGTACTAACCTTTGTAACTTGTGTAATGTTGGATTGTAAAAATGGATATCAAAATATAATTCCATAATAAATGGCTAAAAATTTTAATAATATTAAATTGTTAATAACGAGGGGACAATTTTTAAGTCCCCATAAAAATTTGTTACTGTATTATTCAGACTAATATATATTAAAGGAAAAAATTAATTCTTAGCTAACTCTATTCAAGGTCACGCTATTCTCTATAGTTATCGTAATTTTATTAAACTAAGTATTGAACTTTATTAGATATACTGTAAGCCCTTTTTTATTGCATGATTGGTTTTAAATTATATAAAAAAATTTCGAACTTAAATTCTACATACAAATTCTGTTGATGTTTTATATATCAAACATGCAATATGTTTACACCCTTACTTAATCATTTGTTAAAAAAAAATAATTAAGGCTTATACCTATCTTTTAACCTTATGTAATTTATTATAAAGTCTAATTTATTATGTACTTCTTTAGTTTAATGTTTATTAAAGTAGGTCTAAAAAGAAAAGTATAGACTTTGAAACTTTAAAAAGGAAATACATTTTTTAATGCAGTGGGTACTTTTCTTTTTTTACAGGTGCCTGAAGAATACATAACGAAGGATACTTTTGAATCTGTCAGTGTTTATATTATTCCTAAAGCTCAATTGCAGAGAAGTACATTAACTATGTAAGTCAAAATTTTTATCAAACAAATAACTATGTGTTTTGTTATTCATTGTGTTCTGGATCAATGCATATGTATATATATAAATGTTTATTTGTCCTGTTTAACTTGTCTTTAAAACATTGTGAGATGATTTTCATATAATTTTTCTTTTATTATTCAATTAAGAGATTTTCACATGCTGGAGATTAAATTCTTATGATATGTTACGATTTTATGCAATTTTTAATGAAATTAACGGAAATGAATGTAACATATTTTATTTGTTTTTAATTTTAGAACTGTATTTGGATTAAAGATCCTTGGTTTCCCAGTAAGAATAGATAACAAGAAATATGCTCGAAATGCATTTTACTTCAATTTATGTTTTGTATTTGACTCTTGGGCGCGTACAGTCCAGTATGAATCTGTTGTAAAAAAACTATCAGAATATTTGGTAAGTATTATAAAAATTGTAGTGTTTAAGCTTAAATTAAAACAGCTCTTTGATTTAGAAAGTGACGGTAACACTAATTTTCAAAGAAGTAGCTAAATTTATTAAGTTTATAGAAAAAACCATTTTGGTAGCCTATCTGAAATTTTTTGCATTTTTACAATACGAAATTAAACCCTGACCAGTTAAAATAATATATAACTGAATAAAAATTAAACACTGTCCTCTGTGAAACTAATTTTACCATTATAACTAGTATTATAATCGAACATTTTAAAAATATAAATTAAAATTAAACAATTAGTATTTAAAATTTTTAATAACATTTTAAGTAATAATTGATGCAGATTTTAACATTATGATGGTGAAATCAAAATTTCAAAATAGTGTAAGATATAAAAATAGGACGTGGTTACCATTGTGCTAAGACACTGATCAGTCTATTGTGTACCTCAAAGTCATGAGTTTGCGACTTGCAGACTGCTATAATCTGTACCCTTTCTGTTGGCCCCAAACCATTGTCCTGATTAGTATAACTAATGTTATGCAAGTTATTAGTTTTTAAAATAAAATTTATTTTGCTTGGTAGTGAACTTCTGAATGCTATTAATAAAATTAATTTGTGTGCCAAGATTTTTAACAAATCAGACCAATATTACAAATACATATTCTTGTAAATTCTGAAAACCAGTAAATTGCACATATTTTCAGATCTGTCTTCCCATGATGGCCACTGCAATAGATTATTTCCTATTATAAATGTATTTAAAATACATAATTATGTTAATATAATGAGAAAGATCTCAGTACTTCACATTATAGAAACGTATAGTTTCAATTTTTACAAAAAATAAATAATTTTTAAATGTGATTTTATTACAGACAGCGATGGAAATAGAAAGCAATTTTTTATCCCAACAAGACCAAAATTTGAATTATCACGATCGACTCATCAATATGTTGAAACAAGTATTAAATGATCTGAACAACCACAAGATGTGCACTCTGTCAGGTAAGAATGATTTGTTTTCACTTCTAATTATCAAGGGTTAGTTCAGATTCAACTAATCTGATCATAATTTAATCATAACTAGTTGATTGTAATTTTCAGAAGGGACTATGACAACACATTTGAAAGTAGTCCGAGTATGTTCTGATCCAGCTCAGGTCCTCGACCACCAAGTGCCTGTATTCCTGGAGTCACAAGACTTATTCCAGTCTGAGCAGTGGGACCTGACCACTCAACAGGTATTTTTTGTTATGACAGGTAACTATTGTTATGACTCTAGAACAGTATGCCAACAAAAACATATAAAAAATTTAATATTTCCTGGAAGATCACATGGTTTGTTTTTTTTTAACATGGTAAAAAAAGTTTTTGTACCAAAAGTTTGTAACAAGTAAAACAGTTTCTCAAAAGAATAATGATTTTTGTAAATTGGTGATTGTACAGTATTAGGTTTGTTGATTCGCATGAAAAAATAATTTTATTTCAAATTATTTTTATCACCCAGATCTTCAAATAATGTACAGATTCCACATAAAACCATGTTACATTTGGCTAGATAATCCACTAAATCACACTTTATTTGTTCGCTCACACTTTATTTAAGAAAACATTTGCTATTGTCTTAAAAAAATAACTACATCTGACTTCGAAGTTGAGGAAGCAGTAGAGTTGGGGTTAATAGTTTGTGTTCTATTTTATCAAGGATGCATTTATTTATCAACTGGGAAAACGTTAGAAGAAATGTAGTTACTGGGTTTAAAATGAGTAGGCCTAGTCTTTTAACCTATGAATTATTTTTATACCAGGATCAGCCAATACTGAGGAGCTTACTTAATTAATTCACATCCATAAAAATATAAAAGCTATAATTAAGTATGAAACGTTTAAAACACAGAGAGTAATATTAACAGAAAATAACAACAAAGTTATGGTTGAATAAAAATAAGTGTAATGATGTTTATATAATGCGAAGGTCACTTATTGATAATAGGTGACCTATTAAGTTGGATTGTGCAGCACTCATTCACATTGCTATTCTGTACTAGTTCTTCAAAACACTCATTGTTAAACACCCTAACAGGAATACCCAAAGTAAAACTTGACCTTGATTGTGGAATTTTTTATTAACAGGAACTTTTCTTATCCATTAGTTTCCAAAATAAGTTATTGAAATCCAGTATTTCTGATCGAAACATCCCAGCGTTTGTATCAAAAGTTTTATACAACAACCCTGGGTTGGGCGGAGGAACATACATTAAAAGGGTTCATTGTTGAAATAGTTCAAATTTATCAGCAATCTAAATTTATAACCTAACAAAATGTTTCACTATTTTGTTGTTTTTCACAATTTTGTAATTGTGTAAAAGAAATTTAAATGCAGTTTTCAAAGAAGCCCTTTGATGTTAAAAATTGTACACATTTATTGTACCAGTCAAATCAGCTGCATCACTATTTCTGTTTTGAAGATCAAGATTCAACAAGTTTAACTTTTTTCTGTTTCTCTTGCAGTAGGCTGCAATTCATATTGCATCAATGTATTTACTTCAATTTAGAATAATATAGAATTACTGTAACAGAATTTTGATATATTTAATGGAAGAGCTTTTTTAGAAGTTAGAATACAGCCTATTCTAGTAAAAATAATAATGTCATTAAACATTTAAACTAACATTTAAATATGCCATAATAATAATATACAAATTTAAGTATGTTGGGTCAAAGTAATAATAGCTTTGCAGGTTGAACAGATATCATTTCTGTTGTAGCAGAATTAAAAATAATTTTAATTATATACATTATTTTTGCCGTTTAGGTATTGCCTTACATCGATGGATTGAATCATGTTTCTAAAATTGCGGCTGAAGCAAACGTGGAGAACAACTTGGTGAAGTCCTGCCTTCAGAACTTAGTGTAAGGTATTTAGTAACAGTGAGAGGTTTGCCTTTTATTTGCCATTGTTATGTGTTCAAATACTATTAATTCCTGAACATTGAGGATTTTGTTATGAAATTACAAGTTAAAATTTACAAATAATTTAACTTTGTTGTGCACAACTTCTTTACAACAATGTTGTAAAACTTGTACAAATTTTGTTATTTATTACTAATTTTCAAAAAATAATTTGCATTTTGAAAGAGCTATAAAAAAATATTGGTCTATTTTATAAAAAAATTGTTTAATACTGAATCATAGGCTAAGTGAAGTTTTATTGAACAGACATTACAAATAAAAACCACTTTTTTGACTCTGGGAAACTAAAAACATAAAAATCTCAAGATTCAGTTTTTAATGTTAACTTCTATATACTTCATATAGGGCTAAATAAGAAATTAAACACATAATTTGTCGCTGTTAAAATACACAACTAGTTTTAAGGTTTTAAGGAATAATAGACAATTTATTCAGACGTGTACCATTTTTGTGTTGACACATGTTTTTATTAAGCCAAACAGAAATACTTTCATAACATATACTAATATTTTAAGTAATTTTTATAAGACAACATAACGAGTAATTTTATATTTACAGCTTTGTTTAGTTACCACAATGTATTAGAAACAATGATCAAACAAATGTTTAACTTTTTTTTAAAATTTGTCTTCAGTAGCTTTTGAAAATACATAGTTATTAGTTTGACCCTTAACTTTGGATTACCATAAATAAGATAGCTAGTTTTTGAAAATCGTATTACAGTGGACATTGTCTTATCCACCTTCTCTTTAACCGTCAGTTGAGTTAACTGCTACACTAACAGAAATGATCTATAGTATATCCTCGTTCGTCAAATACCAGATGAATTTTCACATCATCTGTTGTTTTGCGCGGTGATAAGAAGGAAACAAAATGTGATTATATAATATTGAACTTATTGTATCACTTTCTTTGTGTTTTACACTAGCAAAAAGTGTGATAACAGCAGCCATTTTTGTTTTGTTCACATTTAGGATCAGTTGTTCTCTTCCTGTTATAGAGAAAGGTGTGCTATATGTTATAAGGCCTATAGTTTTGTGCTTTTAGATATTTAGAACTACAGCATTTTTTTTTATAAAATTTAAAATGGGTTCTTATAAAATAAAAATGTAATGTATTTATTGACTTTGGAACATAAACTAAATGCAATAGGACAGTTAAATAATGGTAAATCAGTGAAACTCATCAACAAAAAATTGCTGTGTATGCTGATGCCACTCAGAGTGAGTAAAGACTGGTGTCAAAATAAGAAAGCCATTCAAGAATATTGTACAAATTAAATGAAAGTTAATAGGCTACCATAGCATTTCTATAACTTTTGCTATAGTATTTAGGATATTTTTGGTTTTTTGTTATCTAACTAGTGGTCTGGTCCTGTAAGGTTTGGTTAACCAACCTTATTTTCCTTAACTTAAGTTTCTTGGTCACTCAACAGTTATTTCCTCTGTTTACTCAAATTTTGTACCATCACAGTTTAAGATTTTATTTACACTTATTATTTTTAGAAACATACTGTATGCACTGTGAAAAGAGCTGTGCTTATTATATTAAATAAATGTATGTATTAATGTTCTTATAGTTAACACACTTCTCTAGGTATTATGGAGTAGTCAGTATGGTTCCTATATTTCAGTATTCAAACGCTTATGCTGCCACACCTAAGTTGAGACGATTAGCTGTTGATAAACGGGCTCAAGAGGAATGTGTACATGCTGTCTCTCTATCAGGTATTACTTCAAATTAATGTACTGTTTCTTTTTTATTATGTTGTATCTATCACAATATGAATTTTATAGAGAGAATTTTGGTTATAAAAAAAACAATCAATAATAAGATTTTGTAACTTACTCTTAGAATTAAAAATTTATAAGTCTAAAATATTTTGGATAAATACTTTGGATAAATAAGTACTTTGGCAAGTAGGTTTGTAAGGTGCAAGGTATCAATTCAGAAGCTGTTGCATATTATAACTAGTTTATTTATTTTTTATACACAAAAATTAATTATTATTAAAAAAATCAAGTAAAACAGTTATGTGTTATTAAAAGTATAACAGGTGAATACAAATTTATCAGTGACTAAATTGTAACAAAGACAGGCATAAGTTAACCTTGAACACTGTTAATAAAATGAAAAAAAATATAATCTGTGACCAATATTATTTAAAAAGACAAAATTATTGATATTTAAAGGTACAGTTTAGTTATACTTAGTAATTTGATTGTTCCATGTTGTATAATCACTCAAAATCTTGTTACTGCAAGTGTTTTTGGAAGTCCATGACTTGAAAGTTTTTTTCTCAATACATTACTCTAAAAAATTCAGTTCAGTAATGAAAATTATAGTTTAAACAGTACACAAATTAAAAAAAACTAATGTAAAACATTCAACATAGTTAAGTATTATGACACATCTTTTTCTTTCTTTTAAGTATAACACTTAATTCTCATTAAAACTTCAAAATTCTTTCCTCATGTTGGGAAGTTTATATATGTTATTTTAATTTTGATATTGCCATGAATGTTAGAAGACGTATGTTAACAAGGTTATTTATGTTATTTAATTTTAACATTGCTAAATACATTACAACATATATGTTGACAAGTTTATCTATGCCTATTAAAATTTTGTTTTTTTTTAATAAATAACATTTAACCCTTTTTCAGGTCCCTTTAGTAAAGAAAGTAGTTTTTACATTAATGTTTTTCTGTATTGCTATTCAAATTGTTGAAGACCAATTAACCAATTTTTATGATTTTTGTTGTTGTACATGTATGACTTTTCAAACATTTTTTATTAAAAAACTTTGAAAAATAAACAAAAAATGACTTTAATCATTTAGCTCAAATATAGTCCTCAAGTATGTAGAAAAGAGGTCTCACTGTCTCCTAACAAAATTCAGTTTTCATCATTTCTTCAGTACCCTCAGAAGTCTATTTATTCTTATGGTATAGTGGTAAAAGATTTAATCAACTTTCTACTAACTTTTTGAAGCCTTTCTGTGAAAATTTGTATTGCTCTTCTTTTTGGCTCATTATCAATCTACAGAATCTAGATCTTACAAGCCATGATTGATCATTTTGTAGCATCTTTTATAAAAATGCATTTTGTTTTTAATGTATTTATGTCTGGATTTTATCAAAAATTAAAGGAAAGAATAATAAATGATAAAATGTTACCAACAATATTTGTAGAACAAACACTATTTTTTTCTTTTTACTTTTGCCACTGTTTAAAAAAAGAACACCCTGTTTATCTGAGTCCACTTTGCCATAGTGGATATCTGCAGTTTTGTCTAATTCGTCATAACCTGTGAGGAAATAATTTACTTCTTCATATTTGTGAAAAAGCCATACACTGAGGACAGTATTAACCTCGTTAAATTTTTCTTGCCCTGATATTTTTTCAGTCTTGTTCACTGTCTGATCATTTAACAGGTCCCTGAGTGGAACGTGTACCAGTCATATGGTCACATTGATCCCCTTTCTAGGCAAGTGAATCTTAGATCTATATTGGATATCTGATTGTGTATCAATCAGATTCCATACAGGCAATTGTCCAACAACATACTGTGATTCATACTTTCTGTATAATTCATATAAAAATTATTCATAGAAACTGTTAAGCAAATTTCAAGATGCTAACCCAGAAAATAAAATCATGATTCATGTAGGCAATATACCTCTGCTATAACACCAGATGACAAAAACATTAGTAAACATAACCTTTACATTATTAAACAACTGTTATAAGATATAGTATATTTAAAAACTTGTATTTATTATTAGGAAGGCAGATGCCCTCAGTCAGAGATATTTTTCGGATGTATTCATGTATGGCTCATGGAACAACAATACGGGACCTCTGTATTCGGTTTAATCCAGCATTACTGCATATCGATGAACGCAGACTTGTACAGTTTGGTGTTTTAGAAGGATTTATAAGGCGAATAAATAAGGTTTGTATATTTTACTTCACTAAACGAAGTATAAAAAAACTTTGATAATCATGGCAAAATCATTTTAGAGATTATGATTTATTTGTTTTCATGTAATCTAAGTCCGAAAAGGTGGTTTTTACTTGGATGTTTATCTGTTTGTACATATTGCTGGAGAGTAAACTGAGTCAGATTTTCTCAAAATCGTTTCTAAACCATTTTGATCAAGTTTTGTTCAAATGTAGCCCTAAAGCACACAAAGTATGAGTCGTTATATCTCCAAAGAAGTCAAGTTTGGAAGCTATAAAAAATCCTGTAAAAATCAGCTTAATTTCTCATAATTGTTTCAAACTTTGATTCATAGCTCAACAGTGAAGCAAGATTTATGGTTCAGGAGTAAATAGGAAACACCAAAAATAAAATCAGACCACAGTCCAGTTTATTTTTCCCCTACTTACTCTTACAAAATCATATCAGTTCCAAATTTTAACTGAAGTTTGTGAAAATGTGGTTGTCATTCATTGGGTGACCTACTAATTTACTTAAAGTAGTATTTTCTGATATGTGTTTTATATTCTATAATTCAACTAAAACTTCCAGTTTATTATTTTTTTTTTTTTTATTTAACTATTGAACCGTATTTATATATTTCAAATTTGGTACACTGATATGTGTTATAAATGTTCATATTATATTAGTAAATTTTGAAAAGAATATGATTTTGAGAAATCAAGCTAAGTTTTCAGTTTGGCCCTCTGTATGTAAATAGTGGAATGGAATGCAAGAAAGTAGTATAATGTTTTTACACCATTTATTAAAATCTTATTATATTAGAAGTTCTAATATAAAAATGAAGTATTAATGTTATTACAGTACCCAGTGCTTATGTCAGAGAGTGTTAATGGACCAAGCTCATCGTTACACCAATATTATACAGGACTTCACTCATTCGATGAGATCTGTTGTTCTACAGGTATGAGCACACATCAGGTTGATGACCAAGTTGAGAGGGACCCTAATGTTTTGCTGATCTGGAAGTGATATATTTTTTTAGTAAGTTTTATGTTAGGTTGTGAATAGAACATACTAAAGAGTGCAGTGTAGAAAATGAATGTTTTTGGAACAAGAGTTATTTATTGACATAAAAAGATACATTATATTTTGACATTTTAGATTCATATTTGGTGGCCATTTTTTTGAATACAAGTCCGGAAGTCTCTGTGGAAAGTTGGACGCTACTCTTGAGATCAGTCTTTAGACAAATTTCAACCTTTAGGTTTTGCAAATAGGGCTTTCCTGCATGTACACAAACCTTAAGGAATAATCGCCAAAGGAAAAACTAATGAATTTACAAATCATATAGACAATGAGGCCTCGAAACATCATCAATTCGCTAAATTAAGTGTTTAGATAATGATTAAGAAAGATTATCGAAGAGCAGGATGGTATAGGCTCTTCAAAATTATTTTTTTCACACACTTTATTTTGAGGAGGACCTGCTACTTTTTTCCATTATTATTCCTGCTGTCCAATGTATAGCAATTTATTGCAAATGCTTTGTTACAAGTTAGAATATCTCAATGATGAATTGATGTCAAAACTGCCGCTATATGTTAATTCCTGTCTTCACAGAGAATTGTAAGCAAGGCACAGTGTTCCAATAACCATATTGCCAAAACCATGTTGGCAACAAAACTGGTTTTCTGTGGTGTTACTGCAAATGACTCTTCAAGAATAGAATAACCTTTTACATACTTTTTTATCTCTTGCATACTTCAAGAAAATTCTGTTTCAAAAACAATTGTTTTCCGCACTTCACCGTTTACAATACTCAGTAAAATAACAGCATTATGCTTCTTGTATTTAATTTTAGTGGCTTCTGTACTAGATTAAAAAGTCAAGTAGTTGCATTCATACAGTTGGTGTACAAAAAACAATTCAGGTAAATATTAGAATTTGTAATAAGATATCATAAAGGGAAAAGGGTACTTTTAAACTAATTGTTTAATTTTGAATTTGTTAATGTTTTTGAAGTTTACAACAGACAACATGGACAACAGTCCCAATAACAAAGTCACAATACACACTTTTTTAATTTAATATCAGCATGTTTGTGCATTGTTGCATCAACACTAATTTAAAACTAATTTTTGCATCAATTCGTTTTAAATCATTGTAACAATGCATTTAGAGTAACCTTACCTCTAAGTGTCACAGTTCTCTAATGGCTTTCAGAATCGTAACTAATCTTGGGTCTGGATTAAGAGTATCCAGGCGTCGATTCAGTGTGTCAAAATCAGCTTTCTCAATTCCATTACATGGATCGACTTCTCTGGACGGCAACTGACAACAAAACCTGGGACCTAATAACATAAATAATGAGCCCTATTGTAGATAAATTTACAATTAAATGATAAATACATATTTCTATATTATAAATAGGTACTCAATATTGCAACATCAAGTATTAAAGTACACAAACTCTTCTAAACTGTGTTCTGGGTGTAGTGAGCATGACAATTAAATTCATGAAAATTTATTTTACTATGATCGATTTTAGTTTCATTGAAATTTGAATTAGTTAAACATTATAATACTTATTAAATAAAAGCAGTTTTAATCCATTATAAAGCTTTATTACTCACAACGGACTTTTACATTTACTAGTCATGTACAACGTAATGTGTAAGATAGTTGTAACAACTTTTAAGTGGGAGTAAATCAAAACTGGTAGTAAGTAATAAAGCTCTATTGCAGATTAAAGCTGTGTTTTTATTTCATAAATCTAAGTAGATTTTAGTGATGAAAATGAATTGTGTATTTGATTTAAATATAAATATACAAATATTATAATTTTTACAAACATTTTTTTCTGTTGTAATGAACATAATGTTATTAATTAATATAGTATATAATTTATTGGTTTTACCACTTTTTATCAGGATACAATTACCTAATATCCGTTCACACAAGGCACAGATACCACACCATGTACGGAAATCCATCCAAGCATTATTCTCCCAACCCACTAATTCTTTAAACTCATTGGCTTCACTTTCTGTCATGGGTCGTCCCATCACTTCTCCTAAAGCAGTGATTAATTTCTGCAACACAAAATTTAAAATATCTGTTGATACTAACTGGTAAAATAAGTTATTTAAATTCGGATCCCAGACCTTGAACATATTTTTACAATAATTTTATTTATATTTAGCTTAAGAAATTTAACAGAATGTCTTTCAGAACAGAATGTCTGATATGGTGGAAACAAATTTCCAAAAAGTAACGATATCTTAACATTTCCTTAAAAATTTTTTTCTGACCATTATAATTGGCATTAACCCTATGCGGTCAGTTGAATGTAATTCAAATCTTCCTGTCTGCTCAGAATACCACACTTAGTGGCCATTGTATTTTTGCTGATGAGGTGATCAATGTTAAATAGCGTTCTGTCATCTCAGTTCGGACAGATTACATGAAGTGGCTCATAACGTTCTGCTACAGCTTGACTGTCCTTCCAGTAGAAGCCCTATGTTCCACTAGGGACAAAGAAATTCTACAGAGTCATTGTACTTAAGTGCTGCAGTATATCAGGGAATAACTGAACTAATTGAAAAAAGTCATTGACTCAGCCTTTGAGATTGTATATACAACTGTTATCACATTATTTATTTACATCTGTTAAGTCATTCATGCCATGCGTCTACTTAAAACATTAAGGTATTACTATTATAAACCATTTTTGTTAAAATTTAATAGAATTTGTTTTTTAGATTAGCCTATATTGGCATGTTGAAAATTTTTGTCAAGTAGTGATTTTCATACAAGTAAAAAAGCTATTTTTCTATGGCACTTGCTATTGTTTTTGTTTTTTGTCACTTTGTATTGAATTGATTTTAAATGTAATATTACAAATATTGTACAGACATTTATGTTTGCTATAGGTCCTTTATGTAAAAGTGTAAGGGAAAAATTGGTAATAATAATAAAACAGTGTTGTTGTTTAAAAAACATGTTTAACATGGATAAATGTTAAAAACAGTATGTTTTAAAATTAAACCATGATTTGAAAACTGGTATATATGTTATATTACAGTATAGCCTCAAAGGTCAGTTGGCAGGAATGTCCTTTATAACATGATTTAACCAAAACCAAACAGTTAATTGTACATACCTGTCCTGATATTATTCGTTCATTTAGATTTTCTTCTTCCTCATCTTTATCTGCTTGTTTTCTATGCCTATTAAATATACGATTATACAACAAACGACGACCACTTGTGATTGCAACATGTTTTTGTACATACTCCAGTGGTGTCATGGCTGAAACAAATTTATATTTTCAGTTATATATAAATAATGTTATTGTTGAAGTTAAAGTTAACCGAATAGAACAACTTACTGTTTAAAACTCGTTTATCCATTGGCAGTTCAAAGCGAGCAGACTGCCTGGAGAACGTACGTGGCAGGGATATCCAAAGTTCCGTGTTTTCAGGAGGCAGTCTCAGTTCTTTCTTTAACTGTATCATTTCTTCATTTTGAGTGGACTTTTTATCTGGTGGAAATGTCCGCATTGTTTCTTCTAAAGCTGTTTTCCTCTGTAAACATACAAATTTAAAGATTACAATTCAGTTATCTATTCTTGTGTATATGGGTATTTTTAAAAAAATGTTAACGATTTTCATCAACATTTTGATTCAATTTTAACGCAGGATAGGAATCAATTTTATCTCCTTTTTTTATATAGGAACAGATTTTTTTGAGCATGATCTTGACTTTGGAGAAGCCAATATATATACATATATATATATATATATATATATATATATATATATATATATATATATATATATACGAGGTTTGTCCAATAAATACGCGAACTGGTCGAATATGGTGGCCATTACGGAGAGTTAAGCCACGAACACTGGCCTCACGTGTTGTCTGGGACCCAATGAGCCGTCAGTGCTTGGCAGAACGTTATGCTGTGCGGATCTTGCGAGTAGAGTTATTTTTAGTTTTGCATTATTTTTTTGTTCGTCGATATGGAAATTGACCAATTCATTGAACAACGAATTAACATCAAGTTTTTGGTAAAGCTTGGTAAAAATTACCAAGAAATTGCTGAAATGTTGAGAGTTGTTTATGGTGATAATGCTATGAAGAAAACAGCCATTTTCAAGTGGATTAAGCGCTTTAAAGAAGGTCGAGAAGACGCCACGGATGATGCAAGAATTGGACGACCTACAACCTCTTGTGTGCATGAAAACATTGATCGTGTGCGGCGTCTTGTCCTTGCTGATCGCCGAAAAACTGTCCGAATGATAGCTGAAGAACTAAATTTAGGAAAATCAACAGTGCACAGAATCTTAACCGAGCATTTGGGCTTAAGAAAGGTTTGTGCGAAAATCGTTACAAAAACTGCTGACTCCGCATCAAAAGTTGAGAAGAGTCGAATGTGTTACTGACTGGAAAAATTCCATGGAAAATGATGTTGGATTCTTAAATAGGGTTATCACTGGTGATGAATCGTGGTTTTTCGAGTATGACCCCGAATCGAAATCGCAAAGCATGGAGTGGAAAGCAACAGGTGAAGCTCGAACAAAAAAATCAAGGAAAAGCCGATCAAAAATCAAAGTCATGCTCCTGGTTTTCTTTGATATCAAAGGTGTTGTTCATCATGAATTCCTTCCTGAGGAAAAACGGTAAATTCTGAGTTCTACCTTAACGTTCTCAAGCGTTTGAGAGATCGAGTGCGTCGTGTGCGACCACATTTGACTCAAAACAATGGATGGATTCTTCATCAAGACAATACACCCGCACATTCGGCTTTGATTGTTCGCCAGTTTCTGGCTAAAAATTCAATCACTATCCTTGATCATCCCCTTATTCACGGACCTTGCCTCCTGCGACTTTTTTTCTATTCCCTAAATGCAAAAATGTGATGAGGGGACAGCATTGGGAAGATGTGGACACAATAAAACAAGAAACGACGAGGAGACTGAAAAGCCTGACTTCCGAGGACTTCCAAGGGTGCTTTGAAGAGTGGAAAAGAAGATGGGATAAGTGCATAGCAGTGAATGGAGAGTATTTTGAAGGGGACAAAATCAATGTAGATGAAATTTTGTAAAATAAAGTTTTTATGACCTTAGTTCGCGTATTTATTGGACAAACCTTGTGTATATATATATATATATATATATATATATATATCACAAACTTGCCAAGAAGACATAATCAAGTAGATTATTAGGTTTAGCAGCACATATAACATGTTATGCAACCAAATCTGTTCAGTTTTAAAAACAAAAAGACATTTTACTAGGTAAATTTTAATAACAATAGCTTTAATTATAATTATTATTTGTGATAATAATTATTTGTGATGTGTATATACTTTACAGATATTTAAGAAAAATATGCTTTACAGAATACCCTTTCATCAAAATAATTGAAAAAAAAAATTATATAGTTTATGTCTGGAAACACTTCTTTAACAGTTATCCTTCATTTTGTGTAGCTACTAAATAATTTATATATCTGAAATAGCTTAAGTTGAAAATTATGTATGCACAAAAGAAATAAATATTAAGTAAAACATTATATATTGTGCAGGTAAATTACCTTGTAGTCAAACTCACTGTCTATGACTTCTTCATCAAGTTCTCTCCGAAGATGTTTGAGGATATTAAAGTCAAGGAATGAAGTTGCAAGGACCCCTTGTTCTGCAGGTTGTCCTTCTACAGATGTGAATGGAACTCCATCACTTCCTATCATCGAGACAGATGGTCGAGCACTACCAGTGCGAGAATCATTGCTGAATGCTGATACCTGAAAGTTTATATAAATTTGTAATCGGCTTTATATATATATATATATATATATATATATATATATATATATATATATATATATATAAATTAACTTTCAATTAAGAATATATAAAATTATACTGTCTTTTTGATTAAGTATATACTTGTTGTTATTATCAATTATTGTTATTATTTATATAAATTGTTTTCATATAACATTGGTTTTGAAATACATATGTAATTAATTACTGGTATTACTTAATCACCTGGTGTAATGCTCTTTGAAAAATCAATGCGTTTTCAAAATGAAAAATCCCTAGTTGAAATTTTGTGATAAAAATAAGTTTGTTTAACCTTTTGTGCTAAGAAATATTTGCATATTAAATATCAGCTTTTTAAATATGTACTTATATTGACTTTTTCAGAATAATACATTTCATCTATCTCCCAATCAGAATTTAGATAAAAAAACAAAAATATATGTGCTTTTTAGCTATGGTTTACCTGTATAGCAAACTTCTACTTCCTAGCTTTTATAAATTTAATATTTCTCTGTTATTTATTTATTGTTATTATTTTTTTTAAAATTCCCATTTTTAGCACCTCAATTTAAAATGAGTACATCATACTTGCACACTAAAATTCAGCTTTCTAGCTCTTATGATCACCAAGATATTTTTGTATAGGCATTGTGACAAAAGGAGAAGAAAAACCAAACCCTGTAAAGTTTATTTTGCTCATAATATTAATAAGTATATTTGTACTTGTGTATCCCAAGGCTCTGCTAATCCTTTAACTTCCTTTTCAATGCCTGCTGATGAATTGCGACCTGACCTTTTGCTTTTTTTACGTTGTCGTCCTCTTCTGCGAGGTATGTCCTCTTCTTCAATTTCATCTTTTATTGTTGGCGGCAAACCTAAATTTGTTGTCTAATAAAAAGAAAAAAAATATTACATATAGTTGTTACACTTATACTCGTATAATTAAATTGTTATTTCTGGAACAAATAGAGTATGTTTAATTTTTGAAAACTGAATTTCTCTGAAATGTGTCACAAAGGATAGGTAAGATTGGGAGAAAAATATGTGCTATCAAAATATTTGGTACAGATCAAACATATAAAAAAAAACTGTACCTCATCTTGACAAGAAGTCTATATTGTGAGGAACAATTTAAATTGCGGCACAAGTCAGTTAAAACAATTATGGATGTAACGAAATATCAAGTTCACATATAAATAAATTACCCATTGTAACTGACAATAAGTTATAAAAATGTCCTCCATTTAAGAGGTTAATAATCTGTGTAATTAAGACTGTTTTATAGTTTAAAAAAAAATTTTAAAGCGATAAATGTTTATCATTTTAAACTTCAAGATTTACTAATTAGCTTCCTCACTGATCACTAAGATAAAACAACATTTTTTTTGTCAGTTTACCTTTTTGTTTTCTCCTTCTCCGTCTGACTTTGTAGTATCGGGTAAAAGCTTTCTAATTTTAAAAGCACGTCGAGATGCAGGACCTGAGTTTGGTGTTGGAGATCTAGTTGGCGGGTGTAGTACAGTTGTTGGGAGTCCTGACTGCAAACAAAGCAATTAATCACCTTCCTGATTAGTTTTTTTCTGGCAAAAAACCGTTAAGGTTATTATCGCCGTTTCCTGACTAGTCTAGAATCTTTTTAATAATACCTGATTTTCGATCAAATGTAGACAAAATGTATTAGTCACTACTGTTTTAAATATTCAGTTTGTTTAATATTCACAAAAACTGTGTTTTGCTTTAATTAATAAATACCCCTTCCTAAATCTGGAGAGAACCTTTTAAAAAAGGAGCTGCCATAAAAAATTTGTATTTATCATAGGGATGACATAGTCCACATAGTGTTAAATGATTTTAAGGTATTTGCAAATTAAACTACATGATAGATTGCATTAATACGTATTTTAAACAAAGTGATAGGCTACAATTAAGTTGTACCAATATAACCATTATTGTATTAATATAATATTACAAAGTTACATTAGCACTGACCGTATGACAAGAGAGTGTTTCTTGGCTTTGGCTTCTTCTCAAATCCAATACAAGTAACATACGTTCCTGTGTTGGCATTGGGACAGGATCTGGAGTGACACAACGGCGTACTCCTGGCATCCTGGTCATCACACTGGCCAAAGTAGGAGTTGGAGTCAATGGTCTGGAGTCTGTGTCTGTATAGCGGCGAAACAGTTCTTCAGGAACTATTTCATCTCCATCATCGCCAGTCTTACATCGCTGTAAAGTTTCGTTTGAAACTTTCCCTTCACTTGCCTGAAATTATGATAATTTAATTCATGTTAGTAAAGCTTAACTTGCAGTACTAAAAGCAATTATAAATTATATCAAGCGTTTGTTAAAGTGCTGCTGTATATAAACGTTTCTTTAGGCTGAGGAGCAGACCACTTCTGGATTGATAAAGTGCTTTTGTTTTTCTAAAACGCTGTCTATTTTTATGTAACATCCTCTGAAACTAGAAATGATACAATGAACTCAAAGAAAGAATCACACATTACAAAGAAAATATTTAACTAAAAGTGGTAAAAAAATATATTGTGCTTAAATTAACAATATTGTTCCTCCTCTATTTTAAATGCACTATGTTTATTTGAAAGCATTTATTTGAAGCATTTACTCATTAACTATTTATGAAAGTGTGAAAACATTGTACTTATTTAGAGTACAATGTACTTATTGTCACTCTAATGCCAAACCTTATTAGTTTCTTAGTATGATTAAAAAAATATTATTGTTTTTGTTATTAACACGCATTTAATTTATCATTTTAGCAATGAAAAACATGTTATCTACTTTTGCGCAATAGCCATTTTGTATGGGTCACTTTTTATCATTTTGTTCGAACTTCCCGTAGTTTCTGCATTCAATTACCCAAAATATAAATTTGAGTAAATTACGAGAAGTTTGAAAATAAAAGTAACCTGCATAACCTCAAAATGGCTACCTTGCAAAAGTAGCTAACATGTTTTTCATCGCTAATTTAATGAGTGTTATTCATAATGAAAACAATAGAATATTATTTTTAAAATAATAACTAACATGGTTTTTTATGAAAGTTAAATGTGTGCACCGAAAAACAAGGTACTCCGAGTAATGAATAAGTACCAAAAACACTTACTTTTTTTAACAAAGAGTTTTCATATTATACATTTTTGGAAAACAGAATATAAGCTAATGAATACATTTTATTAACAAAACATATGTGGAGAAAACTGAAACATCATGATTTTGAATACAAAATTAGAATTATTGTAGCAATTTTCATATTGTGAAATGTTGCAAAACAAGGTATATTATGCAACAACAAGGTACTTTATGCCATTTAGACTAATGGGGATGAGGGATCAGCATTAATAGAGAGGTTAAATTTTATAACAGTAACTGCTCTATTTAATCTACAGTCTTTATGTGTGCAAATTCAGATATACAAAAGACTAATCAATGATTTAGGCACCTTGGACTCACCAGCAGAAAAATTACTGTATAAAGATATTCACCAGAAATAAGTTAACAAACTATGGTTTCAGTAGATTCTTGGTACCTGTACTTAGTCTTTAAAACTGAATAAATTTACCTTATATACAATTCTATATAATTTCAAGCCATTACAACATGAGACACATGTTAATAATATATATATAATGTAATGTAAACTTGCCCATGTATCTCGAGCTCGTTTAACAACTTCCTTTGCCTCACAGTCAGCAGGATGGTTGCACAAAATAGAACATCCATAAGGGAATGGATTGTAAAGGCCAGCAAATGGACGTAGAAGAAATGGTGCAGGAGAAGTAATGTTCTTAAACTCGGGCGTTTTTGATTCCTGAGTAAAAAGAAACCATTTGAGTACATTAAAATTACTAAAGACTATAGACAAAGTATAATAGTCACAATAAAAGTATGTCATAATGTAAAGCATCGCAAACTCGCCAGGATGGCATGACCAAATTAGCAACACTTCATTTGTACATGCTACCAGTCTTTTCAATTTAAAAAAAGAGAAAAATAGGTAAATTTTAATAACAGTAACTTTAATTATTAATTTATTTATTATATATATATATATATATATATATATATATATATATATATAACAGTCAACATTTATTTTAAAAGTTATTGTTACAAACTATATCCCACCTTAATTAATAGCTAGTCTCTTATTGCTAATTACAAAACATTCTTTACAAATGTGCTTTTAAAAGATGTAAGAATAAAGTGTAAATGATTAACTATGTGTTATTTTTATGCAATAAATTTTACCTGAACTCTTCTAGGCACAGTTTTCTTCAAACTTGATAGTAAACCAGTTTTACTTGTCAAAACCATTTTGCAGGTCATTTACTGAATTAATTACTTCTTGAAATTAAGTTTGTGTAGAACTTTACTATATTTTATAACAGTTCCATATTAGACGGGAATC
Organism: Callitettix versicolor; assembly: GCA_022606455.1. Taxonomy (NCBI): domain Eukaryota; kingdom Metazoa; phylum Arthropoda; class Insecta; order Hemiptera; family Cercopidae; genus Callitettix; species Callitettix versicolor. The sequence continues at coordinate 74,464,405 of CM040186.1, forward strand.
TCTAACTTGTGCTAAAAATTTACTGAAATTTTTGAATTAATTCAATATTTAACCTGTTCATTGAAATAATAATGTAGAGTTCTAACCTATTTCAAAGTATTTCAATAACACAACCGGTTTCCATGACAATATTTTAAATTTGTTCAATTTAAATATTGCATTGCCTCTTTAATATTGACGTTAATAAAGATAAAATTTATTTCAACTTAAATATACATTCAAATTTAGTTAATATAATTTATTATGCTTATTTATGAAAAAAAATCAAAAATTAAAAATTTTTAAATAGTTATTCTATTTGTTATAATTTCTTTCAAATTAGTTTTTACCGGTTTATTTACTAATTTATCTATTTATCTGTTTCGAAAGTTGTATAAGATGAGAAATATTTTTAAAATTTGTTGTGTCCTATATTACTTTTGGTGTTCTTCAGAATCGTAAATATCTAAAAGGCAAAGACAAAATGTAACGAAAAGGAAATAACCTGTCAATCTGTCATGGTATATTTTTTACAATTTTACGGTTTAGTTAATCTTCTTATTAATTAAAATGCAAACCTTTACAATTCATTTATTTTTTAACAATTTGTATGACTAAGATTTTCTATAATGGATGGTTTTGGTCTATTCTTTTTGATATGTGGTTTAATATATTGTGCAATTACGTGGTAAGTAAGGTTAAGTTATTTTTATTAATTTTTTGTATTGTTATAGTCAAAGGCTCATCTTATTTCACTAACATTAATAGATTTCATTTCAAATGAAAATAAATATATTAGACAGTAGGCTAAATAAAATCAGTTAGTGTTTAGGCCTACTTATTGATTAGGATCTTTTTTGTTTAAAATAAGGCGTAGGCCTATATCTCCGTTAAAAGATACAATAAATTAATATATACCGGTAAAAATGTACTTAAGGGTGATTTTTCATAATATTTTCGCCAAAATGCTCTATTACATACCCAAAAGTAATAATACAAAATGTAAAAGTGCGGGAAGATTGAAAAAATGAAAAGTAAAGGTAACCCATATTACCTCAAAATTGCTATGACGTAAAAGTAGGTAACGTGTTTTTCATTGTAAAATGATTAATTAAATGCATGTTATTAATAACAAAAAGAATATGAACTCTTTTTTTGGTTTATATCAAGAATACAACCTTGATTTGGTTGTTAGCAAAAGTAGGTAACATGTTTTTCATTGTGAAAGTGATTAATTAGATCGAATAATGAAAATAATATCAAGTTTTTTCTTAAGAAAACAACTTACCTCAACTCAGTTATTCAGTATATAACAAGTTTTCCATGAAACCTAGTAACTTTTGTAATGAATATTACTGCAGCAGATATAAAACAGCCACTGTTTTAAAAAAATGGTGAATCTTTGCTTGTAGTTGCCATATTTCAGTGTAAATTAAAACTCTATCAGATCCCACAAATTGGGTTTTTCTAACACCAAATTGTCAAATTGTGTGTTCACGCCAGAATATTTCTATCATATTCATGTGTGCTCCAGTTGTATAATCAACAATATTAATTGACTGGTTAACCATGAAATGGGTAAAGCCACTAACAGAAAGGCAATTATAAGATTTCTAATAGTCACTAATAATTGTTCATGGTAGAATCCATCTTGCATAGGTTTTCAGTATACTGTATGCAAAGTAAATGTCAATGATGTTATAACAATTTCGTTAACAATGGCTTAATTCATAAATTATTATAAGCAATTTAATCTTCCATGGGTGAATATCTTTTAATTTAAAATAAAGTAGATAATTAAAAAAAGTACAAAAATCATAACTTTAAAAAATCATCCGAAAGTGTATAAATTTCTAGTGAGCCTGAAGAACCTGTAGAAGAATCTTTAAATGAATTAAGCTATGGGTTTATAAATTGTATATATTGGTTTCTAAACATCAATGTAAAATTTGAAATAAAGAAATTAAATGTTAATGATTATATATTAAACATAATCACTGATAATATTTTGAGACAGGTAATGTTTAGGCAGACCTTCTGATTAAATCTCAGATAAGCAGCATAAGATTTTTGAAAGTCTGATCTTGCCTGGGTTACATATTCAATTTTCTATTTAATGCTTTTTGTTATTCAGGTTAATACCACAGCTAATAAGTTGGTTAATCAAACGAAGATTTCACATAGAAGCCAGAATTGGTAGTATTGGTATTCCTTACTTTACATTGCAAGATGTGCAAATATCGAAGAATGGGTTTTCAGTGGTAAGTTAGCCTGCCTTAAGTAAATATGGTATTTAGTAACAAATATATTAAGTAACAATACATAAAGTTTGTTTACTGTATATTTTTACAAACTGATAATAGGCTGTAGTTTATATAAAAAGTTATTTTATTCATATTCTATTATTACAGCCTGTATTGTCAACACGGATTTATTGTCGTTTGTTAACAAATCCTGCTCAACTGTATTCACTATTTCTTATAAAACATCTGATTGTTTAATCAGTAAATATGGGCTCCTCGGTTATAATGGCATTTAGAAACCTTCACTAATTTACTCTTGATCCTGTTATGAAATATATTTAACTTTTATTCTGTATTGTGGGCCACATAAACACTGTAGGAATGTAGAAAGTGATTGACAAAACTACACAGTTTTATTTTGTAAATCATAAAACCACTGTAAAGTATTTTTGGAATGAATGTGTCTCCTCTCCCCATCCCTTCTACCCCTCCTACAAGCAGGTCAAGGGTCAGCTGCAACACCACAGTGCAATCGCATCGTAGTACGAGTACGCTTGGCTATCGTTCCTTTTCTGTTTTTGTCTAAGTGTACAGTAGTGTCGTTTGTTTCTTTTTAGAATTTAATTTGAATAACTTTTCCAACTTAATAATGGCAAGTTGTAGTGTGAAAAGAGAGATTCTGCCTATTAAAGACAAAGTGCAAGTAATAAGATTAAGTGAAAGTGGACGTAAAATAGGTGACGTGTGCCGTGAGTTTGGAGTAGTGAATTCAATTGTTGGTTCAGTTTTAAAAAACACAGACAAAATTCTTAAAGCTTTTAAGGAAGATGGAGAAAACGTTAAAAAAATTAGGAACTGTGATAGGACTGATGTGGATGCAGCATTGCTGAAATGGTTCAAACAATGTCACAGTTCTGATATTCCTGTGAGTAGACCGCTTCTACAGGAGAAAGCAACAGAGTTTTGAAAATTGTTCGGTATTGATTTTACATGTTATAGTGGATGGCTGGATAGATTTAGCTTGACACTTGATTCCATTTGCAAAAATATGCGAGGCAAAAACCGTGAATGAGAATGTTACTCATGATTGAGTATATAACACATGTCCAGCTTTTGGATATAAAGATGAAGACATTTTTAATTGGGACAAAACTGGACTTGTTTATAAACTAACACTGGATAAGACCCTCCAATTTAAAAATGAAAAATGTGTTGGCGGGAAGCTTTCAAAACAAAGACTTACTGCTTTTGTTTTTGCAAATATGACTGGAACCGAAAAAAGGAAGCTCCTGGTTATTGGAAAAGGCTTGTAACCAAGTTGTTTTAAAAACATTAAAAACACTGCCAGTAAATTATACTGCACACAGAAAAGTGTGGATGATGTCTGCAATTTTTGAAGATGAACTGAGAAAGTGGGATAAGGAGCTGTCATCAAAAAACAGAAGCATTCTTATTTTAGTTCACAACTGTGCAGCCCACCCAAAATTGAATTTTACAAACATCAGTTTGGTGTTCATACCATCAAACTGCACAAGTGCACTACAACCAGATGTTTAAAATATCACTACTGTAAATTGGTTTTTGGAAAAAATGATTTTTTTGTATGAACGATAACGAACATGTGAACATAACTGTCTATAATGCAGCTGTATTCTTAGATAATGCCTGAAGAAGTGTAACTCCAATGACAATCTCAAAGTGTTTTCATAAAGCAAAACTTTCGACTCAAAATGCATGTGATGATGATGAAATACCACTGTCAGAATGGATTAAAAAAGTTAATGTTGAACGAGATGATTTTGGAAATCTTGATGCCTATGCATCAGTGGATGACGACATAGAGACATATCAAATGTTATGTAATGTTGAAATTATGGAGGAAGTACAAAACATGGCAGCAAAAGACTGTGTTGAGGAAGAAGAAGATGTCGTCTGTCCGACAGTGCAAGAAGCTCTGGTAACTGCTGAAACACTGTCGATTTTTCCACTTCTGGGAGGCGTCAGCGAACACACTCAAAGCAACTCACCATCTTCAGAAGACTACAAAAAAATGTATTTTTCCTAGAGGACTGTACAAAAGAAAATTACAGACTTTTTTTAGTAGTAGAACCCCTTGTACAGGATAAACATGAGTTACAGTGTGCTTGTTTAATTTTTGTTCTTTTATACAGTATATAGTATATACTGTGATTTTTTATTTTTATACTGTATATTTTGTCTTTTTTTTGTAGTACTGTAAGTACTGTACATTATGTACTGAATTTTTTTAATACTTTTATCATAGATAATTGTATTAAATTCTTATACAGTATAGTATACTGTATAAGTACCTCAAGGAAATATAGTAGTTTTTCCTTTGATTTTGTAGTTTTTGATTTTTCCTTTGTTAAAAGTTAAGATTTTGAGGTAAACCTTTTATAGCGTCATTCTGATATAGCGTCAAAATTTGTGTGGTCCCTTCAGTGATGTTATAACCAAGTCACACTGTATTTGTAACAGTGAATCATAAAATAATATTGGTTTTTAATAGTAAAAGTGGTTCCATTATATCTCCCAAATATTTAACCAATCTTTAGGTAAATATCTAGATTAGTGTGAACACCATTATCTAAAAATTTGATTTTTTATTTGAAATATGATATATGTTTACCTGAATAATAGTAAAAGATTACTTCTTCTGTGGCTCTGTCATAAATTATTTGTTTTTTTTTTTAATTAATTTTTTCGGACAGTGTTATCAAGAAATGTTTGTTTATATTTAAATATTTGCTTTTGTGCATATTTCTCTAATTTTTTTTTTTTTTTTTTTTTTTTTGGTGTTTTACGTCTGACTATTGTGCACACTTGGGCTAATGCAGATGATTATTTCTCTAAAAAGATAAAGTTTAATATTTATTTAATTTTTTTTGTAAGTATATACATCACTTTAAATACATTCATTAAATAACATTTTTTGAACATTATGTTCAGAAAAAGTAAATTTTCAACAAGAAAATAAAAGTCTTGTGTATCATTTGGTCACACTAAACCATTACTTATACCGTCTACTACAGTACATTGAAAGCTTGAGAACAAATCCTGCAGGTGTCAAATTTTCTACTTCTTTTTTTGTATTCAGTAGTTATATAAATTATCTAATAATTAATTAATCTATGTGCTCACTATCATAGCTGGGGTTAACAAACTGTATAATTCATTCAATTAGAGCATAACTTGCACCTAGCCTGTTTTAATTTTATAAATAAATTATCTGATCATTTCAAAGGTATGGTCCCATTTGGGTACAGTGTTAATCATTGTTTACTAAAATAGTCAGAGAACTAGGGTTCAATATTCAATTCCCCTAGAACCCAAAGTAATTGTACACAATGATAGGCTTTATGAGCTTTTCACCTTAAGTTATAATAACAGATTGTATATTTGAAGATTTGTATGTTTGTAACCGTAATGACAGGAAAAAATGTGGAAATGGGAAGACTATATTTTATTAGGGTATTAAAAAAAATTGGGGATGAGTTGTTCATTTTTTAACTAACAGTTTAGTGAAAGAAATATTTTTTTACATTGCACATTTATGAATGTAGAAATATATTTAAAAGTATTAACAATATATTTTGATTTGGTAAGTTATAATTATGCTCCAGGATATAAGTTACTCTCTCAGTTTTGAAGAAATCATTTTTATATTTTCTTCCATCTACTCATGTTAAAAAATTATTGCTATTTATTAAGTGATTTCAGTGACTTGTAGTGAAACTAAACATTAAATGCAATCCTCATTTTCTAACACCAGCGATTGTCTGTTTCGCAGCACATTGATCGTATTAGTTTTCGTAGCAGTTTTCTAAGCAGCGAGGTAACTAAGCTAGTTTCAGTTGTGGTCCGTGAAGTCAGGATAAATAAAGATGTATCTGGCCAAGGAACGCAAGATAGTCAGAAAACTTGGAGTTCACCTCCTTCTTTCCAAGATCAGAAAATACCACCAATTGTCATCACTTTTGCACAAGTTAGTGAAGGACGTACCTGTTATCTCTTAATGAATAAGTATTATCATAGTATCTACCGCCCAAATTTTTTTAAATATGAAATAATCTGTTTGAAATGTAAGGTAAAATGTAAGTTAAAAATAAATTTTAAATGCTTGCTTTCAATTTGTTTGAAACATCAAATCTAAATACAGTAGAGTCTCGCTATTTCGACCTAAACCGGGTGCAGCTGGGCTGAATTAGAGGGAAAGTCGGATTACACGGAAAACTGTAAAAGAACATTTCAAAATATTAAATTTATTACATTAAAAAACTTGTGAATTACATATATTACTACTAAATGTATTGTACTGAAACATAAAACAGCAGACAGAATTTCACAACAATAATAAAGAGCAGTATGTCAAATCATCAAACTTGATGGAAAAAGTTTGTAATTGTTTTTTGTTTACCAACTATTTGATGTTTTCTCACCGCTACGTCTTGCAATCTCATAAGAAGTAAAATATCTCTTACCTTTTAGAAAATAGCGAATAAAAAAAATATGTGAAATGTTACGAAACGCACATACGTAGATTGCACCCTAAATGTCAACTGTTCCATGAATCTGAATTGATATTGGAAAGACGGAAATGAAAGAACAGAGCAGGTATAAGAGTGGTCGACCCCCTCTTTCTTTTGAAGAGAGTCATCGGCTGAGCGCTTATGTGACACGTAGGCATAAAAGCCTAACATGAAAGTGGCACACGGGCATTGTACATTCAGTTTGCTACAAATCTTTTAAATTGCTTGAAATATTGTTCTTTGAGACTAAGTCAGTTTAAGCTGAAGGTTGGAAATGCGGGACTCTACTGAACTGCCTGTTATAAGAACCAGAGTGTTTCATATTATTATAAGATTAATACTTATTCCTTTAAATAAAAATTTGTTAAATTGTAGAACATGCGTCCACATTTAATAATTGCTAATAACAGTAATTTCCGTTTTTTTAAATAGTTTATGGCTGTCCACGTGCGATCAGTGACAGGTATGTTCCTTCGAGCTGAGTCTCCTGAATGGCTGCTTCATACGACTCTGACTGACCTTCACATTGATGGATCAGTTGTACATAGTGCTAGGTCACTGCTAGTCAATGTTATGGTTGGAGCAGCATCAGCGAAATTGTTGCGACATGCCCAGTCGTCTCCAAGATCAGCACATGCTTGCCTGGCGGAACTGTCTGTTGCTTTAGCTGCAGAAGCAACATTCGTAGCTCAAGGACCTTTATCGCTTGAAGTAAGACCTGTATAACTTATTCTGACTACAATCCTCTTAATTTGTATTTTGTTTATATTTATTTTAATTAATTTTTTTATTTTGTATTGTTTTTATTATTTAAATGTAAACATTATGAACATTACTTTTACATTAACAGTAAACCAAATACTGAAACTATTATTTGTTGATAATTAGTTTATATACACATTTTTAGTTACTAAAATAGATTTTGCAAAATTTGTAGTTCTTGTGCTTTCAGTTGTAAATAAAGCTGCACCTTCCATGGAAACCAATTTGTGTTTACATTTTGTCTTAGATTCGAAAACCAATTTATGTCAAATTACTAGGTATAATTTTCACTCACATTCTCAAGATATTACCCAAATTATGTTCAGCAATTTAAACATTTTGTTACACATACTTTATTTTGCTTTAACTTAAATTTAAATAAATTATTTACTTTGTTTCTGTCTTTTAAAAGTTGTAAATTGGATTGAACATATCAAAGCTGTAATTAATGGTGGATTTTATACTTTGTTTCTGTGCTTTTAGAAGTTATACATTGGGTTTGAACATACCAAAGCTATAATTAATGATGGATTTTATGCATTTGCTCAAGAAAGGCATAAACCCAGTCCTGTTATGAGAACGAATCCGGATCCGCCTCCCGAGTTAGAAGCTGAACCTAGTCAAGTATTGGTCAGACTTTCTCCGATTATACCAAAGGTAAATATTATTATGTTGGTAGTTGTATGATTTCAATCTAGATGTACCTGCAAGGGGGTGCAGACTAGCTGTACCTATTGAGAGGATTTAGACGTCCCTCGCGGTACCTGAGTCTAACACACACTTACACTACTACACTTTTGACTTGAACACTTCATACTCATACTTACATTTAAGGAGGCAATAATAACCTCAATGTGCTTTTTGCCTTAAAAAAAAAAAAATGAATCCAGGTGTAATGATGTATAAAAAAAATTAAGAGCTTCCATAGTGATCGGTACTTTTACAATAAGGTACATTTAATTTAGGTTGTTTTTTGCAGGAAAAAATTAAAAAAATTACCAAGCCAAAAGAGCTTGGTCAGAGCTTAAATCACACAAGCACTGATTTATTTTTAAAAATCTTATGAAATTTCATTTTAATTGTTTGAAAATTATTATGGCTGATTTAGATTTAACAATAATGGCATTGTATTGCTTTTGAAATACAATGAAAAGCTGAAAAAAAATTTAGTAATAGCTGATTTAGTTATAATTGGTAACATTAATATTAGCGTTAGTGTCTTAGAGGCAAACTAATTCGCTCTGTTAAGGTTATGTTGTTTATGTTACCAGAGCCTTATAGTAAAATTGGAAGACGCTGTGTTGTCAGGGACCAAAGACATTGCTACGCTCCAGTGCTTCCTCCTCAACACAAGGTTTAACCCTGCTGTTGGCACTGGATGGCCACAAGCATCTGTAGGGATCACAGTCGATGGGTTGAATGTCAAAGGCGAGCGAGAGAAAATATTGACTTTAAAGAAGCTGAGCCTAGATGCCAATGTAAGAGACAGAATTTATCAATATAACAAAATTAATTAATGAAATTTATATTATAAGGTTCTCATATTTTTCTGTAGATTATAGGATGAAAAACTTTTTTATAATCATACCTCTTTACAAATACTTTACAGTCACAGTTTTACTTTTATACTGGTTTTTGTACTTTTTTACAATTTAAAGGTAGAGTAAACATGAAAGTGATTTTAAATAGCCCCTATGAGTTCATGTTCACAGTAAATAACCTAAACAGTTTAAATAAAAAACCTCTTCTCTTAATATGTCCTTCTATTAAAAAACTGGACACTTTTTTCAGTATACTTTATTTTCATTGAGGTAGCAATGACATCCTTAATCTTGACTGTAGGTTTCTTGTCACCCTAATGCTATATTTAATGTTTGCTATACAGTTGCTGGAAAGATTGATAAACGTGCAACTATCTCTGAACACGTTAACCGTCACTTATAACCATGAAGATATCTACTCATGGATTGTTTCGCACATTAAGGAATCTACGTATGTTAAGGTAAAGTTAGATGGGCAATGTATGGAATGTCCATAACATAAGAAAATTTAATCTAAATTGTTTCACTTTAAGAGAAAAACAGTATTTTGCATCATAAAGTTTTTTTTTTTAAGGCTATATAGAAAGTATACTGACTGTGGAAAAATTGATTTTAAGATTTTTGTGGATATATCAGTTTTTAAATCAAAAAGAAGGATTTTTTAATTGGATGTATGTTCATTTGTACACATTGCTCGAGCTCAAGACAACAAATTTACCAAATTTTTCTTGTGTATTTTTCATGTATCTCAGAAACATTTTATATTAAAAACAGTATACATGTTACAACTTATATACATGCAAACAAAAATTATTAACTGGACACAGTATATGAGATACTACCCAAAAGTTCGGGGAATGTTCCTATACAAATAAAATTGCTTACCATAACTGACTCCTTCAATAGTGCCCTTGGGAAGTCTGCAAGTGTAAGCATTCAAAGCATGTCCTGAGATTCTGCCTGGATCTCCTCAATTTTTTCAAAGTGACGGCCTTTCAATTTCAACTTAATTTTGGGGAACAGAAAAAAGACGCACAGGGTGAGATCAGGTTGACAGGGTATCAATGCAAGGTTTTGGAAGTTAAAAAGTTTCAAATGACTAGTGGTGTATATGTAAGAGCATTGTCATGGTGGAGAACTCAGCTCTTGTTCTCCCATTGTTCTGAATGTTTGTGCCTAATGTTTTCACGTAGCTGCTTCAAAACTTCACAATAAAATTTTCCATTGACAGTTTTATTGGATCATGAGACACAAAGTCCTTGTGGATAAAGCCTTTGATGTCAAAAAATAAAGAAATAACTTGGTACATTGCTACTAACTTGATGTACTCTTTTTGGCCGCAGTGAAGATGGTGACATCCACTGCAACAACTGCTGTTTAGTTTCATGATCAGAACCGTAAACCCATGTGTCATCACTGGTTATGACATTGGAGATGAAGTTTGGGTCATCTCTTGCTGCAATTTTCAATTCAGTACATGATGATTTTTTTTGGTGACTGCTCGGCAGTATTGGTACAAATTTTCAACAATGTGTCTCATGCCCAAATTGTCTGGCAAGGTATGTTTCATGGACCCATAAGACATTCCTACAATCACACAAACATGGTTTGTTCATCTATGATTTGCAACACGCAGTTTTGCAATGTTTCCAGTTTTGTTTTTGTTGATGGTCACCCAGAACAGTGATTGTCATCAGCAGACATTTGTCCGTCCTTAAAGTATTTGTACCACAAAGAATATTTACTTTGATTTATCACCAAATGCTTCCAAAGCACATGATTGTGTTTCTTAAGTAGTTCTTTTTTAAGTTTAGTAGTAAAATTTGATACAAGAGCTTTTCTTCTTAAAATCTGCCATTTACACAAGTTTAAAAAATCACCTTAACACTAAAACACACAAATGCACAAACCTCACTGCAACCTCTCACAAATATAGCATGTCACCATTACAACTGTTGGCATGCTAATTCACAAAGAGGCATACTAGTTCACCCACTTGACTGGCAGCAGGTCATACCACAAACGGTTCGTGCACAGAAAAAAAATTCCTCAGACTTTTGGGTAGCACCTCGTACATATGATTAACCTGTAATCACATGATTACAATTGATATTTTCTGATTGCAACATTTGTATTTTTAAGAAATCCATTCTTACATTTCAGCAAGAACAATCTTCTAACAAGAAAGCTGTTGCACAGTCAAGCTCACATATGTCCAGCTGGTTGAGTCAGATGGAACTACAAGGCTGTGCTGAGCTATGGAACGTTGCGGTTATTTTAAGACTGCCTTCAATCGCTGCTGATTCTGTAGCTGGCTTCTCGCACGTAAAAGTTGTTTGTGCTTGTGATATTTCTTATAATGGTAATTTTAAGTTGTTATACTTAATGATTGTTAGTATTTGGTGAAAATCAGTATTTGGTTATAATTTATGAATTATTAACAAATTTTTAATAATTCCACAACTTTTTTCTGAAACTGTCTTGCCAATCAAGGTTTTACTTGTTATAGATGTGGTTCTGTTAAGAAGCCTTGAAGATTCCGTTACAAGTGCAGTCTTGGTTGGCAAGACAATATCAACAAAAATTGTGAAATTACTAATTAATATTTCAATAATTATAATGGTAATTAATATATCAAAACTTTATATGATAATTACAATAAATTTCGAATCATTTGCAAGCATCACAAATAGTCTATATATAGATTAAACAGAGGAAGTAAACAAAAAATACAACTAATTATATAAATATAAATTTTATTTAAAATTTAGAATGAACTATAATATGAACAAATGAATACAACTAAATCAGTTGTGAATTATGTATGCCTGTATATAAAAGAATAAAGTGAAAAAGTGAAATATTTGATGTTTATTATAAAAAAATAAGATAAAATATCTCAGTTATGTAATTAAGAAACAAACAGTTTAAAATGTTTCACAAAATAATTAGTTACATGCGTTTGGTAGTATAAAACTTTATAGTACACTATATTGTTGATTACTTTCTACCACTATTATACTAATCAAGCACAAAGTCAGTGGATTTTTGATAGTATGTGGTTGTCATCAGTGTTTACATTACTAAGTGTAATGATTCATGCATTAGTGACAAATGTTGTTAGTAGTTGTATGTTATTGTTTTTGAGTTCCTGCTATAGTATACCTTGTAAGCCTGTATGAAATAATTATGTGAGTTTATTACAGTGTGGATTAAATAAATATAGTAAATTTGATTCTCATGACTTTCACCGTATATATTATTTTAAAATTATTATTTTCTTGATACACCTCGGTAATTTTCAACACGTATCAACTGTCCATGGATTTGTCCAGGGTATTTGTTGTGAAACTTTATGAATATAATAATAATTTGACTGTTTCAGTCAATATAAACAGTTTAGATATAAATAATCTAAGAATCAGTATTATTGTCAGGAGCTGAGGGGACATATCCTATACAATGGCTGCCTCAGGGTTTGTCTCAGCATGATTGCTCATCTGAATTACTTGTGGAGTCTGCATGGTGCCGCTTGAATGAAGTCAAAGATTTTTCACCAAATGCTCTTAAGAAGTGGCACCTCTGGGGGACGCCTTTATTCCTTGGTGTTGCTTTGTTAAAGGGACGAGTGCAACCTAATGGATTGCCTAAATTGCAGGCGATGCTGGACAATGTGAGGCTGGAGTGGAGTCCTCCACTAGCTGCGTTTTTGTTGCAAGCGGTGCAGTAAGTGTGTGGATAGTCTACAATGTTTATATTAGTTTGTAGATTGAATTTAGTACTTTTTTCAGGCTTAAAAGTTATTGTAAAGAATAAATCATCGATGTACGGATCTGACTTTCTGATGTAAAGGTGTATTTACACCTTGAATCATTGTTCCAGATATTTGTATGAAACAATGTTCGGTACATGATGTGAAACTCCATAGCTTATGCAATAGAATGTAATTTGTTTGCAACAGCTGCTTTCTCAGCAAATCATAAGAAAATTAAAAGCTTAATAATCTTAAATACATTATGTACAGATAATTTAAGAATAAAAAACCAAACACTTTTAAAAAAAACATTTCAGGTATAGATTAGACGATAGATGTAGATTAAAAACAATTTTTTGAGGTTATGAGTTTCAAGATCAGTACTCTGTTAAAAAACTTACTGTACAACATAGTCTCTTGGATTCTAGTTCAATAGACTGTTACCCTTACTAAGTTTTAGCAATAATGCTCCTCATTCTGCTGGAGGTAGTCTCATTGTAGAACCCTTTGTGTGAAGTGATAATAACTGGGTTGAACAGACTATGAGGATAACCACTTTTAACAAGTGTTTGTACAGACTGATGTGTAACGTCTTTCAATTAATTTTTCTGATAGGTCCTGAAATAGATACAGGATTTGTGATAGGTCACAAAATACCTTTTGTGTCATGCTGGTAAGAGCCTCACAATCGTAGATTATGTGGCCTGCAGTAAGACAAATGTAGTTTATTTATTATGTGATGTTGTTCAGTATATACTGCAAACATTATATTATTAATGGAGTTCTATTAAAAAAAAAATGAACAGTTGAAAGAACCATCTAGGTGATAGTTATTCTTACAGTTTATTTTTCAATAGAAATTCGGCAATGATAATACAATCGGTTTTTCACCAGCAAAAAAAAATCAATAGAAGCTGACTAATTACGTACTATCCACCTATTGGCACTCCTTCCAAAACAAGTTCTTTGAAGTTTATTTAAGACCTTCAAATTTAAATAAATGGTGCAAAAATATTTTACGAAAATTTCTTATATTCAATTATTTCTCTCATAAATCTATTTCAGAAAAATCTATATCAGAAAAATTAATTGAAAGACATTACACATCAGTCTGATACAAACACTTGTTAAAAGTGGTTATCCTCATAGTCTGTTCAACCCAGTTATTATCACTTCACAGCAGTGCCTTTATAGCCTCTGCATTTAATAAGATTGTCTAAAATAACTAATTTGTGACTTTTAATGCATTTGAATACAAAAAGAATAAAACCTTTTATTTATTAATGTTCATATCTGTCCTCCACATGCAAACAATGATGTTTTGTCAAGATTAGAAAAGATGTAATTGTGTAGAATATTAAATAAAACTATATAATTTTAAAAATAATAAAAATAAAAAAAAGGAATAACATGACGTAAATTGGTAGAAAAATTATACAGTTAATGTTTAGTATCCAATATAGGTTAGGTATCACTACCTTTAATGTTGATTTAAGACATACTAGAAAACCTGTGCTAACTTTTGCAGTTAATGGAAAAAAGAAACGAATAATATATAATAATTACAGGAAGAAGTTGGACAGTGTTATATTATGAACATTATGTGTATAGGTGGTCACTAAATAACCACCTCTTTATAAACAGTGGTTTAAGTGACAACAGAATCCTCAGTCAATTTTTGTTCGGGAGTTTCTTCTGTAGCTACTTTTATGTTTGCGAAAGATTTAATTCTTGAGAAAGCAACATACAGTTGTCCGTGTAAAAAGACTAATTCAAATAATACCATTGACTGGTATTTAATTACTATAATACACTAATTTTTAATTTAATATTTGTATTTTATGATTACCTAAGTAAAATCATTGTGAAACTGTACAGGTCTACTATTTCTTGTCAATATGAACTTTTATTAAAGTAGATGTTACAGTTATATTTAATGCTTGTATGACCTGTTCATAAAGCAATATCATTCATTATATTTAGGTTATTTAATACAATAGGTTCTACTTTCATATTTAAAACTATAACCATTAAAATTAATGACTGAATTCTAACATACCTTACTGAAATATTTACAAATAAAACCTGCTATAGATGTATTTTGTATTATATACTTAAATTAGGCTATACTATTTCCGTTTACTAAAAGCAGAGTCTTTTATTTAATAACATTTACATATTACAATTGGCCTAGATTTTCTTAATGATTCTGCTTTCAAAACTGATTTGGTCAATAATTGTCTTGGGTACAGTAATAATTTAAATATTACTTTCAACAATGTTTTTTTTTAACATTATTATTTGTCATCTATCCTTGTGTTACGCTCTCATGGGTACACTTTATACTGGTCATGGAATTTTGTTTTCAAAATTTTTTATCAGTATTAAGTTGGTTTTATTTTATTTCTAAGCCTTAGAATGGAAATGTATGTGGCATGAGAGTTACATGATATTCTGACGAACTTGTATGTATCCTTTATGTGTAGTTTAAATAACAATAACACATGTTCTTATTTTTAGTGCAAAACCAATTGCAGTGCTTAGATAAACCAATTGGAATGCTTTAATAATATACAAAAGAGTAATGCGTATGTAAATATACAAGTAAGAATTTTTGTTTTAGATGTATGCAGGCCTACCAGTCTCTGAGCAAGACGAAACTGCCGAACAAGCCTAAAACAAACAAGGGATCGTTAATAACTAACCTGGTTACGAGTGTCACTCTCACTAATGCGAACATGTTTTGTATTGCTGACAAAAAAGGTAAGGCTATTAAAATGTTATCTATTTTCTTTGTTCAACAATCTGAGCTTTAATCAATTTAATTGATTTTGAATGAATGGATAATAGAGGTTACAAACTCACTGTGACCTTAGTAGATCTATTGTGCCCTCCTTCCTGTACTTCTGAGACACAGTTACAGTAACTTCTCCAGTTCTGGCTTCTTCATGAAGTCCAGGATTCAGTGAGGATTCAAGTTAGGTAAATCCTTCACTTCTAATTGTTAACTTGCCAAATTGCAGTCTACTAGCAGGTGATACAGACCCCAACAATATCTGCAAGTTGGATCTTTTATTATTAAGATGCCTTGTAAATACATCCATTTAATTTTAGCTTGCATCTAACTTGTACTGGTTTCAATTAGTATTCATCTGGTTATGTTAATTTGATTGGGATCAGTCAGCTGGCGACTCGTACCTGTCACACCAGTTATGTTTTAATGTTTTGCTTAATTGTCTTCAAATTGAGCATTTATTTATTATTTAAATAAAGTGGTGCTCCGGTTAACGGTCTTATTTCTTTCCAGAACCAAGACTTGTTATCAGGGCAGACTACTGTGCGAGTCAGCGTTTACAATAGAGTCTTATGGAAAACATTTTAATTTGTTACATAGAAAAAAATAATTGAGGTCTCACCATTCATATGTCGAAAATGTAGAATGGAGAAAATTCACAGAACAGAAGTCACTTTTTATTTTAATTAAAGTCATACAAATGTAATTATGTCACATATATACATATAGGACAAATCAATACTGTATTTTTTTTTTAGTTCATACTGTAGGTTTTTTAAGTTTAATAGTTAAAATTACTTCCACTACCTCAAGTACTTCTTTTATGACCCATTTAATTAATATTCACAAAAAAATTAAAAACAGGATTTAAAAAACAATTTGAAACTCGCACACAAAGACTCTTAACGTTTTGTTAAATTTATGTAACACGATAATATTATAACAGTTTAAATTTCTTAATGGGCTAACAAATTAAATATACAGTAAAAGATTTGATGACACACTAAGTAAAATTAGGTGGGGTGACAGAAAAGGGAATAGGAGTGGGTATTCTGAGAACAGATAAATAAGAAATATGTGTAAGTTATTGCCCTACAAAAACCAAACACCCATTAATCAAAGGCTTGTTTGTGTTAAACTCAACATAATGTTTATTTCTCTAGTACAGCACATATATTTACACATTTGCTTAGTAATAATTTAATAAAAGAAAATACTCTTATAATATGGTCAACGCTTTATGTGATACCTAAACTGTTATGGGGGTCATTTTTCATTCGTTGAATTAGACCATTGTCTGATATGACCACTGTCAAGGTTGGGGTTAGGTCCACCAATATCACTGTATATTTATTTCAAACAAAAATTTATTTTCAACCAGAAATAGGGCATTGGAATGTTAAGGTTTTAGTATTCTTTTTCTTCTTCATACAGAAAGAGTTTTGCAACTATTTTGCAAAGTTTTAATGGAAAATGAACTATTAAAGTGGTTACCACTTTTATTATAAGACTCATCTCTAAGACCAATGTGAATGAGATCAGTTATGAGAACACATTTTGAGTGATAATTTTTATTTTTTGTTTCTTTGTTGGCACTCTATCCTGACAATTTTTCTCCAGTTTCATTCAAACTTGATACAAAAGTTTGTTTTTGTAATAACTTTTTACTAGTTTATGATCAAGTAAAACCCTTTCCAATCATTTCTGAAAGGTAGCTATTAAAAATCTTTAAAAAATCATACAATTTTTATCCTGCCATTTGTAGGATAAATGTTAATTGTTAGTTTTATGCAGACTTATGTATAAAGTCTGATTTCACCAATATAATCAGTGTTAATTAAATTTTGTTTAAATAATCATTTTATAGCACAGTCATTGATTAAAAAAATTTAGTTGCACTTTCGGAGTTGACCCTCATTTAATGGACTACTTTTCTGTGAATTATAGTCATTAAATTTTAGATTTATTATTCAAACTTTACAAAAATATGTTTACTTATTTGTTATTCTTGGCATAGTTATTCGTTTATTTTTGTATTTTAATTTATTTTATTGTACATTTTCCTGAGCAAAAGTTTAGCATCAGTTGATTATTTGTAAATTATACCACATTGAGATCTAAATGTCATCTTTTTTTAGATTTGGTTATATGTAGATAATATGTGTATCTACTAGTTTCTGCTGTGAACAGATATTATTTCTGTAAATAATAATTTCATGTTTTTTATGCAGTGTGCATAGTGGTAAGGCTGGACTCTACGACTGCTGATAGTAAGGCCAACAAAGTTACTGTGATCATGGAAGGTGCCAAAGTAGCATCCATTACGCCTACAAAGTCACAGTTTGTCTGCGTACGCTCTGAGGAAGTAAAGGTAAAAATATTTTGTTGTTTATTTATATGTTTCAAGATGTTTGGTATTTTCTGCAATGAGGTTGATTGCATTATTCAAATCAGTTAGCTGATCTTGATGGGTAAATTATTAGTTATCCACCGTTTTGCTGAACTATGTTCTAATATTCTAAAGTTTAATCATCTTATTTTAATTGTGGGTCTAGGCATCCTGTATTACTAACTGTATCCAAGAAATGTATTTTGAAATGGTTGGGAAGATGGTCTCATCCCAAATCAAATCTGCATGCCTATCCTCTGTAAGAAAATCAGTTATTCCAAACAAAAAGGAAAAGTCAATAGAACCAAAAAAGCCATAACTAGGGGATTGATAAGTTACTTTGTTACATTCTGTCACTCTGGATCCATTGATAAGTGACTTGTCTATTTTTGTAGGCAAGCTTCTTATTCCAGCTGAAATGTCTAGCATCAAAGTCTCCAACAGTGGTGGAATCTTGGTGTTAGACAAGATAGTTTCAGGTTCTTGCAATATTATGCCCTGATTGCTGATTACTGATATTGCTGACATACATAGGTCACAATGGATGTGTTGAAGGATTAGTTACAAGGATGTCAGCAATACTTAATCATACATAGGGATAATATATACATCCCTTCTACTTTTCAGTTTTGACGAGAAGTAGGATAAATTTCTTGATCTCCAGATGGAATCAGTCATTTTGTGGAATAGAGGATGCCTCTATTTCTTGTTTGAGTGACAGCATTTTATTATTATTAAATGGTCAAGCATTCCAATATGTTATATTAACACTACATGGTTCTTCTTTGGAAGTCAAATTCAGTTTCATAAGTGTTTTTCTTAATAAAAAATTAACTTTTAATGTTTTGGGTTTGATTTTTATTGAATCATAAAATCAGCTTCTTTTTTCCTACTATGACTTGCCTATTGAGCAGCTACTTCTGGTGATCAGTTCACTGTAATCAAATTACTGACTTATATTTGACCAGGGGTAGATACAATGAACAACTAACTTCACCCCTTCCTTCCCCTATTGTACACTAGTGAAACCCAGAGAAAAATCAGCTTATGTCTGTTGATGTGATAAGCAATGGATATCAGTGTTGATGTCTATATCAACTATATCGAAGTTGATGAGTTATGCGATAGTTACATATATATGTATGGTGAGGTGTTGCATCATTAACTTTGGAAACATATGACTTTCCGCACATGCTTTGATCCAAGCAAGGGAATTCGAATAGCTACATGCTGTCAACTGTATTGTAAAGTAAATAGTAGGCTTTCATGATACAATTAAATAATTTTACTTCGATATGCATGAAATAAATACAGTGTTAATGATTTTTACCAAAAATGTTATATATTAATAAAAATAATTATAATCTTGATAGGTAATCTGCAACATGGATCAGTTACCCATGGATAATTCAGAGTCTGCTGTATTTTAAAAAAAGTTTGTATTCTTCTTGAACATAACAATATTTCTCTATTTATCAATTTTCTTCCCTTGTTTATAGAGGCGAAGTTAGAACCATAAAGTCCTCTTTTCTACTTAACCTTAATATCCACCAATATATTTATCTATATATTGTTATGTTATTGGTTGTAGTCAGCATGTACATACTTCAAATTGGCACGCATAGAATGGTACAGCGTCGAACGAAAGCTGGCATTGGATTTTTCACAAGAAATGGACATAGGTTGGAGCTGTAATCTTCATTTGAAGCTACTTACTCTTGTAGAAGAAATCAAAGCATTTAAGGAAGCTTTTAGACAACCAATTGTAGGTAGGTGAATGAAATTTGTCTTTGAGGCTAGTTTCTGGAATTTTTAGTTAATAGACCCTTACACTTTTTATGATATATTAAATGTCTGTCTGTAAAACATCTCTATTATCTAAAGAAGTCATAAAATTAAACATTTTAACTGTTTTGTTAAATGCCTGCACCCTTTGTTATGATTGTTAGGTAATTTAATACAGTGCAAATAGTGATTTTTAATGAGAAAAAATTGCAGTTTGTGACTTCCTACAACATTTTCTGAGACAACATGAACTTACAGAAAAAGCAAAGAAATAAGGATTTTATGGTCATGCAGTTCTAGAACAACACAAAATTGTTTTTTTAATCAGTTTAATTTGTAAGAAAAATTGGTAATGGAATAAAGAAAACTGATTAATATTAAATGAAGAGTTTTGCAATATCAGCTGTTAATGAACTTAATTATTTAACAATAGCCTGCATATATTCTTCAACAAAGGTGATTATTTACAATTGGTTTTGTTTGTGTTAACTTTGAGATTATGTTTATTAACCATAGTTTTATAGTGCAAATATATAGCTAGATTATTTTAGACCCATTTTTCATTGTATTCTAGTTATTTTAAAACACTGAACTGGCATTGTCGTGAATGCCATTGTGCAAATTGTTTCAGTGTTATATATAATAATGTT
Source organism: Callitettix versicolor (assembly GCA_022606455.1). Classification (NCBI taxonomy): domain Eukaryota; kingdom Metazoa; phylum Arthropoda; class Insecta; order Hemiptera; family Cercopidae; genus Callitettix; species Callitettix versicolor. The sequence continues at coordinate 74,484,852 of CM040186.1, forward strand.
ATAAATATATGTAATGTAAATATGTAATTAATTAATGGTGTATTTTTTACTGTAAATAGGTAGTTTTGATAAGAAGGTCAATGGGAGTGAAACAAAGAATCCATTCAGATTGAATTTCCGAGTGAAAGGTCATTTGAGGTTGAGTCTTACGCTCTCTGCTCAGCATTATCTTACATTCACTACTGGTAAGTTCATTGTGATACATATAGAATAGTAATAGTATATGTAGGTTAGGTTATGTTACCTGTACTTCAAGATTAAATACATTAATATTATTTATTTCTTGTTATAGTAGAAGAAAGGAAATAAAAGAGGCCTTATGGGCCATATAGATTCCTCATATTAATGTCTGTTGTATACATATTGTGTTTTGAATTCTGAACTCAAGTTTAAAGTGTTTTATTAAATTAATGTTAAAGGACGTGATGTTGAAAGAAATATTAAATTAAAATTATTGTAAAATATTACAGTTTTTATAAAATAAATACTACAAAAACATTATTGCTTCTCAAAATTAGTTTATTAAGATTGGTGTGGATGTATCAGATATACTTAAATTGGAAGGATTGAACTATAAAATATTGTATGAGAGCAAGATCCCAAGAGTAGACGCATGCTAATTCGAATGCTTTTGAGAAAAACGTGTATGTATATATCTAAATATGTTGTACAAACTTTCTTGCATTTAATTAAGTTACTTGAAAAATACTCATGTGAAGCTATTAAACATGAAAAAAAGGTCACTGCATTCAATTATTTTTTTAAATGTTAAATGAAGCAACAAGAAGTTCTGCAGGTCAAATAGTGTACTAGTGCTATTTTCTTGTAGTTATATGAATTATATTTATATTACATTATCTATATGTCATTTTTAGGTAATTGTTTCTACTGTAACATAATCCGATTCCTTTAATTTTTTGTGTCAAGATTTTAAAAAATATATAGCATAACTCGTTTATTACTAATTTCTATAAAAGAAAGTGTTTAAAATGTGTATTCCAGATGATATTTATTACGAGAGAAGTGACAGAGACCGTCTGCTCGAAACTAGTTTATTGAAGATAGCTGTGGACGGAGCGAATATATTTACTGTAGAAGGGCTGCAGGCTAAGATATTGCACGACAATGAGATTATAAGAGTAGAGCGAGCTAACTCAGAAGGCTTTATCTTGCCTTGGAACAAAACATGGTATGTGTAGATATTTTAATATTGTTATTCGTAGGGCAGATGTTCAGAGAGGCTATATAATCATCATTTAAGATCTGAATCCTGAAACAGTGATCTTTTGTTCTTGCATGTTAATATTTTAAAAAAATCATTCATGACAGAACCTGGCACCTTAAAAATAGTACATTTACTTGTTTGTTATAAGAATGCTGATCTTTTCTAAATATGCCACTATTTTAAGCACTAGAAGTAAACAAGGTCTGTCAGCTGCTGAGCCTAATGAGAAAACAGTGCCAGCCTTACATAGTGACTCGCCCGAGTTCTGGCTGTGCTGCAGTAAATTTTATCAATCTGATTAAAACATCGTCATGAGCCACAGATAGTTGCTCTCTGACCACAAATGGTGAAGAGTACAAATAAAGAACTTATTTTTTAAAACAATGTTTATCATCAAACTGTTTTGGTTTTTTTTCTGTTGCAGAAAGTTGACCATATCAATCTCTGTTTAGTTTCAATAAGTTTTTTTAATTAATAGCATATAAACTTCTCACATTTTGGTTATGTTTAAATGATAATACAGGAGCACGTCCATCAGATCTCTGAAAGCGATATTTCCGTATGAGCACAATTTCGCCGAAGCAGTACAGAATGAATTCATCAGCATTGTGAAGTGGCTGAGGACAGTGCACAGGAAACAGGTGCCTTCACCTGTCACACCTCTACCTTCAGATTTAATTATAAAGGTAAGATTATGTTAGCTATATAATTGGAACTGCTGTTATCAGGATTAATTGAAAATTTAGATACAGTAAAAACCCATTGTTATAACAGTTTTGGATGGCTTGAAGTCTTAACAGTTTTAACCAACATGATTTTTTATAACATTGTTATCTTACAATATGTTTTGAAAATCTGATTTTACTGTTGTTACCAGTGTTAAAGTATGCATAAATTAGAATAAGATTTTTTAAAAGTATATTGAATATAAATCTGTTGGTAGTCTGGGTTTTAAAAATTTTTTTAAAAAGTTTTAAGTGTTAATTTATATAGATTCTAATTCTGATTATGTTGTTGAAATCAAATTTTGAAAAAGGTGTAAGGGAAAAATTGTGATGTAATTTTTGGAAATTAAATGTTTCCATCACGTCAGTGAGGGACTTGTGTGCAGTAGTTATTCTTATATAAAAGGATTTCCATGTTTTTCTTTAGAAATATAATTTATGCTGTTTGTATAAAATCTCAGATAAAATATGAGCGATTTATTACAAGTTCAGGTCAACATAATTTATTATTGTGGTTGAACATAGTAACTGAAGTAGTTTTGTATAATCTGTTCAATTATTATGTTCTAGGTGACGGAGTTTGTCTTTGAGATGAGCGATGATCCATTTGAAGTTCGGCTGAGAGATAATTACGAGCTGCTTGAAGATGAATACAAGGAAAATTTAAAACGTCAGAAAATGATGGATGCGAAGGTCAGTATATTGTAAAAACATTTTCTAAAGTTATATGTCGTTAGTTCAGTAACAAGATGACTAAATGTAAGACAAGTAATATATTTAATAATTAATAAGTATTATTTTATCCAAAACTTGTTTTATCAACTTTTGTTAGTTGTTGTTAAAACTATTACAAAGTGGTTTTCTGCTTCAGTGTGTTTTAGTAACATTTATTTTGAATATCATGTAATACTATAATCCACTTTGCTGTTAATTATTATTGTTGTTATTTATAATAGAGGCTATTTAAGTATTTCAGTGAATTAACTACACAAAGCACTGATTTGGAAGGCTTATTGAAAAAGCAAATTCGATGCAGAACTGAACAGCATAGCTTTGAATATTGTTACTCTCTTTCATTTATTTCTAAAGTACAAGTGGTGGAATCAGATATTTTATGAAATGTTTTGTTACAGAACCATAATTACTGCTACTTGTTTGAAATGATTTAAAATTCTGTACTTGTAAATTAATTTTGATATCTTAAAAAAATTATTTAATTTATTACTTATTACTGAGTGTTAATCCTTTTTTTTTATTTAGCAAAAAAATGTATAGCTTATCATCCCTGCATTAATTCTGTAATGATAAGTTTAATAAAAATAAGTAAATTTGGTTTTATTTAAATGTATTAATACAGTGTCTTTTACAAATTTTAAAATATTACTTTTCTTTTGGCTAAAAAGTATTTGAAGAAAAATCTAATATCACATAAGGAAGCCTTAATGGAAACTAAAATATATTTGCAATATTGGCTGATAATAATAACTGAAGTCTAAAACTATTAACAGTAATAGCCTAAAAATATTTTTCACCCAACAGCTGATTATTAACAAAAATTGTTTTTAATGTTTTATGTTTATTACAACTGTTTTAGTGGTTGTGCTGTTACCTGTATATTAAAAAAGTTTATTGAAATCTAATACAAATTAGTGCAGCAGTTCTATCCGACCAATTAGTCTTTTTTTTTTTTGTAGTAGATATGTTGTTGTTTTCCAATGGCTTCCACTGGCTCACGGTATCTTTGATCTTGCTTCCCAGTAGAGGCCAGGGAGGTCTCCTCTTCTTTGCTTCTCTTCATCTAATTTTCTGCAGACCAGGAGGTGGTCCTTGTTCATGATGGTATCTGGGCATTCACACAATGTGCAGTTGCCATAGTTTAATATCTTAATTTTCTTCAGGTGTTCATTCAGACAGTCGTGTCCAGTTGTCAGCCGAAAGACCGCGACAGATGTCCTCCTCTGGAGATCCTTGACCTTCCCATACAAGTCGAATACATGCTCATAAGGCTTGTTCTTTATGTCTTCCTTGACTTTGTTTGTAAATTCAAGATAAGATGTTCGCTTCAGTGCACTAATCCTAGCCTCCAGTGTGAGCATTCTTTTGGGTTTCTGCACTATAAGGGTTCCTTGTTTGGCCAGCTTGTCTGCCCGCTCATTCCCTTGTATGCCTACATGTGACGGGATCCACTGCAGAACCAATTCCTTGGTAATGTGTTTAACTATTTTGTATTTCTTCTGGATCGATTCTATCATAGAGCCTGCAGATGTGTTGTCAGCAATTGCTTGTAATGCCGATTTAGAGTCAACTATCACTATGTTATTATTCAACCATGGCCTTGTTATTACTTGCCTCAATGCCTCATCGATTGCAAATAACTCCGCCTCAAAAACAGTGGCGTCTGAGCTTAATGCAAAATAGTGAGAAAAATGCTCACAGAATATTCCCGCCCCTGTTTCACCTCCGATTTTAGATCCGTCAGTGTATATTCGCAACCAGTCGTCTGATGGGTATAGGTTGTTTATAGTCTCCAAAGTAATTTGTGCAACTGTGATTGGGTTGTCCTTGGCTTTATTTTTTGTTTCCAGAAGTTGAGTGCTTATGTTGTACCTGTCGTAGTCCAGAGGACTCTTCAGCTGTGTAGACTCCTCGATCACCACACCACTTGATCTCCATTTAAGCATCAGGTGTTTGAAACTTGTTTGTGTTTTTAATGTTTGTTCTGCTGGTGGTTCTAGGATCCATGGGTTATTACACTTCCTGTGACGAATCTTCTCATATGTTATCATAGCTTTGCACCAGTATTCATTATGAAATGGTTTGGTGTTGATATAGGCATGCAGTGCTGCAATTGGTGTGGTCTTCACAGCACCTGTTATCATTCGTAGGCAGTTGTTCTGGCTTGTTTCAAGTTTCTTCAGGGCATCACTGCCTGCCAAAGCAAGCATCTCACCACCGTAAAGGAAATTTGGTTTTATGTATGACTTGTAGGTTTGGCATAGTACATTAAGCGTTCCTCCCCATTTTATTCCTGCTAGTCTTTTTAGTATATTGTTTTTGGAGGAGATCTTTGATGCGATGTAATTTGCGTGGTCTTTTAGATTGAGCTTTTTGTCGAGGATGACTCCCAGGTATTTAGTACTACAGTGCTGTTGGACTACTGTGTTTTCTACTTGTAGAGGTATGTTTTGTGTTTTTGTTTTCAGTGAGAAGAGCTGGTAACTTGTTTTCTGAACATTAACTTTCATTTTGTTATTCCTACTCCATCTGGTCAGCGCCTCCATAGCTTCATTCATCCCATCATGAAGTGAGTCAAAGACTTTCCTGTCTTTGTTGCTGTTTGCCAGCCATATCAGTACATCATCCGCATACATCACACAGTTGAGTTGATTGGAGGATAACGCTTTGGGGAGATCGTTTATGTATATGTTAAATAACAATGAGCTAAGAACTGCGCCCTGCGGGAGGCCCACCTGTGTTTGTTTATACTTGGATGTTGCCGTTTTCCATTTGGTGCATATCCACCTTTGACTTAGGAAGTGTTTCAGCCAATAGAACATATTGCCAGTTATATGTAAGTCTTTGATCTTTTTTAAAAGTTGAGATCTCCATACTGTATCGAAGGCACCCTTGAAATCAACAAAGACGGCCAGAACCGACTCTCCTCTGTTGAACGAATCCTTCACACTCTGTGTGAACTTCAGCACTTGGTTCATAGGGGTATAGTGAGGCCTGAATCCGGCTTGGTTATTGCAGATTAATTTGTTGTTTTCCAAATAGTACTGTAGCCTCGCAGCAACCATTCTTTCCATTGTTTTTGCAATTATTGAAGTAAGGGAGATTGGCCTGTAGTTGTTCATTCCATCACCTGATGTTTTTGGTTTTTTAATGGGGATGATGATTGCTTTCTTCCACATAGCTGGCATTTCAGATTTTCCAGACCACACCTCATTAAATATCTTGATCAGTAGTTCCTTAGCCTCCCCACCCAAGTTTTTGATGAATTCTGAATGGATCTTATCAGGGCCAGGGGATTTATTTACTTTGAGTTTCGATATCGCTATGTCTAATTCAGCAATGGTCTACTCCTTCGAAAAAATATCAAGGCCTTGTTTAGCAGTGTTTTTGAGCTGTTTTTTAACCACTCTGTCGTATTTCTTATTTTGTTGAGACAGCTTATGTTCTTCTTTATAAAAGGTGTTGAATTTCTTGGCGATTTCATAGTCGCAATATAGCGATTTGGATGTACTTTTTATTGGGGCAGTTGGTTTGTCCTCCCACTTATCCGTTAGGGTGTTTATGTATCTATGGACTCTATTGCTGTTTGTTCTATAATTCAACTGTCCAATGAACTTGGAGAAGTTGTTTCTTTTTGCCACTTGTATGTCCCTGGTATATAGTGCATTTACTCTTCGCCACTCTTGCACATCACTTTTGTCATTGTATTTGTCTGCTCTGTCTCTTAGTACATCTCTCTCATTCCTCAATGCTTCCAATTCCTTGTTCCAAAAAGGTTTGTATTTCTTGACTCTCCCTCTGGGTATATATGTTGCTTTGCTGCCTCCAATATGATGTTACAGAGGTGTTGCAGCTTCACTCCAGCACTGGCTTTCAGGTTGATTCCATTCACCTTCTCTTCCACGGCATCCCGGAAATTCTTCCAGTTGGCCTTCTTGAAGTTCCACAAGTTACGCTGCATTTTCTTGTGTCTACTATGGGTTCTCATTGTCTTGGTAACAACTGCTTTATGCCCACTTCCTTCATCTTCTGCAACATGTTTAGTTGTGTTGTTACAGATGTCACTTGAAACCATCGCTAGATCAGGGTTTCTTAACATTCCTGAGTAATGGATGTATGTCTTCTTATCGTCTGGGTGATACAGAAGCTGGATGATATGGGAGTCGATAAAGTTTTCTATTTCTCTTCCTGCTATGTTTCTATCTGGGTAACCCCAGCGTGTTGAATGTCCATTAAAGTCACCTGTTATGATTGTTCTGTTTTTTACTTTTATCATGTCCATGTTCAGGCCAGAGTTGTTAGGTGGGTTGTAGATTCCGTAAACAGAATATCCGACGTTACTCTTCCATACTTCCACTCGGGCTATCTCTGACTTGTCACTGTCTGTCATTTCTTTAATGACCTTAAAATTATGGGTGAGACTGTTCTTTACTCCCACTAAAATGCCACTTGCGATTTGTTTAGTTTTGTGCAAACAACTGATTTTATAATCTCTAAACTTATAGTAGATTTGGTTTTTCTCTGATAGATATGGTTTTTGTAATAGATATTTATGCCTAGAAATGTCATCAGACAATTTAGACTGTCATTTTCCCCTTATTGCTAAATAGGAACAAAGAGGAATATTGTATATTTTTTAATTTATTCATGCATTAGTTGGTGTTATAAGTAAATATTTTATAAGTAAGTAAATCTAATTTTAGATGTGTCAGTAATTAAAGTAAAATATGATAAATGTAAAATACATATGCATATTGTTAATGATATGATATTGTAAAAGTGATAAAATGAAGCATATTTTTATTTCTGGTTTGGACTAAAAGGGGATTTAAATTTTAAAACATGTTAACCTTTTTTTTTTTTTTTGTTTCTAGGTAGCGAATCTTTGTAAAGAACACTTGCTGCTACCTTCAGGCAAAGTGGATGAGCTGTACGCCAACTTGAACAAAATGAATGCACAGGTCTATGTGCAGAGGTCTCGTCAGATGAAGCAAGCCGGCACAAGAACACGTCTCTTAGCATGGATTATGTCTGACTTAGAGTTAATAGCATTAGCAGATCCTTCTATTCATGGTGCTGACAAAGTCGTCAGTATCATGACTGAAATTGATTCTGATTCGTTAGTATATTTGTAATTTTTGTACTATATGTCACATACCTTAATAATGAAATCATGACCAAAATGTTAATACAGTAGACTCTAGATAGTCAGATATTCTTTGGTCCGACACGTTCTATAATCCGACAATGCTTGGCGGCAATATCTCTTGTGAGTGCGAGACGATATTCATGGCTGGTAGGGGTGGGAAATGACTTATCTTTCCTGTTAAAACTTTAACCTAAATCAGTTGTTTGTTTACAGTTATTGAAAGCAATGTTATATTGTTCATTTTGTCTTGTACGTTTAATTCTAATTTCATTTACACAGTAATTTTATGTAGTGTACTGACTGTGTAAGCAATGGATCCTGTGTTTACAATGGATTCTCAGTCGACTAAAAAACGAAAGTATGTAACTTTAACTGTAGCTGAAAAGTGGGCGATTATTCAGATACGTGAGCAGGGGGAATCATCGGCTGTTTTAAGTAGCATTTACAAGATTGCACGACCGACTGTTTATGATATTTTGAAAAATAAAGATAAGATTGAACAATTTATGAAAACTGTTGCAACAGATCCTGGGAACAGGAAAACTTAAAAAAGGGGAAAATCCAAAAGTATAAGAAGTTCTTTACGCTTGGTTTCACCAACAAAGGGAATGTCACGCACCAATATCTGGTGACATTCTTAAAGAAAAAACGAAATATTTGTATGGGGAAATCGAGAAAAAACAAGATTTCCAAATGAGATTTGGTATCCGTTATCTTAAATTATCTGGTAAAAAACTATCGCCAGATGAGTCTGGAGATCGCAAACAATTCAGGCATGTCATATGGGGATCTTATGAAATGATTACTTGAGGCAGATTTGGAAGCAGATTTGACAGATCAAGAAATAATCAATGAAGTAATCGACACTCATGTAGATGACAGCACCTCATGTAAAACAGGAGTTGTAGCAGAGCCGATGCCGAAATTCAATGTTTATGCTGACAAAGCTGTCGATGACCTTATTACGAAGGGCCACGGAAAGAAATTTGGGAATGGGTAGTATTCTTTTGTTAAAAAACATTCAAGAGAACACGAGGTTAAAAAAACAATCGTTGAATACTTTAACCAAGTTTAAGGACTTCCTTTATATCAAACAGATTTTCATTAATTTATACATAACTGTCTTTTGTTACAATACACACTGCCATTTCCTATTACAGTATTTTTCTATTTCTATCATGACTAAAAAATAACATTTTCAAGATTTAAATTGCGTTCCTTTGTTAATTTAACAAATAAACGTGTGTATTACAGTGGTTTGTTGTTTGTAACCCATTTAAACAGTTTTTACCTCATTTTACCCTTTCCTGAGAGGTTATTTAGCATTTTTATAATGATATCTCCAGTAATCCATAATCTACTATAATCCGATAGGGTCCTGGTCCCATACGTGTCGGATTATCAAACGTCTACTGTAATAGTAAATTTTTAAAACTTATAAAAGGTGTATGTAGATTACAATGGTTAGTCAAAACTATGCTTGTAAATGTGAATAAGTACATAAATTAGGGTCTCCAATGTTTTGAAATAATATTCAAATAAAATAACGGTAGTAAAATCGAATTTCTCATTTACAATCATAGTGTTGAGTATTTTCATTTGATTTTTGTCTTTTAAAAAATTACATCTTTTAATTTAGTGACAATCATGAACGATACCATTCTGAAAAAAGGATATTTGCAAAATTCTACAGGTTCTGTCAACTGAGTGTGTATTGTTGTCCATCACATTCACATATTTATTTGATAAGGCAGTGTGTTGACTCAGCCAACAAGAAATTATATTTTGTAAATATCCACAGGCACTTGGAGTATAGTCATGTTTGTTACGTTTATAATAGATCTACACAAAGGGGATCCAATCTGTTTGAAGTGCGATCTATTGTACACATTGTCAATACTCTTTTCTCCCTTCTTACTGTAGCATCACAATAAATAAACTAACTAACCAAAAGTATTGCACTCACTGACAGGTCAACAACCTAATAGAATATGACATGCTTTGTCAAGCAATACTAATAGAATATGATTATAAGTGGTTAGACATTTAACCTTCGATGATAATTAAATTGTTTTTACTTATATTATTTGTCAATTACTTATTTTGATAATGAAAATATATAAGCATATTGCATACACTATTATCTAAAAATAAAAAATTATTTACTTGGCCTAAATTGACTTTTGACCCGAAGAATTGTAAGTTTAACCCGAACTGAAGTTGGGCTTTTCAGACAGCCGAACCCATAAAATTTGGGGCACTGCAGACCCCTATATATATATATATATATATATATATATATATATATATATATATACCAGTCCATTGTTAATTTTTTCAAAAAATGTTGTAGTGTTAGATTTAGAATTAGCAGTTGGCAAGAGATCACTGTACTGTATTTTATTATTTTTTTCCCACTTAATGAAGTTGTGTGTATTTTAAAATAATTGTGATGTATTTAAATATGGTGTAGTACTATATTTTTGTTTATTTTAATAAAGTTTTTTAGCTTTTCTTATTATCCGACCTCCCACTCGTCTAAAGGGTGATGGGTAAACAGGGTTTTGAGGTATTAATTTCTTAACTTTCTGAGTGTATTTTATCTAACTAATTCTAAATTTCATACAATTAAAACTTTGTGAGAAGGCTCAACATTGGATCACAAACATTTTGACTGTAGTCACCAAATATATGTAGTATAAACACAATAATGTATTTTAACACAGTATTCGTGGTGTAAATTTTATATTAATTTTGTTTTCCCTTTATTTATAAAATTAATTTTGAATTGTACAGAGTGGTTGTTGAGCAGGTACAATAGGTCAAATATGTATCATACATTTTCTGCACTGTTCATAGAGAATATTTGAACTACCTTTGAACCTGTCAGGGCCACCAACCAGTATGATGAAATGCTGCAAAATTTTAGGAAAGTAAATATGGTTATTTAATACTTATTTGATCATAATAAATATGTTTCAAACTCTAATATGTGGTTTTTAGCATTTTTAAGTACTGGAGACAAAGGAGTTAAGTCGAAGATCACTAACACAATTTAAGCTGTAAATTAACATTTACTGTAGTAAACTGGCAGAAACTGAACTCTCATCCTTATTAATCTGAACTGGAATATAGTATATACATTAAGAAAAAACAATTAATATTCACGTACATTTTATTAACATTAATACCTTGTAATAACATTAATACATTTTTGGCATAAACATATAAAATATAAAAAAAATTGTGAAAATGAAAATACGTTTAGAAATTATATTATATAAATATCTGCTTAGGCCATGGCCTGAAGAAGGAGTTGAGTTTTCGACGTTGTGGTGTCGTTCAGTAACCGCCAGCTGTTGCGAGTGGAAGTTCCAGTTGCGTGACTTCCCACAACCTTGGCTTGATATTGGTCAGCTGCACATGTGGGGCCGTCTGGTGGGAGCGGAACAGATGGCCACTCGTAGAGGTAAAATAAAAAGAATCAAAGAAACAGTACTGAAGTCAGATTAAAAAAAGCTGTAGACTTTAATAAAATGTTGGTCTGTTTGGATAGTTAAAATACTATAAATGAAAAAAATTTAAATGTTAAACTTTTAAAAAATATTTGCATATCTGTGCATGTCATTTACTAATAACTCTTAATGTTTTTCATTAAAAAAAAAAAGTTATAACAATCACACTATATCCAACTTCCTCAAACTCATCATAGAAGGAGTTTTAAAATTTCAATTATGTCAGAAAGTAGTCTTTATTGGAGTATTCCAAAGTTTCTCAATATTTTCTTTTTCTTGTTTATGTGCTCCAGTAGAAGTGCCGATATCCTGATGTTTTATATGTATATGTACTGCCCAGGTTCAAAGACAGAGTTCGTTCTCCTAAAAGGCAAGGTCTCCTGTTCGTAGGTGATTTATTCACTTTACTAAAATATCCTGCAATTTTGTACCTTTTGCATAACTGGAAGGAGAGTACCATGGAATTCACCTCCAATGATATACCTGCAGATAAAAGAATTATTAAGTTTGAACCTGAACAAAGATTCCTCGGTGAGCAGTGAATAGGAATTTTTGTTCTTGCTAAAAATGTTTATTCGGCTCTAAATCCTTTAAATTAATACATCATTTGGGAATTTCTAAATATACAGTTTCTATGAAAAAAAATTTACTTTGGGCTATAAATATTGTAAAGATTGCACGGTTTCAGGTTCTGTTCCGAAAGTAGCAATTTTTTTACTATTTGTTCACTATATAAAAAAAATTTATTTATTTATGAATTTATCTGCAAATCTAAGGATACACATCACTTGAAATACATTTTTAAACATGGAATTTGTAATAAATAAAACTCTAATGATATTTTTGTTTCAGCAAAAAGAGGTGTCATAATTGACCTTGGCTCACCTTGGGGTGAAACTTGTGTGGAAAGAAGCATGACATCGCTCAAGTTCTACCACGACCTCAACTGTGAGGTTGAACACTTCAGTTATGCATTCGGACCTTGCTGGGAGCCTGTCATAGCTCAGTGTAACCTAAGTGAGTTGTTTCTGATTAATTCTTTTAGAAATCTAACTATTGCAATTGTTACTGTGAACTATTTTTCTTTGTTTACTGTAGATTTTGTGTTATTTTTTAATTTTTGTTGGACAGAATTTTTAACTAAACTTGTTGAATTTATTGTGACAAATTTGAATATTTAATTTTTATACCAGTATTGATTTCCTAGTTTTCTGTCAACTACATTAAAATTTATAAGATGTAGCAACCAACAAGTTTTTGTTTAGATCCTGAAGACAAAAAAATTGTCACACATGGATGGGGTGTGACAAATTTTTAAGGATAATATGTATTACAAGTTCGTGTGTATTTCTATAACATTTATTTACTAATGTTTAACATAAGTTTTGCATTTTTTTGAGGTTTTGAAAAAATTTCTCGACCATCAAGGGATCCGAGCCCTCCATTGTCATTCTGGGACAAGATGCGTCTGTTGATCCATGGACGCTTGACCATGTACATCAGACAGCTAACAATTTTGTTGCATGCATCACTGGATCCTTACAACACAACAGAGGAAATGGAAGTGACATGGAGTGATGTTGCCATGGACTGGACTAATGGTAAATAATATTTTTGTTGATGAGTCGAAAAGATTTAAACATTTTTTAAAGCTTAAGAAAATATCCATTTTTTGATCAAAAATTTTAAATTTAAACTGCAAACAATTTCATGTAGCCTCCATACAAAATGTTTGGCACTTGATTTTTTGTCTAATGTTGATTTAAGTAAAACGTACTTTGTGCAACACAAACTACATCCAAATTAATGTTACAGCAAAAGTGGTGTTCAAAGGCGATCTGGATGTTTGCGTACGCACTGCATCAAAGTACGACGACTGCAGATTGTTACACCTTCCGAACCTGAAACTGAGCATTAAACTGAAGTGGTTGTGTCTTGGCGATCCTAACGACCATCACTCAGTCATGCCTTGCGCTGCCGATAAACTGCCAGAGTACTCTAGCAATCAGGTTTGATTAAGCACATGATTCAGAAACTTATTTGTTGCCATGTGTAATGTAGTTGAAAGATCAGTGATTTTTCAAAATAGCCATTTTGGGCAAAATATATTTGTACAACATTTTGGTAATAATATTCATGTACATCAAAGTTAAGCTCCTCACTTTTATAGTCACAAGCCCCCTTTTTTTAGCTACCCAATCAAAATTTTGGGAAACATTTCGTAACTCATTTGAGCTACAATCTATCCAGATGCCAAATAATTTTCTAACTTATAGTTGTTAAGATATTTCTGTGTTGAGTTTTTAAAATACTTCATTTTGGACTCTCTAGTTATATTTTTGAACAGAAATCATGCAATCGTTATTTCGTACCAGATTTCAGCTCATTCATTCACTTCCTTCAAGAGATATTTTGGTGTTGAGTTGTGGCCCAAGTAGCTCTGTTTTGGGCCTCAGTCAAAATTTTGTCATGAAAAAACATTTGAGCTTTTGAGCTACAATCTACCTACATTTCTAATTTTAGTTATCTAGTTCTAATATACAAGATATGTTCATATCAGCCATCTGACAAAGAACAGAAGACTAGTTTTAAGATGTTTTTAGTTTTAAAGTAAGATTTTTACACATCTAAATTTAGTTATTTATAAATGTTAAATAATTATCCTAAAAGATTTGATGTTTATCTTGGGAGATATATGTAACTTTTACAGTTTTAAAAAATCAACTTGTAGTTAAGAATTAAAATTTGTTTCCTCTATTACAAAAATCATAATATAAGCCACTACTCTAAAGAACACACACTATATTTGATATACATTCATTTTGGATTTTAAAACAGATGTTTGTAAACCAATTAGAGATTTTACTGAACAGTAAATTATGAAAAGTGTTGTGAATTTACTTGAAAAGTTTGTCTAGTTTATTGTTACTTTGTTTGATTGTTGTACAGAACTTTTTACAACTAATGCGACTTTATGTCTCCTGTATAAATGAATGATTTTAATTTCTAGGTACATGATTCGTTCCGAGCATTTCGTTCACAAAACCTAAATGTAAGTTTGGCTCTAGAGACTAAACCTGTTAACAATAATGAAGCGACAGAGATAGATTGTCCTGTGGCACTTTTATATGGGAGCACTCTCAGGTAACAAACTAAAAAGTAAATTTTGCTATAGTATGATTTGTAAAAAGAATATTCTAAAATGAATTTTCTGTTTTAGGTGGTTTGAAAATTTGAAACTTATTTTATCCGGTGTGACTCGACCTACACGTCGAGGGACTGCGTTCAACAACCTGAGACCAAGAAAACAACCACTTAGCAGGCATTACCGTAAAATACATTTGTCGTTACAGTTGCACCGCTTTCATGTCCACTACTGGATGTCATTTGCTATGCAAAGAGGTCTTGAAATGGTGGCTCAAAGAATATCTACAAGCTCAGGTTAAAAATTAATTTATTAGGTTACTAAACATCCACTGTAACTTTGTAATAGCGAAATAAAATATTTTGCAGTATAATACTTATTTTAAAATATTAATACTTGTAGGCTAACACTGTTTTGGTGCTTGTATTTGGGGTATAACCTCCATCATTTAAGGTGGTTAACTGAAAATTTTCAGTTCAAAAAGTAGTTTGATTAAGGCCGGGTGGCCACCAAATGTGGAGCGGAGTTGTGCTGAGTGGAGCAAACTGTGCATTCAAAATTGAACCTATCGTTTTTAATGTAACTGCAGCCTTTGGAAGTGAAACAGAGGCAAGTGGATTCAAACATCTGTTCATATGTAACGTTAAAAACAATAGGTTTAGTTTTGAATACATAGTCTGCTCCACTCTTCACATCTCCATTCTGCATTTGGTGGCCATGTGGTCTAATACATTAGCACTATTCATTCTAAGCCAAGTGGGTTCATGGTATATAATAGATGGTTTTTATGTTAATGAAACAAGCCATTTTGTGTTTTTATATTTTTAAGCTATATTTTTCAATTATTTTCATTTATTTGTTTTTTTTTTTATTAATGACTGTCTCTTTATTTGTTTCACTCAACCTTGGGGTACACTAAATCAATCACTTTTTAATGTTCTGTGCCTTCCTCATAGCCCAGTATTGCTTCATTCGATTAATGACTGTGTTAATAAAATATTTATATGTTCTGCTGTTTTCTTTTTTACATTTAGAGGCTAAGTCGAAACTGTTTGTTGCTTGTCCCCATACACAGAGAAGAATCTTTGTAGGGATTTTTCAAATAAGTTGCATTTTTTGTGTAAAATGTATCCTATAATAAACATCACACTCAATCTCTCTAAAATGAAAAGATTAATTAACGGAAACAATAGTTATTCCGAAACTTGTTGGGTTAAAACCTAAACAAAATTTTAAAATTTTGTTCGAAAAATAAATTTTTCAAGAAAATAACTCTTATAAAGATGAATCTACTTTGAATTAATATTTACAGAACACACATTAACATTGGTACCAATTGATGACAACCTAAAACACAGGCCAAGGCCAGAATGGGCGGTAATGTACATGACTTGCGAACTCAATGATGCGGAGATTTGGCTCAAAAGTGCATTGCAAATTGAAGATGGAAAGGAGGTAAGTAATTTATTGAGTTATTGGGTTCTTTTTTATTCTAGTGTTTTTTAAAATTATTAACTCATTTTTAGTTTGTATCCAGTATTGGAATAATTCTAACTATTTTAACCCACATTGATTAAAATTTCCTTGATAGTAATAGTAAACTACTATAATTTTGTTTTTATTTCAACTGCAATACATTAAGTATTAGTTAAAATATTTGTCTAATGAAATGCTATGCATATTAGAAGAGCTGTCTGTACAGGTCCCCTAATGCAACAAACAGGCAGTTAGAATGTTCACAATGAATGGGTGGGACAAAGAAAGACTTTTATATAATATTCAGGTAAAATCTGCAGACAGAAATATATGAAATGAAGTTTTTTTACAGTCTTTGCAGCAAGTCAGAATTAGCTTTAGCCACAACTGGCACTGGTCAAACTTACAGACAGGAAACCACTCGGTTGTATTTTGTGTAGTATAACTGATAAAACTATCAGAAATATTTTCATTTTTTTCAGAATTGTTGTTTTGCCATATAAAACTTAATGTACCTATTGCTGATTGCAGGTTTTATCCTTACGACAACCAGTAGAGAAGTGTTACTGTCTCAGCGTAGGTAAGGTGTCGTATGGCAGAGAAGCTTCAGTGCTTGGCAAATGTAGAGGAGGCGTCACTGAAGGCACACCTACGCATCGTCTGGTTGTGCATCATTTGAAGGGAGCATGGACCATGAGTAATAGGGACGTGGTGTTTGCCTTGTTTGATTCGTTTATGAAAACGAAGGTAAACTATAATGATTACAAGAAATATTGCTAGAAAACAGTATTTAATATAAAATGACACGTAAAATTACATTAAGTAGTGAACAAGGGCTTGACTAAAAACTACAAAATCTAATATGACATATTATAAAAATGTTTTGACCGACAATTATTTAATAATTTATTGTAGCAATTAAAGAAGATTTTATCTACAGAAGCATTGAAAGGTTTCCGAGGAGACTCAACTTCGACACCACTCAAGTCACGCAGCCGCAACACTGAGGGACAGCCCACTCCAGCTGTACCAACACCGCAGTCTGCAACCATTCAGGTAATTTCTTGTTTGCTTTAAATTTGGTTCAGATTCATAGCTATAACTAAGTAACTTAAATACCTAAATGCTAAGTCAGAAAGTTAAGGAAATTACATCGAAATGATTTTTCATTGTTATTGTAGTAAAAAGTCCACTTTTAGTCCTCTTGTATAATTTCTATTAATAAGTTCAGAGATGTTTGTTTTAAATTAAAGTGTAACAAATATGCGCAGGCAACACCTTCACCGATGACGAAGCTACAGTCAGGCCATGCTGCCACTATGCTGCAACAATTAATTGCTGAAGCAGAAAATAAATCTGTAGTGTTCAGTGATGATCTGTCAGCCCAGACCCGAGAGCAGCACCTGCAAGGGCTAGCTGCTTGTCATGAAGACGATGTGGTGCACAAAAATTGGCTCAGTAAGTTTTACTTAATTATTGGCATGCATTTTAGAGTTTTCAAATACACTGACCCTTTTATTTCACTAGTGTCTATCTATTCTGTTTTTAAAATTGTGACCTACTGATGGAATATGTATATCATTATGTATATAACATGTATATTTTTTATTTGGATGTTTGTGGATATAGAAATAGTACATGACATTTCAAGAATTGATCTGTTCTTTTAAAATGCCGTGTATTGTTTCTATATACGCTTATAATGGTCAATGTCCTAAGTTTTCTGCTTCCACATAGTCAGAATGATCTGAATTATAAGTTCTCTTACAGCAAACTTTATTCATGACAGCTGTTTCTTGTGATGAAAGGTACTTCATTTAAACACTTCATCTCAGGTCATGATATTTTTCATGCTTAATTACAATGAAAATTCATTAATATTTTGTTCTAAACACTATAAACTACCAACTTTGTTAACATTCTTCTTTCATAACAACTTACAACGCAGTGATTTTACATCAAACACTGACAGAATGAACTTGGAGGAATGTGTGTTTTAGGGGTCTGCGGGCCGAGTTTTTTAAAGTTTGGGTCGGGTATTTTTTTTTGGCACTCGGACTTTTCAGGTTGGGTCAGGCCAAATGGTTAAATGGGGAACCCATCACATTTTTAGCTAGGCCTAAGTCAAATATATATATAATTAAAATTTTTTTCATTTCATATTTAATCCTCTGACCGTCACAGGCTGATTATATTAGTGCGCAAAAGTTATGTGAATACCGCCATGTACCGATTACATCAGCGTGCAAAAGTTGTGTGAATACCGCCACAGGCCCGTTATATCAGTGCGCAAAATTTGTGTGAATACCATCACGAACCGATGTGATAAGGGCTTTGTTGGTCTGACTGAATACCTCCACGGACCTATTACATCGGCGTGCAAAAATTGTGTGAATACCGCTACAGACCGATGTAATACGGTCGCAGTTTGTCTGATTGATTATCGCCACAGACCGATTACATCGGTGAGCAAAAAATGTGTGAATACCGCCACGGGGCTATTATATCGGAGCGCAAAAGTTGTATGAATACTGACAGTGTGATTATATCTGTGCACAAAAGTTGTGCAGATACCGCCACGGAGCAATTATTTCAACAAGCAAAAGTTATGTGAATACCGCAACGAACCAATGTATCATTTTGGCTCATATGAACACATGAATGGCTCAATGTGTTCAATATTTTCATTTGATTTTTGTTTTTGAAAAAAATACATCTTTTAATTTAGTGACAATCATGAACCGATATATATACGGAAAAAGGATATCTGCAGATTCTCTGAACTGATTGTGTACTGTTGTCAATCACAGACATATTTATTTGATAAAGCAGTGTGTTGACCCCGCCTGACAAGGAAACTATATTTGTAAACATGTGGTCCCTTCTCATTGTAGCATCACAATAAATATGATTACTAACCGATAATACTGCACCCACTGACAGGTCAACAATTGGTTTTGTCAAGTAAAACAAATAGAATGATTATAAGTGGTTAGACATTTGACCTTCGATGATTATTTAAATTGTTCTTTCTTTATACTATTTTTATATTACTAATTTTGGTAGTGAAAATATTTATGTGTATTGCGTACACTATTGCCTGAAAATAAAAGTTAATATTTACTTGGCCCGACCCGAATTGTATGCTTGGCCCGAACCGAAGTCGGACTTTTCAATTGACCCAACCCTTAAAATTCGGGTCCCTGCAGACCCCCAGTGTGTTGCATATTCACGAGGTTTCTGAAAGCCATTTCCGGTGTTTAAAACTTTCAAGAGAGTTCTAGTAGATTCTTGCTTTGAATATCAAAAATATTGCAGCAATATTTAATAGTTCATTCTAATGGACTAATTACACTTCCACCTCTTGTGATTGATTCATTTCATATCAAGTTTTATTGCAATACCTTTTCATTAGTGGACAGTCTTTGTGATCTCTATGAAAATTTTGCATTTTATTTGTACAATCCTCCTCTTAGTCTGATTTAATTTATCTATGAATTCTGCTTGTACTATAAATTTATATAAATTAAGATTTAAGATCTAGTTATTGCTAATATCCAAATACAGTATATCATTAAATCGTTAATGTATTTATTAAAAAGATACTGTTCTGTTTTATTATTGTTATTTAAATTTTACATATATTTTAAAATTAATTTACAGTGTGTTGAGTTCCATTGAGTGATCATTGAATCAGTGAAATGATCTTAAAAAAATATATTTTAAATGTTTCAGTTGCTCTGGTGAATAGTCAAGTACTGTTGAAAGGCATTGAAACTAAAGGTTATGTAATTCTCAGTGCTGCCAAAGCAGAGATCCTTCAGCGCGTGCACAGGCCTGTATGGAAGGACAGAACTCTGGTAGCTAAGACAACATGGGTAGGATCTCTGGAGTGTATGCAGTACTACGCTACAGTCAGCGCAGGAGAAAATGACTCATTAGATGGTATTGAAAGTTTAGTAAATATTTTCACATCAATTTGGAGATTTCTGTTGAGATAGATTACAAAACATGTAGTGATTCTGTTTCAGAATAACCTAAAAATGAACAGCTTACTACATTTATGATAAACAAATAAAAATAATATACATTTTGATTATTTATAAAAATAATACTTTCCTTTAGTTTTTCAAAGACACCGTTTTATGTTTTATTTCAAAAAAATATCACTCGTCACAGTTGTCTATGTCTGATTATTTGTAGATCATATGTTTACTGTTCCAAGGTAATGTAGTCCTTCATCTTTATAATGTTAAAGAAGTTTCACAAAATCTAGTAAGATGGATTCATAATATTCAAAAAATATTTGTAATTAACAATTGGGGAAGGGAACTAGCATCTGAAAATATTTTACATTTCACAAATTTTACTTCTCATCTGTTAATGTGCTAATTTTTGTAATACATTTTTCAGAGAACATTATGTGGTTAACCGTAGAAAATATTCAAGAAAAAGATGGTGCCACTGTGATATCAGATTTACCAGACGTTCCACACCTAGTTGGCAGTGGTCAAAGTGTTGGTGGTGTTGTGAGTGAGACAGTTGGAGCTAGCAGTGTGGGTGAAAATCCCCCTTTACAGGTAAGCCTCTTTTGTGAAAAATGTTTTATCAGCATTTTAGAATCGATGACAAATCAAAGTTTAAAAAGTACCTTTCAATTCGTTTTAATCTAAATCTAATGATCCCTTTTAGATTTTGTTTTTTGTACAATCAGGAAAAATTTTATTTATTTATTTCCAAAATTCCTTAAAAAATTATACAATATAATACAAAATGTGTAAGACCTACAGGAGGCATAAATGGCCCGTCCATAGGTTGGTCTTTAAAATTAATTGCTTACTTATATATAAATACTATTAAAAAAGTATTTCAGTTGCAATATTTTTCCAGTTACACTATGAATCCAAGTTGCAGTAAACTATTTTCTGCATCAACTGAGCCACACACTGCATCATATTTGTATTGCTCAGTAAACTAATGTATACTACTTTAGTGCCAGGGATAGACAAAGGGTGTGATGAGCTGGTATCTGCTTCAACCCCAATGCTTGTCCAGAGTGACGATGGTATCCAGTAGGTGGATACCCATTCTGTGTTAATCATATGTAACAGTCTAATAATATAGAAAAGAATAGTTACAAATTCATATAAATAAACATTGTATTTTTTTTTTTGTTTAAACGCACATAGATACATAAGTACACACATTATTTACTTAAGCCAGGTTAAACTGATTTTGTTATTGTTATAGTTGCAAAGGATTGTCTCGAGATGTAAGTGTGAATTTTTCTATGCTGGTTATGGAGAGAGTAGCATGGATCCAAACACACTGGAAGAGGTCCCACCTCCGCCAGCAGATGAGGCAGGAAGTCCCTGGGAGAGAAAAGAGACAGCCGTGGATGCATTCACGTTGATGCATCATGATTTGGATGTCTGCACTAACTCCCTCCAGGTTAATAACTGTTGTTTGTATTGAATTTTGAACTTATTTAAAAAATGTATAATCACATGATCTGTTGTTGTATTAATACTTCTTGTAGAGTTGTATTTTTTGTTATAAGTTGTATTAATATTGTCCTTTGGATACACAGGGGCATAATTTGGAAAGTAATTATTTTTATATTATATTATAATAAAGATATATAGATTGAGAGCGTTACAGCCTTCTTAATGCTAAACTAATGATCATCTTGGTAGTATAAGGAATATTTAACTAAAATGATCAAATTGTTTTTTTGCAGTACGCAATGATTCTTGATATAGTGAACAATCTACTGCTGTATGTGGAACCAAGACGCAAGGAAGCTTACGAACGGTTGCAAAGAATGCGCTTTCAGCTGCAACTGCACAGTGTACAGGACCAACGCAGGCCAATACAACAGCTTCAAAACCATGTCCGGTAACATTTTCCATGTCGTAACTTTAGAAAAAGTAAAACATTATAATTTTAATTTCTGTTTCTTAGTACTAGTGAGTCATGTAATTTCTGTTATTTATTTTATAATCACCTCGTACTCCTCGCTATGTGCTTCTAACTTTAGGTAACATTATTATTTGATGTTTTCTGTAAATTTCATTTGTGAAAGATCAAAAATATGTATTCTGTAATATCAGAGGGTTAGGAAATCTTCAATTTCAAGGCATTTTTTATTGTATGCGTGGTGAACCTTATGAGTAGTAATAATTCTACTCACTCTGTATAATGGTGAGCCTGCAAATTAAAACGATGCTAATTTGAAATTATAATACGTTAGTCTCAACTGTAGCTGTAAATTTTGAAACATCACAATGAACTTTAGAATATATGTTTGTATCAACGAGATGTTGTCAAGATGTCTCCTAGTAACTGTGTCTTGCATCTCATAAACCTACTCCAAGTAAATACTCTTTTTACTGCTGTCACACAGTTACGTAGCAAACACCGGATCCGTGGCAATGGACGAGTGGCTTTTTTTGCAACCAAGTCATCTGTCTAATTTTGCAGAATTACACATTGAGATTCATAAAATACGTAAATAGTTTTGACTTAGTTAATAGATTAAGAACAGAATCCTTGAAATGTAGAACAGATAGTCTGTGTGGGAGAATTTTGAAAATGTCATCTTCACTGATCTTGCTTGATATCTAGAAGTTTGCAGACTTGATCCTGCAATTAATAAAAAGCTGTTTTTCTTCATCAAAAAAACTAATCTCAATTATTTATCAGGTCTTTAGTGTCAAAGTTACGAAGATTGGAGAAGGAGACGTATCTTGTACAAAGAGCCTTACAAGAGGAACCTTTAAGTCAACACCTTAACGATGAAATGGTGAATTTAGAAGAAAAGGTAATTTGTGGTTTAAGATTATTTTGTTTTAATAAGTTAAATTGAATCTTTATTTGCTAAATTTATCTGAGAATGTCAGTTTTGTTATTAAAATGGCAATAAATCTATAAGAGTTCTTCACTGTGGTAAGGTTAGGTTTTTAATTTAGCTATTCTAATTAACTTGTTAATGATGTAAAAAAAATTATGTCACCTGTAGTGATTAATAAACAGATTTGGAATAAAAAGTGTTGTGAAAGCACGACACACTGAACATTGATTGATCAATCGTCCCCCAAAGTGGGTGAAACGTAGAAGAAGAAAAAGTGTTGTTTCCTTTCTTTTATTTTTTTTTTGCAGATTTGTATGTTATCTAATTGATAAAATCGGATTTTATGAAAAGGTGTAAAATAAAGAAATAAGGAAACTAATTATATATTTTGAATGGCTGCCATTTTTAAACATTAGTAGCATGTTTTGTAAGCAGTTAATGATAAACAGATTTCTTTGGCTCACAAACTTGTGTAAACAATTATAAAAAGGAATTTTTGTACCAAGTTTTAAGAGAATCAGAT
Organism: Callitettix versicolor; assembly: GCA_022606455.1. Lineage (NCBI taxonomy): Eukaryota > Metazoa > Arthropoda > Insecta > Hemiptera > Cercopidae > Callitettix > Callitettix versicolor. The sequence continues at coordinate 74,508,198 of CM040186.1, forward strand.
TAACAATACTAAATGCCAGTGTTGACTTTTGTAAGACAAAATAAAATGATAAATATTAAAATTAATTCACTTACGAAACAATAATTCAGTTTTATTTCATCAGGTCATAAATAAAGTGTGAACGTTGCAGGTATACGAATGCAAAGAGCAACTTCAGTTCCAGAGTGATGAGTTAGACATGATGCTGTCTTGTTACAAAGAAACACAACTAACAGCCAATCAGAAGTTAGCGACACTTCGTGGTGATAAACCTGTTACAACTGTACGTGCAAGCGAGATTGTCTTTAAGCATGCTCAGTGGCGATTGACAGAAGCAGATGGTCAGCTCGGCATTGCTGATCTAGTTCTCAGCAATTTTCTGTTAGTTATTACTATAAATTTTTATTTTGAATGTATAAAAGTTTTGATACTAACGATTAAAGAAAACATTAAGACTAATTAAAAAATAAATATGAATTTCCAAGTTAATTTTGTTCAGATTAAGTGTTAGGCATCTTTCCAAATAATTGCACTGTAAAGTACAACCGATTACATGCATTTGTAAGTGTTCTTCTGGTATAAATAATGGACTCAGCTCTATACAAACTATTAGTTCTTCATGAACCATTTCAATTCTTTACTTAATGTCTTCTATAAAAAAGAAGCTGCTAACATTCTCCTTAAGTTAGTAGTATAATTAGGAACCCTTTCCCTTCCTTAAATTAGGGATGTAATTTATCCTAATTACATTATTTAAAGAGATTCTCTTGTCATAACAAAATCACCATATTTTTGAGGTCTCCTTATGTTTTTGCGTAACACCTAGTGAAAAAGTTCATTTTACTAGCCCTAATCTAGAAAACAATTAGCACTTCAAGTTTTTATTGTTTATTTTTTATAAAATGAAGAAGGAATGCAAACAAAAATTATTTCTTCAAAGTATATTGGATTTTGTATCAAACTGAAATGCGTAGATTACGTGTTTATTACGAACATATATTTATAATTTCAACAAAATTCACAATGACTGTGACACAGCTTGAGAAAGTTGACAGATCCTATGTTCACCCTTTCTTATTACGTTGCTAAATAACAAAAATTTTTATCTGCAATTAATAAAAAAAAATTTTTTAAGCGTTTTTTAATAACTCAAGTTTTAAAATTATTTACTTACTATTACTAATACAGTTTAATACTTAAGCCTTTATGTTATTTCTCGTGAACTACTACATTTTTATAGATAGTGCTTTTTAATTTTAAAGGTATACTAAAAATTCCAAAAGTGACGATTCAGTGGAACACCTCCTCGAGCTGGGATATGTTCGCATGACCAACTTGTTACCCAACCAGATATACCAGGAAGTTATAGTGCCTACTGAGATACAGAGCAATATGCCAGTTGATAGGAAGGTGAGTGAGCCTAACCTGCCAGTGAAACTTGGCAATAATTATCAATATATTTATCAATTATATTTATAAAGAATGTATTGATCAAAATTAATTGTAGTTTAATAAACTTGTTTTTTAGATTTGACATCAGTTTTAAATTACTTCTTAGTTCAGAATTTATAAATATTTATTTTTTTAAGGTATGCAATTTTCAATTAGTAATTGGAAGTTGTCATTTCTGTCCGCTATTCCTGCAACTGCTACATGTTTTTAATTACTTTTACATTTAATAAGTAATTTTTTAGTTTTGTGCTAACTATAAACTGTGTTTGTTTTCAGAGAGCTGTGAGAGTGTTTTGTCGTGAGAAAGCTCCAGTGGGTGGCATTTCTGTGAAAGAACATTTTGAAATTAATGTTGTACCCCTAACCATCGGTCAGTTCTTAAACTTGTTTTTATTTAATTAATATTTTTTTAGTACTGTTATTTATTGTTACTGTTTTTACTTTCGTGCTTGATTGCTAACTTTGTTGTGTTCTGTTGCAATCAAATTGAAATTTTAAAAATTAAAATACATATTTGCAATCAGCAAAAAGTCTCTTGAAAAAGATATATAAAAATACTTTCAAAAGAACTGCTTTCTATCTAAATTTCCTACTTTGTATCCACTACATTTCTTCTAATTTCAGGGTTGTGTCTAAATAATATTTTAGTCTGATTATTGACAATTTCTTGGCTGTTAATTTTTGTGGATTTTAAAAGACAACACTTTAGCTAAGTGTAAGTAAAATCTTGTTAAAATTTTTAAGAATATTTTTAGAAATGTCAACCATGTAATGCGGTTTTGTAATTTTAAGTCCTTTAAACTTTTATATTAGAAAACATCTTGATTATTTTAAATGTTGTAGGACTTACAAAGAAATTTTTCAACACAATGTTGAAATTCTGTTTCCCTGAAAGAGATCCTGACAATATAGAAGGAGATGGACCTGAGGATACAGATCAAGGTAGTACTACGAGCCTTAGCAGTAATAGTAGCAAACGTAAAGGCAGTGATCGCTCATCAAAGAAAGGCAAGGACTCCGCTTTCTATGTTCCTATCGAACAAAAAGATGATGTAGAAAAAATGAAGGTTAGTCATACAGTTAAAGATCAACCATGTTAAATTACAGTTATATCTTCTTTAAAAAATAATATCATTGTACTTCATGTAGTCTTGTTGATTATTTCATTGCATTTTCATATGTACTCAGTATCTCTATTTATATTTTTAGGAGCGCGCAGAGAAGAACAAACTTTTTATATACATCAAAATTCCTGAAGTACCTGTACGTGTCAGCTATAAAGGCTACAAGGAGAAGAATCTTGAAGACATCCGAGACTTTAGTCTTGTCATACCAACTTTAGAGTACCACAATGTAACGTGGACATGGTTAGATCTGCTTCTAGCGATGAAAAGTGACAGTCGCAGAGTTATTTTGTCTCAGGTTAGTATCTGCCATCAACTGGTATTTTTTAAATGTTTTGAAAAATAAAATGCAGAATTTTGATAAATTGCCGTTGTTTGATTTTCAGAAAAAACAAATTATTTAGTCAATAAAAGTGCAACACAACTATAATTCATAATTCCTTAATATTCACTATCATATTCAGTGTTAAATTCTATATAAATTAGCATTTCAAATCATATTGAAAAATGAAAATGAACCCTAACTATCATCAGATTCATTTTTGTAATTTCAGTGATATTTAAAATGTTAATATACACAGATTTCATCGCTGTTTTACAGTTAGTTTTTCTTCTGTCTGTTGTCCTACTTAATATTGATCATCTTAATAGGAAGTAAAATTTTGGGTGATGAATTTTGTATTATATACTTTTAATATTTATTAATTGATGATGCATTCAGGCCATTAAACAAAAACTGCAAATAAAAATGAACAGAGGCAGTGCAGATGAAGGACCTTCGCCACAGGAAGAAGACAAAGCTCGCATGTTGTTTGGGTCCAGACTGATGGTGAGTTCCCCCAAACAAAATTTTGTTTAATTTAGTTATTTTGGAATAGCAACTTAGTTTTTATTTCTTGCATTTTATTACACAGAAATTATTTTAACAATTTAAGTAATAATATAATGTAAATAATAATAAATTAATAATATACTTTTAAAATTGAATATTTGTTCAATTTTTTATGCCATTTCATATTAAACACATTTCTTTTTATTAGGCATTATTTTCCAAAACAGCTTTTTTACAACCATTTTAAAATCTTTGTTATTGAAACAATCCTGGTTTGTATATCAGTAATATATACAACTAGTGACTTCTAAGGACAAAACCCATATATATTTGTTAATAATAACCGAAATTATGTGTATGAGTTTATTTATAAACTCATAATCGTGGATCTTCTTACAATTGGAAGTCCCCTTAAAATTTCTTGATTGTGTAAGAGGAAAAAAATCTGAAACAGAAAACATTTGCCAACTGTAACCTCAGAAAATATTAAAAAAACAAATTTACAGGTATTATCAAAATATAAAATAGCTGTTATTCAAAATACTGACATTGAATACAGCTGATAATTACTTTCTTTTAATACTTGGAATCTTTCACCCTTTATAACCTTTCCTAATGGCAAATTAAGAAAAGTGTGTAGTTTCCCTTCAAATTCAAAATCAAGACCTTTTAAAAATATAAACCTTCAACCATCTTTCTGTGATTTATCAGTCTCTTAAGTATGGCTTTCAGATTTGGTTTTAACAGAATTGTATATAAGGATACTAGCAAACCAACTTAGCACTTCCATTATCTATATCAAAATCCAGGAAAACCTATAAGTAGTGGATAAACATAAGTGTTGCTGTATCTCTCAGAAATCTGTTGTACACAATAACAAAAAAATTAAAGTCAGACATTTTTCAAAACTGTTTCATCAAATCTTGCTGTAATTATAGTCAAATTAATTTTTTTTAAAATTTTGTTCAAGGGACAACCCCAAAACTAGTTTTTGGTAAGGTAGCAAACCAGTTTAATTTTGTCAGTATATTTGTTCAGTATTGTTGGTCACAATCATATTTTGTTAATTTTTAAGGGTTTTGGAAATAAAACTGTTTTATTTTACCCTTTAAAACTGGTTTTTTTTCCAACTTGCCAATTTTCGTTGAAATTAATCTGTTTGTTTAATCTTTAAAGAATTACACAGACTAGTTATGCAAGGAACTTTTTTTTATAAGAACAAAAGATAACCCCAGGGACATCCGATAAGATATTTTTTCATCATCTCAATACGTTTTAAAAGTTTTGTATCATGACAAAGTAAAAACAAAAAAATTAAAATACAGTGTTTATGAATGCCTTTGTTGTGATCAGTTAGATTACTGAATTCACAATTATTTCATCAACAATAAGAAATAAAAAAAAATATCCAATAGAAATTGAGAGAGAGAGAGAGGGGCATATGCATGTGTGTGTGTGTGTCACTTCTAATTAAAATTTTTTTCTCAGTTTGCCTTTTAAACTTTTTTTTTGAGGGGCGACATGTTCTATTTGTGATGTCTTCCAATATACTCAGACAAAATTGAACATTGAACAACATACACTGCATAAAATGTAAAACAACAACTTTAAACAGTTTCGTACTAAAAAATCAAAGCACAGTAAAAGTATGCCTGTATTGGCATTAAAAACAGGTTGCAACCTTTTGTAACAAAAAAATGTAACTGGTGTGCTTAAGACCACACAGAGGCAGTGAAACATTTTTTCAAAATATTTATTATTTTCATAGTTAGGGCTTGGTGGTCAATGTGGTCAGTCTGCTGCATCCCTAAACTAGCGAATCTTAAGATAGTAGGTTCTAGAACGCAGTTCTGATTCTAAGCTTTACCCTTTCCATTAACACTAATCCTTCACCCTCGTTAGTCTGGCATAGGACATTAAATAAAAAAATATCATTATCATTATTATTATTATTATTATCATCATATTTTATTGATATTTTTTTGGGAGATAAACCACTATTCCTTCCTTCAAAAAAATAAATAAATAAATAAAATAAAATTGAACAAACATTTTGGATGAAACTTATTCATCACCCAGAAAAACACTATTCACATATAGTGTTAATAATATAGCTTTATTGGTCACATTTTTTGAAGTCTAAAGAAGTTCACTTCAAAAAGTACAAAAATCCATTAGTTTCATTAAATTCAGAATCATTCAAAACTAGGGAATAGTTTTATAAAAATTGTTGCAACATCTGAACTCACATTTATATCAGTTTTATTGTTTTTGCAGCCGGGGGAGAGCAAGAGTTTGAAGAAAGGTGTGTTTAAGTTACCAAAGTAAGGTCCCATCCCCACCCAACAATCCACAGTTATGTATACCAAGTATTATTTTTTACAGATATTTTTATATAGTATTTATTTTATTGTAAGCAGTATAGTTAATATATATATTTTACACAAGATGTTAAACTTGGTACTTACTGTATAATGTGGATGTATCGATCGTACAGTTGGAGATTGTACAGAAATTTAAAAAATTAATTCGCTTCAAGGGTATTTTACTTCACATTATATGTACAATAGTTTTTTTAACATTGATGGAAGAGTTTCATGCAAAACTTCATATTTGTCTTGAGACTCGTTTAAAAATATGTTGTTTTTTTGAAATATATGTAAACTTAATTTTCTAAACAGAAAATTGGTTATGTGAACATATTTTCTCCATATCTCAAAATGGCTTACATTTTTAAAAATAATTTATAGATATCTATCAAAAAAAGAAGAAAATATGCTATTTGATGGCCAAACCTAGACCATGCTTTATTTTACTTGAAGTTATTAAATAACTGTTTCTAAAATGGTTTTAGGGGGATCAAAACTCATTAAAAAAACTAGTGCAATTGGAAAACAGGGTATGGAAAACACCCATACGTGAAATATTGTTTTTGTTCCACTAATTTAAACAGTATTGTTTTCAAAATGTATAAATGGTTTCAGGACAGTTATTGTTTGCAGCTTAGAAGCACTTTGGTCATTTTTACTGCTAAAATGTCTGAAAAAATAATGTATACTGGAACATATTCTACACTAAAGTGTGTATATTCTTTGGTTACGAACAAGGCAGATACAAAATAATTCTCTCACTAGAGGCATCAAGCATTTATTAAATTTGTTAGTTACTGAAAGATTGACTTGCGATACGTTTTACAACAAGTATGTTGGGTTTATACATGTTTTGTACAATGTAAAACAAGACCTGATCACAGTGTTATTTCTTGATGCATCCTGTATCAAGTAGTAGGTTGTTACTGTGGATGTTGTAAGATGTATGTACTCCCCAAGCAGCCTGGTAAAATGTTGAGTTTGCTGGTTCTGATCACAGTCCAAGTTGAACATTTTCTCTCCACAACCAAGCACACTTGTATGTGCAACATGTTCAATGTTGTTTATAATGACTGCATTTTCTTGCTGTGCAAACCCTATACATTAGGACTGTACATTTTCCTTCTCAGTAACCTACAGAGAAAAAGTCAAACCATGTTATGTCGAGGGGGATTTTGCTTGCCACAGGTTTATTTAAGATATGGTTCCTGAAAAAAACTTTCTTGCTGGTACGTGCAACTTGTTGTTATATCTAGTTGGAAACAATGAGACAGTTTGTCATCTGTTAACTGATTAAAGTCAGGAATACTGTCAAGATGTGTCACATGTGTTCACCTATACAACACCCATACAATTTCACTGTAAATTCCTTTTGATGAGCTTGCAAACATGTTTGCCTGAATTAATGAACAAGAAACACACGCTGTTCAATTTAGTGTTGAAAGCTGAATGTGCTAGCCAGTACTGCCAACAATGAGAAAAACATTATTATAACTAATTGAATCAGTAATGGATGGTCTTCTAGTGATCAAAATTTTAAGTCAGTTTTTGAGTAAGGGACAATTTTAATAGCCTTGTAATAATAGAACTGTCCTTTCATTGTACAGTTATAAATTACAAGGGCTGTATCATGTTAATTATTCAAGTTACATGCAGTTTACCAGTTCTACTAAAAATTTTAAAAAACGATATTGAATTTAACGTAATACACAGTGTGACAAATAAACTTTTATTTGAACATAGCATACATTTTCCCCCTAATACTGATTATATCACAATTTTCTCTGTTTTATCAATTAGGGAATACAGTTCTTGCTACATCTCTATTGGCAAATTCATACCAAATATTAGGTGTGATTGTGCATAATTTTATTTTACTTTGACTTTAGCAAGGCCCAAATTTCTGTAGCATAATTAAAGACCAGTTTCATAACAACCTTGTCATGCACCAAAACTTACAGTGGACATATTTTTAGCCCAAAGGTCTTACAGATAAAAAAAAGAATGCTTGGACAAATCTTCCAATAGGCATAAAAATATAGTTGACAGATATTTGTAGTCGAAGGACTAAGTATTAATGTCTAAGTGCAATATCAGCACGGCTGTGGTAATCGCTTCATTATTTTTAGTTTTATTGTTATTTATTAATTTAAACTAGTTGAATATCAAATACTTCTTTAATGTTACAATATATCTTCAGCTGTCCAGTTTCTGATTATTAGCTATGTGTTATGTCACATTTTTTATTAGAATTAAAATAGAAAAAAAAGTCAAATTTAAATATTAAATCAAATAAGACACAAAAGACTTGTCTGTTAATCCTGTATATTCTGCACGTGGTTTTAATAATATAGCAAAAATCAGGAAATGAGATTGTTTGTTGATAAACTAACATAGTTTTACATAACCTAATTCTAATAAACAGTATTAATGTCAAACTGAAAAAATTGCTTCAAGTAATTAATTCAATTATCAGAGTTAAAATTTGTTAGTTTTATTGATGTATAATGTATTATGAGAATCAGGATTGTGAAGTTTTTCGAAATGTTTTTGCACTTAATGTCAACAGGATTAATCTCAAGGTCATTAAATCCAGATTGTTTTAGTTTTGTTGTATTTGTTATTTCAGCTAGTGATACAATGTTCCTGTAACAACAAAAGCCTATTTTTTTTAATAAAATAATGCTTAACAATGAAATAGACGATTGAATTATTTCAACAACAACCTAAAGCCTTGTATTGTATAACATCAGGTAAAATAAAAACTTAAATCTTTTCTCTCTGTGAAAAGTATTGTGATAGTAAAAAAAACCTCACATCACTGGAGAGTTGATTTATTTTGATGAAATTTGGCATTTATATCTGGTATGTCCATATCTCAGGACCCTTTTTTTTAAATAAAAAAATTTTATGCTCTTTTTTGGTTCAAAACTTAAAAATTGTAATTTCTCAAAATCAGCTCCAACAATTTTCATAATATTTAGCATAAATATTCAAAAATTTCTACTCTCAAAAATCCATTATCACAAACTACAGAGGACAAATTAGAAAATGCCTAGTTTATCGAAATTGGTCTAATTCATGACTGAAATCTGTATGATATGTTTAAATCAAAGCAAAATCTAATAACCAATTTTCCAGGTTTTTTGCTTTATTGGTTCTGAAACGGATTTTCCATGAGACATTTTTGAAATAGTATGTTAGTGCACCATTTATTTATTTATCAGTCCGCAAGAATAGAAATCTAAGAGGCTTGATTTTCTAGTCATTTGATTAAGTTACATAAAAGGAGATACCGTTAGCAAGTAAAATGGATATAACTAAAATAAACATTAATGATTTACTTACTAACCATAAGGTCAGTCTGGGGGCTAACCTACGCCTGGGCTCCCAAATGTAAGTTTACAAGGGTTCTAACAAGTACTAGTAACTTGAGTCAGTGTAGCCCAGTAATCTAATCTCTGCCCCCAGATCCAGTTACTTTCTACTGTGCTCTTTTCATCATCATCTCATTTCAAATTGTAGGTTATGAATTCCCTATTTATCTGTACTGATGACTTAAATAATCAAGTCACTTAGTTTTTTTTTTATATTGTAATATATACCATACAGGTCCCAATTACAGTTTAGGGAAAAACGTCTACGAAACGTATATTCGGAAGAACTCAGACTTCAGAGATCAATAAGATTAAAAAAATACTGGGAAGAACGCAGAAAAACCAAAAGACTGAATTAAATTGACTGTGTGTGCTCCAATGTGGGCTTAAATTAAAAAAAAAAAACATACAGGTAGAAGTAAATAAATTAACACAGATAGTATAAAAAAATTTCTTATAAATATAAAATTACAGAGTACAAATAAATATAGTGCAGTCATTATCCTTTGTATTGCTTGTAAGAATGAAAAGTATCGAGTCCGTACAGCAACGCTAGTATGAAGCCTAAACTCTGAAACAATAATTTAATCTTATAATTGTTTTGTGTTAAATAATGAATTTAGATAGAACATTCTGCTATACAGTAGATTTACCAATTATATAGTGTTATTTAAATCTGAAAAAATATTTAGCATTCAGAGAGATAAGTACACTTTCTGACTGATGAAGGCCAAAGCAAATAAAATAAATACAATTGCTTATTCTAAAGATGAATCAGTCAGAAAAAATGTTTTTGAGAGAAGTAAACATTTCCATCATAAGCATCAACAATGATACTATTTAGGAAGTTCTACTGAACTGTTCAGTGTATTACTTGTGTCTCATTCTTTACTCTCTTCCAGCATCGTTATTAATCTACACCATTAATTGCTAAAAAAACCTACTAATAAAGTTTATGTTTGATAAAAATTCTCTTAAATATTTTAGTTTACTTACATAAGCTGCAGTCATTGCAGGATAAGCTACGAATCCCAGAGTCACCAAGTACAGTGGGTAGAGATAGAGCTTAACTGCATAGGCCATGTATATTGAAGAGCTGAGGTAAGACAATGTCGCAGTTAAGCTGAATACCAATTCCTGCAACAAATACAAACACTCATTGTCATGTTAAGTGTTCAGTAGAAAAGATATGTGGCTATGTGTAATGAGTTTTAACATTAATTCAATCCACCTTTTGAACATGGAAGTATGATACCAAAGCTGTGATAAAGGAGCAGTGAGTAAAAAAGGACCATTAGGTAATTAAATTTAATAATTAACACAATGATATATGACCACTAATTACTGTTTGAGGGACATCCAAACTTGTCTGCAGGATGGTTGAATATTTAAAGTTTTTAAAATTAACCATTTATAATATATTAAGTAAAATGCCCCAATGAAGCCTACCTGAGGAGTTCATGCATGCTCCAATATGCCTTTAATCCAGACTGTTGTAGCATTCTGTTACAGGATGGTTAAGTATTTAGAAAGTCTTTAAAACTGTAATTTTATCATGAATCAGGTAAATTGCCCCAATGAAGCCTATCTGAGGGGCTTATGCATGCTCCAATCTTCCTTTAATCCAGACCATTGTATTACTTTTATCTAGATGGTTAAGTGTTTAGAAAATTTTCAAAACTAAATTTTTGCCAAGAATCAAGTAAAATGCCCCAGTGAAACCTATCTGAGGGGCTTCTGCATGCTCCAGACTGACTTTAATCCAGACTGTTGTAGCATTTTATTTTAGAATATTTAAGTATTTATATATATTATGAATTTTTAATGTACTAAATGTACAAACTTAAATGTTTTTAATCTTACTTCACGTAAAATCAGAGGAATTAGTTTTAGCTAGAATTAATATTCAAATTTTGTTTCAGGCTGGTATGAAGATAATAACCAAATTTTGTTGAACAGGCATAGTCAGATAATAACCAAATTTTAACATATTTATGGATGGTTAAAGTTGCTAATGGTTCAGGATATACTAAGGTTGCTAATTTTATAATTATTTTCTGTAATTATTAACTAGGCTGCATTTTGGGTAGGCCAAAACTTCAGAACAAGAAAAAAATGTAATTTTTAACCATATCTGCAAAGCTATTTTTACAATAGTTGAAAAACAGTCAATTTTTGTTATATTTGTGACTAACGTGTCACTTTTTGTTTAGGTTCTTCAAGACACTTGAACAAAATTTCTAGCTTATTTAATGGTTTATTTTACTTACAAATATAGAAGATCGGATAAGTTGGTAAGAATTGACAGAAACAATGTAACAAAAGAGAAGAAGAGTCGTTGTAGAGAGACAAGCAGAGGATGTGGTCAGCATCGATGTGAAGGCAGCTCCTAGCACAGAAGAATAGGACATGCCATAGTTCAGCAGCAGACTGTTGCACAAACTGCCAAGCAGCTGTACTGACAACAAAATTAACACAATATTAGACAGCCTACAAATGCATTGAAACACTTTAACCTATATACAGTATCACATGTAATTTATTTGGCAGTTAAATAGATGGCACCACTTATACATTGCATGAGGGTTGTTCATAAAGTAAGGTACGATTCACTATAACTGAATATTGTGTGAATATTGAAACAGCATGCGTACTGACTCCGGGCATGCTTTGCACATCAAATGGTGCCATTTGCATTGTTACTGTTGCAGTGTGCTGTTTACAGTCTTAGTTCGCAATGTTTGAAACAATTGATTGGCCAACCTACTGTGAAATAAGGTCAGTGATTTGGTTTTTGTGAACAAGAAACCTTTCAGTGGCAGAAATTCGACAGATAAGTGAAGTTTATGCAGTGAGTGACAGTAAAGTGCCTTTTGACATCTGGAGTTTTGTTGCTGCATGACAATGCCAGACCCCATATAGCGAAAGAAATCCACTGATCAAGTCTTTTAGATGGGAACAGATGAACCACCCTATGTAAAGTACAACGATTTCCACTTGTTCAGTACATAAAGGATTTTCTTGGCAACAAATGCTTTGGTACAGATGATGAAGTGAAAGAAGCTGTTAAAGACTGGTTATCTTCACAGGCAGCCAAATTCTATTACTTAGGCATTCAAAAGTTTGTTGAATGTTGTGCTAAATGTTTAAATAAGTATGGAAATTTTGTAGAAAAATAGAGAAAGATGTATGGAGTGTAATTATAACAAGTTTTTGGAAAAGTCTTTGTTTTTTTTTTTAAAAAAACTGGACCTTACTTTATGAATAACCATTGTAAAGTAATAATAAACATAATCTCAGAGTTAACAACAACAAAAACAGCTGTTTGTTAAAATAAATACAAATAGTTGGTTTACTTTAACTCCAATGAAACTATCTGTTTCTCAGGATTAAGGTTCTATAATTTGTTGATTTTTAGCATGGCATCTAAGTGTTAAAATATCATCATTAATAGTGCAATAAACTCATCCATATAACTGAGATGGTTGTGATTGGCTTACTATATGTAGCCACTATTGCAAAAGAAAGTGGTTGTGGGATAACTTGGAGAGAATACCTGTAGTAAATATTTAAAAAAAAAGTCACTGTAGGAGGACTTTGAGAGACAGTAGGTACTTTGGACAGAGCACAACTCAGAAAAACCATTGGACTTATTACAAGGTACCGAGGTCTCAGGGTACACATGAACAGGATAGGAATGTATCACAGAGGCACTGTGTATTGGTTATATACAAAGGAAGAGATAACTGGTGGTTACATATTTATAATTACAAGGCTTTTGCCAGTAGGAGAGTAAGGGTGTTTGACTTCCAGAACACTGAGGGCACCAGTCTAGTGAACTAGAACCCAAGAGGTTTAGTTGTACTATAGGTCTTTAGATCATAGTACAAGGGGATATAAACCCCTTTAACACCTAGTGCTTAATCTTCCAGGATCTCCTAGAAATTTTGTACACTCATATGTTTTGAGATATTAAAGAATACATTCAAACTTACATGTTTGATCTTATATGTGTTGAACTTAATATGTATTACCAAAATAGAACTGATTTCTTAGGTTTTGCCAGTTCCTGGTTCACTTTAGAGCGTTATAGAAGACACTGGTGTTTTTCTAAAAAATCAATGTTTTAGATTTAAAGTATGTTTAATTATCTGTAGACTAATAATGATTTACTTACCGCATGTGTTATCTTAAGTGTGCCAGGAACTGTCTGGAAAAACTGCAAATGTAGGCAGGGGCAACAGCAGCCATTACAGTTAGGCGAGGCTGCCTGCACGCTAGGCCGGGTCACTACTACACTTGGCGTAAAACGACTTCCCATAGTGAACTAGAAACATACAAATGTACATACTTTCAAACTTAAGCCCCTTCAAAATGATACTCCTATTGAAGTAATGCATGTGTCTGTACCGCGGCAGTAGTATCTTCATTTTGAAGGGGCTTATGTTTGAAATAAGATCTACCTTTATGTTTACTAAAAAAAATTGAACAGACTTACGTCTAATTCTGTAACCTCTACAAAAATTCTTCTTTTGGGGATATAGACAAAAATGGGCTTCATTTATAATAAATTATTATTAATTCGAGTTATAACTTTGAGTCTAATACATAGAGATCTCGCCCAATATTAAATGCAAGATACCAGAATGAAAAGTAAAATGCACGTAGTACCAAAACTCGACAGCAGAGCGCTCTGAACTCGTTTTTCTACTACCTGCCCATCCTTCAATCTATAAGTTGCTGCAGTTAAGACAATTTATCTTACACTGGATTAAGTTGTCTAATTAATATCATTAGTATGATTCATACATTAACAAATAACGTAATAACTGTAGTCTCAATAGCTAACCTAAAAGTCCATAGTTCATTCACCTTCTGATAGATAGCTTTTTCCATTTGTAGTCTCAATATTGTTTAAGTTTTATTGTAACTAATGGCGATGATCTGCCTTCCCAGATCATTATACGGAACATAGTGACAATAATCGTAGCAGAAAAGAAGAAGAATATAAAAAGAATATATATATATATATCAGGCTTCTGAACTTATTGCCGATTTTTCAGAATTAGGATTTTGTATTAGTTTTTTGTATTAGGCTAGGGATTCGACAAAGCTGCAAGAGCCGATTTTTGTAATTTTTTTTTTGAGGTTTTAACAATAGAAATCAATGAAAAACTGGTTTTGATATAAAATGCCAAAATTTAATATCGTTAAACAGGTTTTCGGTTAAAGATGTCTTTTCAAGTAAAATTACTTTAAATACATACCCTACAATCTACTTTTATTGTTACTAGACCTATACCAAGTATTGTATATACAGTAGTGACAGTGAAAGAATCGATTTCGATTGATCCCTATTTCCATTTTAAGGTCCTCTGAGCTTAAAGTTCTCGTATCATAATATACTTGTATCTTAATCCTTGTAGCTTAAATATACTGGCATTATCTGTCTGTGCACATTAACTGGAGACGAAACTGAAACCGGTTTTAGTAACATTGGATATGTTTCTGAACTTTGTCCGTATCTCGACTTCATTTTCCTAAAAGATTTGTTTTCAAGCCCCTTCATTGTAAATAATCGCTGCACCCAGCTGTTTTGCTTTGCCTCTTTGGGTGCGTTATAACACTTTTTGTTAGAGTAAAAAGCATTGGTGTCACGTCACGCTCGAACTGTGTACGGTGAATCATCGCTTATAAAAATGAATACAAATAAAAAACCGCTTAGGCATATTTATTAATTGATGTAGAGATTATAACATTATAAGAGAAAGGTCCTGCATTTGACAATTTAACTTTAATAATCAATTTTGGAGGTTACGAGTGCCGATAGATATCAAATCTAGGCTAATGTTATTGATTTTAATGTACAAATTATCAAGTTTTTATTTTTGGAAAAAAAAAAACAAATGCACATACTGTTTATTGTAGAGTTAATTTATACGAGCTCAAATTTTCTAAACTTAACATTAACATTAAAATTATTAAAAAGCTTTATATTTTGTTACTTTTTTTTCTCTCGCAGATTATAAAAAGAAAAATCAATAGTCGGGTCAAAATAGTATTATCTTTTTAACTATTAATGTCTGCAAACTCATAATTATGTACTAAAAATGAAATATATTTATATATCAATAATTCCATAGTGTTATGAGCATGTATGTTACTTTCTACAACAGTTAGTGTAAGCAAAGCTTCTGTCAGTTAGTCCCCTGATTGCCACTTTTTTTATCTTAAACAGGTATTTTTTTAAAAATCCAGATTTTACCATAATAATGAACATTAAAATCTTACATTACCATTTAAATTATATTCATAATACGAAATTAACCCTTACCTCTTTCAAATTAGGCTATATTTCAATAGATTTTGGAAAATCAATACGTTAATTGAAGTTTTAAACGCTAATTACTATGGTGTTATATATATATATATATATATATATATATATATATATATATATATATATATATATATATATATATATATATATATATATATATATATATATATATATATTTGCGTTTAACGTCCGACTATTGTGCACAATTGGACGGAAATCGAACCCGGGTCCTCGGAGTGAAAGTCCAGTACGCTATCAACTGGGCCACCGAGGCGCCACCTTGAAATGAACACCGATCCAGATCTCTGGATCACTTTGTAAGGGAATCGCTAAAATTTTTAAATATAGCCTATAGTAAAGCCTGTGTGTGTGTGTGTGTGTGTGTGTGTGTGTGTGTGTGTGTGTGTGTGTGTGTGTGTGTGTGTGTGTGTGTGTGTGTGTGTGTGTGTGTGTGTGTGTGTGTGTGTGTGTGTGTGTGTGTGTGTGTGTGTGTGTGTGTGTGTGTGTGTGTGTGAGTGCGTTAGCTAGCTCACGTTCGCAATTTTGCATCGATTTGGTTCAAACTTGGCAAAAAAAGGAATATTTAATTATTTTGAAAAGTTCGTTAACCAGCAATATAAATCAACAGTTTCAAAACGGCCGCCATTCAAATCTTTAAGTATTCGTAACTTTTTTTTAATCCGCTTTCACCAAAGTAGTCAGCGTTAAAAGCCGCATAAATTAGCATTTTGAATTTTCAAAATCCTTTGAAATTAAGAAAGCTATATTGACGGCGATCAGGTTTCCTTCGCATAAAGTACTGATATACGCAGACTTTATTACTGAATACGACGGTGAAATGATAATTTCAAAAAGGTTAAGGTAAAGAAATATACAATGCTTTTGGAAATTTAGCATAGATTCTAATTTATGCAGTTTTTAACATTGATTGCTATGTTAAAATCAGATTATCAATAATATTTAGAATAAAAAAGTTACGGTTTTTAAACATATGAAATGGTCGCCGTTTTAAAATTGTCGAACGAATTTTGCTACTTGACGGATTTGTCCAAGCTATTACCATAATCGATTTAATATGTCAAATTTGAATCAAATCGAACAAAAATGAATAACGCGAACGTGGTAAAACACACACACACACACACACACACACACACACACACACACACACACACACATGCGGCATAAAACCATTAAGGTTATCATCGCCGTCAGTCAAAATGACAATATAAAAACATAGCAAAAAATACTTTAATGATAAAAAAAGAAACAAACAAAAAACTATAATAGTAAAAATAATTAAAACAAAACAAAATGTACAAAATGAAAATTAAATGAATTAAACAATATATATATATATATATATATATATATATATATATATATATATATATATATATATTGCCTAATATCAGTCAATCGATATATATCATCGTCTGCATTAGCCCAAGTGTGCACAATAGTCGGACCTTAAACACAATAATATATATATATATATATATATATATATATATATATATATATATATATGTGTGTGTGTGTGTGTGTGTGTGTGTGTGTGTGTGTGTGTGTGTGTGTGTGTGTGTGTGTGTGTGTGTGTGTGTGTGTGTGTGTGTATGTGTGTGTGTATGTATATAATTAAAATAAAACAAACAATAAAATAATTAAAACAAAATAAAGTGTACAAAACGAAAATTAAATGAATTAAACGATATATATATATATATATATATATATATATATATATATATATATATATATATATATATAAACAACTGAAATATAACACATTTCGATAAATTTGTCGGTAGCTTCTAAACGTATATTTTGAGAAAATAGCGACATTAGATATAGAATCTACGTGTTTTGTTTGGGAGTTTCATTTGAACCTTTATTAATTAATTTTATATTATTTGTGAGAAATTGAAAAGAACACAGTTACAAGGTTATCCTACAAATAAACAATCCTACCTTATATTACTTGAACAGTAGACAGCCAGACACTGAGAGAAGCATGGTCTAATTCCGTCTGCTTCCGCCCCACGCATGGGTTCATAGCCTCAAAATGTTTATTCTTTGTTAGGCCTGCTTTTAGATATCTGCTATCCTTCAATGTGTCCAGCAGGCGCCTGAGAAAAATAAATCGTGCAAATACATTACTCAAACTTTCACATATTCAATTATTTCCCTGAAAAATTGTGTTTGGAATTTACTGGAAAATCTTCATATTTTTTTCAAAATTGGTTAGCAGATTTAATTCAAATTTCGGTCATAAATGAAGAATCATAACTCACGTCTACGTTGTAAATTTAAATAAAGGAATCGACGGTAAAATCGAGAAAACCCCGAAGACGTTAAGTTTGGTTTTATTCGATTTGGGCTAGATTACGTTCGAACTGTGAATTTCTTTTGTAAAACTTTTCTTAATTGTTTTTGAGCGAAATGCGACGAACCTACTTTGGAAGATTAAATTGGTTTTCAGTGTTTTTTCTTCTGTAGTTCTCAAACTGACTTTTTGAATAGACGTTTTGTTTGAGTTAACCATACTTACGCTCACATTTGAGCAAACTTTAAACAAAAATCTAAAATTAGGCGCCGATTTTTAAAAAAATAAAATTTTGAACAGTTTTTTTAACATCAAAAGGGGGTTAAAAAACTTTTTAGGAACATAAAGAAACGATTTCGAAATAGAAGTAAACCAGACTTACGTTCCAAATTTCATTAAAATAGGTCTTGCGATAAGCATAAACACTAGACGGACAGACGTGATTTGCTGATATTGTCCTTGTGACTATGCTGATCACCCTGTCTTCATTAGCTAAACAGGCATAAAATAAAGAAGTTAAAAAAAAATCCGTAGCCTACTTACTAGAGGGGGGAAATTAATTATAGTTAGCCGTTACTCTCTTTTACCGTTGACGTGGCCTATTGTTTTGTCACACAGCCTACTAGAATTAAATTATTAGGTTAGGCAATCCGATAATATTGTGGTAAAACGATAAAATTATATGTCTAGGGTTCGTTGGCAGGCTATACCTAATTAATAAACCATAAAACAGTCTTATTCATTCTGCGTGCTAAATATTAATGTTGCAAAAGCATCAGGCTTACACAAACTTTCTTGCATTACCAAAAATATCCAGTTCAAAAGTTATTGACAAACATTTGAAAATCGAACTAATTTATGAAGATGATTTTAACAAATCATTTTTCTTTTTTTCCCTATAACTCCAGAACTTGAATTTTTGAAAATATCACCACTCATCTGTTTGGATGGCTTACTTGGAACATAAAACTAGATGAAGATGTTTCGAGCCTATTTGGAAAAAGCTTGCCTAACCTGCTTTAAGAATTTAAATTCTTGCCAAAAATGAGTTTAATTTTTGTTTTATAAACAAATTGGTTCCGAGATAGACAATGGGCAAACTAGACCTAAGTGATGAGTTTCATAGCATCTGTCAACTGAAGGTCAATTAAAAATAATGCCAAACATCATTTTAGATGTATTTTATTTTTTTTTAAATATAGATGTTTTAGAAATATTTAAATTGATCTTTTAACAGTTGACAGTTTCTAATAAATACTTAACCTTTAAATCTGTGCACTTCAAAAGGACAAATTTGTTAACATACGATTTATGGATTTAATCAAAGGTCAATAGTGAATTTCTAAAGACATCAAAGTAATGCTTGGTGCTTTCCCCTGACCCCTTCAGTTACAATTTAATTATTGTCTACTATTTTCGATAACTTACTTATTTTACAGAAGGTGGCAGTATCTGATTAACTTTTATACTAAATGCTAACAATGAACAAAGTTACAATACTTAAACTTGATTTATTTAGTTTAATTTAAATTTAGTTAAGGAAGTCGCCATGAGAGTGTTTTACATTATGGATTTTGTTCTTACAGTATTAATACTCGTATCTATGGTGCAGATCAATTAAAATAATAATGGTAGGTAATAACTACCTGTAAGAATTTTTATTAATTTCTTTGTTAATAGAATAAATAAAATCATTGCATGGTGCTGCTACCTACTATATAAAATATAATTAGCCTATCAAATATTGAAGTAAAATGTAGAATTTTTGTAAAAAATGATGTTATGTTAGGCCAAATTAAATATTTTAAAATATACGTTATATCAAAGCATATTAATTTTTTCCTTACCAATGAAGTTAAATAAAGCATCATATATTCAGTTTCAAAAATGTCTATATATCTGCTATACATTCTTACTTACTATACAGAGTTAGAAAAAGTATAAATACCGTCTAATGAAAAATTGAAATTAAAAAAAAACTGGTAGTAGAATTTTGTCTTGGAATTTGTTATTACACTAAATATGTAGGTTAAAAAACAGACATATTGTATTTTGTACAATGTATAATTATCTGTGAACTCCAATATCTCTATAAGTAAAACTGTAAATACCTAATTTTAAAAATACCTAATTCTGATACTTCCAATTACAATTAGGTTAAGCACAGCTTGTGAGTAAAAGAAAACGTTTATACCGAAATAAAAATATAAAGAGAGTTTTAATTCCTTAAAAAACACTTTATTTTGAGAAAAATATTTTTTATACTATAAAATACATAATTTATTTCAAAATAAAAACATGGTTAAACAACATAAATCATTTGCTACAGACTAATAATAATGTTTACATTGTCATCTGATTACATTTATTTTCATTACCTTATTACAAAAATTAATTAACAGTAAATAAATTATAATTTTTGCATGCCAATTTAATTACAGTATATAAAACAAATTTACAGTTTTGAAATAAAAAAACAAAGGAATCAATAGACCTTGACTGCCACTGGCCATATTTTGTGCTTTCAATGTACTTATGAATCATAAATTTATTATGTTTCAAATTTGGTATACTGAGTTGAGTTATAAGTTCTTCAAGTAGGCTATAAACAAGCTTTGAACTTATGCTTAGATTTTAACAGACTCTTATTTAGATACTAAGCTGTTTTTTATTGCTTCTAAACAAGAATTTTTAGAAAATTATCTATTTATTATATTTATGTTGGTGAATTAGGTAATTTACAAATTTCAAAATAAAATGTCATCATAGAAAATCTGACTTATCTTATTTTAAATTGTGTTATAAATACAATTTTGTTCCTCTACTCAACAGCAAACAACTTGCATTAAACTCCTTAATAGTTATCAGCTTCAGAAGATGTGCTGATAATCCTACATTGCCAATGTTCCGAGCTTGAAAGGTAATTGTGGTATTACCTTATTACTAGAACATTTTTTAAAACTAAACTTTTTACAAACTTTTACTTGAACCAGGACCTTGTACGTGGTACAAATTTAAAGTTAGAAACTCCTATCAAAGTTTCATGCACTACTCAGTGAGTCGTCACGTTTCGTAGTTCTGATTCTCTCCCGCTCTTGTGTTTATACGCTTCGGCCTCCTTAACCAGATCATCATTTGGTTTAAATCCAAACATTTTCAAATAGAATATAGTCGCAATGAAACTACCTGACAGTGGTGCCAACCAATATATCTAGAAATTAAAATGAAAATAGTATTATAACATTCATTAAAAAACTGTTATAAAACAACTACAAGAGTTTTCATTTTTTTAATGTATTTACTACTTAAATTTGTTATTATAGAACAAAAACTTAACAAAAATCAGTTAATTTTACTTAAATTTGGGTCATTAGGAAGATTTATAACTCGAGTCATTGAAACAATTTTGAAATAAAAGTAATACTTTTTTGAGGTAAACATTTTTTTTTAAATCTAAACATTAAAACTGATTGCTGTTGGGTTTGTTTTTTTCAGTTTATTTTTGAACAGTAAAGTACTTTTGAATTTTTTCTACTTTAAATATAATAAACTGACTTGAGTTCTAATTCTTTATTTGGTGAATAAATTGGAGGAATTTCAGTTGATTTCCCAGTTTTTTGTTGTTATGTAACTACCAAGCCAGATTTTCTCAGGAAGTATATAATAGAATGTGAGCAAGTTTGTACATTGTTTTTACACTATTTATTTATATTAAAATACAAACATTTTAGCTTATATGGAAATAGCTTTTATCAAAATGTTCATTTAAGTTATGTAATTGAATATAGTTAGTTTTTGGAAATACTCTTGCCACATGTCTTGAAAACATTTGCTTACTGCAACTTTTATATTATATATCTGTGTTTGTGTTGAATAAAAAAAATTTAGATGCTTTTGAAATCTTTATAAAACTCACCCAATGTTTGTCCCATGCTTTGAGCCAAACTACAGGCCCAAGTGACCTGGCAGGATTCATACTGGCTCCAGTGTACGGACCCTGAAAAAATCATTAAAGAATCCTAAATTTGTTAAAAATCCTAATAAAATATTTTTTTTAATGTTTCGAAGGAACAGTTTGTTTTAAGGATTAAAATGTTGAACCAGTTAAGAAAAAATGTTATCCTTTCTGCTCTGACAATTAAAAATTCTTTCCTGACTCTCTTTAACATACATTCAGAACTTCGGTAATCTTTTTAATAATATTTGATAACTATACTCACTTCTGCTATACAAAGAGCCAATATCGTTGCTCCAAACTTGAGTGCTACTGAGTCTTGTTTATCATAATTTCGTTTGTCGCAACAACTGCAAACAACTAACACAAGGACAGCTGTCGCAACGAATTCAGCAATAAGTGCTTGGGTGTCGGATACAGTAGCATGAGGATAAGTGACGCAAACCTTATTGCCAGAGTATTGCATGGACATCTCGAATATATCGCATGGTGTTACTACCTAAAAGTAAACAAGAAATTAAATTTATAAAAAATCGCTTAGCAAAAGCAAGGCCTTATCTTCTTTTATCTTTAAACAATATATAAATATGCAAGTGCACTTCATTAGTAGCGTCAAGTGCTAGAGAAGTCTGTTTACAATAGACCTTGTAATACCTGATAAACTGGGCTCACATGATAACATTCATTAGCTTTAGAACAAATTATACAGGAGCTGAATATTAAGAAAGCATACTGGAACATATTCAGGTTATAGTTTATTCATGAATGTATTTTTTATTCCTTAATATGATAAAATTATTATTTTTTTAATGTTAAAATAAATAAAAGGATGAATTGGTAAAGTATAGAACAAATTGGAATAACTCTTTTACACTAAAGCATAATAAAATTAAAACATATTTACATATTTAACGACTCCTTAAAACTTATTCTAGAGTTTAGGATTCTTTTTAGACTAAAGAGGATGAAGGATCAGCGTTAACAGAGAGAGTAACAGGAGCTTATGGAAGTAACTGCATGTCTTGAAGGCATGACCTTGAGGCGCACAGTTCAGAGACACAGCAGATTGATTGGTGAGCCTTTCTTATGGTACACCAACTCTTACCATAATGCCTGCTCCAATAAGTTATTTCTTAATTGAAATTTGTTAATAAACAAAATATTTTTTTCATATAAAAATGAATTTTAATACATCAGCTTTACAATAACTTCGTTCAGTATAAATCCTGCCTCGACAATAGATACAGTTAAGTTAAGTCCAGTATCGTAAAGTAACATCTTCATTTGAGTAGTGGAAGAGACAGAAAAGACATATAAAGTAAGTTACTACAAAGTAAGTTGTTATAGGAAGCACAAAGTTGTATGTTAATTCACCTTTATTACCACACTGATTATATCAAAGAATTTGATTTTTAACAAGATATTTTAAAACCTGAATGATACAACATATATAGATCACTATAGAAGCAATTGCCTTTTACACCTTATTGTCAAGTAAATACAACATTTGTTACCTTCAGCATTCCATAACCTGCAATAGCTCCGGCAACTTCAGCAACTACATACACTATGGCCTCTAAATATGAGATGTGTCCAAGCACAAGGAAGCACAGTGTGACGGCTGGATTCAGATGAGCTGCAGTTATGTGACCAAATATCTGTAAAACAATAGAAATGTGAAAAAAAACCTGACAAGCTTCAGGGTATATTTATGCACATTTTGACGCTAACTATGATAATGTTATCAAATTTTCAAACAAGATTTTTTTAAGATTTTAAATGGCCACCATTTTCAAAATAAATTAAAGGATTTTGTTAGGTAATAAACAAAAATATTTGTGTTAAGTTTGAAACAAACTATTGCAAACGTTGAAGTTCTAACACAAAGATCAATACTATACGATTTTCGAATACATTTTTTATCTTCCAAAAATGTTCCAAAAATTTACTTTTAAACATTCTGGGTGGAAGTATTTCTTTTTGGAAAGTTGTTTGTAGTTCTGATACAAACTTTTATCACTAATTTTGCTGTAAATGAGCGATGACATTTTGATAGTATTTTCTAACAGAAAGCAACTGCTGATGTTCAGTTCACCACAATTATTGCAGCTATCTAGGGGCAGGATGAGGAACAATCAGTTTCACCCTCAGAGAAGTGGATAAGCTGGGTAATTTGGCTTGTGAAATGCAGCCTGCTCCAGCAGTCAAAAAACCCCTAGCTGCACCTATTTTGCATGGAAAGAGAGAGTTCAACAATTTATGAATCAAGCACTGGGAGAATGCTAGTAGTGGTTGCCAGCTGTTTGAAATTCAGCCTACACCAACAGATAAATCACTATACTATGGAATCCCTTAATCGGTGGCTACCTTTGTGTCCCTAGCAAGAATGGGACACCTACTTGAAGAGGTTTAAGCTGACTGACTCAGCATTCTGTATCGCTTGTGACAAAGAAGATGAGACCAATGAGCATATCTTGCTTTACTATTGTTCTCCAAACACTTCAAGAGATGCACTCAAGAGAGAATTGTAGCCTGATGTGATGCTGCCACACATCCTAAAGGATTAGAAATACTGGGCCCTGGCGAAGACAATTTATAAGAGACAATGAGTCATTGAAGGCACACTGGGTGTTCATTTATAATAGGTCTAATAATAATAACACACAGATATATAAAATTTTAACAACACCACATAATATGTTTTAGAAGTAATGATTGGGCTCATTTCATGCTTCCAGTTCAAGTTTTACCATGATAGTTGCTACGGTAGTTAATTTTTCAATTGAAATTTTGCTAGTAACAACTTACATTACTATTATTGAGGGTAGTAATTAGAGACAAATTGTTGTGCGCTTACACTTATAACTGTAGCCACCATGACTGCAAACACGACACTACCCTGCCACGGATGCAGGAAGTCACTCTCGCTCCAGATCATCTGACTCATGCAGCCCAACAGGACCAACAAGCCAGTGCCGGTAAACTCCGCCAGGAAGATCTCGACAAGTTTCTTGCCTTCAGATTTCATCGATATAGTATCAGTCATGTCTGTTAACATAAAATGTATCAGATGCTTAAAAATAATTGTGGTCTGTACCTCTTTAGCTAATGTGATAGAAGTGAATTCCCAAATAGTAACACTATTACAACACAACTTCTAAATTTTATAATTTAAAAAAAAAAAATTAACATGTTCTTGGTTTTTTATATTTATTCCCAAACCACTAATTTTGTTCACATTTCAAATCTGAGTAACCAGTTGTAGAAAAAAAAAATTCCTGAACCGAATTTTTTGTTACCCACCTATACATTTCATTAGCATTTATGGACTACACATGAGTGAGATATGATCAAAATCGTATGAGTCGATTTTGAGAAAATTCTACTTTTAAAAGTTTGTAACCTAAAAAAGAGCTTAAAAAATATTATTTTATAGTCTTGAGGAATGGGCAAATCAGACCTACATATAGAATTTAATCAAAATTGTTCAGTTAGTTAACTCACCAGCAGCGCACGTGTGTGTGTGTGTGTGTGTGTGTGTGTGTGTGTGTGTGTGTGTGTGTGTGTGTGTGTGTGTGTGTGTGTGTGTGTGTGTGTGTGTGTGTGTGTGTGTGTGTGTGTGTGTGTGCGTGCGCGTGTGTGCGTGCGTGCGCGTGTGTGCGTGCGTGCGCGTGTGCGCATTTTAATTTGTTTAGCTAAATACCAGCATTAACTTACAGCATTAAATACCAGCATTAATCTGTGTAAACAGATTAAATATAAAATGTAAAACTCCAACAATAAGAACTAGTGTACATAAAATTGGATCCACTGATATAACTTAATCTTTACTTCCTAGTTTTGTAGAAATCAATTGATCTTTGCTTAATGGCGCCATTTTGGTAATTGAAATTAATCATTTTGTAATTAAATCTATAATTTAGAATGTCTTGCGATAAGTTACTTGAAGTTATCTACTTGTAAAGGTAATATGACCTAAAAAATATCAACATGATCACGCATGCGTAAACTTGTATTGCGGAAACAGGTACATCGTTTTGAAGGCGTTTTGTTTCAATATATGTGTAACATCCACTATTATCAGTGGGGGGGGGGGTGCAAAAAAACTAAAGGTAATACATTTTTGTGCCTGAAAATAAAATAACTTAAAAAAATCAATGAAGAATAATTAATGTAAAATAAAGAATGAGAAACGATGGCAAAGTTCATTCTAGGTTTTTTTCATTTATTACCGCACTATTTATTTACATAAAATTTCCCCGCAGGGGGGGTCCAGACTAGCTGCACCTATTAAGAGGATTTAGACGCCCCTCGTGGTACCCGAGTCTAACACACACTTACACTTACAATACTACACTTACGACTTTAACACTTTACATTCACACTTACATTTAGGGAGGCGATAATAGCCTCAATGTGCTTTTCGCCTTAAAATAAAACAAAAACAAAAAAAATCAATAAAATAAATGGTGTTCAATAAATACCACTGAACCAACTTTTTCACATCTAATTAAATTGATTAAAATGAACTTTTAGTATGCAAATAAAACGTATGAGATTTTACTTTCAAAACGTCCAGTTATCAGCGAAATCCATATTTTTGCTGATATGTGTTTACACATATTTTATATATGTAAAAACACATATAAATATGTGTTTAAACATATTTTATATATGTAAAAACACATATAAATACGTGTTTACACATATTTTATGTACTTTCTTACTATAAAAAAGTAGTGATCACAAAAAATTAAAATTTTAATTGATCTAATCGTTTTGATATCTCTTTGATTTCAGATATTTCTTTTATTTGTGTGTGTGTGTGTGTGTGTGTGTGTGTGTGTGTGTGTGTGTGTGTGTGTGTGTGTGTGTGTGTGTGTGTGTGTGTGGACGCGCATGCGCAGAAAACTTTTTATTGTTTAAAAAATTATTGTTTTTTTTTCAAAGTAAGCTTTAACGATTTCAACTAAATTTTGCCAAACGTAGTCCATAGGTAATCAAACAAAACTTATGGGTCCCAAAATGAAATCCGGCTCGGTTCAGGAACTAAGAAAAAATGTCGTAATTTTTAAAAATCTGTTCAATAGATTTCGCTGAAATTTTGGCCGCATATAAAATTACATAGCACCAGTCTGTGTTGGAAATTTGAAATATAAAGCAATTTTTGGTTACTAAGTAAATCGTCAACATCACTTTCGACGCCGTTGTGAATAATTATTATTTTATAATTGGTGAATAATTTTTTTAAGGTAAATAATTCAGTACAAGAAAGTGTGTGTGTAAAATATTTTTATTTGTTATATATTTATGAATCAAGCCAGAATTTTAAACCGTAAAAACGATTTTCTCCAAAGCTCTGTGTTTCGACCTTGACACGAACCCAATTAATATTAAATATGTTTAAACAAAACCAAATAATGATGTATTCATCTCAGTAATAATAATCCAATCCTACCTTTTTTTTTGTAGTTAATCAGCTGATGGAGCAAGGTTAAGAAATTGAGGAGGGGATGGGCTCGTTTGCCAAACATCTGTTTTTTGGCAAGGTTTTTGAGTTAAAGTTTTATACAGTGGCCTTTGTCTAAGCTTGCTATATCTCTTCGTTTTTTTTTTTGTTTTTTTTTGTCAACCAAATTTGTCTTTCTCCACGTGAGTGGATAATTTTTTCTGTGTACATGAAGTAGAAACAGTTCAACAAAACAACAGTTTTAGTGTATTCAGATTAGATTAGTTCATGAGATGTTTCCGTTTCCGTGGATTAATTTGCTCGTGGGCAGTTCAATACAGGAACAAATATCCGTGCAGTAACAAAACAAACTCCCGTTCTTTCTCTTTGAAACGATATTAAGATGGCGGTGTTGTTTTTATAGTTACAAGGTTAATGACGTTTGAAGTTACTTCCATAGAAACTGTCGCTCATTTTGACACAATTGTCTACCCTCAAACGACATAGATTTTAGAGTCGTAAGGAAATAAGAAAAAAAGTTCTAACTTGATAAATTGCGGCAAAAGTTTTCTCTTTTGTTCTATCTACTAAATACAAATCTGTAAATTAAATCTCATAAATAAAAGTTAACTGAAACTAAATCAACAAAACACATAAAATATTGTTTTACGGTATTTCTTGCTTTTATACCTGACAGGCTCGTGTTATTAAAAATTAAAACCGCATAACCTTAACGTTTTCTTCATAAAACCGCGTAAATCAATATAGCGACAAAAAGTGAGGTTATGTAAATGTCTAAATCGATTGCACAAGGGATAAAAAATTCAACAGAATGTGGAGGGGTGGTGTCACATGACCAATCTGAGTGCGATGAAAATTTAAATTGTGTACGGTATTGTTGTTAGTCTATACAAGAAATTGATTTTGCATATTTAATACGATAGCCTAATTTTTTTGCCAAATGCCATGTCAATTTTCGCACCACTCTGTTATTTACTAGACTCGCCTACAATTACAAATTGAACAACATTAAACGAAACAAATAAAAACTTCAAATTCAAATTGCTTAACTAACTGAATAGTTACTTCGATCAAAAAAAGCTAGCTTTATCAGGAAAATGAGACGAGTTATGAACCATTACAGTTAACTAAAATTTGATGAACCGATTTTGAAGCAGTCCCGTTCCATAAATGAATTTTTTGGAGGTATAACGACCCTTACGTTTTGTTTGAGCGAAATTATTTTCGTATTTAATGATCAAAATAGTTTTGAGCTAATCTGATTTTTAACAGTTTTTTTTACCAAAACGTACTTCAAATCATATGTCCAAATCATACATCGAAGTACATATATGCCACTTTTTTGGACTCAGAAAAATTCTAAAACAAAGGTTATTAAAATTTCAAGATTGATTTTTTTTCCACCAACATATTTTCTTCATATTTCGTATAATGAGAAATTAGAAAAATAAATAAATGTATAGCCCCATATTCAAAGTACTCATTAAAATTAATTTAGTTAAAATCTATGCTGGATGTAGTTAGGGAAACGTGCACAAATGGGCGACTGTTCTGTAGAAGTAAATTCAAATTTTACTTGGCTAAAAATAAATATAACGCCAACTTAGTCTCACTTCCTAAAAGGACGGATGTTTGTATCTATAGGCCTACCTGCTACTCCGATGTAGGGAAGAACCGATACCCCGATATCAGTAGGGTATCGATACTTTCTTTTCGTTACCTGGTATTTTTTTATTCGATACTTTTACTAGGTTCCAACTTGAGATTTCTTAAAAAGCACCATTAATCTATCTCGAAATGACCAAAGTGAACGCCTTTATGATTTCGTCAAATTATCCTACGGAACGTACATATTTTTTATATCTCACAGAGTCTAATGTGTAAAAAATTAGGTAATATATCCGTATTACATCACAATTACTTGGATTATATTAGTCTGTTTATTAAAGTGTTAGTTGTATGTTCATTATTTTATTTACTGTTTCTGTTACGTACATATTACAATTCTTACCTTACGTGTGTAAGAATTGGTTTATTATTTTCGATGTACATAAACATGTTATATCTGGTATGTTTTTTAAATTTATTGTTTTTTTTAATACGCAGTAAACACATACAGTATGGCCTACTACATACATTATCTACTACCCTACAGGGGGGTGCAGACTAGCTGTACCTATTGAGAGGCTTTAGACGTCCCTCGCGGTACCCGAGTCTAACATATACTTACACAACACTACACTTGCACTCCGTGGCCTAGTTGATAGCGTACTGGGCTTTCACCCCGAGGACCCGGGTTCGATTCCCGGCCAGGGCTTGGCATTTTCATACGCTATAAATCATCACATAGTCTGCATTAGCCCAAGTGTGTACAATAGTCGGACGTTAAACACAAAAAAAAACAAACAAAAAATGCAACTTTAACACTTTACACTCACACTTACATTTAGGGAGGCGATAATAGCCTTAATGTGTTTTTCGCCTTAAAATAAAAAAAAAAACATTATCTACTAATTTTTTTTATATATTGCATCATATTTCTTTCCATACTTCTATTAAATACGTTTATATTAAATACTGGTAATTTTTTTCGTTTTTTCTGCAGTATCGATACTTTTTTCCGAATTCAGTATCAAACAAAAGTATCGGTACTTCCGTTTGATATTTCATCCCTACAATTGAACACACGATTTTCGGCTTTCCGGATTTAACCATTATGAATGAAAGTGATCACTTCTTGAAAACTAAAATGAAAATGAATCCCTGTTGACGTCACGGGGATAAACTGGCAGTGTCCTACACTAATTACCCGAATTTCGGGACAAAATTAGAAAATGTTTGCGCAACTTTTCAAATTTCACTGAAACTTTACGTGAGGCATTATAAAGCGTAAAACGAAACTGGTCCTAATTATTCTAATGTAACAACTATATAACAAGTAACTATGTAAATACATGTTTTGTTTTGTCAATAACACAGTGTCCAAATAGTAACTTTTGAATACGTTATTGATAATCAAAACGTGTTTCAACTACTTTTATTTAGATTAGAGTAGGATTACTTTTTATAAAAGCTACTTTAATTAAATAAGTAAGATGTAAGTAATTATAACTAGCTAATTAAGTTTGCTACTAAAGATAACTGAATTAATCAATTTGTTATATTAGACTATTAAATTATAAAAAGTCGCCTACAGGGCCTACAATGGTCAAGCCTATTTTTTAAAGTAAAATGTAGGTTACTAATTTCATAGTTCATCTTACCTAGCAGCAATAATTTACCTGAGGAAGCCTAATCACTTGGACATTTAACCTGACAAAGACCTCTCACAGTATGAAACAAAAACCGGTTTTCCCATCTCGCAAAGGCGCCTAAGATGTAAATGTGTTTAGTAAACATACGGTAACAGGTAGGCCATAACCTTAAATACTATTGACACAAGATCAACACCAACATCTTAAAACAATATCTTGTATTAATTTATTATTTTTATACACAAAACACGGTCGTATTCAAACTAACCTCTTATATTTTCCTCCCGTTTCGGCACAATTTGTTGTCTTCCTCTGTTAGTCAAAGGCTGTTCACTTTCGTCCGTTGATAGCGGCATTCTTTACAAGACTAAACTCACAACTTACTGCCCTGGGGATTACTGATCTAGAAGCGCACCGACCTTCTACGTCGATATTGAAAGTAAAACACTCGAATTTTATCTGTACGGACAATAAAATGGCGGACGGTATTATAAAAATGTAAACATTTAGTGATAAGGCTTCATTGTAGGCTATACGGATTAATTCGTTATGATTTCAAATAAATTCTATTTTATTGTATTGTACTTCTATTGTAATTTTATTCATTCTACCCTATTGTAACAATGTTTAAGAAATAACGCATATTTCTTTATTGAATAACTTTTTTGGAAGTTATGTTTATCATTTTTATTTTTACGTTTCACGTAGTTAGTGAAAATGTTAAAATGGTAAAGTATCGTCTGTTAGTGGATAACTTCTATGAAAAATATCATTATTATTACAGAAAACTATTAATAGATAAAGTAGGCTATATAGTATCTGTTTTCGATATTTGTGAAAAGTTAATATATTGGTTTCCTCGATTTAGGCGTGGTCTGTATCGTTTGTTTGAAATTTGGTAATCATACATTGTTTTCATTGTCAAATAGGTCTACAATTTCATCGATTTTGGTAATCTGGTCTGATTTTCTACACCCGATTTTCCTGTTTTCCTCATTAATTTTTTTTTTTTTTTTTGCACAACATCTGACTATTGTGCACACTTGGGCTAATGCAGACGATAATTTGAGAGACCTTTAAAAATTAATAAACGATGGTTCTCTTAAAATCGTTTAAACGATTTCGATCAAATTTTGCTGAATTAATAAAATGGATAATCATTAAGACCTACTTCGCAAAAATCTCGCAGAATGGAAGCTATCGATAAGACAACCACAAACTATCGTTTTTAATTTCTCAAAAACGGTTCATCGGACCTCATTCAAATTTTGATCATATATAAACTTGTAACTGAAATAGTAAACATTTTAAATAAAAATCGAAAATATGAAAAATAAACCCTGACCGCCTACTGAATGTAGACAGGCGCTAATAAGAAGACAGTAGTAAAATAACTTTGTACATAGATAACCGAGGCAAGAACGGATCCATAAAATTAAAATAAATAGTACTATAACGTATCCTAATAGAATATAGATATTATGCGAAAAATTTAAAAACATAGTAATAAACAAATAAAACTGAATCTACAAATATGTCAGACCTACCTTATTTACTTGTTTAAAATGTTAACCGTTCTTTATCTACATAAGCTTCTTTAGGCTTGTTATGTTATCGCCATGGATGTTAATCACTACACCATGTCCTCGAAACATAATTTTCTTGGAACCTCTTAGCAGATAATTTAAAGCAATGCCTTCAACATAGGAAATTTCCTGTGGTAACCCTCGCCTATTAATTAATTGTCGAAGCCATTGCACGCTATCTAATCAACTAGTAGACCCAGGTCTGTGTAATATCAGTTTCTTGAGAATTAATTGTCGTAAATGAGAAAATGAGATACTGTATTACTTTTTAATTAGTTATTTTTGTTTTTTAATGTACTTTATGTCCATTTATAAAACTTTAAACATCCTTAAATCGGCTGTATCGATTTTGATTAAATTATACTTGAAAGTATTTTTAAAACAAAATGAATGGGCAAACCTAACTTACCTTTTGAGAAAATATGGTTGGAACTATAGGAAAATTATTGTCAATGCAGAAAATTAATTGGCCTGAGGAGTAATTAAGAAAACAAATTAATTGTAGAGATTTTACTCGATTATAATTTTGGTCATTAAGCAGTAATTTATAGAAGGTTCATAACACAAAAGTTGGGTACGCTATACCGCTATAGCAAGTTTTAAATTAAAGCAAGTTAGGCTACAATTTCAAAGACCAAAATCAAATAATATAGGTTATACTTATTAGAACTGTCATTTTAAAATTCGTTAAGAATTTGTTTTTATAATTTAGTCATTTTATATGCAATAAACAATAATTAATTTATGGACTTAAAAAACGATAGGCTTCTTTGTATCCAATAATGTAATAATTTGATTACAGAAATTCCGTTGTTTGGATCATCCTTTGGATATTTATTAATTAATTTAGACGTTTAATAACAACGTATGTATTTCCCATTACTAGAAGCATTCTGCAATGGGGCTATACTGTATTTGTGGCAGCAAAACAAAATTACGTCACTGATCAAAACTACAAGTTCTGTATTTAGTCGCAACTAAGACACTGCTGCTATTTACATTCTATAAACCTAGACAATAGGAAAATAGTTTGACTCATAATAGTAATCAGAAAGATTGAAAAGTCATTCTTATTGCTACAATGTAGTTACTGTTTCTGTAAATAGACTTCAATAACTAATTAGTTGTGTGCATAAATATTAAAATATTTTCTTTGTAAAATTCAATATAGCCAAATTAGTATAAATATGTAAAGATTTATGCCCAGTCAGGGCTTGGCATTTTCATAAGTTATAAATCATCCCATCGTCTGCATTAGTCCAAGTGTGCACAATAGTCCGACATTAAACACCGCGATTCAAACAATTCAGAGTTAAATTGTGCAATGAAAAAAAACGTAAAATTGATCACAAAGAAGTTGAATATCAATAGATTTTTTAAATCTTTTCATAGAATATCTTAAGCCAAATTCAAGTCTTTTGGTACAGTAATGTTTGCAATTTCCATTTGTTGGAACAAAATTACAAGGTTCTGGGATGAAAAAAGCTACAGTACATTTATTACAATATCCAAATACTTTTCTCTACAGCTTGACTGTCCTTTGTGTATTGGCCTTATATTTTACTACTTTTTTTTCTTACAAAAACTGTGTGAATTTTCTATAGGCCTACTTGGGCATAACTGCAGATATTCCATCCTTGAAAAATTGAGCTAGCGATTGAACGAGGTAAAGAATATACCTCTAGATACAAGTCTAAAAAATTATAAGCTTGAAGAATTTGATGAAATGTAGACCATTAGTACGAAAACAAAACATATGGGTTGCTAACTCCTCGGAAATTTCAGTCAGGAAGCAATAACATTAAATCCAAACAAAATATAATTAATCATAAACTGATTTATCAGAATTTGGTCGTCAGATTTACTAGATCCATAACTGTACCACTATTATACTAAGGTTTAAAAGCTATCATATTTTGGAGTAAAATTATTATAAACCTAGCTTATTTTATTTACTTCAACACATAATTATATGTAAAGAACATATAGAAAATGTTTTCCACAAGACAAACTATTTGTCAACATCTGACAAATACATGGCAACATTAACAGAGATTTGTTGTTACAACAAACTATAAATACAGTAGTAAAATACTGGTTTGCTATTGCTTGGATAGATGTAGTGTCAAAACGGATGACTTACAATGTAGGGTATGATATACTATTAAGTTTAAAAATATACTGTATTATATTCTCTCATGGGTTATGTATATCTTAAAGTGGAAATGAGATTTCTGTTTGTTCTCTGGTAAAGTTCAGCGTTATGTTACTCTGTGGATCAAGCTTTGCAGCACATCAAAATTATCATATTTTAAAAGTATGATATATACCACACCATTAACAGCCATTACATTATAGTACTAAAATTATAGTAAAGATACAATAATTATCATATGTCTGGCAACACAATCAAATATGAGGTGCTACCTAAAAGTTCAGGGAATTTGAATTCTGCACGCAAACTGTGGTATGATCTGCTTCTGGTAGTGTGGGCAAACAGTACTCTTTGTGAATTAGTGTGAAAATAGCTGTGACGGTAAGAGCCACGTTTTGAACTTTCATACTTTGTGTAATGTTGTGTTTTTTAAAATTGTATAAATGGCAGATTTTAAGGAGCAAAGGACTGCATGAAATTCTGCTATAAGCTTAATAAAAACTGTTGCAGAAAACCACTACATGCTTGCAGAAGCATTTGGTGACAATGCTATAAGTTAATAAAAAACATTTTTGTAGTACAAATGCTTCAAGGATTGACAAGCACCTGCTGATGTTGATGGGTGTTCAGGATGACCATCAACATGCACAAGACCGGGAAACATCGTGCAAGAGGCTATTGTTGAAGGTCATAGACGAATAACCCATGTTTGTGCAATCACAGGAAAGTAATACAAGTTCATGCAACACCTACCGTCAGGCAATTTGGGCATGAGATAAGTTCTGCAAAATCTGTACTGACTACTGAGAAATGACTAAAAAAGATCATCACTTAGCTATCAGCATTGAATTGAAAATTGCAGCAAGAGATGACCTCGAACTTCATCTCCAAAGTAATCAGAGATGGATCTAAGCAGCAGTCTTTGCAGTAGAAGTTGCCACCTTCACTGTGGCCAAAAAATTCACGTCAAGTTTGCAGCAACATGAAATCCATGTTGTTTTTTTGACATAAAAGTTATTTTCACCCCCCCTGTCAAATTGTCAATAGAAAGTTTTATTGTGAAGTTTTGAAATGGCTATATGAGACGCAAACGTTCATAACAGTGGAACAACAAGAGCTGGGTTTTCCACCACGACTGTGCACACATCGCTAGTAGTTCAGAATTTTTCGGCTTCCAAAATCATGGTAGTGATACCCCACCCACCCTATTCACCTGACCTCACCCTGTGAAACTTTTTTCTGTTCCTTAAAATAAAGTTGAAACTGAAAGGTCATCGTTTTGACATAATTGAGGAGATCGAGACAGAATTGAAGGATGTGCTTTAACACTTTTCAGACTTCTAGGGATGCCAAAGAAAATGCTGTATCCATGCCCAAGGGGACTATTTCGAAGGAGATGGTGAAAAATAGAAGTTATGGTAAGCAATTGCCATAAGAATAAAATTTTATTCTTATGGGAAAATTTCCTGAACTTGTGGGTAGTACGTCGTATATAAAAATTCATAACTCAACCAGTTGTATCAAATTTGAAGGGTTTGACAAACCATTCGTAAAATCAAGATTTTTTTTTTGGTGTGAATGTCCGACTATTGTGCACACTTGGGCTAATGTAGACGATGGGATGAGCGAACATGTTATAGTTTAGTATATTTGGCATATATTGTGTAAGGCAAGAACAAAGAAATTTGTAAAACATGAATAACAACAAACTGTCACTTTCTTTGAGCAAATAGACAAAGCAGAGACGGTCAGGGACATGAAAGGGCATTCAGGTGAGATTTCTTTATTTTTGCTCAAGAAGTTAAAAAATTAGGTCTTTTACCTCATATATACTACACATAATCCTTGGAGAAAGCAGACATTGCATTTTATTGAACATCTAAGTAACTCTCATACAACTATTTGTAGTTTACTGTAAATTAAATTTTATATATATATATATATGTCTATTTTAGTAGTAAGGACCTGCGTTCAGGACAGAGTTGCAGTGAACTGCAATAGACCCTTAGTTATTGGACCTATATGGATGGGGGACTTGCAATCGATGGAAAATTTCTGATGAGGATTTTTAATAAAAACTGCAAAGAGTAGAATGCAGAAAAAAATCTTTGTTCAACAAATGAGCACATTTTCCTGCTACAAATTGCCTCTCAGTACACTTTCGATATTGTATTTATTTTTGTAATTTAATAGAATTTTTTTTTTGTTTGGTGTTAAACGTCCAACTTTGTGCACACTTGGGCTAATGCAGACGATGGGATGATTTATAGCGTATGAAAATGCCAAGCCCTCGCCGGGAATCGAACCCGGGTCCTCGGGGTGAAAGCCTAGTACGCTATCCACTAGGCCACTGAGGCGACTAATTTAATAGAATGAGAAGGGTGTAATAAAAAGGTTCAAAGAATGTAAAGATTATACAAATTAATTCACAACATTCAGAAAAACAAGATAAATTTCAATAAACAAGCATTTTTTTTTACCAGTTTAAATTGCCTCAATTTTTGGTTTTTTGATAGCCAATGCAGTAAATCCTCGACTTACGAACAATTGACTTTCAAAATTACAACATAGGTCCACGAACAAAAATATGACCTTGAAAAATGATTGACAGGAGATTTTTTTATGGTTGACAGCAATAATGTTAAGAAAAAATATTTTATATTGCTTAGGGTTTTACCTCTAAGTCATTTCAGGGAGAAATTGCCAGATTCAGCCCATGTTGAAAAATGTTGGTTGAAGCTCACTGTCTTACTTCCACTTGTGACTCAGCGAGTGATATAAGGTGGCTGGTGATAACAGACAAACAGAAAAAACTTAAAGATCCAGTAATGAGGTCTGTACAATATTCCCACTCATCAGAACAACTTCATTATACTTAGTTATTTGATAAGTTTGTTTATGATCACAATTGGTAAACAATGGAACAAGCCAAATCTTTGAACAGTAAACAATTGAGATATCTCAAGTCATTGATTAAATATTTATCATAAATAGAAGGTTCAGATATGCAATAACAACAGGCTACTATACCCTAAACAAACAGCTGCTTGGACAACCACCTAGTCTGGTCTGGATTGCAGCAAAAGTCAGTTCTCGCGAGATTACATCGTATGGAAAATGAAATTGTGCATATTAATGTTTGGATTTCGAACATTCACTTAAATATGCGAACTTTATTATAAATTTCATTCAGAAAAGGCCTATTTTGTTTGTTGGCGTGATATTAATGATACAATTTTGAAAACTGACAGTGTGAACTTTGGTGTATTCACCGATCAAGTAACTCAGTTTTTGAATATAGTAAAATATTGGCTAACCGGGCGAACATACACAAAATACTTATTAGCTCTAAAATCAACCTGATTAATAGGTTGGAAGTCTGCCAATATAAATTAACTTTATATCCAGTGGTCTAGTATTGTAAAGGGCCCTCTTTTTTTTACTTTGTTTAGTTATAGTGACCTCATTGATTAGATTACTTGTTACTTTTAGTGATTCTGTTATTCAACAAAAGAATATATTTTAGTTATTTTTTTGTGGTTAAGTAATCAACAATCGCAATTTATCATTATATTTCAAAGTGGTAGATTGGATAAGATTTTAAATTTAGTTTTGTTTTTCCTTGCTTAAGAGTGATGTTGATTTATCATTATAAATGTTCTTTACTTTTTTTTTCTATGGTATTAAAACAGAATTAATTTTTTGTCACTCTTTCTCTACTTTTGATTTTCTTTGGTTACCCAGAACAACGGAACCACTCACTGGCATTTTCGTTATCTTGGCCTAAATCAGTGGTATATAAATTGTAATTAAAGACAACGTGGTGCTCAAGTTATTGTTAAGTTTACTGTCTTACAAAATTAGTTACAGCCCACACCCCTTCTCCTCTGTAGCTGGTAAAGACTTGCTAAACTTTTATTATGGTGACATAATACAATAACAAACATTTTTGATGTGTCATTTTCTTTAGGGATCAACTTTACATAAATATTGGTATAAATATGTCTACCTACGGTACAGAAAAATCGTGGATATTGAGGGGTCACTGAGTTGTAATTATATATAAAATATAAATACATGTTATTGCATAAAGTATCAGTACAAATATTATGAAATTTTTATATTAAAATACAAATATGTTACGTAGTTTTTTAAAACACAGTTTCCGTTAAATAAATTATATTCTACAATTTATTTATTTGCAGAATTTCATTTAAGTAACCTTCATTCACTGTTTTATGTACAAGTGCACCGTTTCAATTTCATGACCACACATCAAGATTTTCAATTTTCGAACAGCAGTAAGGTTTTTTTTACACTAATCTAAATTTCTGATATTCATGTGTTCATTAACCAAGGGTATACTACATTTGCTATCCAAATGACATAGCTACAGCACTCTCACATGTTTGTACTCATACATACAAATACATATTTAGCCTGTTTAAAACCAAAGAAAAATGGTTTTCAGTTTTAATACAAGCATAATCTTGTTTTTCTTATATATATATATATATATATATATATATATATATATATATATATATATATATAATAGGTTTTTTACATTATTTATTTAAAAAGTGGAGTGTTGCAGCTAAGTTGATAGGATATCAGGTAGTTCACTGTTTACGGATCTGAGTTAGTTGACTTTTCAATGTATCCATACTTAATGTGTTAAGACAAATGAAAACGAGTGATTGACATTAATGAAAAGCGTCAAGCTTATATCAGTAACTGTAGTATCGAAAGTACAGTCTTGAAGTGTACAAGTTCAGAGATGAGTCAAGACTGACCAGCATCTTGGCCACTTAAGCTTGGACATTACAATTCTAATGACACTAAGAAGAGGCACATCCCTAAAAGAACTTCTTCCTCTTCCATATTTTTATCTTACCGTAAAATAAATTAGTGAAGTGAAATGGATGACAATAAGGATTACATTATGAAATGATAAGCAAAACACAATGTTTATTACAAAGGGTTCTAAATAAATTTATTTACTCATAAAACATTACAAAAACTAATCAAAATTACAACTCTGAAATATTATTGGTATAGAAGGAACATGTAAAAAAAAACTAAATAATTTTAACACCTCCGCACTTGACCAACAAAACATCCTTCACCAACTACGGTTATTACACTTACAATACACGACAGGAAAACTTTAAAAATTTTGTTAACATGTATACACGAAGAACCCTTAGGACACAAACATTAAAATTATAAATTTATAATATAAGTTATACAGAAATTTCAAGACATATATAATCTTTAAAAAAACTTGAGGTGATATTATCAGTTCTTCCTCCTGTTTTTTTCCTCCTGCAAACACAAAATTTTAAAATTAAAAAACCAACATATGAGGAAATACACAACCAATCATAAAGTTATGTGCAACTTATCTTGAAACCATCAAAAAAGCCACAATGTTAAAGGATTCTTAACAACACGACATGAATCCCCTTACAGGCCCTCAGGTAGCTTTGAACTTGTCAGAAAATAACATACTTCAGTGAATCCCCTTTCATGTGGAAATAGAGGGTAACAAAATTGCTGACATGCTAGCCAAAATGGTAACAGAAATACAAACCAACAAAAACAACAAAAGCAGTCTTACAAGAAATAATTATATAAATAAAAAAACTTTTTTTAAAAAACACCACGTTTTTAAAATAAACTAAAAAGTATAAAATAAATTCTCATAAATCCATCAATCTATCGAGATTTATAAACATATACAGATTCATAATCACACACAGATTGTCTTAAAAATTTGTGACAGTGAATTTTTATAGATATTAAAATACTTGTACAATTAAAAACAAAAAACATGGGGCGTTTATAGGCTAATAGATAATAGCAGTTATCTAATTTCATGCCCCTCAAGTTTTTTGTTTTTAATTGTACAAGTATTTTAATATCTATAAATTATACAAGTATTTTTAATATCTATAAAAATTCACTGTCACAAATTTTTAAAACAATCTGTATGAGATTATGCATCTGTATAGGTTTATAAATCTCGATAGATTGATGGATTTAGGATTTTATACTTTTTAGTCCATTTTAAAAAATGATTTTTAAAAAAAAAGTTTTTTTTATTTATATAATTATTTTTTACTTTTAGTCTTGTTAATTATTTTTACAATACCAAAAAACCTATTGTCATTATCGTATACTTTTTATTTACTATGTAAACTCTGAATTTCCAAAGGTAAAATTAGAATATATGAGGTAAAATGAGAACATATGAAAAAATGAGGTAAAATTAAAACAGCCAAATCCTTGACAAATCAATGCAACTTTAAATACTTTTTAAAAAACATAAGTTTTGTAAAAAATATAGGTTTTGCAACAAAAACAAATTACGTTTCTATTAAACTTGCCAATACGCTATAAAAATAAATTGGTTAAATGTTGGGTTCGAACCCACGCTTCCAACCGGAAACCAGAGCTTAAATCTGGCACCTTGGACCATTTGGCCATCCTGGCTTGTAGACGGAATGTCGTTATCGTACATTTGATCATGCCAAAATAATGGTCAAACAATTTCAGTAATAATGCCCTTGGCACAGTTCAATATTTATAAATACGCCAATATTATTGTATTGTCATCGAGTTTAGAGCTGTATACAAAATTTCAAACCTCTAGCTCATTGGGAAGTTTTTTTAAAATCAATTGTAAAATTCCACCCAGACAAAACCCATAGTGACTTAATAAAAATATGATAAAAACTGGAAAATTATTACTTTAATATGAATGAACAATAGCAATCTAACAAAGCAAAATCATTGCATCAACATTATTTTTATTAATAATTTAGTGTCCAAGGGCTAAAAAAACATATATTAGCCATTATTTTCTTAATACAACTTGGAAAAAGTTATATTGAAAAAAAAATATTGAAACAACTTAATTCTTCAAACATAAACAAAAGTTTGAAAACCTTTAATGGTGGGAAGATAGAAAAATAAGTCAGTCTTTTTCCAATCTTTCAAGTACTGAGAATTTAAAAATTATACAACACTGTGTACAAATTAAACATTCATTTACTATTATAGTAAAACCATATGTACTATACTGCAAACAGTAAAACTTGAAAATCCATTTATTACTGCATAGAAATAAATACCTTTGTTGAAAAGCAAGGAACAAATTTCTTATAACCTGCTCTTTCTCTTAATTTGAAGCACTATCCTTTAAAAGTAGACAGAATGCAAAAAAGTAATCAACTGAAACT
The DNA here is from genome assembly GCA_022606455.1 of Callitettix versicolor. Taxonomy (NCBI): domain Eukaryota; kingdom Metazoa; phylum Arthropoda; class Insecta; order Hemiptera; family Cercopidae; genus Callitettix; species Callitettix versicolor. Next base: position 74,549,664 of record CM040186.1, read on the forward strand.
CATATAAATTTTGGATTTTTATAAAGGATTATAGAATATTTTCAAATCCTCAAATAGAAAAATAGAGTGAAACCTCTAATTATATGAACAACTACTGATCCCAATTTTTCATCCACCCATGAAAGTTAGACAACTTTCATCTATTCAACTTTCACCACAAGAGAGATGGGAAAATTGTTTTAAAAAAGTTTTATACTTTCAAAGAAATACCAAAGTCATCACCAAGTTATAATTATTTTCTATATATATATATATTTTTTTTTGGTGTTTAACGTCCGACTATTGTGCACACTTGGGCTAATGCAGACAGTGGGATGATTTATAGCGTATGAAAATGCCAAGCCCTCGCCGGGAATCGAACCCGGATCCTCGGGTGAAAGCCTAGTACGCTATCCACTAGACCACCGAGGGGCGGCTATATATATATATAATTTCTGATCAAATAAAATATATCTTACAGTACTGTAAACTTTTAAGTAATAATATGCTACTATAAGTACTTTGACTGAAAACTATTACTAGTGTATAAAAAAACAAAAAATAGCTACTACTTTACCATACAGAAAACAAATTTTAGAAGACCACTGAACACACATATACAATACCTGTTGACTTTCCATAACTAAAGTACAATTTATGAAATTACAATAATATTCTGTAGGTCTAAGCACGACATACATTGTTATGAAGGTCAGTTCATTGGGTAAAATTTGTCAAATGTGGCAATTGGCAATCTTGTGGTATTTATTTTCTCTGAGTATTTTTTTTTAAATCAAAGGGGAAACTTTAATGTACAAAAAGAGACCAACCAGAAGCATCCAGTTTTAATTCATTCTTTCTTGTTTGCAGTAAAAAAAAAGCAGAAATAAAATCTGTCCACTCTACTTGTGATGTGTCAACTAACTGCATCAGTTTATTATGGTTTTACAACTCTCTACAGCATGGTTTTCGTTTTGTCTTGGGTTCGACCAGTAACAGTACCCTTATATATTTTAGTTTCAAACAATTTAGCTAGTCTCATAAAACCTAAAAACTGCCGTCGAAGTCATGTACAAGATAGCTTTACAGGTCAACACCCTAAGTTCTACAATATATTGTTAACGGATATATTGCAGATTCAATAAATATATTACCTAAGATTACTGCATAGATACGTGTCAGTGTCTGCCAAAGAGATATAAAAAACCAAAATTTGACAAATTTTAATGTCTGTCAACAATGTTTTGTCAACAGAGTATCCTTTTGAAGAAGATAGAATTCTTAGTAAAATATTCGTAAAAAAAACTACAAAGGTGTCCATATAATGGGAGTGTCCTTTGAAAGAGGTTTCACTGTATATAGAAAATGGGCATTAAGGAAAAAGAAAAAATCATTTCTATTACAGGCAGAAATCCGACGCAACTAAGTTCAAAGATCTCAGGAGCAACAGGTTTCATAAATATCAAACAGTGACCTGTGTCCACACAGTTGGGCCATCAATCTTAAAACTATTCCGTAAATCAATACTTAATCATCTTTTGTTTCTTCCTAGCCTATAATCGCATCACTAATACTGACATCAACACCAAAAACTTTTTGTTAAACACTAACAGCTTGCTTATTGTTGTTTTAGTTCAGAAATAAAGCTACCACAATTGTGAAATGTATATTAACTTAAATTCAATGCAAAAACTAGTTAAATGTGAAGACCTTCTCCATCAGTATGAAGACGATACGTTTGAAAATGCCAATGAAGTCAATGAATAGATCCACTGAGTGAGCAACAAAATCCTTATCTCCTCGACGTCGCTTCTCAATGATAAGCTGAGTGTCATACAGCACGAAACCGCACATCAGAGCCAGTCCAAGATACAAGTTGGCCTAAAAAGATAATTCGGTTTATTAAAGTAGCATTGCAAATTAAAATAATTAATTTTGATTAATTAAACTGTTTAACAAGTATATATAGATATATTTTATTACTTTTAACATGTAAAATCTACACTTTAAAAATATAAAGATAATTATAATTTTTTGTTTAATTTAAGAATTAAAAAAGAAAAACGTGTGTTTGCTTTTGAGAAAAAGTATTTAACAAGGAACAATTTAACCCATCGATTATTTTCCTATTTAGGATAATCTAATTTAAAAAAAATATATTTAGTTAACAGTTTACAATAAATTTTATCTACAATAATATAGCATTATATTTTTAATATTTCAAGTGACCAATTTAAGATACCTGGAAGAGGAGTCTAGAGCCGAAGAATAAATTAGCCAATGACAGTACGATGAGAGAGCTGAGAATGGTCATCAAAGTGCCGCCCAAAAACAACCAATAGCCTCGTTTAGCTGTCATTGAAGCAATACTGAAGGAGATGAAGATGAAGGAGGAGATGGTCAAGGCAGTAACGATGATGCTGGGATTGATCCTGATGGCCACTGATAACAATGGTCCCATTCCAAGGCCTATAAATATAACATCAAAATAAAATAAACAAAAATATCACTTACTGAAACAAGTTATCAAAAAGGCCTATTTGGCCTAAATAAGTTTGGGTTTATCTAAGAAATGTAATAAAATTTGTCAAAATGTTAATGAGATTCTAAGTTTTAAAATTTTCTCCAATCGATTCCAAATTTTGTTAACAGCTTCAAAAAGAAAAATTTCAAAGCAAGTGTTCATAGGTTTTGTTAATATGTAAGTTAACTCATCATCTAGAACATCTAACATTTACACGTTCAGTATATTTTTGAATAAAAAAGTTAGGTTCTTTTGATTAATAAGTTTGGAAATAATATAATAACAATAATATTGCAGAATGTGAGAAATAAAAGTGAAAATTTGAACATTGTAATAAAACAGATGAAACAAGAATGACACGATCTAATGTGCTGTTAAATTAAAAATTAACAGTCTTCAGCTCGGTTGGGTTCAACCATAAAATTCTGGCAAAAATAAACCAGCTGTTTATTAACTTGACCTTCAAACCTATTTAGTTGAGATAACAAAAAGATAATGCTGTTACTGATAACACAATGGGCGACATACATAACTTATGTAAGATACAGTAATTAGTATACATTTAGGCCTATAATTAAAATAACAAAAACCAATATACATTTTTTTAAAAAAAACTGATTAGTAATTTTTCAAAATCGGTTTACCAAATGCTTCTCAAATCCTGGCCATATATGAATAATTTAAATCACAGTACCAAATTTTAAATAAATGAAATTTATAGTTTAAGTTAAAAGATTGGTTATTAATAGGGAATAACCATTGGTATAACTAATCCACTAATCACTGGTTTAAAAGTGTGTTCATTGAAGTGGAAATTACTAAATCAGTTGTAATAATAAATGAGAGTTGTTAAAGTGCTGATATATCAAGATGGTCAGATGACCAACCTATTAAGGCACTATTCTTGACCGGTATAATGAGTTGACGTGAATGGGTTCGACACCTGCATCGGCCACTGATTTTTGCACAACTCTCTAAGATTTTTTTTTTTTTTTTGGTGTTTAACGTCCGACTCTCTTAGAGTTTGCTTGTCTGTGGTAGAGGGAAAGGAGAGGCTCACCTTAAATAAACAGTGGACAGTTTGGGTGGAAGCTGACAGAGACAGTTTTTTGAGTAAGATACATGACCAAGTTTTGCTACATTTTTCCCTTACTATATATTACGTGTCCAGCTGAAAATATTATTATTATTAAATATGATCCTTAGACTTAAAATGTCCTGAAGTAAAACAAAAATATGTCCATGTAAAAAAAAATCTACGGGTTAGAAATGGTTAAGAGTTAAACTAATGAAATATGTCAGAATCTTTTACGTTTTAAAACCCTTGTTAATTTTTTTTTTTTTTTTTGGTGTTTAACGTCCGACTATTGTGCACACTTGGGCTAATGCAGATGATGGGATGATTTATAGCGCATGAAAATGCCAAGCCCTCGCCGGGAATCGAACCTGGGTCCTCGGGGTGAAAGCCTAGTACGCTATCCACTAGACCACCGAAGCGGCTTTAAACCCTTGTTCAACCTATAATTTAGGTCAATATATTTTGCTCTGATAAATTCTAAGCTAAAGTATGCAATTAAATTATAGAGTGGAACAAATACTGAATACGTTGATAATTTTTTTTTTTTTTTTTTTTAAAGTAATGACAGCGAAAATCAGGTTTGAGCATGCAATCGAGAAAATTCGCTTTTTAAGAAACTTAATATCTCTCTTCTTAAAAATTTATATACAGAGAAAGTCAAAAAGGACTTTACAACTTTGAAATCATACAGACATTTACTGAGATAACTTACAGAATTGATAGAGATGTCATTTTGTAAAAACTTCTAGTATGATTCGTGTAATGCTGCCAAATTCAGTCACCGGTAGTGCCAGCCTAGTGCACTGTTCACACGGCTACTTCACTGGTGTAAAGTGTGCTTGCTATATATTACTGTTTCATGAAACAAACTACAACTGTTCCAACAGTGTAGATTTCACACAGAACACGGTAAAGATCCTTCAAGCTGTCCTACAGTTGGTAAGACTGGTTATTCTGTTCATCAACAGGTCACCTGCATGTTGCCGATATTGTTTTAAACAGATTAGGAAAAGCTTTGCTCATAGAAAAATAATAATAATAACGTTTCTTGCCAGACTGGCATTTTATGAGAAGCTTTGGTCAGTGGTTACATATAGGTTTTTACTTGAAATCATACAGATTTACAATAGTACAAGACTATTGATTTATATAAGGTTGCTTATGAAGAATTCTGTGCAAAAATGTAGCATTGGATAGAAGACGAGACATTCCTGAACACAATACCCTTCAGCTATGAGTCTGCCAGGTAAACACCAACTGCAGAATCTAGGGCAGTAAAAGAAAACCTATGTGAAATATTTGAACATGTTCGTAACAGCTCATAACTGAGTTTCATGCCATTGTTAAATTTAAGCGTACAACTAGTTTTTCTTTGTGGAGAAAACTGTATATGGTATTGTGTATCTTGATATATTGGAAAACTTTCTGATTTCTCTGTTATATGAAGACAAACAACAAGCTGGCACACCTTTCTACTACCAGCAAGATAGTGCATCACCTCATTTTCTCACAGAAGTTTGGTATATCCTAGACATTTGCTTCCTAGGTTGGTGAATTGGCCATGCAGGGTCAATTGCCTAGCCACCTCAGTTACACCCGCTTTGCTGGAACGAGTGTGGCAAGAAATTGATTTCCGGTATGTTTCCTGCATCACCAATGCAGTCACGTTGAACCAAAATAACACTTTGATGTTAAAATATGTTTTGCTACAAAATGACACTACAAGTTATTCTGCCGAGTCTGTGCTACAAAATGACACTGTTATCTCAATAAATTTCTATATTCTTTCAAAGTTGCAAGTCCTTTCTGACTCACTCTGTATATTTTTTAAGAATTTCCTTCATTTTTTATACTGTTTGTTAGCTATACTAGGAGTAGGAGTGGAGCCATTTTGTTAGAACATAGGTCAAGGAATGACACTTTAATTCTGAGATTAAAGCTTAACTTATTTCAAAAATTTTAACCTGCATTTTTTAACCTTTTATCCATCCACATAAAAACCTGTTTAAATAAATACAAAGCAAAGGGTATGATTCTTTTTTTTATTAAAACAGTCTGAATATATTTTCACTTATTTTTTGTAAAAGAGACTATGGAGTGTATGTGGTATAATATGTTCAGATAAGTGAATATTTGAATAGTTAGAATATATTGCAAATAATGCATGCGAAATAGAAAGCTTTTTATAATTATGTTCTATGGTAATAATATTACATAATGTTTCTATTCAAACAATTTTATGTCAGTCAGGCTACATATGGTCGGTTTTTTTTTAGAAAGTAAGGATTTTTTAAAATGTTAGTACACTATTTTTTAGGACGTAAGAAATTTTGAATTCTTTTGTTAATGGCAGATCAAAAGGTGGTTCATAGTACAAAACCATGAAGGCATATTTTGTTTCATCTTGTAAATTATAGTTGAGCTGTGTAATTTTTATTAGACCATAAAATTAAAAAAAATAAAAATAAAATACTCACTAAATAAATTTTGTACACAAAATAAAAAAATAATCTTAACTTTAACTTAAAGTAATAATTAAACTTGATAATTATTACTATTAGTGTTATTATTGATTATTCAAAGAAAATTATTATTGGTTATGCATAAATTATTGACAATGTTAACAAGTATTAAGATTTCTTATAGCTAAACAAATATATATATAAGAAAACAAAACAAGATACAGAATTAACAATTACTTTAATCCAATAAAAATCATTTCAGTCAGTTTGTCAAAATACAATGGATAACTCTTTAATTTCTATCATCAGGATGAATTATACTAACTGATATTTACACATACATTCTTAGTTAAAGACAAAGATATGTATATTCAATTATTATTATTAATTTTGTTTAAATTTTCTCAGGGATCAAAATTGATTTTATGGTCTTAACAGCTTTGTTTAGGGTAATTAAAAAAAAAAATGAATAATCCCTTTAGCTACTGAGAGGGTAAACTGATATAAAACTAAATCACCTTAATATCTAATACTCAATACTCATCAATCTAAAAACACGAAATTATTAATGTGTATATACTAAACTCAAATCTAAACTATCCACAGGTCCTTGAGTCTCTCACACTTATAAATATAGGTTCACAGTAAAAAGGTTTTAAATGTTTTATTAATTTAATAATCTCTAGGGGTAGGGGCTTTTAACATGCTGGTTTCTTCAAGTTTATTTAAATTTAGATAACTATATTACTGATTTGAAAGTTTCATAGTCCAATATTTGCAAATGTTCACTATCTGTATTATTTAAAAAAATTTTTGTATTATTTAACTAAGTTTTGTTATAGGTCTAATAAAGCCATAATACAGTGGTATTAATCACGGTATATAGATACACGGTGGGTGTGCGCAGTAGACTACTGCGTGTGTGACGTCACTGAATCTAACTCTTCACTGCTACCACCGTAAATACAATTCCATTTACGGTGTCTGCTACTTTATATAATTTCCTTTTACTTAAAAGTGTTCTGTTTTGAGTAAAAGGTCTTTTTGTGTAAATAAAAGGTGATAATTGTGTTTTGTGGTCGAGGTTTAATAAGTGTAAGAAAAGATTTAAGTAGCCTATGTTTTGAATCCTAAAAAATACATAATTTGTTTTGTTTGCTGTTGTATAATTGTGTATGAATAACAATGCCTGGTTGTGCTATTGCCAATTGCTATAATAGTGATAAGAATTGTAAAGGGTTAAGAATTGTAAAGTGATAAGAATTGATAAGAATTACATTTCACAGAATTATAAAAGACGAAGGCCTAAGAAAAGCGTGGGTTCAGGAGTGTAAACAAGCAGATAATTTTAATTTTCATAATGTTAAAGTATGTTCACTTCATTTTAATGACGATGATTTCGAAAGAGATTTTAAATCCAAATTACTAAATACGAAACCTAAAAAACAGCTGAAATCCGATGCCATTCCACATTTTAACATTCCCACCATTGAAAATAAATGTATCTATTCTGAACGAGCTGCAAGGATTAAAAACCGTGAAAACCAAGAAACATTAAAAAAACTTATTGACGAGTCCGATGGAAATCTACTAGGAAAATCACCTGTAAATGGAAATGACGGTGCAATTGTAACGTGTAATTCTGTAAATGAAACCCACCCATCCATAGTCAGTAATTTTAATACAAATATCGTTGTAAATAATGCCTCTGTAGAAGAAATGAAAATTTATGTCCATACCTGTACATTTATGAGGATTAAATCTTTAAATATAAAGAAGTCTGTAAAAAGAAGTTACGGAAATAAATCCACTGATGCTGGAAGGAAGACAAGTAACAAACTCAGTAAACTACAATAACTTGTACTAGGTATCAAAAATAGTTTATCTATATATTAATAATATATATACATACATACATATATATATATATATATATATATATATATATATATTTGTGTGTGTGTGTTGAAACAAGTTCTAAGAAATGCGTATGTTTTATTTTACTGTTTGCAGAATAGGCATACGTCTATGTGCTATTTAATTTGTTGTTAATTTTTTATTTAAGACGTGCGTTTTCAATCAACCACATAATTGTCACGGAAAATCCGCCGGTACGTAATTCATAGTGTGATGTGCTTTTAACTTTCAAACAAAAAATAACCTGGAATTTTTCAAGCTATGGACCTATAATTTACTTTAATATTATGTAATATTGTATAAAAAAAAGTTTCCGTTTTGACAATGAGCGAATTCAGTAAGTAAAGTAATTAACAGCGTTATTAACGTTAGATATAAGGAATTATTATTGTAATTACTATAATACAGTTACTAACACTAACATTACAAACTGTTTTCTACGTCTGAGCTAGATTCGATGACATAGTTCAGCCGGCAAGTGGTGGGCGGGACATGTGCGTGGCCCCTACCGTGTATCTATATACTGTGGTATTAATGATATTTAGAATCTGTTAGCTTTTTTCTCAGGCTAATTAAGAAAAAAAATTTAAATCAAAACTCGAAATCCACGTTAAAAATAAGTTAGATCTCACCCATTTGTTCAAATTTACCTTGAATCACACACACTATCACTTGAAATGTATTGTCATAGCTAATATTATCTGATACTGTAATAGAAATTAATAAATTATAACTCTGAATCACTATTTCAACACTTTGTTAGCAACTGACAAAACACATGTTAGTCTTGTTTGAAAGACAACATGCCACTCACTGTCTCTCCTAGACTCGACTAGAAGTGTCCTTTTCTTGATCTAGAACATTATCCCACCATTTTACAAGTTCTTTTTGTAGGGCTCGCATATTGCGTTATCAGAAGTCAAAACATGATTAGTCCGGATGGTCAAGGGTTTCTTATTTTGCAAAATTTACTTTGTGATTTTTGAACAATTTGTTGTTGAGACTGATTTATTTAATTATTTTATGATTCTTAGAGTTCAATTTTCATTTGTTTTGCATAACTGAATTTTTTTGTTAGAATGTGTTGCCTACCTATATCTCTCTTATTTCCCACCAAAATTGGTTAACATAGTTCTGCATTCTGTGTATACGCTTGGGTTTCTTCCAGGTAGTAGTATTGGTCCAATATACCATCCCTTGTTTATTAATCTCCAGCATATCCCAATCTTAGCTCTATATTTGGATATTCTATATCTATGAGAAAGTTGTTTTTGTTCTTAAAATATTGGTTTGGTAATATATTTTAGTTATCCCCATCAATCGCCTATGATTGTTTACGTTAATAGCCTAGGTTTATGTATTGTTTATATTCGAGTTATTCCTAACCTATCCTGCTATTTGAATTATGAATTGTTACAGGTCTGACTCAATATTTCCTTCCTGTGTTTTTCTTCTCATTCAAAAGGGCATTTTATAATATAGGCTCTAGAAACAACACCTCAAAACATGGTAATATAGAAGTAAGGAACTGTTCCTTGGATCACACGTTTCAACCACAAGTTTTGCAGTTCTTTAAAATTATTTTGTTTTTGTAATTTTATAAATATTGTAAGGAACAATAAATAAAAAAAAATCCTTATATTTATTCATTATTCTTCAATAGCCTGGGTTTATGTATTGTTTATATTCGAGTTGTTCCTAACCTATCTTGCTACTTGAATTATGAATTGTTACAGGTCTGACTCAATATTTCCTTCCTGTGTTTTTCTTCTCATTCAAAAGGGCATTTTATAATATAGGCTATAGAAACACCACCTCAAAACATGGTAATATCGAAGTAAGGAACTGTTCCTTGGATCACACGTTTCAACCACAAGTTTTGCAGTTTTTTATAATTATTTTGTTTTTGTAATTTTATAAATATTGTAAGGAACAATAAGTAAAGAAACTTCTTAAATTTATTCATTATTCTTCAATAGCCACATACATAAAAATTAATAGAATGTTTCTTATTACCTAATACCACAGAAACAATTATTACTTGGTAATAATGTTTATTTATCCTATTACAGTATTTATCGCCCATCTCTAGTATGTTTACTTTTTACTGCCTTAGCTTTATGAATATAAGTTACACAGCCTATTAAATAAAATTATCTGTAGATTACAATTATTGAAAAATAGGTGCAAAAATTTAACTAGACCAATGCTTTACTTTATAGCTTACTTCTCTTCTGATTTCTGTAATGTAACACATGCAAGTAATATAAAAAATTAGTTTTCACCTGAGCAGAAAGCAAATCCTATAAGAAATCCAATTCGCATTTGCCTGTTTTTTCCATTATCAGGTGTCATCATCAGAGCAGCCACAAATCCTATTGCTGCAATGACTGTTAGAAAGCCAAGATTCAGGAGCTCTGTATATACCTGAATGTAAGCTCCAGCTGCAGCCGCAAGGGTAGATACCGTGAGGCATGCATACACATTCTTCAGGTGTTGCCTCACCGGCTCTTCCCTGAATAAACCAAACAAATATGTAATGAGATTAATAAAGAACAATTACATTTTTATAAATCATTTTAAAAATACATATTAATAATTGTTTAATAATTAATGGGCTTTAAATATACTTACAAAGCCTTCTAAAAGAATACAGTAGACCAAAATGACGGCATACTTAACTTTAAAATTGTTAGAACATTATATTAAGAATGAAATAAGCCATTTACTTTTTCCATTTAAGGTTTTCTCTTGGTTCTTAATGTTAAATGTAGGCAAACCAAATAGATTAACATATTAATGAAAATCAGAACATTCAAGGTAATCTAAATAGTGTCATTATTTATAGGTATTTTGGCTTAGGCTAAGTAAAATATGTATTTATAAACCAAATTAATATTTTTAAAAGGGACTCATAAATTGACCTAAAGCAAGCAGAAGCATTCATAATATATTGCATCACAATTATATATTGCATCACAATTAAATGAACAGACGTGACTCCTTAATTTGTTAAAATGGTCTAGTCCAACTTCCTACATGATGGCCTAAATAAAATTGATAAAATATTTATCAAAGAAAGTACCTACAGATATGTCAAAATATAGTGAAATTCATCAACAACATTTGAACATTAATCGGTAATGAAAAATTATTTCTTATTATGTTCATTTTCATCGTTTTTTACGTATCAAGGTTACAGTTCATGACAAACAAAATTTCTAGTCTACTTACAGTTTGGATTTGAAAGAATTCGTAAATGTTCTTGTAACCGATTCCATGTTAAAATCTGACAATCATAAATGTCAAAATGAACTCTTTTTTAAGTAACTCCAATAATTCAGAGGGTAAAATCTAGATAAGTGAAATATTAATCAAAACAAAACTCAATTCTTACAACTCTCAATAACACCAATACTATTAAATTTATGAAACTGGAACCACGTAGTGTTCTGGAACTAGTCCTACAAACACGTAGTAATGTGACGTCATCATAGCTCTTGCATAGTATTACAATTTTTATTGTTTTGTCATATTTGTTACATTTTTTTGTTTATCTAATAATAACATGTTAATTACTAATAATATGTGTAGTATTTTTATGTATGTTAAAGTTTATAAAATACATTATTATAATGTCATATTGTAATAAGGAAATGAAATAAGGAAATCAGATTTAGTAAACAGTGAATTAAAAAAAAATAAAAATCAGCTGGTTTCAATTCAACATTTCAGTTTATATACTGTACGGTGGTTTAATATTTAATTGTTGATAGCATAATATTATACTATTAATTAATTACTATTCACAACAAACTGAAAATGTTTCATAGTTTAATAGTATTTAAAACAATTTTGCAGGATTATGTTTTGTAACGTGGAATCATTTCGAAAACAATATGTCTCTATAGTAATCTGTGGTTACGTACAATGTTTAAATCTATGTTTTGATAATGCATTTTCGCGCCAAATTTATAGATTTGATGATGTTAAATGTTAACCAGATTTTGATGAAAAAAGTGAAGGAAAGAAGCAATTACGAAACTTCCCACTTGCAGTTTTGTAAATATTAATGTAAGTAAACTACAATTGCACATTTTATTGTGTCTGCAACATTTATTGTTTTATATATTGTTCTTTAAAATGTTTTAGTCAGTTTAGTGGACGTGTAACAAAATAAAAACATTCTATGCAATGTTTAAAATAAATGTCTGCTTTTGCACTAATTTATTGTAAAAACTGTTAAATAAACTTCCAAGGCAATATTTAACATTTTTGGTTTTAGTATAGTATTAATCAGAGTGTATTGATCAGTAAAAATACCTGAAGGTAACTACCTAGCCTAGATTAGTATAAACACCAATTACCCAGAAGTGTTTTTTAAAAATACATTTTGAAGATTAACTTGGTTGAGAAAAATTATTGGTGCTCTTAAAAACAAAAACTAAGTAAGTAGTGATTTATTGAACATTAATAATCCTATGATGTTAAATTAATCATATTCCTATTCTAAATATCCTGAGAACAAACAGTGTGACTACAAATTTCTGACTTAAAACTGACAGTGTTGTGTTTTTTCTTATTATTAGCTGAGAGTTGTGTGATAAGATTTTGTTATAATCTTGGTAGGCTACCAGGTCAAATTGCTGTGTTTGAACTACACAACTCGAGGTCATGCATTTGAAGCACAATTACTGTTATTACCTTCTGTTTAACATTAACATTCTTTCTCATTAGTCCAACAAAGTAAAAAATGCTATAGTTTACATGTATATTAGTGTAGAACAATACAGGTTATATTAGTCATATTCTTGTGGACATCTTATTAATTTTTATTATGTAATCTTGTTTTGTTTGGAAATCAACAGATGAATATTGGGTTAGGTTAGAAAGTTTGTGTATCATCAAGGTTAGCAGTTTGTATTTGTTATTTACAGCTTTTTGCAAGTGATACAAATAGGTTAGAGATATGTATTTTTGTGCTTGTATTTTTATAGTGGCTTGTTATTTCAACTTTTTTATGGGTTTTCGTTAGTTTTTTTATAGTTCCTCATTATTTTGTTAGTGAATATAATGTATTGTGTGAACATAATGGATCATAAAGTATCTCCTCAAGTATAAATTTTGTCAGTTCTTCAGTTCACACAATTCAGAATTTATTTAGAAATACCATACTTTTATTGAGGAAAAATAAGCTGTTTTCCGTGGTCACAGTTTTCTAGAAAAGTACTTATTTTAAAAAGTTGTTACATTAAAAATTTCAATATACAAAACATGCTGACTATGAGTGTCAATTGTTAAATGTGAAAAAAATTATTTCTATGATTATTTCCATTTCAGGTTCCCTAAATAAAAAATTATTGTTTTTATGTGATTGAATATAATCTACTTGTGGCTGCACATGTTATTTGAAATTAAATTGATATCTTTGCAAGTGTATGTTCATTATATTTCAGGATCAATGAAAACAAAATTAGAGTTTGTAATTTTCAAGTCATTTTTGGGTCAAAAATCTGTAAATAAACAAAAATTTGATTTTCTCAAAATTGTTTGAAATAATTTTTGCAGATTAGATCAAATGTATTTTTTAAGTAGGTCTGCTGAAACAAAATATATGGGTCACTATCTCAAAAAAAATCACTTCAAAAGCTATGAAAGAAAAATCAAAAAATTATTTAATTTGGTAATATGAAAATCAGTTTACCAGACTTTTCTAGAATTTTATTTATTGTCCATATAAATATTTATAACTTAAATCAGTGTACCAATTTTAATGTTAGTAAAAGTTATGGAATGGGATTAAACTGGAAACAAAAATAGTAAAATAAATCCCTGAATGCTGTTAGAGTTATTTTGGTTTTTTAATAATAGATCTTGATCTATAATTTTCAGAAAGGTAGCAACTCATAATTTATATTTTGTTTGGGCATTTGAGGACTTTATCCTTAGCACAATTTTAAATATTTAATTTAATATGATATATTTAATGCTTATCATATTTACCGTAGGCTTAGAGGAATGGTGTACTCAGTTAATTTTCCATAGTATGGTCCTACAAAAGTGCAAACTTGCAGGTTTATGTCTAGTAACTACTATTAACTAACTCCCTTCTTTATTATTCTCACTAGCTTTAATGAAAAAACAAGTTGTTTAATGAGGAAATAAATAGGCTACTGTATTTAAGCTAATGAGTGATTTTCATCTATAAAATTAATGCCGAAATTATTTACCAGTAGGTTTTTTCCATAACTTTAAATGGATAAGTTGTTCTTGTAGCCATTGTAGATCAATTTGTGGTGTGTGTTTTTCAGAGAAGTTGTCAAAATGTCAAAATTTTGTCCAGAACAACTACCGGAATTATTACCACTTTATTACAAGAGGCTATTTCCATTTGGCCCTTACTACAGATGGCTTAGTTATGGAAACAGTAAGTTAAGATTTTCTTAAATAATTTATAGTAATTTAGATCATCGAAAGTAAAAAGTTGAAATGAAAAGTTTGTGAGATCGTTTGAATTACCAAAATAGGTGAAAACATAAATAATTTAAATTTTAAAAGACCATAGAAAACATTTTAATTAAAAATGTTAATAGGGTTTAAAACGAATTCAAACATAATATAAAAGGTATTTAAATAGAATTTGCTAATCTGAAAATCCACTGATTCGAAAACTAAAAACTGGTAAAATAAAAATGTGTATTGAAACAAAAACTAGTTTATTTTTAAACTTGAAATAAAGAAAGTAATGGAGTTTAGAAATACAGAAAAAAAAAGTAATTTTAAAGGTGTAAATTATTGATAAACAACCTATATTGGTTACGGAATAAAAACATTGTATGCTGATATAGTATCTAGGTGCTGCTCCAAAAGGTTAGGTGTAATACCACATTTGACTCATATGTGTACTGCTTTTAATTTCCATCTGCTTTGCGATCACTTTCTTTAGTGTTAGTAACAGAAAAACATGATGCACGTGCAAAACACACAACTGAAAGAAAGAGTGTACTATAAGCATATGTAGGCTTGCTTTTCATAACAAGGAGATTATTCTGTCCATTTGACAGCTTAAGATGTTTGATCATGACTAATTTTTAATGTAAATAGGTCCGTTTACAAGGACAGTTTTTTAAATGTTTTTGGATCGTACAATTAAAGATATCATGCCAATCTTTGCCTTGAATGGTACATTGAATTTTTATCTCTTGATACGCAATGCTGGATTATGCATTCAATTTAAATAGGCAGTCTGTTTTGGTATTAATGCATACCAAATACAGACTAGCGTGTTATAATTTCCAATTTGGTAGAAATTCCACGGGCCACACTAAACCTTTTAATTTTATATTTATACTGAATCCAAACCTATGATTCAATATGTGAGCGGAATGTTGACTTTTTTTGCATTGTCCTAAAGTGTACACTCCAACTTACCACTCAAATATGGTACACCAAAATTAACAGGTGGGACATAATGATATGCCACGCCCCTTGCATAACGCTTATACCTATTGAATGACTTTTTATCTTCTAAGGGCTCAGTGGTCAGTTGACTAAAGCACTGGTCAGTCTACTGTGTCCCTGAACTGTGTACCTCAAGGTCGTGGGTTCGAGACAAAATTACATTGATGCTGATATCTTGAGCCTCATTAGTCTAACTGGTATGGATGTAAAACAAAAATCTATCATGTCCACCACTTATCACATTTCAGGTCAGTCAATGTTTCTTCTACTTTCACTAATATTTTTTTCTAATGTCCGTAGATACTATGCCAGTTAGGCATAATAAGGATAGAGGATCAACTTTAACAGCAAGAGAAAAGGGTATGGCAGAAAATCAAGTCTCAAACCTTCGACCTTGAGTTGTGCCAGTTTTGAAACATAGCAGACTGATTGGTACTTGAACCACCTCAGGCTTCCTCTGAGATTTAATTATTTTTCTCGTTCCATCTGCAGTTACACAGTTTTCCAGCAAGCTTAGCACAACCAATCTGTAAAATTAATTCACTATTTATCTTATAACCTGTGTATGCTGATTTACTGTGATCCAGATTATCAAGGTTCGACTTAACTGAAATTGATTTCAAGTTATGAACTGGTAGCTTAAATAAATCTTTGTATTTGCTTTTGCAGTAGTTCCAAGTTATTTTCATAACCGAGAGTTTTCTTTCACCCTGGCAGATGATATTTACATACGCTATCTGTCATTCAAGAGTCAAGAAGAATTGGAAAAAGCAGTTCAGACAAAATGTCCTTACAAAATAGATATAGGAGCTGTATTTTCCGCTAGGTATGTCTATTTAATATCTGTAGCAGTAAACAATAGAAATATCCTTTATTAGACACTGTCTAGTGAACACTCTAGTAAAGGAATTAAATGTTGTGAATGTGATGTGTGTAATGTGCAGAAAAGAAAACTCTTTAACTTTAAATGAATTAATATTTTACGCTTAATTAATTAATTTTTTTTAAACTGTGTTTTGTAATCCAGTTAACCCTTGTTGGTAAAAAGGTTATTATTTGTCTTGATGACCACCTAATCATATTGAATAAATATTTACTGCAGCATATCCAGTTCTCTGGTGGACCACTATGTGTAGCTTTTTTTCCATTAAGCTCAATATGTCAAGATGTCTCAGATCTTGCATATGTCTAAAGCTTTTTTTTCTTTTGGGTTATTACTGAGGCTGTAGTGGCCTCCGATATGTCAGCTTTTTGTGTTTCCCTTATTCTTTACCTGAAATCGGCTCCAGTGTGCTTGATGAGCTCCATAATCTTGTGTAGGGGTCATTGTAAATTTATTCGATTGTTGAGGTGTAAAGAGTCACCTTCTTTTGGACTCTAGCATCTCGCACTAGAGGAGTATGTGTGCTGTAGATGTAATGCTTGGAATCAAATCACTTGTGTTTGTATATATTATTCATCCCATTAAAATATAGTTTTGCAAAAAAAACAATATTTTTTTATGTCAAATTATGTGAGAAAGTTATAATTATGAATTTAAATATAATTTTATTAAAAGGCATCAATTTTCATTCTAAAAATCAAAATTTATGTCATTATAATAAAGAATAATTACTGCATTGGAACCCCGCAGGGGGGTGCAGACTAGCTGCACCTATTGAGAGGATTTAGACGTCCCTTGCGGTACCCGAGTCTAACACACACTTACACTTATAACACTACACTTACAACTTTAATACTTTACACTCACACTTACATTTAGAGAGGCGATAATAGCCTTAATATGCTTTTCGCCTTAAAATAAAAAAAAAAAAATGATAAAAGTCACTGTTATAGAATAATTTTATTTTATTAAATTTAAGCAGTTTAAAAACTTGAAAAAAAACCACCATTAATTAAAAATAGATTTTAACATGAGAGAATTATATACATATGTAAAAACATGTGTGGTATTATAGGCCTAAACAAATAATGTCATAATACTTGTGTATGTAATCACTGTCTTATTTGGTAAGTTCAGTTATTTCTCAAAGGATTTCAGCTTTTCTGAAGTAAAGTATACCTTGAATGGATAGAAAAATCTTAAAATGTTAATGGGACATAGAACCATTACAGGGAGGACAGTGAAGCTGTAGCAAAAAGTCATAATTGCCATTAAACCTGTTCCAAGTTGAAATGCTTCTTCACATCACTGATCACTGACCTTATTAAAGAAAAAAAATGATATAGCTTCTAGATGTGATTTAGGCCCATTGTCCATTTTAGCGAGGAATGTGAGATGTGTAAGTTCGATAAAGTGTATTTTAAATAGAACACTATCCATTCAAATGAGAACGGAGTTGAGCGAACCTGGTGACTGTCGAGTAGGCCAATGAGTTTTCATTGGAATTGGTTTCAAAGCGAGTTTTTGAAAACACATCTCTACCATCGCTCCTCTTTTACCATGATAATGCCAGGTTAGAATAGTTTTGTCGCCAGCCAAGTCACCAAAACTCTTTTAAAAGGATAGTTTAAATTCATTCAGACATTTCTTGCTCGTAGAACACATTTCACATCTTACATTCCTCGGTGAAATGGACAACAGGCCTGAGTTCAGGAAATGCTTTGAAAAACACTTGTCCACAGTGTTAAATGTGTTCGTTACAAAAGTATATTTGTAATCTTCAGAAAATAGCCTATATTTCTGATATGGGTAATCAGAACAACTGAATTTTATAGTATAGTCAAAATTCCTTTTTTCTAAATTAAGAGAATTAAAAATGATTAGTTTTATTAAAATCTCAAGTTTATACATTGTTGTTTGTTTCATAACTAATGTAACAATAATTAATAGTTTAAACATACCTCTATCAAATGCTGTCTTCAGTTTTTATACATTGGTTAACGGTACTATAGTTTCAGAATTTTATATATGTTGTAGTTGAAATTTGATAGTTGCACATCACTTTTATTTTGTTAGATGTATAAAAACAATTGAAGTAAAGTTATAAAAGATATAACTACACCACTGATATTGAAAAAAAGGATCAAGCACTGACCATTATAGACAGTAGAAGTGCGTACTTTGTTCAGTGAGAAAGTACACACAATGTGTTTCAGTCCTGATATGCACAGACGGGTACAGGTGTTCACTCCTGTCGAGAAAGAACTAGTGTTTGACATCGACATGACAGACTACGATGAAATACGAACGTGTTGCAGCGGCGCCGATGTTTGTGTCAAGTGTTGGAAGTTCATGGCTGTTGCTACAAAAATTTTGGATACTGCACTTAGAGGTTAGAAATATTAATCTTGCATGTAAATTAGAAAGATGCAAGCAAAACATATGGGGTTTGTGCTTTCTTCTCAAATATTCTTGTTCTAAAGCTATTGGTAAAACAGAAAATTTAAACAGTGGTCAGGGTTCATTTTGAATGAAATTTGAAATATTAATTTATTCATTATATATAATACTAGCATTACCTGTCACAGCTTTGCCCATGAAGCTTAAACTGTTTTAGTAAAGTAATAATTTATAAACAAAAAAATATAAATGCATGATCATCTAATTCACCAACCATGATTATTTTCCAGTGGATATAAAAAAATATATCCGGAATATGATATGTTTTATCGACTTCAAACATGTTGCATTCGAATTAGAATATCCAAAAACTGATAACCACAGTGAGATTTTAATGGGTACTCTGAATTTATTAATTTTTTGAAAGCAAAAAAATTGTTTCAACTCACTATGTACCAATTTGTTGTCTATTATACTAAAATTCAAACTTTTTGGTCTATTTTGAAAGTCCTTCTACGTTGCAAAAGATTAATAATAAAAGTGCCTTTTCTCACAACTCTTTTTTTTTTGAAAATGATTAAATATGTTTATTACTTTTTCTAATATGCTTTAGTTTTTTTCTAATTGCAAACTTATATACATCCCTTTCACACCTTTAGGGGTAAATTCTGAAAAATGCTGAAGTAATTAATGAATGTTTAATTGTTCATGTCATAATTTATGTTTTAGAATATTTTTGTGAAGTTTCAAGAATATACTATAACAAATATTTTTCTCCAATGCAAACTTTTTATCCCTTTAACGGATTAATTTGGGAAAGAGGCTGAAATACATGTTTCTTTACATACGTTTTAGAGTATTTATGTTTAGTTTCACGAAAATCCAAATTTTTCCCCAGATGCAAACTTTTATACCCTTTTTTACCCTTTTAGGGTAAAATAAAAAATTTAATTTTTTTTCCGATAGAGCAATTGTTTACAACTTATAAAACATAATAAGCAATTAAAAAAAAAAAAATACATTGTTAAATATATTCAACTTAAAATGGCTAAAAAGGTAACAAGAGGTCTTTCATAAACAAGCGATTCATTTAGGATAAATGTAACTGCTAAATGCTTTAAATTAGCTGTGAAATATTTCTGTTTCTATTTGTCCAGTCCTCACTGTTAATCACTACAGCATAGTTCTGTATACTGAATAAACAAATTAATATTAGTGAAAACTCATTAAAATGTATAAATTTTTAATTTTTATATTTCCATTACTGAAATGGATGTTCCAAATTTTTGATGATTTTATTCCTTGAAATATAATGTAAACTTTAAATTTATTATTTTATAATAAGTTATTCCAACCACCTATTTTTTTAACAATGCAAATCAACAAAGATTATTTTTGGTTTGTTTTTGTAGAGGACTTTGGTTGGGAGCACTTGTTGTGGGTGTTCTCAGGACGTAGAGGTATTCATTGTTGGGTGTGCGATTCATCGGCCAGAGCTATGGACCAGACAGCTCGCTCAGCAGTATCTGAATATCTTCAAATTGTAACAGGAGGTGACTATCAGTCCAAGAAAGTTCAACTCAGTGGTGATATTTTGCATGCGTCCATACGGTAAGTTGTGTGTTTTGAAGTAATTTTCTTCAGACATTTGGAAGTTAATGTAATAGCATTCCAGAATTTTTAGATATTTCTATAAATCAAATAAGTAATGTAGAATCATGTATTATGTATTTAGGAATTATCTTTGATAATAAAATGAAATGGGACAAACACATTGAATTTATACTAAATAAAACAAAATACTTGGTGTTTATCTTTCATGAATTTTCAAAGATACTGAAATACTTAGGGTGTTTTATTATTCATTTTTTCATAGTATTATAAATTACAGAATTATTGTATGGGCAGGAGCGTACTCTAAATGTCTAAATATTTGAAGAAACAAAAAAACTTTTAAAAATAGTCAATAAAAATAATATCCTCCCACAAAATCCTCAATGAAAAACTTTCATTTAAATCAAATTTAATATATGACATGGCTCTGAGGATAAGTGATTTAAATAAATAACATAAACCAACAGACACACTGTAACTGATAACACTGACGGGCGCGCTACTACTAATGAAGACTCCACAGTCCGTAATGTAACGACATACGAGTTGCACATATTGTTTGGCCAAAACAAATTTCATCATACATATTTTAATCATGAATTGTGCTTAGTGTTCGTGACGTTTTTATGTTTTTAATGTTTTAACGTTTTGTTTGACTTTGTGACGACCTCGACAGAGGGATATAACATTTTGTATCACGGCCTGAAAATGAAACAATAGAGTTTCAAAACCGCGTAGCCTTTACGAGGTGAGTAGATAGATCACTGACGGGAAGAATAGGTCATAATCCTAATTACTTAATAAAAATAAATTGTATATACATAACAATCTCTTCACTTTGCAACAACTATTCTCTCTTGAATCACTAAAATATCATTACAGTATATTAAAAAACAAATTCCTAAATTCGAACAGTGTCATGATAAATAAAAGTATCCAGTTACCTGAAAGATAAAAAACGGTCAGCAGTAAAAATAGTATAACAAGAGCAATTAATATCTTCAATTTACTTCCAAAAGAATTAAAAACTATAAACAATTAGTTTGCAAGAAAAACAAACTTAAAAAATGGGTTGTATCAAATTTATTTTTATTTATTTATTTATTTATTTTTATTATAACTCTCAAGGTTATATACTCTAGTTATTACTACACTATAACTATGATATATATATATATATATATATATATATATATATTATTATTATTATTATTATTTGCGCATAGACCCTGTTGGATCATGCAAAACACTCCGACTCATGTCTTGTTCCTTCTAATCCTCCACACCTCCCTCATCCTGTCCCCATGGATCCTCTTCCGCTCCTCCGTCCATTTTACCCCTGCTCTCTTTGGGATTTCATTCTCTGGGACCTTCCAACCGAGCATCTTTCTCCTGTATGCGCACCTGTCTTCAACATCTGTTGAGTCTATTCCTGCGTCATGTAGGTCTATTCTGACTTGTGCGATCCACGATGTTGTTGATTTGACACCTTGTATGTACTTAAGGATTCTGTTGGCAAGTCTCGTTGTTGGGCATGCAGAGTGCCAATTGTAAGGTAGTATATATATTTGTGTAATTACATTATATGAAAAAATGGTAAATATGCAGTGTAGCATATACTGGATTGTTTTATATTTTTGTTACTAAAATGCTTTATTATGTGCCCAAAAGCAAGAATCCAAAATATGAAAGCACAAGAAGTACGATAAAAATCGGAAATAAAAGTGACCAACATAACCTCAAAATTGCTACCTGGCGAAAATTGGTAACGTGTTGTAGATCGGTAAAACAATAAAAATATGTCAAACACGGGTTTGGGTTATAAGAAACTCATTTTTTTAAAAGAATACTGCATAACCAAACTGACACGGTTGTTAGGCCTAACAAGGTGATGCATGAAAAACCTGTATATTTTTTTAAAAAATACTACAATCCTAATTGACACGGTTGTTGGGCCTATCACGGTGATGTGTGAAAAAACCTTTATTTTTTTTAAGAATACTACATAACCTAATTGACACGGTTGTTAGGCCTAACACGGTGATGCATGAAAAACCTTTATATTTTTTTAAAGAATACTACATATCCTAACTGACACGGTTGTTAGGCCTAACACGGTGATGCATGAAAAACCTGTATATTGTTTTAAAGAATACTACATAACATAACTGACACGGATGTTGGCCCTATCACGGTGTTGTGTGAAAAATACCTTTATTTTTTTAAAGAATACTACATAACCTAATTGACACGTTTGTTAGGCCTAACACGGTGATGTGTGAAAAACCTTTATATTTTTTTAAAGAATACTACATATCCTAACTGACACAGTTGTTGGGCCTATCATGGTAATGTGTGAAAAAAACCTTTATTTTTTTTAAAGAGTACTGAAAACGTCAAGTGACACGGTTGTTAGGCCTAACATGGTGATGCATGAAAAAATTGTTATATTTTTTTTTTAAAGAATAATCCATAAGCTAACTAACATGGTTCTTAGGCCTAACAAGGTGATCCATTAAAAAAACCTTTATTAATTTTTTTTAAAAGAGTACTTATAACCTAACTGACACGGTTGTTGGGTCTAATACGGTGATGCATGAAAAAAACCTTTATATTTTTTTTTAAAGAGTACTCAATAACTTAACTAACACGGTTGTTGGGCCTATCACGATGATGCATGAAAAAACCTTTATATTTTTTTAAAGAATATTACATATCCTAACTGACACGGTTGTTAGGCCTAACACGGTGATGTGTGAAAAAACCTTTCTTTTTTTAAAGAATACTAGGCTACATATATTAACTGACACGGTGGTGCGTAAAAAAACATTTATATTTTTTTAAACAATACCACATGTCCTAACTGACACAGTTGTTAGGCCTAACACAGTGATGTGTGAAAAAACCTTTTTATAGAACAAAGATACTACGTATCTTAACTGACACGTTTGTTATGCGTAAAAAAACTTTTATATTTTTTTAAAGAATACTACATATCCTAACTGACATGGTTGTTGGGCTTACCATGGCGATGTGTGAAAAATACCTTTATTTTTTTTAAAGAATACTCCTAACCTTTACTGACACGGTTTTTAGGCCTAACATGGTGATGCGTGAAAAATCTTTATATTTTTTTAAAAGAATACTCCATAAGTTAACTAACATGGTTGTTAGGCCTAACATGATGATGCATTAAAAAAACCTTTATTTATTTCTTTAAAAAGAGTATTCCATAACCTAACTGACACGGTTGTTGGGCCTAATACAGTGATGCAGGAAAAAACCCTTAATTTTTTTAAAGAGTACTCCATAACTTAACTAACATGGTGGTGCGTTAAAAAAACCTTTATTTTAAAAAAGAAATTTACCATAACCTAACTGACAAGGTTGTTGGTCCTAACACGGTGATGCGTGATCTTTAATGTATATTATGATTGCGGGCAAAGCCGTGACGGGTAGCAGCTAATCATATTATATTTCTGAAAGATTGTTTTTGTTTATTTGTTTGTTCTTTAATCACACTTAAACTACTGGACCATTTGAGATTAAATTTGGTAGGAACACAGTATAGGTATCTGAGATAAACACAATACTATTCCAATTTTTAATTGTGTAATAGTGAATTTTTAATAATACTGTATTTTATTAAAATATGACAGGACCCTGTTAAAGAGTATCGAGTGGCATAAATGTATATGTCTTGGCCGAAAACCATAAATCGTACATAGAAATATATTAAAATGAAATGATCCTATTCTGATTTTGAAAATCGACTATTAAATTTTATTGTCTACATTATAATTGCAGGCAAAGCCGCAACGGGTAACAGCTAGTATATATATATATATATATATATATATATATATATATATATATATATATATATATAATATATAATATATAATACATACTATATATATATATATATATATATATATATATATATATATATATATATATATAATATAATATATATAATATATATATATATATAATTTATAGGATTTTTACTTTATTATTTCTTTTGTATTAATAATTTATATTGTTATACTTATATATTATTTAGATTTAAGTTTTGTACCAAGCCACGAAAGGTATTTTGATTATCTCTGTGGGATGTATGGGATTGCTTTTAATTAATTGCTTGTACTTTTTATGTATTATTTATTTATTACCATTACATAAGAAGGAATACAGGGGGATAGAATGCCCATACATAGGTTGGTTCTGCACATCATGTATTATTCTTGGTTAATAATAAATAAATAAATAAATATATATATATATATATATATATATATATATATATATATATGTTGGCCGATATGGCTAAGACTGGTATGACCGATATGGTCACTCTGCTGTGTCTTTGAAGTATGCACCTCAAGACACCGTACCACTAATGCTGATCCCTCATCTTATTAGTCTAACGGGCATAAAATATGGATGTTAAACAAAAAAAGATGTTTTTAAATTAAGATATTTGAAATTTATGTTTTCAGACGTTCAGTAAACATAATAGAAGAACACTTTGAAGAAATGTGTTTAAACGAGCAGGACATTTTAGGGTCGAAAGAATCGGTGAACAAATTTTTAGCAACAGTGTTGGATGAAACTTTGCGAAATGATTTAGAAAAGGAATTTAATAACCATTCGACCTCCAAGGCCAGGTGGAAAGCGTTCAAAGAAATTGTTGAACAAAAAAAAGTAAGTTGTTTAAATTAACCTGATATTTGCCATAATATCTAATATTGTTTTAAAAATGTAGTTTTCTTTCCATTTAACTTTTGTTTATTGAATAATAAAAAAATATTTTAACAAATATCAAAGAAAAAACTGTTTACCAAATTTAGTTATAACTCAGTTATGTTACTGGCTTCAGAAATGTAAAAGCTTAGTGTCACTGAGGATAAACATTAATTATTTGTCTTTGTAATTTTCTTGTAAACATTGTAAAATTCAAGAAAAATCTGAAATGCTTAATAAAAATTTTAGGTCTTTTAAATTAAGACCATTTCTAGGTGTGCTGTTACTAGGACCATTTCAGTCAAGTCTGAAATTGAGTTTGACTTCAGACTTGAAAGGTCTGAACACATTTTTGGTAAAATGTTGGAATAGTGTTTCTTAAAACAATTGTTAAGCAGATGTACAGTGGATTTCAATTGAATTCATATATATATATATATATATATATATATATATATATATATATATATATATATATATATAGAGAGAGAGAGAGAGAGAGAGAGAGAGAGAGAGCTCTAAATATTTGGGTTATTTTTGACCCCCAATATACTTGGATAAAACAAAATATTTGGGTTTTCTTTTCTATAAAATGTCTAAATTTATGTCAATCAAATCACTAATGATGTTATACTATGCTTCTTTTCAGAGGGTTATAAGTTATGGAATAATAGCCTGGGGGTGCATATATGAATAGGTACTAAATTACTTCATTCACTTCAAAATAAAATTCTTAAAATTAGCCACAGAAATAATTCTCAATCTCTAAAACACCCACTAAGTATTGAACAGCTTTTTTTCACGTGATGCTCTAAAATTTCATTATAATGACTTAAAACATAAGTTCATTAACTCAACAAGTAAAACCACATGTATTCAACTGCCAATAAGATCTAAGACAATAAGTAGTAAAAATAGTATTGTTTAGGCCATTGGTTTGTTTAATGAAATTGCAGATTAATATATTTATGATATATTAATAATATATTTATGATATAAATATATAACCTTGAATATAAATATAACCTTGAATAATATATTTATGATTAAACTAGCTGTTACCCGTTGCGGCTTTGCCTGCAATTATAATGTAAGCAATAAAATTTATAGTCAATTTTCAAAATCAGAATAGGTCATTTCATTTTAATATATTGCTATATACAATATTATATGATTTATGGTTTTCGGCAGACATATAAATTTTTGCTACTCGATATGCTAAAACAGGGTCATGTCATATTTTAATAAAATACAGTATTATTAAAAAGTCATTATTATACAATTAAACTGGAATAGTATTGTGTTTATCTCAGATACCTAAAACGTGTTCACACCAAATGTAATCTCATTTGGTCCAGTGGTTAAAGTGTATTTGAATAACAAACAAATAAACAAAAACAAACTTTCAGAAATATAATATGATTAGCTGTTACCCGTCAGGGCTTTGCCCGCAATCATAATATACATTAAAGATCATGCATTACCGTGTTAGGACCAACAACCGTGTTAGTTAAGTTTTGGAGTACTCTTTAAAAAAAATTAAGGTTTTTTCCTGCATCACCGTTTAACCCAACAACCGTGTCAGTTAGGTTTGGAGTACTCTTTTTAAAAAAATAAATAAAGGTTTTTTTAATGCTTCACCGTGTTAGGCCTAACAACCATATTAGTTTGCTAATGGAGTATTCTGTAAAAAAATATAAAGATTTTTCACGCATCACTATGTTAGGCCTAACAACCGTGTCAGGATATGTAGCCTAGTATTTTTAAAAAAAATATAAAGGTTTTTTGACGCATCACCGTGATAGGTCCAACAACCGTGTCAGGATATGTAGTACTCTTCAAAAAAATATAAAGGTTTTTTCACGCATCACCGAGTTAGTTAAGTTATTGAGTACTCTTTAAAAAAATATATAAAGTTTTTTCCATGCATAACAGTATTAGGCCCAACAACCGTGTCAGTTAGGTTTTTTGAAAAAAATAAATAAAGGTTCTTTTAATGCATCACCGTGTTAGGCCTAACAACTATGTTAGTTAGCTTATGGAGTATTCTTTAAAAAAATATAAAGATTTATCACGCATCACTATGTTAGGCCTGACAACCGTCTCAGTTAAGGTTTGGATACTCTTTAAAAAAATAAAGGTTTTTTTTCACACATCACAATGATAGGCCCAACAATCATATCAGTTAGGATATGTAGTATTCTTTAAAAAAATATAAAAGTTTTTTTACACATCACCGTGTTAGGCCTAATAACCGTGTCAGTTAATATACTTAGTATTCTTTTAAAAAATTTAAAGGTTTTTTCACACATCACCGTGATAGGCCTAACAACCGTGTCAGTTAGGATATGCAGTATTCTTTAAAAAAATATAAATATCACCGTGTTTGGCCTAACAACCGTGACAGTTAGGATATGTAGCCAAATAATCTTTAAAAAAATATAAAGGTTTTTTCACGCATCACCATGTTAGGCCTAACAACTGTGTCACTTAGGTTATGCACTATTCTTTTAAAAAATGGGTTTGCTATCACCCAAACCCATGTTAGACGTATTTTTATTGTTTTACTGATCTGTAGATCAGTAAAACAATAAAAATACGTCTAAAATCAGTACAACACAGTAACGATTTTCGCCGGTAGCAATTTTGAGGTTATGTTGGTCACTTTTATTTTCGAATTTTATCGTACTTCTCCTGCTTTCATATTTGAATTTTTGCTTTTGGGCACATAATAAAGCATTTTAGTAAGAAAAATATCGAAAACTCCAATAGATGCTGCACTGCATATTTACCATTTTTTCATATAATGTAATTACACATATATATATACTACCTTACAATTAAAGTATCCTAATAAAATTGTATATAA
This sequence comes from Callitettix versicolor, assembly GCA_022606455.1. NCBI lineage: Eukaryota > Metazoa > Arthropoda > Insecta > Hemiptera > Cercopidae > Callitettix > Callitettix versicolor. Next base: position 74,577,597 of record CM040186.1, read on the forward strand.
TATATATATTCTGCACTCTGCTTTAAAAACATTGAATAGTCTTAAATGAAAAATACCAGATTGTGATTATTAGATGAAAATGTAACATTAAAAACAATAATTTTGCAATAAATAAAACATAGATTAAGATTTGTAAAATGGGATTAGATCTATGTCCATCTCAGGTGCCTAAATCTCATGTTCAGTAAACAGTAATTAAACCTAACTATAGTTAACAGATGTTACAAAACTAAAAACTGATAATTATTTTGGGCTGGGTAAGTAGTATAATGACGTTTTGTAAAACGGGAATAGGCCTATATGTATCTCTGATACTTAAACCATATACGTACCAAATTTCATCTCAATTGGTCCAGTGGTTAAAGCGTGATTGAATAATAAACAAACAAACACACAAACTTTCAGAAATATAATATGAATTAGATTAGATCAAAACTAAAAAAATTGATTTTTAAAAATCCATAGATTATGTCTTTGTTATAGGTTCTATTGCTTTAATAAGTGTTACTAGGAAATTTTCTATTTATCCTACAATTTAAATGCTTGTATTATGAATCCTGCTTTTATTATAGGATGATGCATACTTTCTTTTGTGCAATTGTTCTCTTTCTGTATTAGTTTTTGTATATTTTTCTTTGGTTCCAGCCTCATAAACAGGTATTTTATATCTCTATGAGTTACTTACCTTTGTAAATTTTATTTTTATAAGTGTAATGTAATGTACTGGTTTATATAAATATATATATACTAGCTGTTACCCGTTGCGGCTTTGCCTGCAATTATAATGTAAGCAATAAAATTTATAGTCAATTTTCAAAATCAGAATAGGTCATTTCATTTTAATATATTGCTATATACAATATTGTATGATTTAGGGTTTTCGGCAAAGACATATAAATTTTTGCAACTTGATACGCTAAAACAGGGTCATGTCATATTTTAATAAAATACAGTATTATTAAAAAGTCATTATTATACAATTAAACTGGAATAGTACTGTGTTTATCTCAGATACCTAAAACGTGTTCACACCAAATGTAATCTCATTTGGTCCAGTAGTTAAAGTGTATTTGAATAACAAACAAATAAACAAAAACAAACTTTCAGAAATATAATATGATTAGCTGTTACCCGTCACGGCTTTGCCCGCAATCATAATATACATTAAAGATCATACATTACCGTGTTAGGACCAACAACCGTTTTAGTTAAGTGTTGGAGTAACCTTTAAAAAAAATTAAGGTTTTTTTCCTGCATCACTGTTTAACCCAACAACCGTGTCAGTTAGGTTTGGAGTACTCTTTTTAAAAAAATAAATAAAGGTTTTTTTAATGCTTCACCGTGTCAGGCCTAACAACCATATTAGTTTGCTAATGGAGTATTCTGTAAAAAAATATAAAGATTTTTCACGCATCACTATGTTAGGCCTAACAACCGTGTCAGGATATGTAGCCTAGTATTTTTTAAAAAAATATAAAGGTTTTTTGACGCATCACCGTGATAGGTCCAACAACCGTGTCAGGATATGTAGTACTCTTTAAAAAAATATAAAGGTTTTTTCACGCATCACCGTGTTAGTTAAGTTATGGAGTACTCTTTAAAAAAATATAAAGTTTTTTCCATGCATAACCGTATTAGGCCCAACAACCGTGTCAGTTAGGTTTTTTGAAAAAAATAAATAAAGGTTATTTTAATGCATCACCGTGTTAGGCCTAACAACTATGTTAGTTAGCTTATGGAGTATTCTTTAAAAAAATATAAAGATTTATCACGCATTACTATGTTAGACCTGACAACCGTGTCAGTTAGGGTTTGGATACTCTTTAAAAAAATAAAGGTTTTTTTCACAAATCACAATGACAGGCCCAATAATCATATCAGTTAGGATATGTAGTATTCTTTAAAAAAATATAAAAGTTTTTTTACACATCACCGTGTTAGGCCTAATAACCATGTCAGTTAATATACTTTAAATACTTTAATATCTTTTAAAAAATTTAAAGGTTTTTTCACACATCACCGTGATAGTCCTAACAACCGTGTCATATAGGATATGCAGTATTCTTTAAAAAAATATAATGGTTTTTTTACGCATCACCGTGTTTGGCCTAACAACCGTGACAGTTAGGATATGTAGCCAAATAATCTTTAAAAAAATATAAAGGTTTTTTCACGCATCACCGTGTTAGGTCTAACAACCGTGTCACTTAGGTTATGCACTATTCTTTTAAAAAATGGGTTTCCTATCACCCAAACCCGTGTTAGACGTATTTTTATTGTTTTACTGATCTGTAGATCAGTAAAACAATAAAAATATGTCTAAAATCAGTACAACACGGTACAGATTTTCGCCGGTAGCAATTTTGAGGTTATGTTGGTCACTTTTATTTTCGATTTTTATCGTACTTCTCCTGCTTTCATATTTTGGATTTTTGCTTTTGGGCACATAATAAAGAATTTTAGTAAGAAAAATATCGAAAACTCCAATAGATGCTGCACTGCATATTTACCATTTTTTCATATAATGTAATTACACAAATATATATACTACCTTACAATTAAAGTATCCTAATAAAATTGTATATAATATATATATTCTGCACTCTGCTTTAAAAACATTGAATAGTCTTAAATGAAAAATACCAGATTGTGATTATTAGATGAAAATGTAACATTAAAAACAATAATTTTGCAATAAATAAAACATAGATTAAGATTTGTAAAATGGGATTAGATCTATGTCCATCTCAGGTGCCTAAATCTCATGTTCAGTAAACAGTAATTAAACCTAACTATAGTTAACAGATGTTACAAAACTAAAAACTGATAATTATTTTGGGCTGGGTAAGTAGTATAATGACGTTTTGTAAAACGGGAATAGGCCTATATGTATCTCTGATACTTAAACCATACACATACCAAATTTCATCTCAATTGGTCCAGTAGTTAAAGCGTGATTGAATAACAAACAAACACAAACTTTCAGAAATATAATATGAATAAGATATATATATATATATATATATATATATATATATATATATATATATCAAGTAAGTCAATGTTAATATGTAAACTTAATATGTTGATTTTACAGAAAGAACTAAAAAGAAAGAGCAAGTATATTGTAGAAGAGATGATGCTGCAGTATGCCTATCCAAGGCTAGACATAAACGTGTCTAAAGGCCTCAACCATCTGTTAAAATCTCCATTTTGTATCCATCCAAAAACTGGGAAAATTTGTACACCTTTCAACCCACGTGCCGCCACTAAGTTTAACCCTACTACCGTACCAACTATCAGGTGAGCTAACAGGTTCTCAGTTTTTAGGTTTTGTATTTTAACATAAGCCTAGACATCTAGGTTTATGTTCTAGTTTTTAGGTTAGGCATTTGAGAATGAGATTTGATTGTCAATCTCGAAACATCATGTATTATACTACATAAACAAATAACTTGAAGGTATAATTAAAGAAAATAATAACTTGATTATTTAATCATTAAGTGATAATTTAATCACTACAGTGTAAGTGGTAATTTGGCAACCAGGTAACTCTTCAGTGGGTTTTGAGGCATAGAGGAGTTGAGGTTAATGAGGAGTCAGACTGACTGGCTGGTCTTAGATCTGCATCTGAGTTTATCGGACCTGAGCTGGCTTTAGGGATTTCTCTGTCATTGGCCAGGTCGGCTATTAATAGGTGGATTACCAATCAATATCAGGTAAGATGGGATAACCTTTATGGGCAGTCCCATAGTAAACATTGCTTAAGCAAAGTTCCTTTTGGAGGACTCAAAGGAGCAGCAGATGTCCTGGGCAGAGCACAAATTGGGATGATCATGTGGCTGATTACAGGGCACTTGGTGTGAGGGTGCAAATGAACAGGGTAGGTATGTACCATCCCTTGGTACAAACTGCGACCATGGTAGGAAACTGCAGGTCACATAATTCATGATTGTGTGGCTCTTGCTAGTAGGAGGTTAAGGGAATGATTGGGAAAGAAATGAAAAGATTGTAAAGTGAACAAAGAATATGGATAATTAAATAATTCTAAAACTGTTGAATTTAAGAAAGTGAATTTGAGTATGGTTAGTTCATTTTTGTATTTACAATATACAAAAGTTTAATACACTAATATACTCAGATTTTTGTGCTGATTATAATTATGAAATCAGAATTTCAATTAAAATATAAGATGGGTTAAGCAACTGTGTGCAGCAATTATAGAGTTCATGATATAGTAGTGGGGTTTTACTGTATTTAGAATTTCCTTGCATAGACAGTTTTTGTTCTTCCAGGATGAAAAATGCATCGATGATTTAATATTAGTAATAACATTTAAAAAAGTAATATTCATTCAAGTATTTTTTTTTAATTAAATACATAATTTTTAAAAAATCAACGAAAATACCTATGTAAAACCTATATTAAACAACTTTTAGTTCTAGTGCAGTGAAAAACATGTTTATTTTTATTGTTAAAAAAATATGAACTGTGGAATATAGTAACATAGTCTTTGTTATGTACAATGTAATTTTCCTGTGTTATTATCACTTATTACAATATTACTTGAATATAGTTCTTTGAATACTAGATCCAATATTAATCAGTAATATATCCGTACATTTAAAAAACATCTCAGCTTAACAGTTTTGGATTTTTAAACTTAAAATATATGTTTTTGAACCGTTCAATTTTAGTTTAGTCTCAAATTACATAAATTATAAAGTTAGAACTTTTATCTACAGTAAAACATTTGGTATTTATTTTTTAAATGATTTTTCTGCATTGTTTTATAGAAGTGCAGTTATAAAACCATTTGTTACAGCTACTATACTTCAGTAAATATTTCAAATATTCACAAACAAGCCAGTAGTTCACAAACATGCAGTTGATTATCCTTCAGATAATTCTGACTATAAACTGGCACTGTAAATGTGTGTTATTTAAACAGTAAATTAACATAACGAACAGGCCATTCACAGAAATACTTTTAACATAAAGTAGACATAACATAAATATAATGATGAACAAAAATTTGGAACAAAAGAATGCCCTCTTGAAAGTACTGATATTTTCGATTCAGAAGTTTCAGTCGAACTAAAAACAATTTGTGTCAAATTACATAAATCATTGCTTGTCAATACCGTTTTGTTATTTCTACAAATTTGACCCTTAACTAAATGATTGCTAAAGTCCATCAAAGTTTTTTTACACTCAGTTAAGCAGAAATTGTCTTGAAACATTTCATTTAAAACTGGAAAAATAGGAAATACTTCTTTAGGCATCAATATACTGGTTATGGTCGGCAAGCAGCTGCAATTTATCATGTTACCCACGAATTTGAACGTATTAGATTCTGGATATAACATAATGCCTCCTAAATCTGTATCATACAATGTGTTGTTAATGAAATTAAGGAAACTTCGTTCAGACATGCTGTTCAGTGATTTTGCTGGAAGTGTCTTGAAGTAATTTGATGTTACATATGTGGTTTGTGAGTTCAGAATTACACTAGTTTCATTAATGTTCTGAAAGTGATTATTTGTAATGTTTATCTCCGAGATCGCTGTTATATTGATAGAGTATGGAAACAGTTCTTCAAAAAAGCAGTGGTCGATGTTAGCCATCGCTGTAAAAATTTTGATGCTATTTTCTGGCAACAGTTTAACCTGAAAAGTAAAATATTTTAATACAGATGTTAATAAGTACGATTGCGTAGCTAAATGCAACTCAAAACTAGCGCTAATTGAACATTTTTAATTGGTCAGTTGATAAAAAGAACAATTGATTGTCTCATGTGTTACTAAATACAGAGTACAGTGAAATGTTATCAATGTAATAAAGACAGTCTTTCCTTTATAATGAGCTCTGATATACCACAAGTCTACCAAACTAACATTAATGCAAAACTTACAAATATTTTATTTGCTTAGCCCTTTCCTAGTAATTCACTTTAATAAACAATTTAGCAAAAGTATAAGAATTTTTTTGGACAATGCGAGTTATTTATAAAAGCAAAAGAGAAAGTTTCTATACTTTTCAGATTTCATTATCAAAAACAGTGGATAAGAGAACTGTACTGAAAACATACAACGAATCATCCTGCATTAAATGTTTGGCTTGGTTCTACAACATTGGTGTGATTTTTCTTTGAAAATATGTGATACAACCACTGTTCAAAAAGTTTCACACAAGCATAGACATTTGTGTTTTTTGGAAAACTTTGTCAAAAGTGGTTTCTAAGAAACAACTTTTATTTTATATCTATGAAGATCGTTTGGAAAGTAAAGAACTTTTTTTTTAGACACTTTATTAAGATAATGAAATGAAATTTATTTTACAACAGATTTGATACATTAGCTATTTTTCTATATATTCACCATTAAAATTTAAATATTTGTCATAGTATTTCACCAGTTTTTTCTATGTCTTCTTTCACTTTTCTACGTTAGTAAGTTGTTGAACCACTCACTAACATTCTCTTTCACTTTTGTTATCACTTCAGTAGTGGTTTCCGCCCCAAAAAAAATCCTTCAATTTGGGGAAAAGATGATTGAATCATTTGGGGGTCAAATTCAGGCAATAAGGCAGATATTCAAAAACTTTCCAGTTAATCTGCTGAAGCAAGTGCTCGTCAATGCAACAACATGTGGACATACATTATCATGAAGAATGCAGCTCGACAACAATCGATGTCATTTTTTTTTTTAATGGTGTGGCATAGATGTTGAGGGATCCGACAGTAGGCTGCTGAATTTTTGGTGTCCCCTGTAGACATGTATGAGTAAGACACCCTTTCGATCCTAAACACACACATAACAAACTCTGTAGCCATAATTTTGTCACTCCTATTTGTTTGGCTTTTTTTCGGTTTTGATAGGGGGGGGAGTCAATGCCATTCCATTGACTGGCATTCATGTTGTTATAAACCTCGGTTACCTGTCTGTAAATTTTGATAATACTTTAATTGTCACACTTTGCAGGACTGTTAATTTTGTCACACATTTTAAAGTCACACAAATAAATAGTAAATATTACTTTCCAAATGACCCTCGAATAATCTCCGGTAGTTGCAATAGATATTGTAAAATAAAGTAAGATTGTTAATCAAACTTACCTTATTTGGTATCAAATTTAAAAGTTTTGCAAGAACAAGAGGACAAAATTCAGATTTGATCATCAAATATTATAGTAGTTGCTAAAATTATTTGTGTTAATTTATTTGTGTTGTTGAACCAAGCTAAATCAAGCAAAAATTTATCTAATTTTTATAAGTATATATACAGACTCTTTAATGGTGATTTAATTATATCCGTAGTAACCTATTTTTAATTAATGTTATATTATTACTTACGCTGCAGTTTATCATTTTGAACTTGGTTTCATTCTCCGACACTGCTATACTTTTTTCGTACACTTGCAGGTTATTCACATTTTTAAGCTCAAAATATTGTAGGTCGTAAAAAATCTGGACAGCATTTGTTTCTATTATCAGATGTTTGATATGTTGAAGCCTGACAATGTACGCAGACAGATCTGTTAGAGCAAATTCTTTTAGCTGCAGATATTCGACATGAGCGATTGTCAATGATTGGATTTTTGAAAACACTGATCTGTGAAGTGTTAGGTTTCTTGTGTTGTAGATTAACACTGTGATCGGCAACAAGGTGTGAACAGATTCCTTCGAAAGTACCACAGTGTTGTATCCGTGTATGGAAAGTAAATTTAAATTAGTTGTAAATAGTTCAGAAAAAATTGTTATGTTCTGAAAAAACAAATAATTTGAATTAGTTATAAAATAAAACAGCTTTTAAGTAAGCAGTAATACTTTTTGGAGGGAGGTTATGAATTAAAGTCTTATAACTGAAAAACTTCAGTTTTGTACTCAATTGATTTTGTCACTTCAGTAGAATTTGAAATAAAATTGATGTGGTTTATTTTTAAAAAGGTAAACCACAGGATTTTTTACTCTATAGGATAAAACAGGATTTTTAATTTTTTCAAATGTGATAGTTTTTAAATAAACAATTTTTTAATAACCAAAAATTTGTTGTTTTTTTTGACTGCTTAATCAGGTTTATGGTTGCAGTTTTTTTTTGTCACCCTTTAACAGCAAATCATGAGATAAAGCTATATTAATTAATTAAGCTAGTGAATTTTATGCGGAATTTTATTTTTTTGTATCCTGATACCAATATTATCAAAATTATTCCTGAATCCTCAAATTTTGAGCTGTCAAACTGTCATAATAAGATAATAATCATTCCTTATTCTTACTTCATAATCTATTTGTTGGTTTAGGAAGTAATTTCATACATCCTTCCATTATATGTAGTTTTCTTTTTTGAAATATTTTTAATGTGAACTAATATTTTATATTTTTTAATATTTCAAACAACGTTTCTGAATACTCTGTATATTCCCCCATATATGTAGACCTATTTAAATCAGGAAATTTATTTTTGTAAATATGTGTCATAAGCAGGAAAGTCTGGGAGTAACAGAGAACTTTAATCTGGGTATAGTGGCAGAACTGAAAATATTTTATACGTCTACCTGCAACACTCTTGCAACACTCGGAGAGTCACACATAGCAACCTTGAAGACACTCAAAATCGCTCGGTTGCAAGGTCAGGAGAGTAAAATGGATAACCAAAAGCAGAGTTTGAGTGTCATGAGCAGTAATCCATACTAAAACAATATGGACAAGCATTATCATTGAAGAAAAAAAAACTTGTTTTTCTCAACTTTCCTTACTTTTTTTTGTTTTTGTTTTCTTCATCATGTAATGTTATTCTGCTGTCAATAAATGATTGATGCCAATGAGAAAACATTGGCCTTGACATAACATTTTCACTATACACATTGCACAACTCAAAAAGAATTTCAGTTGTTGGACTCACAATTGGAAATAGGAACATGTGGAGTCTCTATACTTGCTGGTGCATTACTGTTTGAGCAATGAAGGTAGGCATATAAAATATTTTCATTGCTGCCACTGTTCCCAAATAAAAGTTTTCTGTGACTCCCAGACTTTTCCTGCCTACCATACAGATTTAAAAAAATAGTGTAACTTACTTTTCAGATGCCTCACATATTAAACAATAATTAACTACTGGGATGGTTAAGTAACATTGCATAACCTTTTTAGGTTAGCCTTTTCTATTTAAACATTTCTAAAATATTCACAAAACCATCAATAAAAAACAAACATTTTAGAAAATATGGTACTTATAGAAAAAAAAGAAGTTCTAATCTTGTAATAGCAGTGACATTTTTATTTATATATTACGTCTAGGCTAACGAGTTGAAAACTAAACTATGTATAGGTATCAGTAAGAACACCTGATCAATAACAGCCCATAGTATCATATATGAATTAAAGTGCAACGCTAACCTGGGCTAACTAAGAATATACTAACTCATCATTGGATTAATGTTGTTTATACGTAATACAGAAGGCAAATAAAGGACAATTTTGTTAGCCTATACATAAATAAAGCTAAGAACCAAAATATTCAAATATGTTTATTATTCTAAGAATAGTAATGAATTAACCAAACAAAAATCAAAAAATAATATATTCTAAATTTTTCTGGAAGATTCATTAGTAAAAGACAAATATATACATAATTATAAAGAAACGCTAATGTGAAGTGCAATGCGAACCAAAGGACCAATCAGCAATGAAGGGGCGGTAACATACCAGTTGAAATGAAAATGTAATATGCAAGACAAGAATAAACTAATGGATCCCGATTGTTAGTTAACAATAAGAATAAGACAACGATGTTAGTAACATTTGAACCTGTAGAGGGAATGATGCATTTTTGACAAGCATTAAATTACTGGGATAGAATTACGATGATCAACTGAAGACAATCAGATAACAAAGTGTGAAAACAAGAAGCCTTGATTATTGTGATCAACTTATCAAGAAGACTACACACAGCCATAGTATTAACTATAAATAATGATGTAAATTGAAAGACAATAAGATAACATTTTACAGAATTTAGAGCATTTAAAAAGACTTTTATATTTTTTCTTTTGTAATAAACAAATATTTTGCAAAATTAACCTCAAAATAGAAATTATCATTATATGTAATTATTTATTTCTTGTAAAAACTAATTATCCTGCCTGCACTACAAGCCCAACTCGATATCAGGAAATATTGTATTTATAAAAAAAATGTAAATATAAACATTTTTCCAATAAAAACAATAGTAAAGAATATTATGTAATTTGTTAAATCAATTTTATTTATTTATTTATTTCATTTTATTAATCTCCTTTTTTACTCTTGTGTGCTTAATGTCTATGTATGCCCTCTTGTTCAACTTACCTGTGCATCATCCGGCCCAGATTTATCACAAAACACCTGTGTAGGTTTGTCGGGTGGGAAACAGTCACATTCATCGCACAAGTATGTGGCACAAATGTTGTGGAAAAAAAGTAGCATTAACAACACCAGGATCTTCATTTCACCAGAGTACGCTTGATAACATTGAGACGTTGAAAGGGCAACTGTAGGCTACTTATCTTTAACCACAGGAAGTCTACTGATAAGACTTCATAAGCTTGCGTGTATCTTACTGTGTTGCTTTGTTCAAAGAAGGCTTTGTCTGCGGTTGTAATATAAGGATCTATAATGATTGCTTACTTCATTGCCTTACTGATTAGAATATTACATTGTTGATAAAAATAAATTATTGTTTGTAACAAGTTTTGTCTTAAACAAAAAACACAAAATCAATGTCTGTGCTAAAATTATGTAACAATGGCACATATTCACAAAGGCTATAACAAATTTCCATTTTTAAAAAAATGTATTTTTGAGACATTTAAAATTATATATATATATATATATATATATATATATATATATATATATATATATATATATATATATATATACATACATACATACATACATACATATATATAATTTTGGGCAGATTGGATTCTTATTTGGCAAAAAAAAATTATATTTGTGAACATTATATTTTTTGAATAGCTAGGAAATTTTTGCTTGTTAATTCTTAAGGGTTTTTTTTACCATAAATGTCACAAAATAAGAATTTAAAAAATTGTCCCAAATGTCCAAATTACACTGACATGCCAAATTTCTTGTCAATTGGTCAGTAAGTTTAGTATAATCCAGTGTGAGCTGATAAATAAAATACACCTTTTTGAACGGACACGCCTGTCAGAATCTCAAAATTAATTTTTTTTCAAGAAAATTTTTGTTAGAATCCAAATATACCAGCTGAGAATTTATTGTCAATAAACATCCTTTCTGAATCATTATTAATTCCAAAGAACTTATGTTTATAAGCCAATTATACCATGTGAGAATATGTTGTTAATGAATGACCATGTCTTAATCATTATTAATTCTAGAAAACTTATGTTTATAGGTGCCAAATATACCAGGTGGTTGTCAATGAGCAACTGTTTCTAATGGATCATTAAAACTGACATTTGAGCTTGAGCCATTGAGTTGTGTTTGTGTTGTTATTGAAAAAAAATATTTAGTTACTAGATAAGATCCTAAAAATAAAAACTAAACTATAGTCACATACATTTTTAGTTTCCAGTGATACTTCGGGTAAACACTAAAACCTATAAATAAAAAGCAAACATAATTTTTTAATAACTGTTTACATTAACAAGTATACAAAATTTAAATTTCTATTTGTATACATTGGAGTATAGTATAATAACATGGTCACTAAATACAAAAAAAATTACTACATTAAGAAGACCATGCACTAAACTTACACTTTTCTAACTTATTTGTCACTGAACTGATCAATAACTTCAGAAAAGTCAACTTGTTTTTATAATTCACTTTCATTGGCTAAAAGAGCCAATTGATTGAGACAAATATTTTTCAGTTTTTTTTCTAACATCCCCTTCCTCCCCCCCCCCAAAAAGGCGGCTACGCCTGAGCCTCTGTAGAGCTTGTGCCTAGAACCCTCATGTCCACTTGGACCTCCCACTTGTGCAGGCTGTGCATGGTTCTATTATTAAGAAACAATTATTTAAAAATCAACGTATTCTGTAAACCACCCCTTTCTTTTTAAAAAGTAAATCAATCATTCCTAAACTTACACCTAATTTTCTTGTATTTTCAGTGAAATATTGGATGAAGTAAATTTATATGATAAGAAACAAGATGAAATTAAGACCAAAGATGATGTGGCTCGTAAAGTGAAAGATTACAAGAAGACTTCCATGAATAAAGGAATGCTTGTGTTTGAAGAGTTTCTTCGTAAATTGGAATCTACATGGAAGGGCAAACGGATTGAAGAGAGTGGTGAGTAATTACCACAAAGGAAAGCATTTTTTTATGCTATTTCAGAAGTCTGTAAAAATAAAAACATATACAGTGGTACTTCATCATTGTAAATGTATAACTTGGAAAAAAATTTATGTTCATAACATAAATAATATATGGAAAGTTAGTAAATGGTTTGCCTGCACACATACAAGTTGTGGCTAGAAGAAACTGGACTGATTTTTTTTTTACAAACAAATGATAAACTTGCAAAATAATATGGTTACAAAAAACATTTTTTCTAAATTTGATAGTGATCAATCACTTTGTTTATGAGTAAGAGGTGTATTAATGACAAACATATGTATGAATTTATAAGGGTGTTTGGTTTTGTCTACAGATCTTAAAAATTGTAATATGTTTTGTTTCTAGTGGGAATAATAACTGTTAGCATTTTTGTTAAGTATAGTTTTTTTTTAGCAGTAGTCTAAATTTGAATGAATATTTACTTCAATATTTGTCTGTTTCCTTAATGTTTTACATTTTAACTTTCACTTCAGCATCGTGGCAATTACAGTGTAATTTTTATGTCCATACCCATGCCCCATCTGAAATGTAACAATAGCAAAAGTAGTTTTTCGTGTACTTGATATACCAATACAAATCATAACTATGCTTTACATATCTCATTTTTTTATCACACCTTAAAGTTTTTTAGTAATTTACTTATTTGCTGTTTTATTGAATATGAAATATTTTATTTAATAATTGAAAAGCTTATAGGTCAAAATCTGTTATTCACGTACTTTAATAATTATATTTTTCTTTGTAAAAAATAAATCCATAATTTACCCATTTAATATTAATTTGTTTTTACTTTTTTAATGGCTCATCAGGGATAATGATAATATGGTCAGGGAAAAATTAAAGAATTTTGAAAATTTAATTCTGTGGCCATCCTGAATTAATCAAATTTGGTAACTTGAAAAATGATTGCTGTTTTTTACTTATTGTGTTAAAATTTTATTTTATTTTTTTCAGATAAGAAAATGGAATTTTGAAGGCTTTAATCACTTCCTGTATCTATATACACTAATATGTAAACTTTTTAAGATATCTTTATAGACAATTACAGAAAATATTTTTTTAAATACAATTTTTTAAAATTAATTATTGTCGTTTATAAAAAAAATTAACCTATCTGATTTGAAACTTTCCCAATCCTATTCACTAATCACATCCTTTAAAAAAAAAAAAAAAAAAAAAAAAAAATATATATATATATATATATTTAAAGAAAAGAAAGGGCCTATTGGTCAAATACTGTAAACAATTCTTGTTCAGAAACATTAGCTAAATGATGGAAAAATCAAATAAGAAAGATTAAAATACTAAATAATATTAACAGTTAGGTACTTGAAAAGTAGCAAAGTAATTTAGTGGCCTGATTTCAGCCACGTATATTTACAAAAGTTGAATCTGAAGAATTTTGATAAGTTAAGTTTCAGTCTGACTGCACATTTAAGTTTTATTTGGAAAAAATGCAATATTTGAAGTAAACTATTGTATCAACACTTTCACTAAATTAAATAATTAGAAAGTGTAAAAATCATTCTTGATATTTTGATGACCATCTGTTGTTAGACCTTAAAAAAGATTTCTTAATCCAATAAAGTGGTTTTTATTCGGACGTCTTTGTACCTGTTCACCTTCGGAGACCAATTTCAGTTAAATTTGGAATTTATAAAAGTAAGTCATATTTCTGAACTACGTTTTAAATTTTCAAAAACATTTTTTTCAAACCCTTTTTTTAATCAAAAGACAAATACTTATTAAAAGCATATTTTCTGAAAATTATTTTTAATTACTTTGATAAAATTTGCTAAAATACAAGTCTCAAGCACCCAAACAAAATATAAGCAATATTTCATAAGAAAATTCAGTTTGGGAGTTGATCATATTTTCTTCTGATCACAAACAAATTGGCCCTTCTTGTTAAACAAGTTATCAACTATTGCTTTTTCCAATATAGCTTACCCTACTTGTTTATCATCCTCCCTAACAAACCTGCCGAGAATTTCTCAAAAACTGTTATGGTCATTGTTTCAATTAAAAAAAAATTAATATGAATATAAAATCAAAACTTTGGACTACTTGGACTAAACTTGGTTCACATTAAAATTTTTAGATATTTTTTTCAAGAGCTAACTACAAAAAAATTCTGATTAAAATTGTTCTTTACTGCATTAAATTTAAACTTTATTTGTTAAAGAATTTTAAGAAAAACCGCTTCAACAGTGATGACAAGTACATTAGTGACCTGATAGAGATATGGAACCTTTAACATGATTTATAAATCAATTGATATCACATTGTTTTTGTTGTTAAAATAACAATGTTTTTTAAATTAAATGTTTTTGTGTATATGCTGTTGTCCATATAGTTACAAAATTGCAATTTTGTTACTTTGATGAGTTGGAAGTCAGGCATTGTGGATCTTATTTTTACATCAGCAGTGCTGTAATTTAAGGATTACAGCGCCTATTATGTCTGGTAAGTTGCATAGAAACCAAAGCGTCATCATATAGTGACAATGAGTCAGTTAATCTAGATTGATGTGCATTCACGTGCGCAGGAAGCCTTATATGGTCACTAGGTAATGCAATAAGCTACAAGGGTTTCTACCCTTGGCTCAGTTTGGATATGGATATCACCAACCATGGTAAGTAATCAATACAGTAGTAGACTTTAAAACAATTATACACCAACTTCCTTATATTTAATTTATATTATTTGAAATTGGCTTAAAAATATGCCATTAATACCCAAACTAACTGTATGGGCTATCTTC
The DNA here is from genome assembly GCA_022606455.1 of Callitettix versicolor. Lineage (NCBI taxonomy): Eukaryota > Metazoa > Arthropoda > Insecta > Hemiptera > Cercopidae > Callitettix > Callitettix versicolor. Next base: position 74,592,734 of record CM040186.1, read on the forward strand.
CTAAATAAATTTGATTCAAAAGCTACTGGAAAAAACTATGAAAAACATTTTGCTTAATTACACAATCCACCTTATTTGGTTTTGGTTATTTATGAATTGTTTAACTCAAGCCAATGTACCGAATTTTAAATAAAGACATTTTCAAATCTAAGCTTAATTAGAAAGAGCAAAACAGTTGTGTTGGCCCTCTTCTGTGTGTGTGTTTCAATAGTACATTGATTGTAATTTTCTGTTAATTTTTTGTTTGGGTAATTCATGACTACATTTGAGTTAAATTTAATAAAAATGATTTGGAAAATGTTTATCATGTTTTAAGGACTTTTGGACAGAATGGAATTGAGAGCCAAAAATTAAAAATGGTCAGTATTACCTGTTTTGGTAAATAGGTAATTTATACTTACCAAATTTTGGAAAATCATTTAATTTCCATCAAATATGTATTATTTACTAAGTGGATACTAAAAAATAATATTTTCGTTATACTGCTTTGAAAGTAGTTTTTTCAGTACCTATTTTGAGTATCGAAAGTAGCCTAAACCGGGAAGAACTTCTAATTATTTTCAGTACTGTCATGAAATTATGCATTCTGCCACCAGTTGTATTGGTAGTCTGTTGCACATATTAGTTGTTTGTTTGCAATCAGCTGTTATTATTCAGCTAGCAATATACAACTGCAGTTACTATGGAAAGAAAAAATTTTGTTATTGGAAGGTAAATCATTGTCTATTTTATCATGTTCATTTTACTTATTTTTGTAGTTATTTTTTTTTTTTTTGTTGGTAATTTGCAATATGATGAAGAATAATGCTCAATTTGTACCAGCAATGGTTTTCTAATCGATCGAATTTCCGTAAAACACAAGCGTGTCCTGGAAAAAGGCCACTTTCAGTTAAGACCATATTTAGGTGCTCAAATCTCATAGGCACTTTTGCAAGTCGGTGCCTTCATTATTGTTATAGAGATTACCCTTCATTTTGAAAAATATTAAAACTGTCATTATTTATCAATACTACACACAAGTGTACAACAGTTAGAGACAAACTGACAATAAAATGGAAAACAAATTGATTATTTGTCCTATGATTAGTGAAAATGTGAACCTGAAATAAGAGACTAATAGTTAAAATCAAAACATTTTTTATTTATACACTTCTATCAAAGTGAGAATAAGAATTCTTATCATATTCTCCTTGCTTGGTATTTAAAAAAAAATTGTATTACTTAGGCCATAACTTCTCCCCCATATTTTTTATAATTACTTTTCTTTATTTATTAACAATGTTTTTGTCTTTGCCTTTGAAAATTTTGTGCTGTAGCATGAGCCTAATTGGCCGAGTGGGAAATACTGCCCTGTTTTCGGTGCTAGTAATGAAATTATTTTCATTACTATTATTATTTCATTAGTATTATTATTTTCGGTGCTATTGTGTGCCTATTTGTTATAAGTAACATAAAATAGAATACGCTAATTAAAATTTTACAATATAATCAACTAAATTCATAAATAAAACCATTAAGTAAAATAAAGGTGTGTATACTGTACTAAGTGTAGGGGGTTCTGCATATTTGATTCAGAAAGTAAAGTGGGCTATATACCTAAAAAATTTAGGAACCACTGGGTTAAACCATGAAATATAAGATTATATGTATCATTCATCTTTCACATTGAAAAATTTGTAATTATGAAAAACATATTAATTTATAAAACAGTTTTAAAATTATATTCTTGTTGTTATATTGTTCAATTATTTTATTGCTATTGTTGTAACAAAAAAAGATTTGTTAAACTAGTGCAGTAATTTGTTAATTTTCTTTATTATAGTTGTCAAGCTTCTTTTGTATCAAAAATGGTTGTTAAATGCCTTTATTATAAACATTTCTAATTAGTAAATTATTGCAAAAAAACAGGACATTATGTTCCATGTTTCATACATATTAGTTATATTAGTTAATAAATTTTTGCTTGGCCTACTAAATTCATTGATATGTACTACTAACAGTTACAATATGGCTGATGCTATGGTTCGAACGAATATGCTGTCACGGCACAGCACCTATTCGAGAAGATGACATCTGTGGGACTCATAATGGTCGCAGACTTTATCTCGAACAAGGAGAGAGAGGTGTGCTTACAGCAAGAAATGTATCTGTATCGACCAGACTACAGATGGTGAGTAAGTCGACATTTCAGAGAGAGAGAGTTTAACTGTGCACTGAGAAGTCACTAATTGGATTTGTGTGCTTGTATCCTTGCAGTGAATAGTTGCATTTTTAGAAAGTACATGCTGAATTTTTCTTTCCATTATTAGAGAATTAGGTGGCTGGATATTTTCTTGAATTTTCAATGCATGTATCCATTTTGTATCACAATGATAGAACTAAATATATTTTTTTAATAATTTATCACTTTTGATTAGTGGTATCACTAGTTTTTATTATATAGGAATTAAAAATATGAATAAGTATAGAACACAAGAATGACTAGAGAAAGATATAATAAAAACTGAGGCACTGTGATCAATAGACCTATTGTACAATTAAAACTCTTGAGTCCTAGTTCAGCACACTGGTGTCCTTAATAAGTTCCAGCAATCCAATGACTAGCTCATCCTGCTGTAAAATGTCAGGGTCCTGGAAACCCTTAGCCTCCTGCTAGCTTGTAAATTATAGGACCTGCAGTGTGAATAAGTACACATATTGTTTTAATAATATTTTTAACAAATAAAAAACTTAAATAGTGACTGGAAGAGAGTCTATAATTCAAACAACTTTGTATCATCTAGTGGATGGAACAATATCTCTGTTGCAACATTACCTTTAAAATAAATGCTTCAAATTTGAAAAACTAATACCTATACAATTTGTTGCAGCCTAACTCACTTCAGTCGCACGAGCAATGCAGCCTTGAAGTGGTCACGTGTCCTTCGTGTGTTATTGTCGTACACTTTCGCAGCCTGGCATTGTCACCTCAATGCGGAGGAAGTTTGATGCATAGTCCTTGCCGATGTGATTATCTTTGGCTTTCAGAACCGCCTTACGATGATGTTTCCGGTACACCTTACTGTGGTCATTATCCTTTGCCAAGCAAACAGCTTGTGTTTCGTTCACAGACTCGAACCCTTGTGTTTGCGTTATTGTACAGTCAAACTCATAAGCACGCTTTTACGCTGGAATATTCTTCTGAAAGTAAGAAGTTTGTAAGAATAAATTTAATAGTTGTGTTTTTTTATGGCTCATTAGACTGAATTTATATATGGTTTGTTGGACTGAAAAAATTATTTGAATAAAAAAAAACAGAAATATCTTTATTTTTTCCTTACAAAACATTGTTGGACTGATTCTGAATGAATTAATTTTTAATTTTCAGAAAACAGACAATACATAAAAGGTACTCCAGGTGGTGAGTCTGTTGTACGAGGAAATGCCAGTACAGGAGGAACTATTAGCTCTCCTTTCTTTCCTGCACAGTATCCGCGTGACTTGGGTTCAGAACATATCGTCAATTGCCAGGCCGATAACTGCAGGATCAGACTCATATTCAGCGACTTCCAACTGTCAGGAGTTTCGATCATGGAGGTAATGAACTTGATCGTAGAAGTATTTTGTGGAAACCATTAAAGGATACTCCTGCCCACTTTATAGTCTTTATTTTGCCTGAAAAAAATTTGTTCTGCTGTGGCACTGAAATAACAGTAATTAACAATACATAAAATTTAATATAATGCAAAAACAGTTTCATTATTGTTATTCAGCTGTTCAGTGAAGAACATTTTTTAAAATAACAACTAGTAATATTCCAATGGCCTGTTTTAGTTCTCACAATGGTGTTATTATATTTTAATTGTTTTCAGTTTTATGACTGGAATGGACATCGTCTGGAAGTAAGCAGTGGCTCAATATTCCGTCCACCCGTTATTGTAACTACAGGTCCATCACTGCTTGTTAGATTTTACGCTAATGGTGGATCTGGAATGGGTTACAAGGCATCTTATTCATTTCTAACAGGTCCATACATTACATATCCTTTAATTTGAAAACCTAGTGTGAGATTTTAGAGGGCAGTAATAATTATTATTCTGAACTCATTAGTAGTCAGTTCTAGGGTCTACACCTTAAACATTCTAAGCTCCAATTTTACATTCATTTTAATTTATTTCTTAAAATGTTATTACTTAAAATCACATTTTGCTTTCTACTTTGCAAAGTATGTAGAATATATTGTAAGATATTTAGCTTTTTAGGGATATATGTTTGGGTTTTTTTAGAACCCCTCTTTGAAAAGTTAATAAAAACTGAATTTTTCATTATCAGTTTTAACAATTTTGTTCAAATTTAGTCATTAATTACTTAAACAAATATATATAGAAAATGAACAAATTCTGGTTTTAGTTGTTGTCAAACAAATATTGATGACTCTACCTTCTTTTAAATCAGTTGCATAGATTTTGCTCAAATTTTATTGATCTGACATTTTATTGTTTTTTCCTTAGTGCTAAGGGTTAGTCATAATTCAAGAAGATGTTTTCTTAGAGAAGTTATATTTTATAAAGGCAGCTATTGAACAACAATATTAATTTTTATTACTTTGGTAATTGACACTATACTTACAAAAAATTAAAGAAATTAAAACAGCTGTTTTTGTTTCAGGTAATTTTGAAGGTAGTGGAACTGAACCTATCACAGGTAAGTTGTTTGAATAATTTTATTGTATTCTTAGTATAAATTACACAAATGTATAATTGTAGCTTGTACAGTCGACGGATTTAAAGAATGTGAGGCAGTTTAAATGTCAAAAAACATCCGTTCAAACTCAATAAACTATGTAATCTATAAAACTGTAAACACGAGCCAAATGGAAAATCCGTGACCAAAGTCAATAATATTTCAAGTCAAGAAAACAAACCTGATCACATCAAACACTAAAGTCAGTAGACTCCCACTTCTATTTCAACTTAACAGCTGATTTCACACCACTGTGTTCCTTCAATAATATTATTTCATTTAAAGTTATGTTTGTTGCTATTGTTTATGAAGAACATAAATAGTAGGTGAATATCTTTTTATCATTAATTGCATTTTTAAATTAATAATATAGTTGACGATTACATTTTAATAAGTGTTATGGGTTGTTATAAAATTACTAAGAGTCCAGATACCAGTTGGTAGCTACAAGCCCTTAGTTATATGTGGTTATATGTAATATATAGATTCAAATAATAATAATCCTTTAGTACTAATCTATCCTTATCCGGTAGAGACAGCTGAAGTGAAGTGAGCAGCTGATGGTTTTAGGTGCCCTACTGTACCTCTAGCTAATACTACACAAGTCTACTCAAGACGCACACATACACATTCCCTATTCTACATAACTTCTAAGTCTAAAGTGTAAAGTGAATAGTGTGGGTGGAGTGAATGATACAGGTCTAAGGTGCCAAACGGAGCCCTGAGATACCTCCCAGTGTCCTTCAGCATTACCCATGAATAAGAATGTATAAGAATAGAATGGGAACTCACTGCACAACAAAAATCTGCCCAATTGAAGCACAACCTCCGTGACAAGGTTCAAGAGTAAGGAGGAAAAAAATTGAAAGGAGAATTAGCAAAGCAAGCATCTACAAACACCTCAATAACAAACTGGTAAGTCACTGGTTAGTAGTGGGGGAATTATCTACCTTGGATGCTCACCAAATCCTAGAAATTTATGTAAAGACTAAGGTTAGAGAAATCACTGTAACAGCATCTCAGGAATATAGAAAGTGGGCACAATAGATCAACAAATATTGCACTACAATAGTAACCTTAAAAAATCATTCATTCATTCAGTCTAAACTTAAGCATAATGAAATACAAAAACAGTACATGTTGCCATTATATAAAGACATTATAACTGCACTGCTTTAGTAGATGAAGCTTTTTTTTACTTATGTATATGTTTTTTTATTACTGTTTATTTCAGACTGTGGAGGCTATGTGGAAAACTTGGGTGGAGCTATTACCATGATGAACATGGTCGAACGCGGTCGTCCAGTCAAGTTGTATGACTGCATCTGGATAATACGTCCACCCAACAATTACTATCATCTAAAAACTGACATTTATCTGAAAGTTGCGACATTTCTTGATATGGGTAAGTACTTGAAAATGTACATTAACCTCTTCCTAAGGTAAAGTTCAACTTAACAAAACTGATTTCTATGGATAAGGTTTGAGTGTATGCCATATTACACCTTTTCTTTCCAGTTTATTTTTTTTTTTTAAAGAGTAACACAAAATACATTTTTTTCAGATGAATCAATTCTAGGCACACTGTTCTTTATTTTGTTCACACATGATTTAGACTATGAGGAACAGAATTATTTAGTAAATTACTGTAATAATTTTATAGTTTTTGAATAGGTAATTTTTTTAGACTCTATGAACTTGCTATGAAGCATAAATTAATAAGTCTCACACAATTTGGTTTTTTGAAAGAAAAAGGTACTGATGAAGCTATTGCTTTACTAAGTAAAATCATATATGACAATCTCTGTTGTAGTAATCCAATGCTAGTTGTTTTCCTAGATTATGCCAAAGCCTTTGACACAGTATATCATCAAATTCTATTGACGAAATTATGTAATGTGGGTATTAGAGGTTTAATTCTAAATCTCATCTTCAAGATAGGTTACAAATAGTCATGGAGAATGGTATTAAAAGTGAGCCAGTATATGCAAATCTTGGAGTTCCCCATCTATTCTTGGACCATTATTATTTTTATTTTTTATAAATGATTTATTAGAAATTAATGAAGATTTAATTGCATATGCTGATGATACTGCTGTTCCTGTAAAAGCAAGTTAATGAGCAGGTCTAGCTGAAGTTGCATCAGATAAACTTGACAATATTTACTCTTGGCTTTATTAAAACCATCTGATACTTAATGTAAATAAGTCTGTATACGTTACATTTGGTAACTATATAGTATCGGTACCCGATCAAATAGACATATTAATAAATGGTAATAGTTTTAAGAGTAACAAATTGTAAGTAACTTGGACTTATATGTGATCATAATATAAAATGGAACCTGCATGTACAGAATGCAACATATAAGACAACATATTTAGTATATGCTTTTTATAGACTTAGGCAAAGTTTATCAAGACATCAGCTATTACAAATATATTATGAATAGTTTCATGGCAGGCATTGCAGTTTATGGTATTATTGGCTGGGGTGGTCTTTATGATGTGACCCTTAAGCCGCCTCAGACTTCAGAACAAATTGTTGAAAATAATAGGAATTAATGAACTTGATACTGATAGACCACTTGATCTCAAAAAGGTTTTTCTACTGAGAGCACTAATGTATCAATATGATAAAAGAAGGCTTTAATTGTACCTCAAGAAATATATGTTACAAAAATATTCAACTTCCAAAACACTCTTTGACAATTGGTCAAAGGATTTTCACATACTATGCAATAATGTAGTATAATCAACTTCCAACGGAACTTAAAAATTTAGAAGTTAGTGCTAAAGTTTTGTGAAATAAATCAAAGATTTAAATATAATAGATTGAATGGTATGCATATCTAATAATTTATTTATCATTTTTCTATATTCTTCTTTTTTTGTATATAATATAATGTGTGAGATTTGTCTCACTCCTGATTGTGTCCATAAATATATGTATGTGCAGGACATTCTATGCCCACTGTAGGTCGTTCTTGTGTAACTAAATGTTTGTAAGAAGGAAAAGTTGGTAATAAATAAAGGAGAAAATTATGATTTGTATTTACATTCTGTATATTTGTGTTATCTGTTTTATGTATATTTTCATTTGTTTAATTTTACCAAGATGTACTAATAGAATTACTTGACAAAGGCTGAATTAAATGAACTGATAGAATAATTTTTATATGACTTGAGCAAAGTACGACTTCCAGCAGGTAATACAGAACTGATCGTGCGTCAAGGCCTTACTTCTGATGGCTCTGTATTGGAGACTGTTAGACATCCAGTGGCACAGTTAGGCATGATCCGAGCAAGGAGAGAGCACCTTCTACCTCTTAATGTGGGCTTCTATGTCAGCCTGCGCGGATCATTTAGCTCTGCTTCACGGCTAGCAATTGCCTACACTACATTCTCATATATGGGTACGTTTTTAAGAGATATAGCATTTAATGAGTGTAAGAACATTGTATAGCTTGTCTAGTCGCTCGTGGCCCCTGTAGTAGTGATATAGTGAAACCTCACACTTCGTCCCTCACCCAGTGCATAGTCAGTTCACTTCAATGAATGGGCTTAATGATTTGCCTTTCTTTCTTCAGCTGTTCAATATTTGTTTTTATTTGACAAATATTGCCCCATTTGTGAATGGAATGAGTTCACAAAGTCCATCACACAGAATAAGCATTTACCATACAATTAATTACACAGTATTATTTATAATTGTTAGGTTATTATCAAACTGCGTAAACTGTGAATAAATAACAAAGCTTTGATATTTTGAATTTTGGGTCAGTTCAAGGTAATCTTTTGTTGCAGAATAGTATAAATAAAAGCTGTTGCAACTAAAATTTTACTGTTTTCGTTTTTCTGTAAAATGTATTTTATAAAATGGAAGTACTTTATCTTTGAAATGGTTTAAGATATCTATTTTCACCTACTTATTCTCTTGAAATTTTGCATTTAACTCATTAAAATTTTTTAACACATCTTAAAAATTTAATGATTGTTTTGTAATTGAGTAGGTTCCACATGTGCATTTCACATAAAATTTCACTTATATTTAAAGATTCCAATTTCAGATTTATCACCTAGCCTGTACAGTTCAAAAATCAATTAATTTATATATTTACTTTTGTTTAGACCTTAATTGGCAATAATTCTTATGCTATATGACATTATAAGTAATTTTATTAATATATTTCTGTTTTATATTAAAGTTATTTAATATAGGTGCAAATAATGAGAAGTGCCTTTTGAATGGCTTAGCATTTCAACCAATATTGTTAGTTTCTAGAGGTCTAGTTTGTAGGTGAACTAACTATCCTTCATTTTTAGTTCAGAGTGCTACAAGCGGATAGACAAGCTATACATACTTTCTTACAACCTGTTTATAGTTCCATTTAAGCTTCATAAACTCCAAAATATAATTTGCTATTTAATATAAATTGGAATTGACATAAATTGTGTTTTGCTTTTGTATTATTTATCCAGTTACTTGAGTAATTCAGGAAAACTATGAAAGACTTAATTGTTTTGGTAAGATTATTGTAATTAATAATTATTTTTATTTGTGTTTTTATCAGACTGCTTCACAGGATCAGATTTTCTGTGCCAGAACCATCGATGTGTCCCTGCTCAGCTGAGCTGTGATGGCTTCGACCATTGTGGGGATAATAGTGATGAGCCAGACACTTGCACCAGAGGTTAGTATATTTAAGCATTGGTTATATAACATAACTTAATTTTTTCCCCCAAATTTAGAAGTAATGTAATAAAATTTGGTTTTTAAATGTTTTACTACTTATAAAATGCCTAGGTAATATGTAAAGTATAATTTTAATAATTGTTCCGTTCTTTAAGCAAGATATTCTTAGTTGATCTGAAGGTTTCCTTTAATATTTTTCATTTTATGATTATTTTATATGAAAAATTTATCAAAGTTAGGTTTTCGGAAAATTCATGTCAGGAAATTCAAATTGGAAAACAGAAATAATCGTATCTATAATAAGTATTTTGTAAAAAGTTAATCATTAAATACCAACCTTGAATATAAATATCCATTAAAAATCAAACTGTATATTTAATAGTTTTCCATGAAATCATTTTTGTCACTTTTAATAGTTTAGATTAAGCAGGTTTTTAAACTCACTCTCTCTCTCTCTCTCTCTCTCTCTCTCTCTCTCTCTCCCTCCCTCACACACACACACACACACACACAAGGATCTTTTGGAAAGTAAAGAACATTTTTTTCTAGACACTTTTTATTTAGATAATGAAACGAAACATACACATGCTAGTGACTGTTCCAGTATAAACATTTGTCATATCTTCTCTGTACTCAGTTGCCGCCAAGTTATTGAACCACTCACTATTGTTGTCTTTCAGTTCATTGTCATTTCCATAGTGGTTCCTACCCAAAAATCCTTCAATTTGGGAAAGATATACGATAAAAAGGTATAAAGATGGTAATCACTCAGGGCAAAGTTTAGACTATATAGTGGGGAAGTATAAAAACTTTCCACTGTAACTTCTGAGCTCTTAAGACTCTAAGAGCTATAAATACTCACAGTAGTATGCGGAAATATTACAGTGAAAAAGCGCAATTCCACTAAAAAACATTCAACGCCATTTTGTTTTGAATTGAAGTTTCATTCATCATGTTGCCATAAACTTTGGTTATCTGTCTGTAAATTTCGAAAGGGTACACTTTTTTTATTTTCAGTAAGCATATTACCCTATAAACCTCTCTCGTGGCGAGATTGATAATTTTGTCACACATTTTAAAGTGGCACAAATAAACAATACGCGACTGTAGTACCTCGCTGTTAGCATCAGAATGGTGTGAAGGAAAGGGAAGGCCAATGATACGGCAGTAATAGGGAAACTGAGCAGCTTGTAAATCAAAATATTCTTTTCTTTCTGAATGACCCTCGTATGTACTGTTTATATTTATGTTAATCTTAACGACAATTCTAAAATATGTCAAGGTTGGTGATGGTGCATATTTCACAATCCCAGATCTGGGTCTTATTATAATGGGTGTTACATTGTCACATTTTTATATAGAAATTCATTAATGAAGTCATTATTGGAATAGTTTTGACTAGCTTATTTCAATTTTAGAATGGGAAGCAGAACCTTTGGACCGTAGTTGGTATTCTCACACGCCAAATTACTACTTTCCTAAAATGGATCGCTACCCTGATCTAAAAACAGCAACTCTGGTTTTTGTCATCAGCAGCCTTGGTAAGTTTAACATATCCTAGAGTAACATTTATGTAAGGAAAACTTGTGCATTATGGCATTGAGAACTTTTCAAAGAATATTATTTAAAGTTTTACTTCTTAAAAATTTTGTGATAATTGTTTAAGTATAAGAAAAATATTATCTCCATAATTAAAATGTGTATACCTCAAAATTTGTTTTAAACTGGGGGAACATTTTTTGTTCTGTACTGTCTTGATATTTTTGATAACTAATGTTTCCTACTCTAATTTCATTGCTGTAAAGTTCATAATGTATTTGTATTTTAAGTTTTAATAACCCTTTACAGATTTAAACATAATTGATCCAAGGGTGTGATGTGATGGGAAAAGAATCGAAAATTATAATTTCAACAAACAAAAATCCGATATTTCACAATATGATGTATTAATTCTGTAGCTACCAAATTTATACTGGTGTGTGTATGTCTGTCTGAATACTACCAAGGGCCGATGTAATACGGGCTTTCTTTTTCTGACAGAATATCAGTACTGACTGATTACATCGGCTTAGATTACATAAAGAGCTTAGATAAGAACAATACTAATTTAAACATTTTGTTATATAAAGTTGTTCAAAGGTGGAAATAGAATTGGAGCCCATTAAGTTAATAAATTTATTCTGTATCAATATCAGCGGTTTCAAGTCAGTATTATATGCACCACCCCATATTATTAAAGCATAATCGATTAAACTGTGAACAAATGCAAAGTGTATAGTTACAAGTACTATATTAGTACTTGTTTCAGCTTAAATAAAAATAATATCTGGCTTTATTAACAACATGTTGAATATGTAAATTCCACTTAAGATTATAGTCCATTCGAACAGTCAAATATTTGACGTTACACATTCTTTTGATATTAATGTTATTTATAAATAAGTTGGTATAGGCAGGTACACTATCAGCATAACAACCAAAGATAATATGAGCAGTCTTAACAACTTTAAGAGTTAATCTGTTACCCAAGAAGTATTTATGGAGAATATATAAATATTCATTCATTTTAAGTTGGCTTAATTTCCAGGAATCTTCAACGCTAAGTACTACTTAAAAGAAAGTACTACTCGTAAAAAGAATTTCACGATTGACTGTATCAAATTCCTTGCTCAAGTCAATAAAATTAGCTATTACAGATTTACTATCATTTAACCACTAGAACTGTTTGTATAGCATCAACAGTACTCATATTTTTTAGAAATCCATATTGATTCTTATTAACAATTTCAAACTTATAAAGAGTTTGAACTCATAAACAGTACAATCTATTATGGAGTATTTTTTCAAAACATTTAGCTGTGTTAGATATAATAGATATTGGTCTAAAATTATTAATATCCCCAGTATTACCCGACTTGTGAATAGGCACCACTTCTGCCTGTTTAAGTGCATCAGGTCATGAATCAGATACAATACACAAATTAAAAATATGTACAAGAACTGGACTAATAAAACCACTAATACACTTTAAAGTTTTAGAATGAATATTGTCTACACCACCATTTCTATTTTTTTAAATTATAAATAATTGAGTAGATTTAATTTGTATCAATAGGTTTAAAAAACATTGAAAAGGGATTTGCATTATTTTCATTAGAAGTCAATCTGATGTAAGTGTTAGATTATGGCATATTATCAGCAAGTTTATGTCCAATTGAAAAAAAAAATCATTAAACTTATCAGCAATATTAAATGGATCACTTGTAGACAAGTCATTAACTACAATTTCACTGATACTATTAGTTCTACCAAGCTTTTATTATTATTAATCATATTAATAATTAATATATTATAATATAATTAATAATAATATAATAATAATAAATTATATTATTATTTAATTAATAATTAATATTAATTAAATTATTAATATAAACCCATAATTTTTTATTATTATTAAAATAATGTGATTTAGCTTCCTGAACCTCAAAGTCTTTTTTAACAGCAGTTATTGTCTTTTTAAGTGCTTTATTATAATTTTTATATTCTTTTTCAGCAGATACAGAATTTTTATTAGAAACCCAAATATTATAAAGCTTTTCTTTGTGGCGGATAGCATTAAGTATAGCAGAAGTCATCCAGGATAAATTGACTTTCATAATGTAAATTATTTCATCAATTTTTGTTCTTAACTTTTAAATTGTATGTATACACTTTGAGAAATAAAATGAACTGCTCTAGCTATTTAATGCAATATATTTACATTTAATTGTTGTTTTATGTTTGTATGTACATGGAAATTAACGTCACTAATGCAATCTGGTTTATTCGTTCGCAATAGTACTGATAAGTTTACAGTATTTGTGACATTCAAAATCATGCTGTACTGACTGCTGGCTACAGATGTGATAACATATTATAAATACATCGAGTCAGCATTGTTGCTATTTATTTCAAACAAGTGTTTACTTTTGCCAAAGTATCAACAAATAAATTGATACAAGGCAAAATTACGTTTGTGTTTCATTAAAGACACTGAAATATTTTTCATGCATTGCATACGGCAATAAATTATTTTCATTAAAATAGTGTGTAACCCTTGAAATTGCTTATTCTAAAAATTACAGTTTTTCATTTAAATAAATTTATATATCTGTTAAATGTTAATATATTTCTTAATGAAATTTTCAGGATTTATTCTTACATAATTGCTAAAAAATAATATATAAAGGTTACATGCAAAATATTTTTTTATACATTTGTAGGGTTTTAATTTTGAACTGTTTATAAAAACAAAAATTTCTGAATATCGTACAAGACTATTAACATATTTCAACTGAAATTACCACAAGAAAAAAAAATACAAAATCTTGTATTGTGTTTATGGTCTTAACAGTTAATTTTAACTACAAATTACATAAATAGCATTCATACATGCTTTCGATATTATAAATATTTCATTAAAATTTGTTTATTGTTTAATAGTTTAACAATTAAACAATTAATTAAACAGTTTAACAATTAGACAATTATTTAAAATTGTTTAATATTTCAAATTACCGTATATCGCATGAAGTATCAAATTACAGCCAATTATGGTAACAATGAATAACCAAATTTTTCCCTTCGTTCAGTTTAATCAATCACTCACCAATGTCCAAACGTGGGAAATGTTAACCGGTCATTAAAATTTGACGATTTTACCCATCACTATCACATTTTACCGATTTCGTAGAATTTTAAATCACAACAATATTTGCAGTTTTTCAAAGGAAATTAAAACATTTAGCAATCTCATTTAATTTAACAATGCATAATTTGTACAGTTTCCTTTAGTAGAACGGTATTCTTTCAAAATTATTAGTAAACGATTTACAGAAATTTCCCTGCAGGCTAGTAGCGCGGTTACCAACACTACGCTGTAAGAGTTATCAAAATAAACAGGTTTAACATCCAGATATGCATAGCCAAAATTAAAAGCTATTGCGTAAATGAAACACAAAATAACGTTTTGTTTTTGATATAATTTAGAGTGATTTGCCTGCATGGCCTAAACTTACGGAATTTAAATGTTTAATTGAATACTTAACTTTACTTGTCAGACGTTTATAGAGTTTTATCGTTAAAGTTAAGATTAAATAGTATAAGGCTTTCTGGAGGGACTAGGAGTAGAGCCTTGTTTGTTTACTTCTTTTGTTAGACACAGAGACGTCTGTAGTTACTGGTTAGTCAAAACTACGCTTGTATATTTGGAAAAATAAATAAATTAAGATCTCTAGTGGGATGAAATAATACCCAAATCAAATAATAGTGGTAAAGTCGAATCTCTCATTTACAATTGTAGTGTTGAGTATTTTCATTTCATTTTTGTCTGACAAAATTACATCTTTTAATTCAATGACATAACCATGAAATGATAAAATTCTGAAAAAAGTATATCGGCAGTATGCTGTAGGTTTTCTCAGCTGAGTGCATATTTCTGTATTGAATTACGTAAGAGTTGTCTATCGTATTCACATATTTTTTTGACAAGGCGAAGTGTTTACACGGCCAGACAAGGAACAAGAAATTATGTTCTGTAAACATTTACAGTCCTCTTAAGGTATAGTCACAAGTTACGTTTATAATAGATATAGACAAGCAGTGTCCAATTTGCTAATAGTGCAATCTATTGTAGATGTTGTCAATTTGGTGTGGTATTGATTGTACTTTTTACTCTTGTCACACTGCACTGTTACAATAAATAAACCAACAGTATCGCATTGACTGACAGGCCAACAACAGTTAGCTTTTAGAATAAGATTATAACTGGTTATAAACACTTGACCTGCAACAATAATTTATTTTTTGTATATTATTTATCTAGTACTTATTTACTTTGGTAATGAAAATATGTGGGGTTACTGATGAATACATTATTGTCTACAAATAAAAGTTAATATTTATTTGGCTAGACCTGTCTTTGACCCGAATTGTAATTTTGGCTTGATCCGAAGTCGGGCTTTTCAAACGGCCTGTAAAATTTGAAGCCCACATACCTCTATAAAAACAACTTGGATATAAATAGGCTAACAGCAATTTTTGTTTTGGCCTCTCTCTACATAGAACAAGTTTGAAATTGGTTAAATCACTAAATTCCATTTATCATTCACATTTATGATTATTACAACAATCTGAACTAATAATAGTATGAAATCGGTGAATACAACTTGTCATAAACTTATTACAGTTTGAAAGTAGAATATGGCCAGTTCTAATATGTAAATGTTATTAAATAAAAGACTTTGCTTTTAGTAAACAATAAAAATAATCTAGCCTAATTTAGGCACATATATGTGGAGGGTAATGCTTGATAAATTATTAGCTGAATGATGAAGAAATCTGAAGGTATCCATATCTTTATCAAGCACCTTTATTTCAGTTAGGAAAGTCATCATTGTGTCAGATACTCTCTTTAACCATAGTGAATGTTATACTGAAACTTTACAGACTATTATGATTGTCAGCAACATATTGTACATAGTTTACAGTAAAACAAAAATGTTTTGAGAGCATAGGTAACCTCACGGTATATAGTTACAAGGTAGGGGTCATGCGCATGCCCCCCACCACTTGCCGGCTGAAGTACATCATCGGATCAAGCTCAGACGTAGTGTTCAGTAGAAAACAGTTTGTAATGTTAGTGTTAGTAACTATATTATAGTAATTACAATAATAATTCCTTATATCTAACATTAATAACGCTGTTAATTACTTTATTTACTGAATTCGCTCATTGTCAAAACAGAAACTTTTAATTTTATACAATATTACATAATATTAAAGTAAATTATAGGTCCATAGCTTGAAAAATTCCAGGTTATTTTTGAAAGTTAAAAACACATCACACTATGAATTACGTATCTGCGGATTTTCCGTGACAATTATGTGGTTGACTATGAAAATGCACATCTCAAATAAAAAATTAACAAGAAATTAAATAGCACATAGACATATGCCTATTATGCAAACAGTAAAATAAAACATACATATTTCTTAGAACTTATGTTTCAACACACACACACACACACACACACAACACACACACATACACATACTATATATATATATATATATATATATATATATATATATATATTATTATTATTTGTGCATAGACCCTGTTGGATCACGCAAAGCACTCCGACTCATGTCTTGTTCCTTCTAATCCTCCACACCTCCCTCATCCTGTCCCCATGGATCCTCTTCCGCTCCTCCGTCCATTTTACCCCTGCTCTCTTTGGGATTTCATTCTCTGGGACCTTCCATCCGAGCATCTTTCTTCTGTATGCGTTTCTGTCTTCAACGTCTGTGTAGTCTATTCCTGCGTCATGTAGGTCTATTCTGACTTGTGTGATCCACGACGTTATACATATATATATATATATATATATATATATATATATATATATATATATATATATATATGTCCCAACAACAAGACTTGCCAACAGAATCCTTAAGTATATACAAGGTGTCAAATCAACAACGAAAGTATATACAAATCCCTTTCCATTTTTCTTTCGGATTCCAAGCTCCAAAAGAAGTTTTTGGTTTGATGGACCCATGTCAGCAACGAACCCACGAACTCTGAAACCTGTTTCCTCTATTTTGGTAACTACATCATTAAATAAAGCTTTATCCATAGGTTGGTCAAAATCGTAAAATTCAGGCTGCTTCCATTTACCCATTAGACACCTTACCACAATAACTTGAACATAATTGTGCAACGTCTTGTACACTATTGTAACACATGTCAGATTTTATTTTCATTTCGTCATTGCTTAACATGACATCTTTTTCAGCTTCAGTAAAAAAATTCGCATGAGATTTCAGAACATCAAAATTAATATTAATAAAACCTGGTGATATTTCAATGTTTGATAACCGCCGCTTGATTGTTCTTTCACTGGGTAGGGGATATTTCAGATGGTTTCTTACAAAGTCAAAAGATTTCATTGAAATGCAACGTAAGGTGACGGCTTTGGAAATATTCTCGGATGACCAGTTAGATCATGCACCTTTCTCTATCACTTGAATTTGATTATCAGAAAAAATATTCTTAAACGTAGTAACATTGCTTTGTAAAGCCACATTTTTATTTTTAACCGAGGCCAGTTCTTGTAATGCAAGTTGAATTTGTTCCTTCAAAAGAAAATTTTCATTTCTTAAACATTTCATTTCTTCTACAGGGGCATTATTTACAACAATATTTGTATTAAAATTACTGCCTACGGAAGGGTGGGTTTCATTTACAGAATTACATGTTACAATTGCACCAACGTCATTTCCATTTACAGGTGATTTTCCTGGTAGATTTCCATCGAACTCGTCAATAAGTTTTTTTAATGTTTCTTGGCTTTCATGTTTTTTTAATCCTTGCAGCTCGTTCAGAATTGATACATTTATTTTCAATGGTGGGAATGTTAAAACATGGAATGGCACTGGATTTCAGATGTTTTTTAGATTTCGTATTTAGTAATTCGTATTTAAAATCCCTTTTGAAATCATCGTCATTAAAATGAAGTGAACAGACTTTAACATTATCAAAATTAAAATGATCTGCTCGTTTACACGCATGAACCCACGCTTTTCTCAGGCCTTCGTTTTTTGGAATTCTGTGAAATGTAATTCCTTTCCCTTTATAATTCTTATCATTATTATAGCAATTGGCAATAGCACAACCAGTCATTGTTATGCATACACAATTATACAACAGCAAACAAAACAATTTATGTATATTTTAGGATTCAAAACATAGGCTACTTAAATCTTTTCTTACACTTATTAAACCTCGACCACAAAACAATTATCACCTTTTATTTAAAACACCTTTTATTTACACAAAAAAGACCTTTTACTTAAAACACAACACTCACATAAACACACTGAATCTCCAACTACATTTACCATCACATTGTTAAACGGGAAATCACATAAATAAAGTAGCAGTCACCGTAAATAGAATTGTATTTACGGTGGTAGCAGTGAAGAGTTTGATCCAGTGACGTCACGCGCGCGGTAGTCTTCTGTGCACACCCACCGTGACCCTACCATGTATCTATATACCATGGGTAATCTTAAATGTGTCAACATATTCAGTATTCCCATTTAGGTATGTTTAAACTATGTTCCAAAATCATTGCTAAGATTTTATGTTTAAATTTCCTGCAAAAAAAATGGTAAATTAGTTTTCTTTGCTACTGTTAACAGTTTAATAACAAGAACAGTGACATATATTTACATAAAAGATTAATTTTGTCTCAAATACATATTTTGTGAGTATCAACACTTATTGTATATAAAAATGCACAGTGCTTCAAGAGTATGGGGATTAATTCTCGTTTTTAAATGCCTAATTTGAAATATAAATTTTAGGTTTTAATTTGGGCACTTGAGGATGAGAGTTGATCCATAATCTTGAAATGTGTATACACAAATGATGGCAATTGTTTGAATAAACAGTAATAATAACAGAAATTGAGTTATGGATACAAAAACTGTATAACTGATTTTGATAAATTGGCTACTGTTTATCCAAACAGTATATTGGAAATAAAATCCTCATTTCCAAATACCATTCCTGTTTTCCAGTAGCTTTTAGCAGGAATATTTGAATGAAAAGTTAGTGTTTTTCTTGTGATCTTAATTGAAAATTATTTAACAAATTGTGCACATTAAATTTGTTTATGAGTCACAAAACTTTACACAATATGTTAGTGAAAAAAACTGCATGTACAATCTTATTTTCTTGTTAGAAACAATATAGTAGAACCTTTAAGCATAGCAAGATACATGTTGGCAGTGATAATTATATTTTGTTGTATGGTTAAGAAAACCATTCCTTTAAATAACAAAACTGAAAGTGAGAGAATTTGTGCGATGTTTGTATTGTTAAATCTGTTGTTAAATTGTTGGCAGGTTTAATATTACTAATAGCAGCGCTGGTAATACTTCTGTACAGGATGGGAGCTCGAGCAAGACAACAACGCGAACTGCAGAACAGACTGCAAACAATCAGCGAGCTTCTGGGTACCACAATCCATAGTCTGTTTACATATTTTATATTTTTTTAAAGTATTTTGTCATTGATCCTGTCCATTTTTTTATTTTTTGATATTTTTATAATAGATATAGGTAATCACATCTCCTCATTTCAAGTCCAGTATACTATTGCATTTAATTTCATTATAAGTATTACATAGTCTCTGATATTCCAAACACTTTGTGTTTGTGTTTTAAATTACAATTAATTTCTTCCCTCAATATACTACAAGGCAAATATTTTTCCCTTGCTCACTGTATGTGTCAGTCTCACTTACTGCAAATTTATAAAGTAATAATTTACAAGAAAAGTAGCTGTTTATTAAAAAATAAAACAAAAAAAGTGTTTGTTGATAGGTTAGTCAAAATAGTGTTTGTTTAACAGTGGTCATTTTACAAAGAATCTTTTTAAATGGAGAATTATGAAATTTTTACTTAAAATTGCTCTTAAAATACATTTATTCAAAACTGGTACTTTTCTTGTTCAAATTAGCACATAGGTTTTAAATTGATCATGCATTTTTTTTTTTTTTTTTGTTATCTATGTTCATCATAATTTTTGGACAAAATTTTGGTTTACAAAGTTATATACAGATGCAGAAAAGCCCTAGAAATCTGAACCCAAATATTTGAAATTTTCACAAAAATTTTAGACTTCTTTGAAATTAATTCTAAAAAACTACAAATCCTATTTTGATTCAAAACTGAATATTATTGATATAATTTAGCACAACAGGAATTGTCTTATTGTGACTAAACTAACAATTATTATGTAAACAAGTAACTAAGCGGTAAAGATAGTAATACAGAGTGTAGGCCAAACTCCAGTGTACTAGATTAGTCCTAAGGTTTCCTGCAGCATCAATTTAGTCAAGAGAATATCAGATATTAAACTATAACTCTAAACTTGTAAACAGAATCTGATTACTGTTGTTACCTTTTTCCATATATCATGTCAACCTACTGTCTTCATTAGTCTTACTAGTATAGAGTATAGACATTAAACTACAAAAAAAACTTGCTAAGTTATTTTGCTACAATAATAATGTACTATCCTATTATGACAAGTAGAAGAATTTATTATGCATTTAACACATTTTTCCAAATAATTCGAATTTTTCTAAATCCAACCAGGCATCAATCCTATTTAATTCAAATTTTCAGTTTGATTGTACTCTTTCAGTTTTAAAATTTTCCAGCCCTATTTTCCCTAATTATATATTATTAAATTATTAACAGATGTAACCTTTGTCAATCTTTCTACTACAGACGGAGCCAGAATAGAAGAAGTACAGACAGATGAACCACCTGACTACGAAGCACCGCCTGACTATGAAGAAGTAATTAAGCATAAAGGTTCTTTGAGAAGAAAGAAGAAGCATCGCCGAACCCGATCTTCCCCAGGGCGGTAAGATCTGTACACTAGATTTCACTGTTAGACCGTTTCAAGTTACAAATGTTTTCCAGTAATGTCTGATATATTGTAACAGCATAATGATACAAATTGCATAACTTAAAATGTCAACTTAGCTAGAACATAAGACATATTTTAATTGCTAAGTTTATGTTTTAAATTAGACATTCAAGAATGAGAGTAAATCCATACTCACAAAATATCTGTGTTTTGTTTTTATATACACAAATGATGGCAAATGTCTGAATAAACAATAGTATGTAAGACTTGTCCTTAAGAATTTTTCTATTACTAACAGATTGAAATGGCTGTGTTATTTTGGAGTAGTGTTTTTGTTTTTGATTTTAATGTTTTTACAAAATGGGGTTTTCTCTTGAACATTTCTTGCAGACTGGAGACTCAATTAGTTAGCATTCGTAAAGGTATTTTTTAGTGACACTTTGGTTCATCTTTTCCTTGAGCAGCAAAATTGTATATTTTCCTAGACAGTCTATCACACATACTCAGGTCACTTGGTTCAGGTTGTATGTAAAATAATTTTCTTTCCTTTAAACTGTTTTTTCAGGAATGCAGGCACTCAACTGTGCATGCCTTTTCAGTCCATTTGATGTAAAAGTGTACAGCATTCTCAGTAGTCGTTTAGGTTGAAATTATGCTGCTTTGTAATTTGTCTTACATTTCATTTTGTGGAACATCCCTCTGATCAGGAATGCCTCGTATACCAAAAGGCATTTATTTGGTCTAGTTTATTATAAAAATTTGGTTATTTTATTACTATTAATAAAATATGTACAGGAAGCTTTAATAAAACAACATTCTGTTCATATTGTTATTATTTTTTTCGGATAATTTTAAAAGGAAATTCAGTATATAAGATTATGAAAAAAATATTGGTTTAAATCTGTTTATTAATTTTTGTATAATAAGTTGTGTTTTACAATGTAAAAAAAATTTGTATATTAACAATTAAATTTCAATATACTAAATATTCTTTGTGCAGAGTACCTAACCTTGCGGCAGTCATGGTAACCGACACACGCACAGAAGTATCTGTGTCTCCTGAAACCAGTAGGCTTCTGTCTCAACCCACTAGCCTATCAGTTAATCGTAGCTGTCAAGCAACACCAGTGCCTGATTCTCCTCCACCACCTTACGCTGACAACCTTGTCATTGTACCAACCTCACCAATACATGAACTTTTACCAGGTATTCTTATCATCCTCGTTTCTAATAAAGTTAGATTAAAAACTAAAATTTGAATAAAACTAGAGAAATTTATGTCTTTCACATCAAAATGCGCTTTCCCAATTGGGTCATACACACTCAAATAGTGTATAGTAGTATTTTTATTGTTTACTTGTGTAAATAAAAGTAGATAATAATTTTAATTTAAATTGTGTGCGCTTTTGAGGATAACTCATTTGATAATGGTATTGACTGGGTTCAAAAGCATCCTGTAAAACTTTAAAATAATAGAAGTTCTGGAAAAGTCCTGGAATTTTTAGTTTTGTCTTTTAAAGGTTAAAGTCTGTGCTTACAGGATATTTTTTTTTATGAACTTATGAGTTTATAGTCTAATTGATTGGAGATTGGTTGAATGAACAATAGAAATAACAAATCAAAATTTTCTCATAATTTTATAATTTATAAAAATAGTATCACACAGCCACAGTAAATACTGCACCTAGTTTAAGTTATTTTTATTTGTAGGATAAAGTCTCAATAATTCTTGTCCTGTTAGATTTGGTTAGCTATTTCCCAAACTGACATATTTTGGACAAAGCAGTCCATGTAAAACCAGTTTCAAAGTAATCTCTCAAAGTATCCTATGGCCTTTTTTTGTCACTTTTCTTTTTTTTATTTCTTTTTATACTTAAAAGCTATGAACTTATTTTTTTTTACTTGTTTTAGTTATTGTGTTTAGATATGATCTAATAATTATAAGAAAGATATGCATGTGAGTGTACAAGTCACAAGTGTTCTTAAAATGCAAATGTTATCCTACAGAAAACTACATCTTGTTTAAACCCTGATTAAAGCTGTCATTATTTTAAGTTAAAAAACATTAAGCTTCAACTAAAGTTATTTTTAATATATTAATTTTCATTGTTTCTATTTTAGCAGAAAGTGCTGAAATCCACAACTGGGTTGAGCAGACAAGTAGAGTATTTAATGAGGATGCGGTACCAACCGATGTTTCGGTAATTCTTGCATCATCTGCTGCTATCAACTTTGACGATTCACCTCTGAATGAGTGTTCTTTGGGTGAGAACAGTCTCGTCAGTGTTGATTGTACAGTAACTTCAAACGCTGAGGCATTTATTTCTCAATCAACAATCGGAGAAATCCAAAATCCAACATGCCTTTTGGAGCAGAACTTTATTCGCAGGTTTGAAAGGTCAGAAAGAAAACGTAAAGGTTACTCTTTAGATATAAATCACCTCACAATGATTGACACTAATTGCGAATGCAAAGGGGCATGTGGTTGTGCAGTAAATTCGCATTGTATTTCCACCGACACAGCACATCCAGCAACCTGGTCGCCTGCTAGCTATAGTCTGCATGCCTTAGACATGTATTTCTCTCAGTTAGAAATGGGATCCCGTGGTCAAAACCAACCATCTCAGCTGCGATTGTGGAAATCAAAAAATGGAAATACATTATCTTTAAGTATTTCTTCATCAGTAGACAATTTAAGGGATATAGTTTAGGTTTATTTTCATTAGACTTATTGTATGGCGTTGTCCAGATATATAAAATATTGTCCAGATACATAATATTTGAATCTTTGGAGTTCACACTGTTAAAAGTATAAAACAAAACACAATAATTATTAAAAAAAAAGTTAAATATATAACAGTAACGCCAAGCTCCCTATAATCTCTTTCTCTTACTATGTCTTAGTGTTATTTATGTACTGAATTATTTTCTTTAATTTTAATCTACAATGAATGTCTAGTTACAAGCAGATAAGTTATTTAATTAAACATTATTGCTGTATAACTAGTATTAAGGGATACATTAAATTATAAAACTATAAGAAAACAAAATGACCAAAACTATAAAAAACTAAGAATTAGAGCCCAATTTCTAACATTTTTAAATAATTTGCATTAGAAAATTTTCTGTGGGAGGAATCATCATCTGGTATCATACTATACTATGCATTAATCCTGACCTTTAGAAGAGGTTGTGAATAGTTTATACACTACACACACACACACACACACACACACACACACACACACACACACACACACACACACACACACACACACACACACACACACACACACACACACACACACACACACACACACACACACACACACACACACATATATATATATATATATATATATATATATATATATATATATATATATATATATATATATATATATATATATATATATAGTTTGTGTGTATGGGTGTGTGAAAATAGTTTAAAAAGAGCTTTGTATATAAGAGAAAACTTAACAGTTTGAGTATTGTTAAGCAAGATCTGATTTCATCATAATAATTATGATTAAAATCTGCATATTTTAAACAAGTAAAATTCTTTTTTACATAATTTTCAGTGATTTTTTTTTAATTGAAAGGTTGCCATTTCAAAATGGTTAGAGTAGATTTTGCTGGGTAAACAAACTTGTCCAACTGTTACCAAAATCAGTTTTTAAAGTTTTATTTTCATGTATTGAAACATTTTTTAAATGATAGTTTTTGGGCATTAAATTCCATCATGTCAGGGAGACATTTACTGGCCATGATTGTCTTAAACTAGAAGAAGTCAATTGATATTTTGTAAAACTCATTATTCTGAACAGGAAGTATTTTTATAAATATTTTAAAGTGTCATAAAAATTGCATTTATTTTCAAAATTCAGTCAAACCTCTCTAATTTTGGCATGCCTTCATTAGCCTTTGTAAGGACTTTAGACCACACATTTTTGGCCCTAAGAACATAAAAATCATTTTTCAGTTATGTAGATTTACACTGCTATTCAACATCTAGCTAGAATAAAGACAGATTCCTTTCAAACATCATTTTCCAACTTTTAACTATATCGTGATGTTAGGAGACAACAATGGCTTCATTTATCCTTTCCATATAAAAAGTGTAAATAATTGTTTGTATATATAAAGTTAAACTTTAGCAATAATTTAATTTTTAAATGTCCTTAGCCTCAAGTTATAAACATTTACTTTGTGTTAAGATAATAAATGTTTTTACTTATATCATAAATGTTATATAAATTGTATTTCTTATTAATTAAATTTTATTGTACATGGTAAAAATAAATAAATTATTAAAAGGAAAGATTAAAGTGGTGTTTGAATTACAAATAAAAATATTTACATTAACTTTTGTTTCATTTATTTCCAGAGTCCTATGTTCACATTTGTTTGGAAGTTTAACCTTGATATTCATTGAAAAATAAGCTGTTAAAGCAGCTATTATGGTACGACCCACGCCCTGGACTTGAAATGTGTACTAACACTGATCTCTAGAGAATATCAGAGGTGATTAAGTTATTTTCAGTATGTAAAACATCAAATTCTACATTTCCAAAAAAATCTTGTTCATAAAATACAAAAAAAAGTCAGAAGATTGTCAAATTTCATGGTCAGGTTATCAGATGTTATCTATCAAAATTAATAACTCAGTATTATATCAAATTAATAACTCTTATTTGAAATTATATAAATTTACAATTCAAGACTAAATCAATTAAAAATTCACAGGTGTTTATTTCGATGATTTTTTACTTATTTTCAAACTATATTTCTTTTAAATTTCGTATTTGGGACCATGTCTCAAGTTATGATTGTTAATAATGTGAACAAAATGTTATCAAAATCTGATAATTCAATTTTGGATATATGCTGATTATTAGTGATATCTCCAAAACCGAATTTTGATAGCTTTTATATAATTTAATTTTTGATTATTTAAAGGTTTTTATTGGATATTTATTGGTCAAATAATGAATTCGAGTAAAATTTGCAATTAAGTTATTTCATTAAATATAGTTGAAATACAGTATAGCCTTTTAATACATGAAAAAAACTTTTTACGGTAGTTCTCAAAATTTATTTTGTAAGAAAAGAGCAACATTTATATTTCGTTTATACATTTGATGAAACTCCTAATCGATTTGGAGAAAATTTGACTTCCTTAAATTTTTTAATGTTTTATTGATCCAAAGAGAATTTGAAAAATTTTCTCTGTATATGAGTAAACCACACCTACAAGCCAAGTTTCATCAAAATCGGTCAATTCGTTAGTGTCCAGTGATGAGCTCAGACTTTTATATAAAATCTATTTTTTTTTAATTCAGAGTACTTCAAAGGCATACACCTAATAACCAATTTGTCCTTAATCACCTTATTTTTTATAATGAAAGTAAAGCATCACTTTATGTACCTATAGAATCCATATATAAATATATGGGTTCTAAAAAAAAATATATGGGTCTAAATAAATATATGGACTAATGTTTGGGAAAATAATTCAAATTTCTATTTACAGTATTTCAGTTTATCAAAAAAATGAACTCTATATTAAAAAAAAAAGAAAAAGTAAATTAAAGTTGTCATATTGTCCATGATTACCTTCACTGCCAAAACAACTGTCTGTGTTGGGGGGGGGGGGAATTAACTGTAGGACACTAAAATAGCTGAACTCTATAGCTAAAAATACCTCAGTCTGTAGTGTATAGTGGTAAGTGTGAACTGCTAGGCTTCCATAAATACATCTTTAGTGTCAATCTGTGTTGATATCTCAATCAGTACTTACTGTGGTGGAGTCAATTGATTGTGACTATGTGTTCTCTCTCTGTACTTTAAATGAACTTATTTGATAGTACTGTATATTTTCAGTTAAACATCAACCATACAAGTTTAAAATGAGAGAAAATATTTCTAAAATGTATAATGATAATTCCTTAAGAAGAAATATGGGAACATAGCAACTAGAAAGAAAGTTTCAGCTAATAAAAAAAATGTAAGTCTGTCTAATTTTTAAAGTAAAAGATCTTAAATATAAAAATATTAACATACTGATGTATTTCAGTAAATGAAGTAGTAAGGGTAGGTGTCATGAATAATAAAGAGTAATTATTTTTATGTTCAATATATATATATATATATATATATATATATATATATATATATATATATATATAATTGTGTGTGTATGTATGTACTCAAATATTAATATTTTTTGCACTAGATATTTTTTAATATTAATATTACTGCACTTGAGTAAATAAAGTAGTAAGGGTAATTAATAATAAAAAGAGAGAGTTAAAGTAATAGGGAGAACAATAAAAAAAAATTATTTTTGTTATATATATATATATATATATATATATTGTTTACTTTATGCTAGTTAGACTAATGAGAATAAGGATCAGTGTTAATGGTAAGGTAAAAGCAACTGCAGCTCAAAGTAAAAATCTGTAGGTGCGCAGTTCAGAGACACAGCAGATTGAATGGTTGAATGGTGATTTAGTCACATCAAGCACCGAAACCTCATATATATATATATATATATATATATATATATATATATATATATATATTAATATTCACTTGTTATCTGAGGTTTTAATCATCCACTAAAGCTCCTATTTTTTATGGCAAAATACCTATGTAATTGTCACTTCAAAATGTGAAATTAATTAAATTCCTATAACTAACACTTTATAACATATAATCATTATAACACACACACACACACTAATGCAACTTAACACAAACTATATACAATAAATATTTGTTAGCACAAATATTAGCTGGAAATTGTTGCTGTTGGATGAACTATGTGTATGAACACTATGACAGTTAGCATTGGAAATGCAGAAGTTTTGACACAATAAATGAAACCGAAAAAAGAAATCTTATCAAAGGATCATCAGTAGATAAAACTGGATGACCTAGAAGAGAGAGAGTGTCACAAGCCTGAACGAAGAACCAATGTCGGAAGATGGAGTAGGGTCAGAATTCTCGATAAAAACAATTCAATTTTTTTTAAGCCGATCAATTGAGTGATCACATCCTCGAATTTGATTCTTTAGTGGAACACAACTAAAGTTTAAAAGAACTTCAAAATTTACTGGAGCCTTACAGAAAAATCCATAAAGATATTAACTAAAAGTGGAAACAATGATCAATAACACAGTTTTTCCTCCTGCTTAATATATTTTACTGTACAATATTAATATTTTTATAATGAGATATTTCAAATGTGTTCTGTATTGTTACTTTTCTATTGTGTTAAATCAGTATCGTATAGAGATGGGTAATATTGCCAAAATCCAACATATTTTTATATTGCTTTGTAGTTTTCCATAGATATTCTAGAACCTAACTCCTGCATATAACGAGAAATCGCCTGAACAAAAAATAGTGGTTCATAAATACAACATGGGTAAATATTTGTGAAAATTGTAGGGATTAAATGAATTTAAAAATTCTCTATGAAGTTGAGGATATAGGTGGTGTTTACCCACATCTTGGAAATATATTTTCATTTTCTTGATTTTTTTAAAACAAAAACAAATATTTTCAAAATTGATCTAAAAATTCAGTTCAGGAAATATTTATCGCGTGTTATTAGGATTTGAAGCCGACCAAGTTTTACCTGTATTTAAAATTGCTATTTTATGATAATATCACAGAAAAATCTTTGCTATTTTTCAGGTTAGAAGAGGATGAATGGGTTAGATTTCCCATGACTTCACGACCACAAGTTGGCATCTATGGCTGGCGTAAGAGATGTCTTTACTTGATGGTATTGGGCCTTTTATTTATAGTAATACTGAACCTGGCTCTGACATTGTGGATCATTCAGGTTTTAGGATTCAATTCTGTAAGTTTAAAATTATTTTATCTCTAAATACTTAATTATAAAATTTACATAGAAAATATGTGTGCAAATTCATTTTAAGTTTCTTTCATAATTTTTTTAAGTTTTCTTATCCACGTAAATAAAATATATTGTTTCATATCTTGCACCTAAACAAAATTTGGTAATTATGAACGGATTCATAATACAGTTTGTTTTGGGTATTGAAGGTCTTCATCTAAACTGAATTGAATCAAAATTATAACAATCAACTTTGAAAAAAGTTATTTTTCAAATTAAAGTTTAGGATTTTGAAAGAAAAAGACTAAAAAAAATCAACTCTCAAGTTATGTCATACAACAGACATAACTACATGCTAAATTAATTAATCTAATTAACATATTTTGATGAAATTACCACATAGGTTGCTTGCCCATGTTGAGATTTTTTTCAGTTTTTCAAAAACTGTCATTTCTATTACCTTAAAAATTAACAAACATTGAATTTTCCTCTAAAGTTTCTCAGATGTAATTAACTTCTATTCACATGTGATGTTTAAATACCTAAACAAAATTTACTCTATACGTATCTCTATTCTGGAAACTATCACAAAAAAAACTGTTAAATTGGCTTCTTAAAATTGCTGCTACAAATTTTAGACATACTACTTATAGTCATAAGTGAATTCAGTGTAGCAATTTTGAAATAAAAGGTATTTATGGTTATGGTGTAAATAAAATAAACTCTAACCATTATTTTGTATGAAAGTTTTGTATGCAGTGTTTTTGCACTATTTCACTTGTACCAACTTATTGTTATTAAGCAGGTTTTCATTCTAAAATAAATTATTGGGTCATCATGAAAAGACCCAGACCTGGAACCTTGAAATAAGCCCTGGATCCTGAATCACTTTTTAAAGGGTTTTAGGTCTTTTTAATTTACACACACACACACACATACCATATATATATATATATATATATATATATATATATATATATATATATATATAGAGAGAGAGAGAGAGAGAGAGAGAGAGAGAGAGAGAGTGTTTGTACACTCACATACACACACACACACACTAAATCAAATTTGGAGCAAAAATCAATTTTAGTAATAGGTTGGACAAGTTTGTTAACCAGCATCATGTACTGTTTCAAAATAGCTTTAATCTTTTAAAATTTTTTTAAATTCATACTTTTTTCTTTGAATAATTTTGGAAATCTGATTTTCTTATCGTAATCAGCATTAAAAACTACATAAATTAGCATTTTTAATTTTGAAAATTTGTTGAAATTAAGAAATTTGTTTTAACAACAGTGTGGTTTATTTTTTTAATTTTCAATGCAATATGAATGCTTATATTACTGATATATGCAGATTTTAATGATGCTTAGGACTTATAATGAGTTTAAAAAAGTAAGATGGAAGAATTATTTTTGGAAATTAACTTTTATCATGGTAGAGAGACAGCTGTGCATGGCACTTATTTATCTATATATTATGAATTAGTTTAAGAGTATTAGCTCCTCTGTAGAAATGATGTATATTTCATTGTTGTTTTGCAGACAGGTATGGGAGACCTTAGATTAGTCCAGCAAGGCATACAGTTACCTAATTTTGTTTATATTTTGGGCTCCCTTATTACTTCAGTCATATTTTCTTATAAGCCAATGACAATTGACAGCTGTCACAACATCAGTATTAATACGAAAAATGGCCGTAGAGAAATAACTAACAACATTTACTTAGGTATGTATAATGTCATACAGTAATTTTCTGTATTAAAAATATTTGCATAAATAAATTTTCTAAGTTGATTATAAAATGAATCTTTCTAGTTTAAAACATGTTACCATTGTTGGATTTGTGAGTTGGGACAAAACCAAAGCAGTGTGATAATTGCAGACAGATTTGTATTAATTGTTAGTGAATTTCTATTGGAAAATGCTAGAGCCAAAGCTTGAATGAATGGTCATTAAAATATAATATCCGTAGCACATTCACGTTCACAATATTAGTCCAATTTGATTCAAATTTGGCACAAAAATCAATTTCAGTAACGACATGGGAAAGTTTGTCAACTATAAAAATTCATTTAAAATAGAAGCCATTTCAAATTTCTCAGGATTCTTAACTTTTTTGTAAATTTGAAAATTTGATTTCACCATTGTAGTCAGTGTTTAAAGCTGTACACATCAGTATTTTGAATTTTTAGAATCTGTTGAAATTAATAAATTTAATTGACAGCAGTCAAGAATTATTTTTGTATTTTCAATATAATTTAAAAGTTAAAAATGTTATGACATGAAGATTTTAATGCTGATTATGATGGTGAAATCAGAATTTCAAAAAAATTAATATAATAAATATTTGTTCACTTCCATTATATCAACAAGACAGCTGTGTGCAACGATAGTTTTTAATCTTATTAAGGCAATATTTAAATGAATAGTGAAAAATCAAAATTAAATTAGTTTGTCACTTAACATCCAGTGAGGCTTTAAACAGAGAAACATTCTAGGTTTTGTTTTTCCTCTTCATAACTTTTATGGGCTGAATTGTCAAGTTCTGCAAACATGATTTACACAGATGACACAGACACTCCAAAGGATATTTGGGGCAGGTTTTGAATATTGTAACAAACTCTATAGGAAGAAAGGGAATGAATATAATTACCTCCAGAATCACACAAGTGAAAAAAATAACAAAGGACATAAAAGTTTTAGAATGTATAGATACTTATAGAATTTTATATATTTGTATTTTGTTTTCAGAAAAAAACTTATTACAAATGGATGTTAATACATTCAGAGTGACGGACAAGTGGAACTCCACAGTGTTCCTCGTTAACAAGGAAGAAGTGGTCGTGAGTGCAGACAATCTTCCTATGAATGGTAAGTAGGCAGTAGTTGTTAAAATAAACTTATTCAAATTTGAGTTAAACAGCTGAGGTAAAATAACAAAGGGCATAACTAATAATGTTATCAGAGTAAAAGATCACTAGTGGAACCAGTTGGGACTAAGAATGATTCAAATTGGTAAAAATGTATATTAAATTTGTTTGCATATACAGTAGAAGCTTGGTAATCCAAACTTTCAATAACCTGAAACCAATTGAGGTAGTAAGTTTCATTGTGAGTATAACCACTTTTTAATGTCTGAATTTTTTTTTTTTTTAACGTCTGACTATTGTGCACACTGGGACTAATGCAGATGATGGGATGATTTATAGCGTATGAAAATACCAAGCTCTGGCCGGGACTCGAACCCGGGTCCTTGGGGTGAAAGCCTAGTACGCTATCCAATAGGCTACTGAGGCAGCTAATTTAATAGAATGAGAAGGGTGTAATAAAAAGGTTCAAATAATGTAAAGATTATACAAATTAATTTACAACATTTAGAAAAACAAGATAAATTTAAATTTCAATAAACAAGCATCTTTTTTACCAGTTTAAATTGCCTCAATTTTTGGTTTTTTGATTTGCTAGGGTTTTTGATAGCCAATGCAGTAAATCCTCCACTTACGAACAATTGACTTTCAAAATTGTACGCTATCAACTAGGCCACCGAGGCGGCTTTAATGTCTGAATATACTGTAATAAAGTATTTGAATTTTGAAATAACTAATAACATTTACTTAGGTATGTATATTGTCATTCAGTTATTTTCTGTAATAAAAATGTTTTTATAAATAATATTGATTATAAAATAGATCTTTCTAGTTTAACACATGTTACCATTGTTGGATTTGTGAGTTGGAACAAAACCAAAGCAATGTGATAATTGCAGTCAGATTTTCATTAATTGTTAGTGAATTTCTATTGGAAAATGAGCAATTGGAGCAGCCATCTCCTTACTATACGCAAAAATTTACATGTAAATTATTGATTAAATCAAGTTTTATTTCAAGTTTACAAGAATCAAACTTTATTAAATACACAAAAATACATGGCTTTCACATGTAAGTTAAAGGCTAATTTATATTCACCCTTATTCCTCATTCTCATTTGAAATAAAAGATATTTATGGTCTTAGTATTAGTATTATTAATTTAAAAAAAAAGAAGTATCATCATTAATAACTAAATAATATTTACTAATTAGAATTTAATTTAATCAAACCAATTCTAAAATTAATCAGAATTAATGTGATAATAATTATATATTCCTATCGAAAATTCCTTGTTATAAATAAGTATTTATTAATTACTAAATCGCTTATTGTTATTATTTATGATTCGGTAATCAATTCTGTCTTCTTCTATGAAAGAGGAAGTGGATATAATTATCTATGTGAGAATAAGTACTCACTAATTATGAACTTATATGACTAAAAATAGTAAAAATAAATTCAAAATGTTCTTAAAATAATAATAATATTGTTCATAGAAATGACATAGAAACTTGTAAATAAAATTTACTAAATCAAATTTGTAAAAAAAAGTTTTTTGAATGATTCTACCAAATCAAGGTTTTATACAAAGTCCAACTTTACATTCACAACATTCAAATGTAATATCTTTTTGATTTTTTGGTCTTGTTTTTGCATTTGGACATAAAATATTTTTTCTAATTTTGTTTTCTTATCTGAATTCCTAGATTGGTCATGTGTTGTGTTGGAAGTCCTTCGATATTAGACATAATGGACGTAGCTTAATGCTGCTTTGTACTGATAAAGGCAGTAGAATAGGCCAGTTATCTTTTTTTCGGTGATACAAAATACAAAACAAAGATTTGCCTTATCAGACATAATCTAAAATTTACATGGCTTTTTCGTGCAAATATTGAAAACAAGTTATTCTGTGAATATCGTCATCTGAATTCATGCTGTCTAATCGTCAAAATTCATCTTGAGTGTCACCATCAGCATGGAATCAGGCATTATCATGAAGCAACACAATTTTGAATTCAGAAGCACAATGAATTTGACAAGCAGAACTCCTTTTCTGTCCTAGAACATGGTACACATGATTTTTTAAGCTAACATTGTTGTTTTGAATTTTTTTCTGAGATTGAGTGTATCTATACTTCATTGACTGCTGTTTCGATTCCGAGGTGACATGACGAACCCAAATTTCATCGCCAGTCACGATTTGGTTTTAAAAAAGTCTACTCCATCATCACTGCACTAAGTAAAAAATATAAAAACACTGCCAAGTTGCTAAGATTTGTGGACATCAATAACCATTTTTGAAACCCACTGAAACACAGTTTGTAATAATCGAAGCGGTCTGAAATAATTTTATGCAAAAGAAATCGTGAAACTTGCAGAAATTTGTCAGAAATCATTGTCATTGTGAACCATCTATTCTCATGAATTTTGTCAACTCCCTGTACCAAATCATTGCTGACAACAGAAGGCGTCATACCTCATTGGTTCATACTTCATTAATTTCCTAATTCACTTTCTCACCATTCCATCACTCACTGCATTGCATTTTCACTGTAAACATCTTGAATTTGACAATATTCCTTGCTTTCAAAAACCAAATTACAGAATTAATCTCACATTAGGTGGGTTCATGAATTGCCTTAAACATTTAAATGTGCATGGAAAATTGGCAACACTACACCAATCAACTGTAATGGTGTCAGTGAAGAGGCAATGAACCAGGAAGATTAGTACATTACACAGAGTGTATATAGCAGCACTGCGGTGTTGGTAGAACAAAATGGTACTTACTTTCTGGACACACCTCATATAACTCATTCCTACGAAATTGTCCTTCCTTGGAATAATTCAACCAATATCACATATTTTTAGTTTCCTGTTTAGGTGAGTGACTAATGTAAAACGTGTTTGCTAAACCTATATGAAATGTGTCAATTTTTTAGAACGCTACTGAACCACATTTTTAATTAATTAAATGTTTCGAGTAAAACTGTACAGTATTTTTATTTTCAATATAACAGCACTTTTACTTGTAACTTAATGTTTGTTCAAAGTTCTACTTTTGTAATTAGATGGGTTTTTCAGGAATTTTGTTACCCTTACTTGGTTTTTATTATTGATTTTTACAAATTTAATGGTTAAGTGGGATGTGAATTAGTGGTGTTCTAATGTTCTTAATTTTTTTCTCAGTGGGGAATTTCCAACTACTACCCAGGAAGTTACATTTTAGTAACTGGTCTGTTACCTTTTGGTAATTTTGTTCCAACTCACAAATCTGACAATGGTAACATGTGTTAAACTAGAAAGATACATTTTATAATCAATTTTGATATATTACTTATGAAAACATTTTTATTACAGAAAAATACTGAATGCCGTTTTACATACCTACGTAAATGTTACTAGTTATTTCAAAATTCAAATATTTTATCACAGCATATTCAGACATTTCAAAACGGTTATACTCACAATGCAACTCACTACCTCAATTCGTTTCAGATTATTGAAAGTTTGGATTACCAAGCTTCTATTATATATGCAGACCAATTGCAGACTAGGAAGACAACTGCAGAGTGTGTAATATTTTACCTGCATTATTATTTTTGTATAACTGTTGTTTATTTTTGGATCTGTAAAAACACCAAGAACTTACGTTTTTTTGAAAGTGTTTTACTGACTGGTTTAAACGTCATCTAAATAGTAGGTTCAGAAGGTTGTAAGCTTTGTTAAGTGTATGTGCCTAAACTTTGGAAAAATAAAAACATTGCAATTTTATATACACTGCCAAGAATGAGCAAATTTGCTTTATCGATGACTTGACTGAAACCAGGTCATAACAAAACTGAAGCTATATGTATGCTAAAAATTGTTACTAATTAATTCCTCATTAAAATGTGTAGGATACTCTCTTATCACTTATACTTTCTTATAAGTTTTAAAGTAATAATTTATAAAAAAATATTCATTAAATATGACACAAGTTTTAGCTAATATTTAAATGTGACTACTTTATTACATAAACATCTTGCTTGCAGGAGTGGGTGGTACAAAGTTTGCAGGACATCTACAGACATCTGTGGTCGAAGCAGAAAGGAGCAACTTGAGGTATAATGCAATAAGCAATTGAATATAAAAATAGTGTAAATATTGTTTGTTAGCTCCTTTTGGTCTTTAAGGTAAAAATAAGAATGTTTTTGGTCATACTTTTTAAAATCCATTTTTAGGTTCCTTGAGTCAAAAAAGTAGTTTTGATTTGGTTTTCTGCTTAAATTTGTCCAGTTGGTCTGGCTTGCTTCATATATTCTCTCTAGCTTTGTTCTTATTGTATGTTTCAGCCCTTATAAATTTTGTAAGTAGGTAATTCAGTTTGTGGTATTCAACTCTAACTCATATGGTTTGTTTGGGGAAATACTTGTTCTTTCATTTGGCAAGTCCAGAAATGACTGTATAAATACAGCACAATTTGCTACCAAGCAAATTATTTTAAAATATTTAATAATTGTTAAACAGTTGGTAAGCTAAATTAACAAAAATGTGTTTTGTTGAATGTTTGAATAAATCAATAAAATGAATGTTATATATTTTCAGACTTTTAAACAATTGTTAATTTAGTAATTAGAAAAAATTACTATCTTTGTTATTAATAGTAGGGATGCTTAATACATCATTATGTATTATATATTTCAAATGAGAGAATATTTGGTTTTAAAATTTGAAATAGTTAGTATTCTATTAGTTTGTCTCTGTAGAGTTTACTATGCACTTTATACTATGTACATATACTTATGTAGCCGCCTCGGTGGCCTAGATGATAGCGTACTGGGCTTTCACCCCGAGGACCTGGGTTCGATTCCCGGCTAGGGCTTGGAATTTTCATACACTATAAATCATCCCATCATCTGCATTAGCCCAAGTGTGCACAATAGTCGGACGTTAAACACTATATATATATATATATATATATATATATATATATATATATATATATACTTACATAAACTTTTTGGTAAAATAAATACAATTTTTATGAAGGACTGTATAATCAATTTGCAGGTTAGAATCACCAGCTGGTGAACTAGAGATGTCTGCTGCAGCTAGCGTTATAATAAAAAGCACAGCAGGGAAAATAAATTTAACTTCAGCTTTTAATATCGAACTGAAGAGCGGAGCAGTAAGTGACTATATAAAATACACAGCTGTCTCACTGATATGATAGTGAATTTCCAAAAGTAACAAAGTGTAGTGTCACAGAAATAAAAATACGAAAATGAACTCTGACCACTGTAAAATTTATATCTTTTATCTGACTTTTTATCAGAAATGTTTGAAAATATGATTTAATTATGTAAGCTGCTTTTTTGGAAATACTATCATATCAGTAAGACTGTTATGTGCTGTGATTATTAGTAATGTTCACAATTGTAAGCAAATTCAATTGATTATAGAGATAATTTTGCATTCAATTATGTATTCAAATAGTTATAGAGGTATATGTTTATAGTTTAAATATGAATTATAACTACATTTGTAATAATAAAATAAAATTTCTGTGAAAAAACCAACATGTTTTTACCAGTAAGCAGTTGGTAATAAATGTATTATGTTTCAGTTAAAAATAGAGTCACCAAGTGTATTATTGCCTGGCCTCAAAGATATCACTGGCAATTCTTCCGTGTTTACTGGCATCTTTCAACTCTGCGCCTGTGACAACGGTAAACTGTTCCTCGGCCACAGCAACCAGCATTGTGCCAAATCTGAACAGAGTGTTATGTGCTGATATTGGTTTTGTTTTCTGAAGTGTTTTTTTACTCTTTTTATATTTTGTTTTAAATCACATTACAATGATTTACAGTTTATGTAGTTAGCATTTTTTTTCTTTAAGTTCCTTAAGTTTCAATAAGTACTACACAACTTTGAAACAAGATGGACAGTTATTAAAATAACAGGAATGACTTTAGTGAATAGACCCACTCAGATCTGAGGGTAGTTCAACTTATTAGTTGTTCACTATAGATCTGGAAAAAATAGATTTTGATATCTGTTTTGAGAAACTTCAATTTACAAAAAAAAAAAATGCCTGTTAATCTAGATTTGTGAATTAAATATTACAGCATTTGTTTTAATCATGCTGTAATATTTAAATAAGGATTTTTGATTTATATATAATTGTATGTGATAAATTTTATTAAAACAAGTATAGAGCACAATTATTTGAATAACGAACTATATTACTAAATAACGCAATTGTTGTTAGAACCTGTTTTTGTATGAGTGTTTGTCAGTTTGAGCTAAAGAGATTTTTGTCATATTTTTCAGCTAAAAAAAGCTAAAGAGATTTTTTAAGTTTAAGAATTACCAGTGACAAAATTTCCATTCTTCCATATACTTGTAGATTTCTACAAATTACCCTGTAATGCAACCAATCTAAATCAAGAAAACAGTGACTTAAATACCCAATCTCTATGCAAATTGTCTTAGTACATGTAAATGTCAGACCTTTTAACATTTAATAAATACCTTCTGCAAAGGTTGGTACAACTGACTGATAATGTTCTGCTTAATTTGGACGGTTGTGACATGTCTTATATTTCCTACAGGATCTTTATCTAGGCAAGTGTGAGAATTCTTTTAGCTTTTAAAATATATGCATAAAACTAACTGTTCTTACATTTAAAGCAAACTTCTGTTGGTAATTCCCTTCTTAAATGTAAATGATGAATTGGAATATTAGTAATAAAATTTCAGTTTAGGGCATAAACAATCGATAAAATACAAATTAGAATTAAAAATTTGAAGTGTAGAAAAAAGAATAAGGTGACGATAAAATTAAGCAAAAAATATTGTATTAATATAATGAATGGCATGAATTTGTTGCATAAGAATGTATAATTTTATTTTCAGAAAAAAAATATGATGTAGCCATCATAAACATAAATTTTTTTTTAAGTTTATGTTAAAATTTTATAACAAAATACATTCAATGTAACTTATTGTGTATAGTTATGTCATGTATATAAAAACCTGACTGTTTTTTTTTGAAACCGTGAAAATTGTGTGCTTAGTATTTCTCAAAAGTAGCCTAATCAGTAATTACAAATTCAACAAGCGTTTTTTTTCTTAAGAAAAACTTGAAATGAACTATATTTCAGAATAAAGTATTTTATTGCTATTTATTTAAAAATGTGTAATATTATGATTAGAGGAAAAACAAATCTTTTACTTTCAAATAACATAGTGTACCTTCTGTGTAATTTATTAGGAGAAACAAATACACACAGACACACACATACACACTGAGATGGAAAGAATTTCCATGTCAAAAAAAATTATAGATTCTCACACATTGACACGACTGTGTGACAATCACTTTCACGATCAAATTTCGACACACTAAGGCAACTGCAATGGTGGTGGCTATAAAACAGTTTGAACAAAAATAAAATAAAGCTACTGTAAATGTTATAAGGCTTAACTAAATAAAATAAGTGACTTATTGTGTGTAAGAATTTTCAGAAACTCCATTATAATTGCTTTTTTCCTTTTTTTTGAAACAGTGAAAATTGTGTGCTTAATATTTCTCAAAAGTAGCCTAATCAGTAATTACAAATTCAGCAATAAAAACTGAAATCCATCATTTTATTTTAAACCCAAAACATGTCAATGATACAAAAAATTAAAAAAAGAATCATTTTAATACCTACAAGTACAATTTTGCATGTACAGTACTTTCAGATTGTATAGACAAAGACTAATAATTTTGTATGAGTCAGGATTTATTTTACAGAATTCTAAAGATATGTTTTGCATTATAGGGTAAACAACATTATAGGTAACGTAATATAGGGTTAGTACATCAATTTCAAATAAAACAATTAAAAATATATTTTTATATTTGAGATGGCATAGATCATATAAAATGTTATACCTATTTAATAAAGTTTTTGTTTGAGAATGTTATACTGTGATACCAATAATCAGAGGCAAATCAAGCAAGACATGTTTTGATAGCCACTGCACTGTGATCGCTGCAAAATTGAATTCTGTTGTGCCTTTCTGAATACATATATCTAACTAATGATTTATACCTGATCGTCACTACAGTGGTTTGGGAGACTTTACCGTGCAAATTTTCATTTCAAGAGCATTTTAAAAAGTTCATTTACTTTTCTATACATGGAGAAATGTCTCCATGTATTTAATAATTAATGCTAGGCTGGTTAACCTTTCTTCACCTACCTGTGATCGTATCCGTGTTTTCGTTTATCTTAAAATAGAAAATGGCTGCTCTACACTTGCAACACTAGCACCTAGAGTAACAAGAAGACACATCATACTTACTTTCAGCCGAAATCAGAAGCCAAGGACTACTTTATTTATAACCAAAATTAATTCCATTTTATAATTACAAAGACAGAAATATTTAAATTATGATTTTAATAATAATTGTAATTTTACATTGCAATGTTATTTGCTAGTTTTTAATGATAATTTTTCCTACCACCGCCCCTTGGATCCATGCCCTCTTTAACTTTACTAAATAATAAATAATTCAGTGGTTTAAACAAAAATATGAAATAGTAGTTACTCTTTATTCAAAAAATATGTCATAATTTTATATTAAAGGACCTTGTACAACATTTGTATAACATTTGTTTTGTTATGTTTTAAACAAATAGAATATATAGCAACATTAAATGATAATTTTTTTATAGGCAGATCTGCTGTTTTGTCACATTAAAAATATGTGATCAAACAACACAAAATCAACCTTTTACTAATGTTTGTACTTGATATATTATTGCAATTAACTCTTGGTGTATAAATAAATAATTAAAATAATAATAATTAATAAATAATTAAAATAAATAATTTCATGAGTTCTACTACTTGACTGTGTTATAGCATGACAGATCTATTTCTACGCAATGATGAAGCACACCAGGACAAAGACCTTACATTATTATTGGTCGACATGATATTAGAAATACAGGATGAAGTGCAGTGCCTCTCAGTGATGTTTGACCAAAGCAATAAGAAGTCATTTGTGGATGGATTTTTCTCTAATCTTAAAAACATGTCATTTTTTACTGTAAGCAATTGTATTTTCACTTTTTTAAAATTTCTATACAGTTATCTATGGTCTGTGTTGCACAGTTTCATTTTTAGCTTTATTTTTAACAAATTCATTCATTCTCTCACTCAATCTGATGTTTTCCTAGAATTGGCACTAATGGCAGCTAAAAGAACTTATATTAAAGATAGTTATTTCTTCTAGCAGTAATACATACATATATATATATATATATATAATTGTACAAATGTTCTTTCTATACCCCGCAGGAGGGTGCAGACTAGCTGCACCTATTGAGAGGTTTAGACATCCCTTGCTGTACCTGAATCTAACACACACTTACACTTACATTTAGGGAGGCAATAATAGCATCAATGTGCTTTTTGCCATAAAATAACAAAAAAATGTTCTTTCTTCCCTCTAAAAAATTAAGCAGAACATTAATTTGTTCTTTGATATTAAGTAAAGCATAATCTGATATGATTTCAATCACACAGAATTTAACCATTTAAAGATCCAAAAACCAAGGAAACATATTTTCACTAGTATATATTTTGGTTGGTAATGCAAATATAGGGCGTAGTTATTACAAATTTTTATGTTGATACTATAATTCAAGTCATAAGCGAGGGGTTAAAAAAGTGTTGTCACATTTTGGTATTATACAGGACACTTATATAGTAGTAAAGGCTACTAAAAATTCTAAAATAATAAATAAAAACAATGGAAATATAAATTATACAAAATTTGGAAATGGTTTTTGAGCACTTCAGAATATACATATCGGCGATAATATCCTTGAAGGTTTTTTGCCGAAAAAAAAATATATATAATTATTAAGAATCTAGATATCAAGAAATCATGTGTCAAGACAGAAGACAAAACCATCCATGGCATGGCTGAAATTGGTTGTTGGAATGTTGTATGTGACATGCCAACATGCATTTTGTCTGATGAACTCAACATGGGAAGAATTGCAACCAAGTTTGTCCCCCCATTTTTAACACAAGACCAGCATGACAGAAGATTGCAAGTCTGTACTAAGCTCCAATGGTTGATTGCAGTGGATCCAAATTTGCAGTGTTTGGATAACTTCTTGTCTAAGCTAATTACTGGTGATGAAAGCTGGGTTTATGGTTATGATCTGGAAACCAAACAGAAATCGTCACAGTGGAAGACATTACACTTTCCAATACCAAAAAAAGGCTGTCAGGTTCGCAGTAATGTGAAATCAATGGTGATATTTCTTTCTTTTTTTTGACATTCATGTGATTGTCTACAAGGAATTCATCCCATCTGGCCAATTTCTAGCATCAACAGTTTTTATTACCTCAGTTTTTTGAGGCATCTGAGGGAAAATGTACTAAAAATGGCCATAGCTGTTTAGAAACAAAGATTGGTTCTTGCATCATGCCAATACACCGCTCATACTGCAATCTCCATGAGGAAGTTTTTGGTCAAAACCAAGAGGCCACTTGTACCCTACTCACTATACTTGCTAAACTTAGCACCGTGTGATTTTTTTATCTTTCCAAATATTAAAATCAAACAGAAGGAACATTTATTTCATACTATAGAAGAAATTCAAAAGGAATCATTACTGATTCTAAAGAAGCTTACTACAGCCAACTTCAAGCAATGTTTCCATTCATGGCAGAAATGCTGGCAATGCTGTATAGATGCAAGGGGTGTCTACTTTGAAGGAGATAATTAAATTTTTTGAGTGGAAATAAGTGCTTAACAGTTCCTAGAACTTTTGGGTAGAACCTTGTATGATCAAATTAAACATATTTACAAGTACATCAAGACATTGTTTGCAATCCAAAGATTTGATATAACTGTAGCAAACATTGTTCTGTGTGTGCAAGTCTTTTGCTAGTTAAATGCAGGATTATTTATTAATTTTGTTTTCTTTAATACAGATACAAATACAAGAATCAGAAGATTTGTTGTCGCCAAACTATTTCACTCTGAAAGGACTACAGCAAGCCCACCATCAGGGTTGTAATGCTTTTGTTATACTTCTGGCAAATGGGAATCAAGCATCAAGGCTTATCCGCTTTGTCGACAGGTATGCCTACTTTTGTCACTAAACAGCAGATTGTATACAACAGTTGTTTCTTGGTTAATATTTTTCAAGTTAACAATGATGATGATATCACCATTTTTTAAATGATAACTCTCCTCAATTTTGCTATAGGATTAATTATATTTTTTTGCTTCAGGACTGCAACACAATGCATATTAGTAACTGGGAGTGTGACAATCATTCAAGTACTTTTAAGAGATGAATTATTGTTATTCCTTGATATGTGCCTACTTCTAAAAATAAATTATAATGAATAAGTAAAAAGTAATCATATGTTTGAAATAATTCATTTTTTCTGTTTTTAGATATCGTCTGATAAACTCAAGCGCCAAATTTATAATGCTTTATGATCAACGACTTTTTTCTCAGGATTTGAATTACATATGGAAAAAGTTCATAAATGTTGTGTTTGTAGAAAAGACACGTTACCCAAAAGTGTTCAGGATAAGGTCTGTACCTTTCCCTGTGCAGTTTCAGTCAGTTGTACCTCTACAAATAAATAGCTGGCGGCAGGGCAAATTTCTGGTAATAATAAGAAATAGAGAAAATTATGGATTGTTTTTTTTTACTTGGATATGTGTGTGTGTGTGTGTGTATGAATGTGTGCGCGTGTGTATCGAACATGTAAGTATGTGTACATTATAGTTTATACACATATAAAGATTTTTTTAAATTTTTTTCACAATTTTGGTTTTCATATCTTTTATTGCTCAAAACTCATAAAAATCAGATTTTCTTAAATTAAGTTATAACAATTTGCATTGAATTTAGCTCAAGTATTGGTTGCAATCCACCTTAAAAAAATTTTCCTAGAATTACTAACAAAAAAGTGGAAAATTTGTATTAGAGAAAATCTATATGGTCTAATTTATTGAAACTAGTTTGTCAGGGCTTACTAAAATCCTGCTTATATAAGAAGTCATTGCAGGATTTTTGTAAAGAATAAATAGTATAGGAGTAAATTTAAAAACAAAAACTAACCCTGACCACCATAAATGCTTGATTTGTTTTTTTCCATTTTAATCTCAAACCATACATTTTTTAATTTAAAATTTGATGTACTGTCTTGAGTTATAAATTTTCTACAAGCCAGGTGAAGGGGCTTGTGTACTCCAATGATCTGGAGAGCTATGCCGGCGGTAGCATAGCTACTGGTAGGGCCACCCTTACCAGGCAGGTCAATAGTGAGGAGTCAGACAAAGAGAGATACTCTAGTCCTCCAAGTTAGAGGCTGAGGAGTTGAACTAGCGATTCAACACTTATAAAAATGATATTACTGCTAAAAAGTCTAGAAATAGCCTCGGAAAGGATGGAATTAAGGGACAACGACCTAAGGCGAGAAAACAGTTCATGAATTACGGTACATGGAATATTCAAGGAAGTCAAAACAAGATGATGGAAATTGCTACAAATTGGAGACAATGAAGATGGACATAGTAGCGTTAACAGAGACAAAAAAGAAAGGCCATGG
This sequence comes from Callitettix versicolor, assembly GCA_022606455.1. Lineage (NCBI taxonomy): Eukaryota > Metazoa > Arthropoda > Insecta > Hemiptera > Cercopidae > Callitettix > Callitettix versicolor. The sequence continues at coordinate 74,637,025 of CM040186.1, forward strand.
AATGGAAGAAGCTGGGAAGTACATTCGTGTGTTAAGTGGAGTGCCCAAAGAGCAAAGAGCAAAATGTGGAGTAGCCATTTTTATACATGGATTTATAGATTAAGGAAATATAGAAGGAACATTAGAAATTGGGAACCTGTAGAAGAAAATATAATTACACTTAACATCAATCTTTGGGGTCGTCGAATCTATATTATGGCAGTATACACACCATCACATGATGTACATGCCCAAATAAAAGATGAATTTTTTGAAAAGCTTGACGACCAGATGACCAGAATTGGGAACACAAGAGAGATAATATTACTGGGAGATTTTAATAGTAGAACTGGACTAAAGATAGATGATGACGTAGGACCATATGGTGAAACTAATGTAAATGACAACGGTGAGAGATTAATTGACTTCTGCAGGCAAAACGATTGAGAATTACAAACGGATTCTATAAACACAAGTGGATCCATAAATACACATGGGAGCAACCTATGAGACAGATAAGATCTGTAATAGATTACGTTATCGTGCAACAAAAATCAACTTTGAAAATTGAAAACGTAAGAATTCATCGAAGAATAACATGTGGATCTAATCACTATCTATTGATGGCTAGGGTAGCAAAAACATATATAAAAAATAGACAAGGAGATATCCAAGAGGACAAACCAGGAGAACTAGTAGACTACCCGAAATACAATCTGGAAAGCCTTTACATGATTCCACTAAATATCACTAAATATCTTTTGATTCCACCAAAAGAGAATCAACATGTATTTACAAACCCCTGAACATCGAACAACACAAGATATATACCAAAACATTATTCAGAGTATATACCAAGCATCAAAGGAAGCTCTTGCGGAGAAAAAGACTAGTAGTAAAAAGGTACGGTGGAGTAAAGAAATAGAAGAGATGATAACACAAAAGAAAGCAGCGTATATGAAATGGATCACCATAAAATCAGAAGATCGAGAAATATTCAGCGCAATGAAAAAAGAAATAAGGAACAAGATTAATAAAACACAAAATGAAATGTGGGATAGGAAATGCCAGGAGATAGACTCATACATAGGTAGCAGAAGGTGTACGGAAGTGTGGGAATTTATCAAAGATGTGAAGAGGACAGGAAGAGAGAAAGCTAGTGTAAATATAATCCATCAGAAACAATGGATACAACATTATGAAGAACTATTGCAAGAAAGAAGACCACAGTATGAAGAAATGAAAACCCCAGTCATTGTACAATGAGAGAACATAGAGATTGATATGGAAACGGTAGTAAATGTGAGACTATTAAAAAATGGTAGATCTTGTGGACCAGAAGGGATATATGCCAAACTTATTAAAAATGGAACAAAGAAGTTATTTGATTTACTTACAATAGTTTTCAACAGATGTACCAAAGGAGAAGACGTACCACAAGCATGAAAAGTGGCGTATAAATCGTCAGTACATAAGAAGAGAGAAAGGACATATGCTCCAATTACAGAGGCATTTCGGTTACAAGTACGATTAGTAGGCTGTACGGAAGAATCTTAAGAACTTTAATAGAGAAGGAATTTAGAGAAGAGGAGGAACAGTGTGGGTTTAGAGCCGGCCGGTCATGCACAGATAATGTTTTCTGTATGAAACAAATAATTGAAAAAAAGTTTGATAAACCTATCAATACATATTTTATTTATAGACCTAACCAAGGCTTATGATTTAATACCTTGGTGTAAATTGTGGGAGATTCTTTAGAACACAAGTATTAATCAAACATTGATAAAAGCTTTGAAGAATTTGTATCATCAATTGACATTTCGAATAAAGATGGGAAACAAATTGTCAAGACCATTTTATATAACGAAAGGGCTACAACCAGGGCTGCTCCATATCACCCACTCTATTTAAAATTTATATAAAATACACTCTCTTACAGTGGAAATGAAAGTGCTCCGGGATGGGAGTACCTTTAAACGATTCGATGATTTACAGTTTGCAGATGACCAAGCTATAATTGCAGGAGACAAAGAAGATCTACAATACATGACACATAAGTTAAAAGAAATATATGAAGAGTGGGTGATCATGTATGAACACAGGGAAAACAAAATATTTATGTATAGGTGAAAAAATAAGTAGTCTAGACATTGACTCTACAGAGGACATACAACCATGTGAAGAGTATAGATATTTGGGCATAAAGTTCAACAAAAGCGGTACGGATGAAAATGAAATAAGATCGAGAATAACAGAAACAAGGAAAATAATAGGATACTTGAACGGCATATTATGGAGTAAGAATATAACAAGATCGCAAAAGCTCAATATATATAATGTGATTATTAAGAGTTTTTTTTATATATGGAGCTGAGATGTGGAGAATTAAAAAAAAAAACCAAGAAAAGGATAGAGGCTGTAGAAATCGATGCATTGAGAAGATCTACTAGGATATCGAGAATCTAAAGAATAAGAAATGAGGTAATTTGTCAACAGATGGTAATTGAGGACACGATTATAAAATATATTGCAAGGAGTCAGTTTTAATTTGGTCATGTCCAACGGATGAGCCAAGTGTGACTGCCGAAACAAGCAATGGATTGGGTGCCGACCTTAAAAAGGGCAAGAAAAAGACCAAGAAAGAGCTGGATGGAATCTGTAAAGCTATGAGTGATCAAAATTTATAGGTCGGACAATGGGAAGATCGGAAAGAGTGGAATCTAGGCATTGGACAATGTTGCTGCACGTTTTAACCGATATTATTATTATTGACTAGAATTGTGTAAAAATCTGATATAAAATTTTGAAGAATTATGTCTCAAAATCTTTTGTTTTAGATTTGTTGGGTTTTTTTTATATCTTTTGAAAGGGATATCAGTCTTGAGTATTCTTAGTCATCAGTATTTTAACATATTTTCTAGCTTCTAGGTTTATGTTTTAGTTGCTAAGATTATGTTTTAAGTCAGCTACTTGAGAATGAGAGTTGATCCATACTCTTGAAACATCATATTGTTTAGATAGTGTTAAACTTTTGGTCTAAATTTACAAAACTAACTATAGTCATCCATTTGCATAGAGAACAGCAATAAGGATACTCTCATCAATTTTCTACTTGACTTCCAGTTCCTACTAAGTAAAGTTTTTGCCTAAGGTAGTTAAGATATGTGGGTTAACTCAGTGCCTACCTTAATTTTCAGCATCTCAAAAACCATAAAAATAAGCTATTCTGTCCATAATTTATCATTTTTGTTTTTTACAATATTTTTACAGGAATGTATTGACTAAGATAGTAAATCTTGTAAAAAATTAGTTTTCATTATTGTAGGCTAATTTTAAAATCTTAAATATGGACTTAAAAAATATGCAAACATGTTACTTGTTACACACTTTTTTATTTCTTTTAGAGCAACAAAAATTTATTTCCTGACAAAGTGGCACAGCTTAAAGGTCAACCACTTAAAGTGGTCACTTTTGACCACATCCCTTCATCCATCAAACCAGCTTATGTTGAACAAGAGACACATGGAATTATTTTTACTGGTATTGAAATCGAGGTAAGGAAATATATTTTACTTGAATTTTATTTGAATCATGATTTTTATGACAAGTCATTATCATTGTTATTATATTGACTATTACAAACAGACATCCAACAAATATTACCTTCCCAATTTTTTCTGCTCTCTGCTGGCATCACTTTTCTCTTCTTCTTTTGCTGTAGCCTCTATCCATATGTAATTTAAAATTATTGTAATAACTTAGAGAATGATTTTTTTTCTTTCTTAGTATCTGAAGTATATACAAAAATTTGTGATCATGAAAAAAATATATTTTAAGATTTTTGGCTAGAATGTGCGTCTTGCTTGCACACACACACACACACACACACACACACACACACACACACACACACACACAAACAAACAAACACACACAAATACACAAATACACTTACAAATTAATAAATTCTTTTATTAAAATTATATTTATGTTATAATTTTACAAATAGAAAAGTTTCATTATTAATTTTTTATATTTTTATTGTTTTTTTGTTTTGCACATACATGTAAATGCTTCCCCTGAACCCCCTGACATCATTTGGTTTGCTTACGTCACAGCTAAGTGACCTAATACTTGTGAATGTCACTTTTTGTGTTTTTTAAATTTGAAAATTGCTATTATCATTGAGATGAACTGATCCTATCCATTTAATTCTTAGTGTATTTGAATACTTATCGCTGAAGACTAAACTAATTGACCAATTGTGATGAAATTTGACATGTAATGGCAAAATCTCCAGACTACTAATTTTTCAAAAACTTTTTGAAGCCATTTTTGGTCAAAAGAATTATAAAAAACTTAAATTTATAAATAATTGACCCTAACGATTTTGATAAAATTTTTCTCAATTTCAGTCAATAATGTTCAACAAAAAACATATAGATCACTATATATTTTAGAAATTAGATTCAAAATCTATTGAAAAAAGCAAAAAGTCTGCCTAAATTCTCAAATCAGTACAAGTGTAACAAGTATGAAAAAAAACATTACATTTCTGAAATAAATAGAAAAAACTAAACCCAGATCAATATTGCATTTTTTTTGTTTTGTTTTTCTTTATTCCCAACTTATTAATTTCTTTTATTTCAAAGTTAAAATAAATGTTGGTAGCTCCCAAACCAGATTTTTGAGGAAATAATTGAATGTGAGAAAGTTTGTGTAATGTATGTGGTTATTTTGTTTATTATAAAATACTTTCCAAGTGAAAAACTAAATATTAATTGTATCACTTAACAGATTGTACAAAGTTTAGCTGGAGCAATAAATTTCCATCCTATAATATACGAGACAGGAGCCGACCAGTGGGGCGAAAAACAAGTAAATGGCTCTTACTCTGGTTTACTGGGAGAGCTGATAAGCGGACGAGCTGACATTGCTCTTGGCAATCTGTACCACATTCCTTATTACCTGAACCTCGTCGACCTGACCATCCCGTACACTACAGAATGTCTAACGTTCTTAACTCCCGAGTCTAGAACAGACAATTCATGGAAAACTTTATTGTTGCCTTTCAAGTAAGCTTTGTTTATTTTTTTCAGAATGATGATACAATCATCATTTGTTTTATAGAGAGTATGTTTTACAAATCATCACAATTTCTTTTATAGAGTGTCAATAATTTGATAAAAAGCTTTAATGAAAATATCGTTTTCTAAGTTTTTCTTAAGCAATCTAGGCTTATGTTCTAGATGCTATATTTGTGTTTGGAAATTGGCCTATTTGAACAAAAGTTGATCAATATTTTCAGTATGTCAAGTATTGTTTCCATATAAACAAATGATGGCTAAAATCCAAAATAAACAGTAATAATAACATGAATATTCCATTGTTAATTATCACTTTTAAAAATACAAGTGACTTTCTTATATCTGCATTATGATTTTTTTTGTATAACTTACAGACATAATTGTTTAGATAAATTTGGTAACTGTTATGTTGTGGTTTGGTGTTGGAAGTCTATGTGTAAGCTATAATATAGTGCCAAGTGAATGTTAACTACTTAAACAGGGATGATAGTTTAACTAAACTGATCTTTACTTAGTGATGAATGTGGGGTTATCCATGGTCAATTAACGTATTAACAATTCTGTAATATATTGGTCACAGCATATCATGATAGCATGACTGCTGATGTAGTCAAGTGTATTTTAAGACCTGTCTATGTATTACTAATGCAATCTGTTGCAAAGACATAACTCACATTTTTATTAGTTTGCATTATTATGATTAGTTTTTATATGTTTATGTTTATTCTAATATAGTTTGTTCAAGTATTTAAACAAAGAACAGAACGATTTGACTCATCATTTGCAATAACATAAAGAGCTCAGTGGTTGTTATGGCTAAAGCACCATGGTTGTTGTGGTCTGTTGCATCTCTGAATTGCACACTTCAAGGTTCGAGTTGCAGGTACTCCTTTTGCTTTACTATTGAGACTGATTCCTCTTTCTGAGCATAAAATAAATATGAATGTTTAGAAAAAAAATGTAATAACACACTTTTATAAATTGGGAGGAATGACTTCAACCATCACTGATATACATAATAGACAGAGTGAGTCAGAACAATGTGACTCATGACTCACGTGAGTACACGAAAAGAAGCGTTTTCATTTACTTTAAGTAGACATGATATGGCTGACAATTAGTTATAAGAGGTTCAAAGTATGTGTAGTTATTTATTCGTTTGTTCCAGGTTAAACATGTGGTTAGCAATATTACTAACTCTACTTCTGGGCGGGTTCCTCTTCTACTTGTTGGCTATATACCACAGAAGCTTAGAGAGAAGAGATTTCACGTCGGTTTCATCAAAACATAACATTAATTTACGTAATTTAAGATGTAAAATAAACAATATTCGGGCCAAAACAAAATTTACAACCACGGAGAAATTCCTTAAAACGAGTGATAAGATATGTGAAGGTAAATCTGTGGGGGAAGGCTTGTATTTGTTCGAAGAGTTACAGAACAGTATATTATATACTTATGGAATGCTGACTTTGGTATCCCTACCAAAGATTCCTTCAGGATGGGCACTAAGGATAATGACAGGATGGTGGTGGCTGTATTGTTTGTTGGTGGTGGTGGCATATAGAGCAAGCATGACTGCTAGTCTGGCAAACCCCCCACCTAAGTAAGGCTTTTATTTATTTATTTAAACAGTTTAGAAATACAGAATTGTAGCAACATACGTATAACGCTACAATTCGCTGCAGAGATCGTAAACCATCTGTACGCAGACTGGATATACAAAAAATTTGGATAATATAGCTTAAAACTAACTTATAACTAAGAAACTTAACTAATAGTATATTTGAAGGAACAATTATTTATTTTTTTCCATCAGTTTTATCATTATTTCCAATAATAGTTTTCATTTTTTACACAAATAGTTCATCTTTTATTTTAAAGTTAATGACTACAGTTTTTAGTATTTTTTAAAAAATTGTTAGTCTGTATCTGTTTGTGAGTTCTGTTCAACTTGTTATAATAAAAAGTTGCAATGTAACTATGTGATCTGCAACCAATTTCCTTTTGTACTTTTGGTAACGACAAGACACTGACTCTAGTATTCTTATCTATTTTAGTAAACTTATTTTTCAGGTCTATATAATGATAGTTTATACATTCTAGGACATACTTTTCCCTTATATTTAAAGGTAGCATTGTTTGATCCTAATATTTTAAAAAATGTATTGTGAATTATTGTTAATTTATTTGTGTGCTTTTACTTATTTACTTAAAAAAACTCATTTTCGAAAATTATTGTTTCACTTTTATTATCAGTACTGTGTATTAAGTACTTTTTTTGAGAGTTTAATCAAGTATAGTTTGTTATAATTTTTTTAAACTGTTGAAGCCATGAAGAATATATACATTGTACAAAGGAGTTCTAAAGATAAAAAGTTAGTCTTAAACATCAACATGACTTAATTTGTTAGTGTGATAGTTCTGCTAAAGTTCAGTTTTCTTTAATCCTTTAACCTAGTATGTTATGTTTTTTCTTTGTCTGTTTAGAATAACAATAGATACTTTAGAAGAACTGGCCACTAGCCATGTGCAATGTGGCGGCTGGAGTGTTGTTGACAAACAGTTCTTCACCACATCACTTGATCGAGAGGCACAAAGGGTTGGCTTGAAGTTTCACGTTTTAAAAGAAATTAATACTGCTGTTTCAAGAGTCGCCCAAGGATTGTTTGCTTATTATGAAAACGTATATTTTTTGCAAGATGCAAGGGTAAAATTTATGGAATTACAAAAGAGTCACTCTACAGGTATGCACTGGAATGTTATACTATCTACTTTATTTGATTTTTTTTCTGTGTCCAAATTTAAAGTGATTAATTCCAATGAATTTATCATATAGTTTTAAAATATATGAGGTGTTACCCAAAAGTTCCAGGGATTTTTAAAAAAAGAACTTACTTTCAATCAAAAATTTAATTGTCTCCTTCAAAGTAGTTACCATTTGCATTTATACAGAATTGCTGGCTTGCCGTGAATAGAAAGCACTGCTCAAAGTTGACTGTAGTAAGCTCTCTTAGAACCACTTCTGTTTCCTCTTGAATTTCTTCTACAGTACTGAATCGATATCCCTTTAGCTTGATTTTCATTTTTGGAAAGATGAAAAAGTAACACAGTGCTAATTTCAATGAGTACGGTAAAAGGAGTGCAAGTGCACCTAGTTTTTGGCCAGAAACTTCTTCACTGAGATCGCAGTTAGTAGAGACTGTTGACAGTCTAACCAGATAGACAAATTCTTGCTAGACAACTCCACAAATGAAGGAAAAAATTATCAGCTTTGTTTTCACATTATTTCAAACCTGATAGGATTTTTTCAGTCCTGGAGAGTTTGACATCTTCCACTGTGACGATTGTTGTTTGTTTTCCGGATTATAACCATAAACCCAACTTTCATCACCTGTAATTACCTTAGACAAGAAGTTTGGATCTACTGCAATCATCTGTTGGAGCTCAATACAGACTTACACTCTTTTGTCATGCTGATCTTGTGTTTAAAGTCTGTCATTGCCTAAACAACATAGGAACTGAGTTACACAACCTAGTTCCACTTACTGACACCAAAACAACCAAACTAAAAATCCCCGTACTTCTCTCCCGGCTTAAAAAGAACCTAATTCACTGCTGTCAACCAAAACTCACTTCTGTTTGGTTTCCAGTGCACACGTATCTCGAGTTTATACTATACTAGACTAATACATTTCTGCCCAGGCACTACCACCTGCGCATTACATCGCATCTACCATGTACAAAAGCTTCTGATTGGTGGTTTTTTCTCTAATTTTAACAATGAAATTCTGAGAAATTCTGGTGTCCGCCATAATTTTGAGAATAAATACAGGTCGAAAATCGTTGTTTGGTAGAACATCGAGGAGGACCACCCACTACACAACTACACAGCAGCTTACCAACAACACAAGACACCACAACTTACTCAGGGGGAAACAGGAGGGATCCGGCTAACTCTCAACAAGAAGCCATTCTTTCATCATTCCTCGCCAGCCTGGTGATTTTCCGCATTTCTTCCACAGACTACAACAAGTCGGGCGGACAACCTTGGCTGTGATTCTTCTCATGTTGAGTTCATCAGACAAAATATGTTGGCATGTCTCAAACAGTATTCCAAAAAATATCTCATACATATGGCATGTCTCATACTATATGTTATGTTTTGTCTTCTGTTCTGATGAATGATTTCCCGAACTCTAGCAATGTTTTCTGATGTTGCGTGAAGGCCTACCAGACCACTATTAGACTTAACAGACTCACGGCTTCCTTTAAAACATTTGAACTATTGAAAGTCCTTGATTTGCTTAAAGCTGAATGCTTGAACCAAGATTTGAAAGCGGTTTTGTTCAGTTCACAACAAATTTAATAAAGATTCTTTGCTCTTCAGCCAGTGCCATCACAGAAATCACAGAGTGTTCAAAAACACTACTGTCAAGAAACAGTCTGTATGTATCTTCATAATAGTGCCATGTGGGTCACCATTAAACAGAGGATACCCCTTGCGGTGGGACTTTGTACTACAATTCGTTCCTGCATTTCATTCAAATCCTTGTAACTTTTGGGTAGCACCTTGTACTTAAAGAGTATATGAACTTTTCAAAAAATGTCATTTTTAAACTGGTTTTAGGTCAATTAGGTTTCCTAAAAAAAAATTGGCTAACTAATAATGATTTAAATAAAATTTTGTTTAAATGTAATGCTCAAAGTAGCCAAATGTATTGGTTGCTATCTCCCAAAAGTAGCTACAAACAAAAATTGGAAAATCAGTGAGCTTTCTCAAAATCAGTGTATCTGATTTTGGTCATATATAAAGATTCATAACTCAAATCAGATTAACAAATTTCAAATACAAGAAATTTATGGTTTGAAGAGTAAATTAAAAAAAAATTAACTCTGACTGCGATTTTTCTCAATAGTTTCTAAACCACATTTTCTGAGCAGTAACAAAATGTGAAAGAAAGATTGTATAAAGTTTTTGCTATATTTATTTATTTTAAAAATACCAAATTCTTTAAATTTTTATGCGTTTAAGGCTGATTACATTCATCTTACAGAATGTCTTGCATTTTAGGGCTTAAAAATCCCTAAAACACTTTTTGAGTTAAAACTTTGAAATTTTAATCTTGATATGCCACCTACTAGCATTCTTCTTAATCCATCTTAACATTATTATGAATATATATAGTCTTCTTCACTTCTGCTAATAGTGTTGTTATTTTTTGAGTAGCTGTTTTCCAGTTTTCCAACATCTGTCTTTCCAAGCTTTGTCACACCTACTATAATAAATCACAATCTCGTAATAAATACAGTGGTACTCCTGTTAACGGTCTTAATTCACCCTAGAAATAAGATTGTTATCTGAGCAGACTGCTGTGCCAGTCAGCATTTACAATAGAGACTTATGGAAAACACTTTAATTTGTTACATAGAAAAAAAATTGATTACTCATTATTAATATGTCAAAGATGAAGAATGAAGAAAATTCACAGAATAGAAGTCACACTTTATTCTAACTAAATTCATACTAATGTAATTATATATATATATATATATATATATATATATATATATATATATATATATATATATATATGACAAATAAATACTGTATATTTTTCAGTTAATACTATAGCTCTTTTAGTTAAATAGTCAAAGTTTGTCTTTTACTTCCACTACCACACACAAACTACAAGGCTTGTTTGTATTAACTCAGCTCAGTGTTTATTTCTGTAGCACACCACAATGTTATCTCTATATTTACACATCTGCTTAGAAATAATTTAACAAAATGAAATCACTTTTAGAACCCATTTAATTAATATTCACAAAACAATTGAGAACCAGATTTAAACAACAATTTGAAATGTATACACAAAGATACTTAATGTTTTGTTAAATTTAAAAAACCAAAAGTACCTAACACGATAATATTATAACTGTTTTAATTGTTTAATGGGCTAACAAATTAAGCACACAGTAAAAGAGTTGATGACACTAAATAAAATTAGGTACAACGACAGAAAATGGAATAGGAGAGAGCACTCAGAAATAACTTGACAAAATGAAAACACTCTTATAATATGTTCAGACCTTTATATGAAACTTAAACTGTTATGTGGGTCATTTTTCATTCCGTGAATTAGACCATTGTCCAGGTCAACTGTAAGCTGGGGTGTCACTGCACTGAAATATATTTTTGCTGCAAGATTTGGTTGGTTCAAATAAAAAATATTTTAGCCTCTATGCATTCATAAATTAAAGATATATTTCAAAAATTTGTTTTCAGAAATCCTGCAAGAGCAAAACCTGCATATTATGTCAGAGTGCATCATAAAGATGCCAATATCAATTGGTCTTGAGAAGAACTCTCCACTGAAGATAAAGTTTGACTCGCTACTTCAAAGACTAATAGAAGCAGGTTTAGTTACGAAGTGGCTCGATGATGTTCTTCTGCCTACGCTTACTGCAGAAGCTAAGTTTATGACTGAAGAAATAAAGGCTTTAATGAATCTGAAAAAATTATATGGTGGTATTGTTGTTATAACTGTTGGTTATGGAATTAGTTTGTTAGTACTAATCCTAGAAAATGTTTATTGGAAGTATATAGTAGTTAGGCACCCTATGTTTGACAGGTATTCTATGTCTGCATTTTATAACAACATACATTGAACTAATTTTTAACTTAAATAAAAATTATGTGTTATTTATTTTATGCACCGCACTTAGTAAAGATGCAGTCAAATGTGTAACTATTTGGTTAGAACAAGACAAATTTACTTGTAACACTGTTTGGTGCTAAAAAGGAAAAATAATTTAGTTATTCCAAAATTAACAAAAATTCAAATAATATGTAGAAGTCTGTTTTTACACCTGTCAACCATTTTGTAATTCCATAAAAATATAATATCTTAGAAAGTATACTAGAGATTGAGTTTAGATTTGGTTTGCTATATTTCTTATTTAACCTTTTACCAGTGTATAAAATAAAACTATGATTTCATCTATGACTTTTTAAGAAATAAAAGCAAAATATCACTGGCTTACTCATTAATCAAGAAGTATCTTAAGAATCATAAGGCCTATGAAATTTAACATGGTGGTTTGTCCTGGGTACAAACTAAAAGATTTTAAAGATTCATCCACATAACTATAGGCAATAACTGGTCAAACTTACAAATGTTTAAACCATATGTATACTATGAGGGTCATTGTTAAAGTAAGAACCATATGCATATCATGTCCATGCAGATTGTCACATGATGTTTGTTCAAGGTAGTCCACTCCCAACCAGTCACCAACTGTTCCGACAGTAAGTTTTTTTGTCTCTTCTTGTGTTGGTTGTGTAATAATGCTTTGTTTGTCGCCATGTCAATAATGAATCCTGCTGATTCATGTAAAGAGTGATCTGCTAATGTAAAGAGTGATCTGTAATTTTATTTTTAAATGCAGGAAATATTTGCCCTACTTAAATTTACAAGCAACTTGTTGAAATTTATGGAGAAGATGTAATGAATGACAGCAATGTGTGTAAATGATGCAGGCTTTTTAATGAAGGGAGGACAAATGTTCATGATAAAGAACAATCTGGATTGCCTACTGTCATGAATGAATGGATTGTCTACTGTCATGAATGAACACAAAAGGTTGATGAAATTTTCCAAAACAGATACTTCTCTATTGACATGCTTCATCAAAAATCAAGTTTCATCAATAATTTATAAAATTGTTTCTGACAAACTAGAAAAAAATTATGTAAGATGGGTGCCAAAAATGTTGATAGAGGAACAAAAAAAACAAGTTTATGGCATATTATTTGTCATTTTTAAAGTTCTGTGACAGGAATTGTGATGATTTCTTGAATTACATTATCAGTGGTGATGAAACGTGGTTTGCTTACTACATTCCAGAAACTTTTAACGGTAATCCAGTGAGTAACATCATTCAAATTGTCTGACAAAACCATGAAAATTCAAGTGAGAACCATAAACACGGAAAATCTTGGCCATAGTTTTCTGGAACCAGAAAGGCGTTTTGCTGATAGACTTCCTGCCAAAAAAAAAAGACAATAAATGCTGAAAAGTATTGTGAAACCTTATTAAAGCTTAGGCACAGTATTAAAAATCTTGGTGGATACTGCTTTCAAGTGGCATTATTATGCTTTTCAATAATGCTCAATTTCACATTAAGACTAGGACAAAGATTCAACTGACGAACTTTTGATAGGAGCTACTGGACCATCCATAATACAGTCCTGATTTAGTATAATCAGACTTTCATCTTTTTCCAAAACTTAAGGGATTGCCTTGGAGAAAATCGCGTGGAGAATTATTGTGTGTTAAAAGAAACTGTTATTGAGTGGTTAAATGGACAGGCAGCAGAGTTCATTGAAGATGATATTCAAAAGCTTGTGCCACGACTTAAGAAGTGTTTAATAAAGACTATGTCAAAAAGTAAAAATGTTGATGTTTTCATTTCTACTATGAGTTCTTTAATAAAGTTTCTCTTATATTGTTATAAAACAGTTCTTACTTAAAAAATGACCCTAATATTTTATTTTTATTTCATAAAAATAATATTAAATTTAAAACTGTTTTTGTTTTGTAAATTTTGTCTTTAAATTATGATTCACATTTTTTTAAGTCTGTGATGAACAAGTATCCAAATAACTTTTGCATTTTTCACCTGTATAATTTTTTTTAACATTTTAAATCCGAAAGTTCTTTTTTATTCAGTATCTAACTTGAAAAAATATAGTGTGAAAACTCAAAAACTATTTTAATTTGTACTGATCATAGCTTTAAAATCAGATTTTTGTTAAAATTGTACAATAACATAGAATGTTTAAACTTTATCAGACATCAAGCTAATGAATATTAGGTACAACCAACCTTTAGTTATTTTTCATGTGTTATAACAGACAAAACTTCATGAAAGTAACCTAAAAGAGATGAGATGTGAACAAATTAGCAGTGAATTATTTATAACACTACATTATTTATACTGATGACTGTGCTTGGTAGAAACCAATATAGTTGATGAATATTAAATTTGAATAATTCAACAATTCTTACCGAGTCTTGCAAACCAAGATTTCATTTGAATAATTAATTAGATAAAACACCTAATATGAATAAAAGCAGAGTGTAAAAATTAACTTATAATATTTGTAAGGCTACATGTAGGTCAAATCGGTTATAAATTTCTAGAATAGAAGAACACAATAGAAATAGAAGTTAGGACATGAAGACTCTAGTTTTGGTAACTACATAAAAATTCAAAGTGATTTCAATTTTTATTCAAATACTGAATTTCAGATATTGCACGCGTGCAATAAAGCTAAAAAACTTAATGATTTTGAAATCTTGAAATTAATCTTTTAATTGTAAGTAAATAAATTTCAGTATTAAATGAACAGATTTAGAAATTTTACCTCTTCTAAAACCATTAACCAGATCATTACTTCATACTTCCAGTTCTTAGACTTTTACTTAGGCCCAGTTCTTAGTAAGTTTCTTCCATCAATGTTTTTGTCTTAGCTAGTCTTAACTTTCAATTAGTCTGTTAAGATGCTTTGACAATACTGAAATAAGTGAAACCATGGTTGACAAGACCATGTTTAATATATTTCATTAACTAACACTATACAGTTATTGTATGGTGTAACACTATACAGAGTAAGAGGAAAATACAAAGTTGGGTTTTTTAATCCTATGAATATAGATGGTAACTCGTCAAATATATGTTCGAGATTTAGTTAATCCTTTACTAATTTTTTCTTCTTTTTTTAGTGAAAACAAGTCAGTGAAATAACCAGTCAGTCTGGTTATCTGACTGATTCATTTAGTCTTTTTTTTAATTATTATTGATTTTGGCCATCTGAGGACCTTGTAAAATAATTAAATGCATCAATTTTAATTCTTATTCTTCTCATTTCTGGCTCTCCAGTAATCCTTCAATCTCTCCCTCTGCTCCTTCCTCCTTTCCTCTGTCCAGATGCCACTTCTCCTTTTCTTTTCTTTCTTCCGAAACCCTTGAAGTTTCGTGTCATTCTGTGTGTCATCCTCCTAAGTGTCATTCTGTCCTGTAGTATGTCCTCTGTTATGCCCATTTCCTCCATGTCCTTTATCTCCTGGAACCACCGATTGCCATTCTTACTTTTATAAATGTGGTTGAAAATTTGCTGTATGCAATTTAGTCTTTTATTAAATGACAAAAAAAGATTTTTTCATTAGTAACTATATAATTTTTACTACATTTAGCAATGACTGAATGTCTTATCACTGTTGAAAATGCATACAATTTACAAAGATTCTATTTTACTATTTATATAAGAAAATATATTTCAAAATTAAATTATTTTAAATTTTGATGTAGTATCAACAAAATTTAGAGTTGGCTAAATTTTTCAAAATAACCTGGATAGAATATGCTAAAATGTTAATCATCATATATGCTCATAACTCATGTCAATGTAACAAATTTGCTAAAATTAGAATAAAACTATTAATGTTCAAGTTTTACTATTATAATTATTTTGCCCTAAATCTTCAATGTTTAAATCTGGTGCAATACCAAACTGAAAGTATTTGATTCAGTTATGATGGCTGTCTTGTTGTATGCTTGTGAAATGAGAAAGCTAACTATAAGCAGAAACCAGATATTTGAACCATTTTGCCAATATCATTAAAATTATAAAGCTATTTTGACTGCGAAAGATGCTCTGCCGTCACAACAAGGTTTGATATTGTTCAGTACACTGCATAAGCAGATAAGTGTTGTTTGAAATTTGATAATGATTTAACAAACTTTTTAATTGTAGACTTTGTGTTTACCACTTGTGGTTTTTTTAGATTGGGATCATTTTTGTAGGATTGTCACTGATACCAACTATTGGGGAAGGTAATCATGATAAATTAAATTACCTCATAATTGCTGAAAAAAAAGAAAATGTATCTGCAAAGACATAATTTTAGTATTTTACATTTGGTTAGAGTAGCCCAAAACTGTGAGAACTGAATTTCGTTAGTCTTGCAGAGGACTTGAAAAGTCATTTTTCATAGATCAGATATTCAGTTAATTAAGGTACAAAATACAGAAATAGGTAAATGTTTTGATATTGCAATACTATAATTGTAAAAATACTTATTATTATAAAAAAAGACAAATATTGCAACTATGAGGAATAAAGAAATGATTCTTCATAATTAAAATTGGTTAAATAGTTTAGGCTCTAAGAATGTGTTATATTCTTATTTTTGAATTGTTATGCAAAAGCTCATCTTGTAAACAGAACTGTTAAAACGAGTCATCTTTTGATCAAAATTGATTTAGTATTTCAGGTTATAGTCCGGTTATTATTGTTTTTTATATTATTTTTATTCTTGCCAATTTATTATACTCAGTACTGCCAACTCTATAGCAGTTAACCATATCACTGCACGCAACACACACACACACACACACACACACACATATATATATATATATATATATATATATTGTGGCAGCTTGGGTGACGTGACTTGGCGGGGCGCAACGTTACCGCATTACTTCTTATCATTGTGAACTCGATAGGCGTTTTCGTTTTTAATTTATGGGTATTTGAAAACCGGTACTCGTCACCTAGCGTATATGTACACTGTGTTAACTAGATTAACCTAGCGGGGCGGAACGCTGACGCTGGTAATTCCTTGATGTAATTAAAATCACTTATTCTATTAAATTTTGTGTTGTCTGTGAATTTTTTTTCTTTTGTATGTTTGTGCTAAAAGTTTTAATATTTTAAAGATCCTGCTACTAATAGTTGTTTGAGTGCTGCAATCCAATTAGATTTTAAGTATATGTCACCCGCTTAGAAAACGGCCTGCTTAGAACATCAATGAGACAGAGAGAAAAAATGTGGAAGTGAGAAGTCGAGTCCTTATTCCCTCACCATTTGCTCCTTCCTTCTCCTTCACTATTGATGAGTAGTAACATTTTGTAGACTCAGATTGGCAGACTCTGTGATACTGGTGTGATACTGGACTGTTGGAGGCAACTGGAGGGAAATTCCTTTACTGCGCTAGAAATTCTCGCTCGTCATACACCAATAGTATACAAGTCTTTAAGAAAATCTTAATGTAATTTGGATATATACATTAAACAATATTTATGAATTTCGAGTTTTTGACTATCATTATCCAAGTGAAAAAGAGACAAAGGCACAAAAGATGTTAGAATGTTAGATCCAATCAGGATTACTCACATATATTGGATGTAGTAAATTTGGTATCTAGGTGACATGTCATAGAAAAACACATAGAATGAGAAATGAAGAAGAAGAAATAGAAGTTTGTGTTTAAAAATTGAAACTGAAAAGATAGAGAGAGAAAGAAGTCACAACAGAAAGTTTAACGGAATTATGATTTAAACAATCATGTTTAGTGTTTTGACATTATTTGTTTTTATAACTTTAATTTAGGGATATATGTTATATTTTTATTTGAAACCTTATTGTAATGATTTAAAGTCTGTACTAAGTAATTACGTTCAGAATTTCATGCAAAATTAGAAGTTTTGTTATAAGCGTGTTCTCAAATGATTTGTTTTGTAAACTGTCAATGGTGTTATTTTACTGTTTAGTGATAGTTTAACTTGCTACTTTCAACTGTCAGATTTAAACATTCATTATGTTTCGAAATGAAACATCTCGCCATCAAAGGAAAAGTATGCTCGGAAAAATTGGTAAAACAAATAACACATTCGATTTGACTCTGTCTAGAACTGTAGAAAGATCAAAGTTACAAAATAAGCCTGGAAATAATCAGCAGTTACTGTCATCTAAATCCAGATCTCAGTTAGGAAGTAAGCATATAGTTAAGGTTTCTAAACTGTAATTAGGCTAGATTTAAAGTGCAATTTTATTGGTTATAGGCTTTGTTAGAAATTGAGCTATGAAGCAAAAAGAACATCTAACCTGTACCTGTGGTCAGGGCATGGATGCAGGGTGGTGTTTGATGCCATAAAAACATTTATCTCTCCATTATTTTCTGTCATTATTTTTTTATGAAACTTAGACTTAAAAGTGAACATGGCAGATAATGTTGCTTGCTTCGTCAGTGACTGGCTATTAAATTCTTATGACAAAAATCGTAGCCATGATTTTTTTGTTGCATAGTTTTGGTAAACTACTGTACAGCAAAATACTTCCATTACAGTAGAGGTTGTAATGGTAATGCTATGACAACTGTTATTTTAAATACTGTATTTATTGAAAAAATATGCAACTAGTAATTCTATACAAAATTTTAGAAATCATTTATTTCAAAATCATAATTATTAAAAAAGAAGTAAGTATTCATTTTTAAAAGTAGTGTATACAGACAGAAAGATGTATAAATTTTAAAATAAATCAAAATTAATGTTTGCACTTATGTATTGACAGAAATTAAAGACCAAAACACAAATACAATGCCATGTGATTAGTTTCTTGATTACAAGATACTGATAGCCAACATAGTTGCTTTTCCTGTTCTTGTGTTCTCATCTTTATGGCTTGTGAAATAAAGACATTTCTAGAATCACCGTGTACAGAGCTTTACCTTGGCAAATGATTAGTGATACATGAGCAGTGATTCCATCAAATTCACACTAAGTTTAATATGTTCTAAAATCTTCTATGCAGAGCTGTACACTGGTAAATGAGCAGTGATACATGAGTGGTGATTCCATCAAATTTACTCTGTTTACTGTGTTCTGAAGTTTTCTATTGGCTATAATTAAAAAACCATAAAAATTAGTAGACATAAACTTGGACCATTATATTCAGATTATATGTGCCTTGTAAGTTGAAATACAAGACTGTGTACTAAAAATTTTAAAAAATTTAAGTGCAAACAAAAAGAACTTTAAGAAAATCTCAAAACTCCTTTTTTTATATGAAAATTTGTCTCATACACGTACTTCCATGCAATATCTTATCATGGGATAGCTAACGAATCCATTGAAATAAAATATTTAAATTGTAATTTATATAAATTGCTTGCTGGATTGTATTACAGCACGGTGGCCTAATATAGTCAAGTATACACATGAATTCCTGAAATAAAACTAGAAAAATTAATCAGTAGATGCTAAGAAATAATGTATTTTGTCAGTCTTTATTACAGTTTTATTTTCATTATCTCTTGTAAAAATTGTTCCCAAATATTTGAAACACTATTTTTTTTCTGAGTTACGTAGATTGTAGTCATAACTTTAAGTTCATTTATGTTTCTGTATTTTTATTTTTTTGTTTTCATCATAAAATATATTTTGATTTCAATCATTAGTTATTAAGCTTTTCTTATTTCATTTTTTAAACTGTTGAAACCTTCAAGTACACATTCTGATAAAGTACTCTATGGAAAAACATTTTCAAAACAAACCTTATGTCTGTTTTGTAAATATCACTATCATAATATATAAACTTTTAAAGCAAGATTCTTCATTTATATGAAATTGGCTAAAGTTATGAATATGGTAAAACCCAACATATCTGAACTGTGAATGTCCCCTCAGCATAACTAACTATGTAGTATCATCATTTTTAGGAAATGCATGTGTAGCTTACCGAATGTGTATTTGTTACATCTTGTGATAAAGCCTTTGTGATAGCCTTTGTCACAAGTATTAAAGTTTTATAAAAAAAATCTTTAGTAAGATTTATTTAATGGCGAACATTGCAGAGAATCCTGCACATGTAGAGAATACATTAGTTGCATGTTTGTATTATTTCTCTGTTCCTTTCACCAGTACCCACAACAGGTCGCTGTCTACAGCGATATATCAATATATCAACAGAATTTATGTTGATAAAACACACATATTAAGCATTTTTATTTTGGAATCGTCTCTCGACTTGATACACAGGGCATACTGAATATACAAATAATTATAACTTTCTTGTGAAATATGAAGTGGATATTTCTGTGACACTTTATATGTATGTAGTACATAGAGATAAACAGTTAATTAATTGTGTTTATGTTTTCAATATTGTGGTGCTTCGTGAAATCAGAATTAGTGGTTTGCACTAGATTTTATTTCTTGGCAAACTTAATGAAATTGTATGTATTTTAATATAATTATGGTGGACTTGCAAGTATATAAGGCATAGTATCATATTTTTTGTTTATTTTAACAAGGTTTTTTTCAATTATACAGTAGAGCTTGGTCGTAACAAGCACTCAGTAGGTCTACCTACATGATGATTTATTATACAAAAAATAATTTATATGTAGAATATTCAGGCAATTAGTATATTTTTTCTTGATTACCTTAAGCTTTTTCATTTCTGAATTTTTTGTATTCTATATTTTGTGCCAGTTAGATTAATGAGGGCAATGGATCAGTGTTAATGATAAGGATAAAGCAGCAAGAGTAACTGCGGCTGAGACTAAGAACTTTGAGCTGCATAGTTCAGAGACACAGTAGACTGACCGGAATTTTAGCTACATTGACCACCAGGCCTTATTTCTGAAGAACGAGTAAAGGGTTTTTAACAACACCTGTGGTTTAATTATTATAATGGCTGGTACAGTTGGTAAGGCACTCAAGATTTTGTTTGCAAATTTCCAGTAAACAACAATGGATCCATCAAACCTGCCTTAATAATTCTGTTATTCATCTAATTTTATAACCACATCAGCAGCTAAATTCAGTATTTGTAACTTTCCATCTGAAATTGTGTCAGTGAAATAGTAATGTGATGAAGTACTCCATGCTGTGCATAACAAATATGAATACATAGTAGCCCATGACTGCATTTTCATTTCAGTTTTTCAAGCTACAAAACTGCTTTTACAAAGCAATGTACTTTTTGAAATTGAGTTCATTTTTCACTGAAGATACCAGTCATTTAAAGAAAAAAAGTGTCAGTGAATGATAAAATCAAGTTATCCAAGAAATGGAATAAGGTATTTCAAATTTATTTGTAAAAAAAAACATATACGCTCTTCATCAACAGTTTTAATAGTATGGAAGAATAGCAAAAATTTACAAGTGCATTTGAAAAAAAATAACAGGTTTTAATTATTAAAGCCAACATTTTTTTTATTAAAAGCAAAACTTATTAGCATTTAAAAAAATTACTTACATTTTAATTTGCTGTCTATAATCCAAATACATTAATATTTTATAGAAAATGGTAGATGTAATATAATGACATATAGATTTATAGTTGTGTGTTGGCACCTCGGAAATATGCTGGGATTATTTGATAAGCTTCTTGAATTGTGTTATAACCAAGTTTCTCTGTATTTTCACAATATTGTTAGCATTAATCATTATCTGAATTGGTTAGCAGTGTTCTGTTGAAGATATTTTAATTAGTTCAGTTTTCAGGAAAAAAATTCAAATCTTTTGTGAACAAATTCTTTTAAAAAATTAACGAAACTCTGATCAAATTTGGTAAAATATTATTATTAGGCTAATGTAATTCTTACGCAAATTCTCAGAACAAAATGTATTAGTTTTATCACACAAAATACCTAGTTCAGGAGCTTTAGGAGAAATGGAATTTTATCCATTTATCCAAAGTTCTGAGAATTTGGTCATATATGAAAACTCTCAACTTAAATCAGAATTTTTATTTAAAATTTAGTACACTGACTTCATTTATGAATCTTTTATTCAGCAGACTCTGGATTTTTTATGGAATTATTACATGGAAAATTATGAAATCTTTCTGTATCCTTTATTTGAATTATTTTTGCATATTTTCTAGAAAATACAATTCTGAATGAAACATGTTCATCAGCATTCAGGCAGGGGCAGAAGTGTGAAATTAATACAACTACAAAAAGTCCATTCCCGCTTCAGAGTGATCAACGTAATGTTAGAAAACATTTATTCAGCAGTGAACGTAAGCCATCATCTGCCAGTGCGAAGCCTCAAGACAACATTAAGAAATGTTTGTTTAGTGGAGGTAGCAAGGAAAATAAGAACCCATACTACTCAAAATGGAATTCTGAAGTGAACAAGGTAATTTTCAGAATGTGTAAATCTAACATATTATATTAAGTATTTTGTATTGGTTAAAACTTAAATTTAATGTAGCCCATCTATGAAGTTTATCTTACTCTTCTTTTTATTTTATCACTATACAAGGTACATTTAAAGTATGATGATCATGAAAAACATTGATCTTGAGATTTTATTGAATCTTTATGTTTTTGGATAGCTGTGTGTGTGTGTGTGTGTGTGTGCGCACGAGTGTGTGCACACACACACACACATCACTGAAAACTAAACTAAAGTACAATAGTTTGGTTTAGTAGTATACAGAACCTTTTTTTTTAGTGACTAACACTCTTCTGAAACTTGGTAAGTGGCTTCATTTTAATGTAACCTACAACTTTTTTTATCTGTGGAAATTCTTGGGCAGTTTTTAATCTAGAAACCGGAAAAATGTCAATTTAATGATGTATTAAAAACGTGTAATCAACCATTTGCTTTCCACTTGAATTGTATGATAACTTAATACAAATATATATATATATATATATATATATATATATATATATATATATTGTGTTTAACGTCCGACTATTGTGCACTTGGGCTAATGCAGACGATGGGATGATTTATAGCGTATGAAAATGCCAAGCCCTGGCCGGGAATCGAACCCAGGTCCTAGGGGTGAAAGTCCAGTACACTATCAACTAGGCCACTGAGGCGGCATATATATATATATATATATATATATATATATATATATATGCCATACAAACAAACAAAATTAGGTATTTTCCCCTCTATCCTGACGTGCCATAGCAACAAGGGTATGCAAATTTATCAACAGCCAGCTGATGTTCAGACAATTGTTTAATAAATATTAGTACAATCAAATTGTCGTAATGGCCAGCAATTTCTTGTACAATTTTCTTTCAAACCTATATCTTAATCATGTCAATTTTATGATAATCCTTTTTCTGATGAAAAAGCAAACTTTTTTTTTTTATTTTAAATGAAGCACAGAACACACTGAAATATGTGTCCTACAGTATAAATGGGCCATATATATGGAAAAAAGCATAAGAGTTTTATTTTTACCATGTCAATTTTCTTGAATAAATAAGTGAATGAATGTGCAGTCGACCTCAGATATAACGCGGTTGAAGGGACGAAACGTATATGAGCGCTGTAAACAAGATAGTGTTGTAAACGGTCGAAATACTGTATGTAATGAAAGTAAAGCATACTTTGTACTTTATACGTAGTTAATGGCTATTTTATTACTATTTATTACACATATTACTTAATTTTGAAATATATTTTAGTTAAAACTAATAGAAAATAAGTACTGTATAGTCTAGTGTGTATACACAGTGCGTACACTGTTGTGATGGTTCGTGAGATTGTAGTTTTCCCCCTAAAAGGCATACAGTGTATGTGTGTGTGTGTGTGTGCGCGCGCGCATATATGTGTGGGTGTGTATGAGAGAGAGGGAAATAGAATGCTTTTACAGGTACGACACAATTTACATTGTTTGTTTATCCTGAAACAAAATTTTATTTCTATTCTCAACCTTTATTCTAAAAATAGAACACATACTGTATTTCAAGTGAGAGTGACTATAGGTCAGCAGCTTAGAAAACTGCTAAGAGCACCAGTGGGACAGAGAGAAAAAATGTGCAAGTGAGAGGTCATGTCACCATAGCTCCTCCCTTTTCCTTTCACTATCGCTGTGTAGTAACAGTTTCTAGATTCAAATTTGCAGACACCGTGTTATTGAACTGTTAGAGGGAGCTTGAGGGGAATTCTACATGCACGAGAAATTCTCGCACAGGCAGTTTACTAAGTGGCTAGACTATAACAGCAGCGTGACAGCGTTGTACCCGAATTCACAAAGCATTGTAATTGAGCCTAAAATACATGTACATTTAATATAAAATATTGGGGACATTATGAAAATAGCGGTATAACTGATTTAGTGTTCTAACCGAGGGTGTTATAACCAAGGTCGGCTGTATATATAATTTGGTAAAAATAAAATTTTTATACAAACATTTTTTTCCATATATGGCCGATTTATAATTCTTATAGAATTTTAGGTAGCACATTTTTCAAGGATAATGTGCTGCCTAAAAGTTCGGGAAATTCCGAGTGCAAACCGTTTGTGGTATAACCTGCTGTCAGTACAGTGGCTGGTCAGTATTTGTGAATTAATTTGCTAACAGTTGTGATGGTGTTTTAGTGTTGTGGTGATTTTTTAAACTTGTGTAATAATGAGGTAATATGATCGTCATTCTTATTATGAACTCATCATAATAATAATGACCTGCACAGTCATTCACTAGTTGTTCAGAATTTTTTGTTATTTTCCACCCTCCCCATTTGTATGACTTGCCCTGTAAAATGTTTTTTTATTCCTAAAATATAGTTGAAATTGCATGGTAGTTGTTTTAACATTCCATATATGAGGAAATGCAAGCAGAATCACAGAACATGCTTTGAACATTTACATGTGCAGACTTCCAGGGATGCATGGAATCATGAAAAAAATGCTGGGATCACTGTATCTATGCCCAAGAGAATAATCACTATATCCATGCCCAAGGGAATTATTTGAAAGGAGACTGCTGGAAACTTTGAATTATAGTAAACAATGTGTGTGTGTGTGTGTGGAAAAATTCCCAAAGTTTTGTGTAGCACTTGTGTGGCCCTTTTATACTTTAGGCCACATATTTCTGTGCTTTCTATACTTTATTTCAAAAGAAAAAAAAAGTTTTTATTGTTCATCAGTAAAAGTGATAAAATTGACATGTTTATGGCATATTAAGACATACGTCTGAAAAGTCTGTCCCAAGAAAATTGTTAGCCAGTATGACAATTTGATTGTACTTTTATTTAATAAATAAGTGTCTGAAAATCAGCTGTTTTCATAACGAGGATAAATTTTCATACCCTCGTTATTTTGACATGTTGAGAGTGGAGATATCCTCAAATGGTCTATTTTTATATGCCTTTTTCTGTGTGTGTTAAATTATCATGATTCAAGTAGGAAACAAAGGGTTGATCATATCTTTATAAATAATTTAATTGACGTGTTTTCCACTTTCTAGATTCAAAACTGTCTATTTCCGAAGATTCCCGCTGATAAAAAAAGTTGTAGGTCACACTAAAATGAACCTATTTACAAAGTTTCAGACGAGTGTTAATAATTTGGAAAAAAGGGTTCTTTATACTACTACGAGTCGATGACTGTATATGAAAATGTTAATGCAAATCATAACCATAAAACCACTAATTTCTTTCATATACACAGCACATATAGATTTAAAGTTTTTTTTAGTTTATGTTTTCAATAAACATTGTTATTGCTGTTTAGTGTTGGAAGTAGCAGTTAGCAAGAAATTATTGTACTGTACAATGAATTTATTTTAATTATTTTTTTTTTTTTTTTGCTGATTTCATGAAATTGTATCTGTTTTAAAATAATAATGATGTACTTAAATATGATATAGTACTGTATTTTTATTTGTTTTTGTTGGTTTTGTTTTTTTAGTGAAAGTTTTGGCTCCTCTTATTAGTCAAAATAGTTTTATTTTTCCATTTCTTGGAACAATTTCTTAATTTTTCAAAAAAAAATTTAAAGCTACCCTTTTGGTTAAAAATCTAATCTTAATAATTACTTGTAATGGTTTTGATCAAACGTAGACCTAGTTTATAAGTATCAGAACAAAATGTGTTGGTCGGTCTCTATATCTCAAAAAATTGGATTTTAGAGCTATAAAATTGATCAAAAATTGGACTAATTTCTCAAAATTGCTTCGTGTTTTGCTTCATATTGGTGTCATTTATGAATATTCATTATTTAAATCTATGTAACAAGTTTGAGTAGAAATGAAATCTGTTTTTTTTGGGGGGGGGGTTAAATCAGGGAAGGGGACTTAATAATAAACCCTGAGTACTTTTAGATTTGTTTTTTCCCTTGGAATTTCTGTACACAGTACGTTAGTTTACAAATTCTTAGCTCTTTCTGAATCATTTTTACATTTATAAGATTAATTTCCAATTTATATATTCATACAGTATTTTTTATACGTTAAATATATATCCAGGTTAAATATATACAAGGTGTGGCTAGAAAATATCCAGACTGATTTTTTTTTTAATTTTAATTAATATCTTTTATATTGGAAACCTTATCACCTTCAATATACACCCCTTCACGATCCCTACACCTCTCCAGACAAATTTTCCATTATTACAAGCAATGCTGAATGCTGCATAGCATCTTCTCATTTGGTCATCATCGACGCTTTTTTCTTCACTGCATCTACAGACTGAACACATGTTCATCGTGCTCTTGACCTTAGGAAACAAAAAAAATGGTACATGGGAAAAGGTCAGGCGAGTAGGATGGATGCTCCAACCCAGGAATTCCATGCTTTTACCAAAAACGTCTTGATTGATAGTGCTTTGTGCGTCGGTGCATTATCTTGATGAAGACAATGATTTTTATGAAGACATGAATGATTTTTCTTCTTGTCTTTTTCTTGTTCATGAAGACAAGGTCTTTTTCTTCGCATACGTTCACGAAGAGTGGTAAAAACCTTTTTGTAGTAAAATTTGGTTAATAATTTGACTTTCAATTGACCCATTCAATGTAAATGATCCCTTTGATGTCAAAAAACACAATCATCATGACTTTGAATTTCGACTTGCTCATCTGTGCGGGATTGGCGCTTGGTTTCAGGGTTGTACATGAAAAACCATGATTCATCACATGGTACTAACCTTCTCTAAAAAGGTAGGGTCAGTTTCAATGTTTTTTAGAATGTCAGCACAGGTGGTCATTCGAGCTTTCTTTTGATCAGCAGTGAAGTTTTTCTATACCAGCTTTGAGCATATATTGTTAATGTTAAAATTGTCATGTAAAATTTTCCAAACAGTTTCTTTGTCAATGTTCGTTAACTCACTAACTGCTCTTATACTCAAAAGATGATTTTCTCGTAATCTTACCGATTTTGTGAATGTTTTCATCAGTTCTTGCTGTTTGTGGCTGACCAAGACAGGGATCATCTGTAACGCCCTCTTTCCTTTCTTTAAATCTTTTAACCTACTCAAGAACTTGAGTTTGTGATAAACACTCGTCACCATACACTTTTTGCAACAATTTTAATATTTCTGTGGCAGATTTTCCAAGTTAAATGAAAAATTTCATATTAATACGTTGCTCCACACTAGCACTAAAAAATTTTCCGACGCAGGGCAAATACACGATATTGTTCAAACGACTGCTGTGATCAAACTAGATATTGCACAGTCATTAAAATGCCGGATTAGGTAGAGGGAGCATTCAAGGTCTACATCCTACCATTATCAACTGTGCGGAATAAATATAACTGGCTTATGAAAATCAGTCCAATTATTTTCTAGCCACATCTTGTATAACTTACAAAAAAGAAAACTTGGAATTTCAAAATCAACTCATTACAGTTAATACACATGTTTTTTTCAGACTCCATTGGCAGACATAACAGGGATTACTGATTTGCCGTTGTATTCTTCTAGTCAACTGAAAAGCCAGATGGTTGAAAGAGCTCGGAAAAGATCTCAAGACAAAGAACAAAATGATAACACCGAAATGTTCAAGAAGAAAGCAACTTCACAAAATATTCGGAAAGAAGACAAACAAACTGAAAAGGAAGGATATAAATCTGATTATTATTCTTTGTTTTTTTGTTCAAGAATTAAAACACCAACTCCTCCACCTCCTTTATTTGATTTGTATTTACAAAAACAGTTTAGTAATAGTAATATACCAGAAGAACACTTCCAATCTACTAGAGAAGAAAGCACTAGTAACTTACACAATAGATCACCACTTTCAGTTAGAGCATCCACAAAAATGTTAAGCAGGGATTTTGATCAGGAAAAATATGAGCACAAAAGTTGTAATGACATTAGCTCAATAACTAAATATCCTGAAGAGCAGATCTCTGTTAGCAAGAAATTTGATTATTTTAGTTTAGAAAACATGTCTACAATAATGAAATCACCAAAAATAGCTTGTACAAGCACTGCCAATAAGAAATTCACTGCCGATATAAGTTGGGGAAATCTGGATAAAATAAACCCATTTACTAATTACTCATTTAATTTTAACCGCTCAGTAAGTTTGAATAGCCTTTGTGCAGAAAGTAAATCTAAGGAATTAAATTTTAATTCAGAGCATAAAAATTTAGATATTACAAAAAGCTGTGACAATTTGAACATACGATCTGATGTTAGTCCAGTTAAACAAGAAGAGTACTTGTGTACTAATAGATTTAGGACAACTGTTATGCAAAACAATATCGATATAGGTATTCCAAACTGTTCCACTATTAGTAAACTTAGCATTGCTGCAAATTCCACAACAATCGAAGAAACTGAGAATGTGGACGATAGTTTTATATATAATGAACAAATGACCTTGATTGAGGATGTTACAGTAACTGAAATAGCAACAGAAAAGAAAAATAGGCAACTAAACATTTTGCCTGAAGAAAGTTTTATACAACTTGTGACGGATGATTTCTGTGAGCAATCTGTTAATGAGGGAGATTCAACACTTGTGCCAGTTGTTTCACTATCAAATGAAACCATAAATAATGTAAGACATCTTCGAACAAATATAGAATCAATGGCAAATGAAAACATTCATCTGATAGATAGTTTTCAAAGAGAAATTTTAAATGAGTATTCCGTTAAATTAAATGAAAGGCTTGGTAAAATGGTTGAAGAACAATTGATAATTAGAAATAAATTAATTCAAAATGAATTGGAAAATGTTTTAGAAGATAAAGTGGAAATATTTAAAAACAAATTTAATAATCATTATTATGAATGTATCAAAGATTTTGATAATCTTAAAGATGGGTTAGTTTCTGAATCTGGTGACAAAAATACTATTGTTAGAAACAAATTTTTTTGTATGCAATCAGAAGCAAGTGGATTATTGGAAGAAAATAAAAAACTAATTGAAAATTTTCAAAAGGATGTAGCGCACAGTTTTAAAAATCAGTTGTCATCGATTGTTAGTAACAGTGTGTACAAACAAATAGATGTAATTTCAAATGTGACAAAGGATGTTTTTGAAAAAGTTGTATCAGAGAAATTGGGATCAGTGTCTCAGAAGATCGTGCAACAAAAACAAGAATGTTTAACACATTTAGAATTTTTAAACAAAGATATTCTGGAAAACAATGGAAAATTTCATAAAGTTAAAGATAAGATTGATTGCTTACAAAAGGATTTAAACAGTTTTTCAAATCTGAATTGTGAATTAATAAATGATTGTAGGAAACAAATCCTTTGTGAATTTGAAAATGGAATTTTAAATGTTTCGAAGAAATTAGTTGAACAGCAAATGGAAGACATTTCTAACACTTTCAAGACCAGTTTACAAGAACAGTTAGATTTGTTTATTCCAAAATTAAATTCTCAGTCTGAAAAATGGTCAACATTTAAAAATGGCATAACAAAAACTATTCAAAGCTCAGAAAATTCTGTTGTCGATGATATCTGCAATGGATTAACATCTATGCACATTCCAACAAAGTTTAAAAGTCCTCCAAAAGTTAGCAGCACCAGAAAAATGTATTCAGAATTAAAATCGGATTTCAAATTTTGTTTAAAGACACCGAAAGTTTCTAGAAAGAAGATGAAACAAAGCTCGCTTAATGTGACAAATGTGTTGACACCACACACTATGTCATGTATAATTAATGATCAAGTCAATGAGCTATTTGACAGTTAAATGTAACGCTTGCCAAAATCAATATTTTTTTTATTTTTTAAATGTTATATAAAATGATAAAAAGTACTACTTTTAAACTTAAATTACCAAACATTTAACTTTGCTATTATCAAGCAAGAATAGCAATTATGTCAACATAATAAATCCAACAAAATACAAATCAGCATTTTTAACAACCTAAAGATTAACAAGTTTTGGCATTTTTTGTGACGCTAGAAGCCAAAAAAAATAGTCTCATTTGGTTGTCTATCAGTAACATATAATATTCATGTATGTGTTATAGAGCAAAAAACTTTTAATATGATTTCATTCAGATTTTAAAACTTAATGAGTTTTTTTAATAATTTTGTAATCCTCTTTAGAAATTAGTAGAAAAAAAGTTTATAATGATTATGAAAAAAATGTTTCTCATATTATCCTCACAAAATTCCAACATTTTAAATTGTATATATGAACAATATTCTTTTATTACCACTATCTCTTTTTTACATGTTAATGAAAATATTTACAGCCAGTTTTTAAGAAATCAGACCTTACAAATTCTATCCAAACTAACAGTTTTTATGAAAATCCCAACTAATTAATAGTCCACATACTTTTGAAAAGTTTGTACATTTTTTACACCAATATTTCAATAGAATTATACATTAAGTAAATAAGAGGATGTTATAAATTTTAACATTGTTTTTCCTTTCTCATTTCTGAATGAAAATGAACAGTTGCTCACTTCACTAGTTGCAGTTAGTATTTTTTTTTAAATCTATAATTTATGTTTTGATAAAAACTAATTTATGTTGTATTAAAAGATAATAAATTAAGAATTAATTTATAACATTAAGAATTTCTTTTAAAATGTCAAGAGTAAATATGTTTTGTATTTTATTCATTTTGTGTTAGCCTTACTTTACTTACATAACTTTACCTTGCCTTTTACTTCTTCATTGATTTCTTGCATGGACCCACTTCCTGGTTTTCATATATGACACTGGCAGTGTCTTTTGACATTTTTAAATAAGTATGGTTGACATTTTAAATTGTGTCTTCTTGATCAAAGATTGCTTTTTTTTCTAATCTATAAAGTTCATTTTAGTTATATTTTAAAAAAATAACTTTACAAGTTTTATAATTTTTTCCTAATTAGTATGTGTTTATACTTGGTTCTTTGTATTTTTTATATACAAAACACAACTTCAGAGACTTTACCTAATTAGGACCGAGAGTATATCAAGTTTTATGCAGTTAAGTTTGTAATTTATAATAAAATCTCTATTATAAATTATATTTTGTATACATGTAGTTTCAGGTTATAAAACAATACATTTATGATAAGTGAACAGTATAAAAATTAAAACTTTAACTTACTAAAAAGAATAATACAATACTGCAAACAATCCTGTCTAGTGTAAAAGCAGGTGATGATCGACTGCTTCTCATACTGAGTTGTGCACCTCGCTGTTTCGTCATGTAGCTGGCAGAGGCATAAAATGTCCATTAAAGATGCACCCTCTAGTTAAAAGTAATGTAATACTTTTTCGCTAAGTGCCCTAATCCCCTCTTGCCCAATGTGCCTTTAATCCCTCACTGTGATTTATCTTCTTAACTTCAGTGGTGTCTACAAACATTTCATCCTTTGATACTTCTGCTTCACTTGTATCTCCTGACATTGCCATAATCTCATTATCTCCAGCTGGCTTGCAAAATTCATCTGATGTCCTCTTTATCCTCTTCCATCTCTGAGAAGTTATTTCCAGATTGATCAAGAAGCTTTCTTTAAGAGTGAACATGGGTTATAGACAATACTTCATTTCATAAATCAGAATTTATCCTATGATATACAATAAATCTATATTTTTTGTAGCTTCTCAATAATGGCCTTGCTTTGAGGGACGACTTTAGTCAAATAAGCACTCTAAACAAAATCAGAAAAAGTGCCCCAACAATTTTTTTTTTTGCAGCTGATGCCTTTGGTGTGAAAATATTATTCGTCCATATCAAATCTCCTTATTCTCAAGCATTAGACAACCATGAGCATACAAGATCGATCAGAAACAAAGGTCCTATCTTAAACTGCAGATAGGTAAACCTGAAAACTGATTAAAAGGAGAGTTGTAACTCTTAAACCATAGACACACTCAACAAATCTTTTCTTGCTCACATTTTGGAGCCCTTTGACTTGCTCACCTATATTGTAGAGCTTACACTGCTTGCTCTCATCAATCATTAGTATTAGAAATGTCTGTGATATTCCTAAATATCTTCTCTTTAAAGATTTCAAAACCCTAGTCTACTGGCTGACAAAGTGAAGTAACATTTGGTGAAAGAAACAATACTTTTACCTTTTCATCTTTAATTTGTTCAAAGTGAGAGTGTGTTGTTAAGTAGGAGAAGTGCTTTTCTTTAGAGGGTTTTACCTTTCAACATGTTCAATCGTGACATTTACAGATCAAGGTATTTCCTATTTGATATCTTGATCTCTATTTGCAGCTGAAAAGTTGCACAGCTGTTTATTAACCTTTAAGCAATAAAAATAATTGCTGCATGCAGCTGTTTCACTGATGTGATAGAAATGAATAGCATTTAAAAAAATAAAAATTGTAATTTATGTAGTTTTAAATACTGATTGTGGAAGTGAAATCAGATTTTTCAAAAAAGGTACTAATTTTTAAAGAACTGGAATGACCACCAGTTTGAAAATGTTTTATGTTTACCTGACAGAAACAAATTTTGTTGCTTAACAAACTTGTCTAAGCTATTGTTATAATGGATTTTTGTACCAAGTTTGAATCATATTGAACCAAACTTACAAAAGTAAGCATGTGAACACATATTAATGTTTATAAATATTTTAATGACCCATCAAAAAGTGATCTACATAGCAGGATTTATAATTTTAAGGTTATGGGCCTGGGTCTTGCCATGATGGCTACTCCAATTGTTCATGTTTTCAGTGAAAATTTGCTAATAAACACAATGTCAATGTTAACATTTGTTTAAATAAATCAGCTTTTTACACACAAGCAAAAGCATTTGTAACAGGTGTGATTGGGAATTAATTAAGTGCCAGAGGCAGATCTACAAAAAGTACATGGAAATTTAGACAAATAAAAAGTTTATCAACTGGACTAGTTATAATAATACTGTAATATGTATGTTGATTAATACTATACAATGTATTTTTCATCAAAGGACAATTGCAACATGTATCACAAGTTACTAAATAGAATTATTTTGAGAATTCACAAATGACCAGCAATAAATTTAAATTCAAATTTCATGTAATTTGTTTAAAATAAACAATATTTATAAATTGGATAGATAATTAAGTGATAAGACAACAGGATTTGCCAATTTTTTATAATTTCTTGTTAAGGCAATTACAATGAAGTAAAAATTTTATTCTAAGAAAACATTGAGGTGCAACTTCTTCCTAATTATTTCTGTCACTGATTTATAAACCAAATAGCATTTCCACTCAAAATGGTTACATCTTTGTCAAACTCAGTACCAAATTTGAAATAAAAAATTTGTGGTTCGAGAATAAATTGAAAAAAAATGTATCTGATGTTAGGTTTATTTTTACTTACTTTCAAAATCTAAAAAATTGTTGATGTAAGAACAAACTGTACAGGAAGTATGTTTCTAAATGAATGTCCGGGTTTTAAGGTTTTTTATTATTAAGTTTTTACTCACATTGATAAATATTACAGGAATTTAAAAGGCAACTCAAAACAGTGTTAAACTATGCCCATGCTCATAAACTATTCCCTATTTCGTCTGCTTAAAAGTGCTTTTAGCAAAATAGTTGTCTTCCAGCTTCAGAAATGAAATTATGAAAATTAATACTTCTTTTATCATGTTGCTATTCACTGACAGATAACACATTTCATGTAAATATTCATAACATGCCTATCTGGGAATCAGAAAATGTCCACAAGTTATTGCAGTGTGCACTAGACTACCCAAAATTACATGTATTTTGTATTGTATCCCATGGGAAAAGTTTACAATCTATTTTGCAGAAGCAATTGCATCAATAATCTGATATGCTACAACTATGGTTTTTTCTCAACCATAAAAGATTGTGTGACTCCTCCACAACACTTATGTATGTACAGGATTGGTTGAATGAAATTCTTCTTCATTGCTGGATATGTTGCCATGTACAAAATGAAAGGTTTTTTTACACTGGCCTTGTTTGCTCAATCAGACCTCATGTGATTTTTTTCTTTGGGGGGTTTAATAAAGGATGATGTAAATGTCTCACCACTACCAGGTGACTAACCGACTTTAAATGTAGGACTAAAGCTGTTGCTATTACATCAATAGTTCCAAAGTATACTGATGAAGGTATATACAAATTATCCTATTGGCTGACTGTGTGACAAAAAATGCACTCATTGAACACTTGTTAAAAAAAATTGATATGCTCTTTTCATTCAAAACCTTTATACATATTACAAAGCTTTAAAACCCCAATATTCAAATAGAAACATCCTGCATATTGTATATTTGTTGATTGCCTTCATACATGTTTTTCCGTTTTCAACTTATAAATCCAATTTTACAAAGAAATGTTTAGAAAACTTTGTTTCAAAAAATTTAATTACTAACGAATTCTCATGTAGCAGTAAATTAGTAATTTACAATAATAACTAAAATTATTATTGCAGTAAATTTGGTTTAAACTTTATTAACAGATTTAAATAATTTATTCAATGACTGTTAATAATCCATTTATTCAAAAAATAATAATCTTACAAATTTATAGTCATTACAAGAATTAATCACAGCAGGAATGTGAAATAGTCCTTATAACTGGAAGGGGGAAAACAATTTAATATATCAGGTTCAATAAGAAGTAATAGTTCATCTGCTAGTCGAAATCAAGACAAACAAATCTGACGACCAAAATGGCACTAATAGTTAACACACAGTATAAAAAATTTCAAATTAAACCCAATCTGGTCTCGCCAGAGCACTTAAAAATCTAAGTAACGGTTATAAAAATAAAAAAAACATGCACTGACCACCTTAAGACCTTTACAAATATAATGAAAAACAACAATTTTAAAATATATAAAAAGTAAACAAGTCTGCATGCACCCACCCCAAAAAACTCTGGAATTAGAAAAGACTTGTATATCGATCCAGCAGACTACCACTGCTGATGACCAGTGACGAGAGTCATGTGACCAGGGAATGGTGTCTGACACATAAGGCACTGCATGACCATCACATAATGAGGCGATATTCTCAGCCACTGAATAACCATCTCGTTCTTTTTGTCCCAGGACCTGACAACTAGGGTGTCCAAGGTTACTTTGTAACCCTTCATTCGGAGCTTCTCGGATAGCTGGGTGTATTTGTCCTCTTTGGGCCTCAGCCAGCGACCGGTAGCGGTTCTCGAATGGGATAGCGACATCAACAATTGAAATGCTCTTCTCCGCATCGTTCACCACCATCAGATTCGATCTCAGATTGCTAGTCGTTCCTGGGACAGTGCTGTTTACGCGCACGTCACCAGCCAGGCGGGGCACAGCCTTAGACAAGCTCCCCAAAACTGCTTCATGACGACCCTGCAAGGCAGTACTGTATTTGAGACAGTGGTTCAGCACATACAGCAACGTCTCAGAAGCATAACCGCATCGTCTACAACGCCTATCTTCTACTACACTTTGATCTTGGCCAATAGGAGGTTTATTATTATTTTAGGCGATAGCCTCAATGTGCTTTTCGCCTTAAAAAAAAAAAATAATTACACTTTATTAGGGAAAAATTTTTAATCGGGAACCATAAAGTACATGCTGGATCATTACTTTTCAAAACTGGTTTATAACGTCTGCCAGGGTAAAAATTTTGATAATTTAATATAGGGCCTAATTTAAGTTTATTAACATTAGGAAATAAACTTTGTAACCGTGGAAATTATTATGGTATTTATTGTGAAATACGAAAAAAAATATTTTGCCTTGTTTTTTTCTTAATGTTATAATTTCAGATATTTGTTTCCTTACTTCATTAAGAAAGCTTCAATATTTCCCCCAATATTTCCCATCAATATTTCAAATTTACAACTTTTTAATGTATAACACAATAAATAAAACACATGTTATTTTATTTACCATATTTAATATCTTTTACCTAAGTTTTTTTTATTGCACGCGTAGGCTACTTTGTTAATACAGTTTTATCTGGTGTTTCTTGCTACTTGATATATCTATGGTTGCTTGTTTCTGTTTTCAAACAAAAGTACTTGGTAGTTCCGGTGGTAATCTTTGAAT
The DNA here is from genome assembly GCA_022606455.1 of Callitettix versicolor. Lineage (NCBI taxonomy): Eukaryota > Metazoa > Arthropoda > Insecta > Hemiptera > Cercopidae > Callitettix > Callitettix versicolor. The sequence goes on from CM040186.1 coordinate 74,673,144, forward strand.
TAGGGAGGCTATTAACGGCAACTTTATTATTGTGATAATGTGACATTGTTTTTTTGTTCGATTATACACATATATTTTTTTAATTAATTTAGCAGTAATGGAGATGTCTGATCCAATTTCAATTAGTAGGTTTGAGAAATCGTTAGGGTTACTAACAACAAGATTTGTCTCACTTTTACAACAAGCTCCAGAAGGTGTGCTTGACCTCAAAGTTGTAAGTAGTTATTTTTATGTAATACAGAATAAATACTTTTTGTATTTATATTTCAAAACTTAATATTGTTTAATTTCATTAATGAAGCTTAGGTCAAGTTCCAAACGTTATATCAATTGACATTTTTTTTACAGTCTATTGTCATAACCTAACATATTTTATAAACATAGATTAGCCTAGACCTAATTTATATTCTTTCCTGTTCTGATTTATTAATATGCTAGAATGAATAATAAATTACATATCTTTCTAATTATTGTCAGTTGCCAGTAACTTAGGCCTATATAAATTTACCAAGGTTAAATCATCTAAGGAAGCAGCTTTAAATCAGCAGAATATGTGATTAAAACAGTTAAAGAAGCAGTACTTTCCTTGATTTGGAGTAATTTTATAAAATAGCGACTTATGGAATTTTCATTATAACCTAAACTAATCACTATATCTAAAGAGTGAGTATGATATTATGATTTAGTAGACATGCCATATTCGTAAAGAGTGAAAACAGAACAAGTACTACGAGGGGGGAGTATGGAACTAGACAAAAGAACTACTGTTTCCTCTGGAAAAAGTTTTAAATTTATTTCTACAAAAACATTTTAACATTTAAAAAGTTTTATTTTGGCCTATCTGATATTTATAGCTTCACTTATAATATAGTAAAACAATGTACATGATTCTTTTTTTAAGGAAATTAATCAAATTTTGTGTACAAACTATTTATACTTTTCCCTAAAAGGATTTGTTTATAGAAATCTAAGCAAGAGGGAACCTTGCATGAAACTAATGCTCTCGTATTTGATTCTGGCATCTAACTTTTCTCTGCTAATAAAATATTTATCAATACAAATATTTTCCTGCTTTCCGCAGGTGATAATATTCGGATTTGATGCGACTCATTTGCGACTCATTTGTCCCTTTCTCAACTAGCAGCATCGTAAATTATGGCTAATTAGACAGCTCTTCTGGATCAATTATTCCTGATTGGTCCACTATAGTCGAATTTATACTAATTGATTGGTGATATTTCAAGCTTTCTTTTGAAAGGAGAACCATCCAATAAGAATTTCTCTTTTTAAAAATTTATACTGGCCTAAAGTTTGTGTTCTAAGTACCGCAAGCTGAGTCTACTCAATCCTACTGCCGCAAGGTTGTGTCAGCTGAGCCTACTCACTCCCGGAGGTGTCAATTTATTTTTTTTTTAGATATAAATAACGTACAGAATGGACCATAATTTGAATTCATGATATTCTTAAATTGATAGTGGAAAATAATGATTTTTCTGATAATTATTCTGGCAGGAAATAAAGTGGGAAGAAAAAGAGCTAATCTTTCAAATGACTCTGAATAAATATTTTACCAACTTTGTAAACAATGTACTTTTTCAATAAAAACATTGAACACAGTGAAAATAAGTAGCAATAAGTAAATATTTTTTAATTGATAACTAAATACTGCATATTTTTTACATTTGTGTTAAAAAAAAAATTGTTTGTGCTGTTCATTACTGATGGAAAATAAAAAACATTTTCAGATTATCAATCTTTCTGAATACGGAAACAGTCTTATAAAGTTATACCTACTTAATTTTTTTAAAATATTATAGACCAGTATTTTCTGAACGCGTTGATATATAATATTTTATATTTATTGCTAAGCTATTTTTTAAACTATTTTTTAAGAATAATGCTGCATGATATGGTAAAATGACATGCCAGTTAAGGCTAAAATAACCACCAGTTCCAGGGCTAAGCAAATTATATCACTAATTTCAGGCCAAATTTAATCCTGGTATCTGCACCACAGTTTGAATTTTTATAACAATAGTTTTTAGGCCTACTTTTGTTATAATTTTTCACATTTTACTGTAATTTTTGATTGTAGTCTGGCGAATATACAAATCCGACCAAGACACTAAGACAAGGACCCCAAACTAGGGACTGTCCTGGTCAAACTAGGAGATATGACAAGCATGTTATTTAGATAAGGTAGAAATATATTTTGCTATTGATTTTCATTGAGGACTTCATATTAGCCTGTGTGCAAGTAATGTAGTCTTAATTCAATGCATTTCAACTTTTGTGTTAACTATGTGCGTTATATTAATAAGCCCATCAAGTTATATTAAGTTGACCTACAGTGCAAATATTCACAAACCCTAGTACCCTTCTATTATAAAAGGTAAATATTTTTGTTGAAACATAAATTATGTAAGTTATATAAATTTTTTTACTAGTTTTCCCTTAAATTGCAGGCTGCAGATATTTTAGCAGTAAAACAGAAAAGAAGAATTTATGATATCACAAATGTATTAGAAGGAATAGGCTTAATTGAGAAGAAGAATAAAAATATCATACAATGGAAGTAAGTTTGTCTTGTGATTTTTTAAACATATATTTTCAAATTACGTAAATGTAAAATAATAGGCTTATGTTTGCATTGTTAAGAAATAGGCTTAACTTTTTATTAATACAAAAAAAGGTTAGGAAGTCATAATTTTTAATGAATTTATCATTTCTCATTTCAAAATGATCAAACTATTGTTTAGTGTCAGACAGTTGCCGACAAATTATGGTTTTAGTTCCTTCTTGATAACTTGGTTATTATTTGATCTGCAGAAATAAATATTAAGAAAACTTGTCTTCCTTTTATTTATTCATGTTTTATATTTTTAAAGAACAGGGTAATTTTCTCCAAAGGACAATATTCAAGATCTCAGAAAAGTTGACAACGGGACTGATAATTCGAGGGTTGTCCGTAAAATAAGGTTCCTAATCATTTTTCACAATGAAAAACATGTTTATTTGCAATGAATAATACATTTTTGGAAAACTTATACTTTTTTCTATTTTTCAACATAATTGCCATTGAGATCGATGCATTTTTGCATACGGTGAACCATCTTTTGTATGCCTGAGTCGAAAAACTCTCCCGCCGCGCCGCAAAGGTAGCTTAAAACTTCTTCTTTCAGCTCCTCTCTGGTACTGAAATGTGTCCCACCTACATGTTTATTCAAATTAGGGAAGAGATGGTAGTCACTTGAGGCTAAGTCTGGGCTGTAGGGCGTATATGTGACAGTATCCCATCCAAATTGGTTGTTACATGGGCTGTGTGCAGATGAGCATTGTCTTGATGGAAATATACTCCCTTCGTGAGCATGTCTCTCCTCTTGTTTTGAAAATTACTGCCTCGGTGGCCTAGTTGATAGCATACTGGGCTTTCATCCTTAGGACCCGGGTTCGATTCCCAGCCAGGACTTGTCATTTTCATACGCTATAAATCATCCCATCGTCTGCATTAGCCCAAGTGTGCACAATAGTTGGACATTAAACACCAAAAAAAAAATTTTGTTTTGAATCGTGCAACAAAGGTTCTTCAACGTCTCATAGTAACGATCAGCACTGATTGTTGTGCCGGTATCTATGAATTCGCACAACAGTAACCCCTTCCTGTCCTAAAACACGCTCGCCATGACTTTGCCAGCAGACAGTGTTTGAACTTACGCAGCTTCGGCGACTGTGGATGTTTCCACTGACATGATTGTTCTTTTGTTTCCGGTATCGTATAGTGTACCCAAGTCTCGTTCCCAGTGACAATGGAGTCCAAGATTTCTTGCCATCAGTTTCATAGGCCTGAAGAAATTGGTGGGCTGCATCAATCCATTGCCGTTTGTGGTCTGCTTGAGACCCATTTTGCACAAACCTTGCTATACCCTGGTCTGTCAAAATTTTATCAATGCAAGTCTTTCTGACATCAGGGATCATCTTGGAAAGCTCCCGAACAGTCACTTTTTGATCGTTCAGCATTGCTCCTTCCACTTTCGCAATTGTTTCGTCCAAAACAGATGGCTATCTGGAATGCTGTTCATCATAAACTTCCATCTTTGAATTCTCTGCACCATTTGTACACGTGTTGTATGCTCATACATTTTTCTCTGTAGACTTCACACAGTTGGATATGAATGTCCACCGGTGCAGTGTTTTTTGCACACAAAAAACAAATCATACCTGGCGTAATTTTTTGCACACTCTTGTACGTAATTCACACCTGGCAGGAGACAGAAAAGAGAACTCCATTATTAATGGCTGCCAAGCCAAGAATGAGCGTCGCAGACCGCTCGCAGAGTGGGGATTGGGAGTGGAGGAATCAAGCTGCAAACCAAGGTCACCGAATTCCGTGTAACAACATTCACAGCAACTATAGCGCCTTGGGAACCTTACTTTACGGACAACCCTCATATTTAGCAGTTATTAAAGAGTATTATGCAAAACATAATACAAAAATATTTTAGTTAGAATAAAAATTTAATAGGCTTGGACAATTATAGTAGGGTCATTTGTTCTTGGCAATTGAACATATGCTGTAAAACCTTGGTTTATGAAGTAGACTCTGTGCATAGCATAAAGTAACAAAGTTCATAAAGTAAAATTCTAGCAAGGTATGAATATGTTGTGTTCTAGCCAAAAACACTGGCTCATGCGTAAACTTCCAAGTGCCAAGTATGTGTGTGTGCGTGCACATGTGTGTGTGTCTAAACTTTTTTTTATCGTGTTTGCTGTTAGAATAAGTTAACAACATTACATATTATTTACTTAAAAGTCCTTTTACTCTAAAAACTTGTAAATATTTTATGTTGATATTAAAAATTGTGAACACTTAATAAACTAAAATTCTTGTTTTTTTTACAATTAGGGGTGCTGGTCCAGGCTGTAACTCACAGGAAACATCGGCTAAACTGACCACACTTAAAAGTGAAATATCGGCATTAGAAGAACATGAACAAACCTTAGATACACATTTACAGGTTAGTCTTTTAAACCTAGCCAGATCTTTGTGTCCAGTTGTAGTTATTTGTAAATAAAAAACTTTCCCTTTTTATTCTGGCCTAGTATCAGTTAAACAGTGTAATCAACAAAAACAGGGTCATCGGTAATCCCAAAACAGTGATAATTTAGTACATTGGCTTATTTCACTTCAGTTTCTAAGCATTTTTTGTTTAACTTGTAAATTTAGTGGTAGTGGCTAAATTTTCATTTTGAGTATTTATGTAATTTTTGAATTACTATTTTATTTTTTTTAGTGGGTTCAGCAGAGTTTAAAGAACATAACTGAAGATGAACACAATGCTAGAAGAGCATATGTACACGAGAAGGACTTATGGAAATCTTTTACCGAAGGAACATACTTGGCCATTCAAGCACCTGTCGGTACTACTTTAGAGGTTCCATATACAGATTCTGTAAGTATCGTGTTTTACCATTTTTTCTGAATCCCTGAATAAAAAGTTAATTTTTTATGGGTGTCAATTAAGGTGTTGTAGGAAATGTTTCAAATTAACAGTGGTGATTATAATTTTCTATGAACAATCATTACTTAACCCTTCCATGATTCCCTGCTCACAACACATGATTTTTTTAACAATTTATAGCTATTAAATATTTTGTATCTAAAATTTTAAAAACATTGTTTTTATTAGCTCTCTGACATATATACATAGTACATATTTATTATAGTTGGACATTATTCATTGACATTATTATTCATAGACTTTCCAGGAAGCCTTTTGGAATGGAGTTACATTGCAGAATATAATAATGAATATAGTTTCTAATTCAAATATCCATGGAAAATAAGCTAGCTATTCGAGATCTATGCTGAAGCCAATTACTATTTATGGACCTATATTAGTGTTTAATTATTTTACATGAGATTTCCTGTAAGTGTTAATGCTACTTATCTTTAATGTTTTAGAAGGAACCAAAAAAAGAATATGTAATGCATCTAAAATCTCCTTCTGATCCAATACAAGTGTTCTTAGCCGAAGAAGGGTCTAAGATGGAAGATGTGGCCTACATTAAATACATTAACATACCTACTGAAAAAGAGGTAAGGCCAACAAAAATAATTTATGCTGTGTGTGTGTGTGTGTGTGTGTAATATATGTTATTTTATGTGTATACCATATATGTTATATATATGGTTACATTCTGTGAGTATATAGATGGAAGCTGCCAATAATATTTGGGTTTAGGGAATTGTAACTTTGTACTGGAAGCATTCCTAAATACTGAGGAGTGCTGAAAACATTTATTTCGGCTCTTAAGATATTGGAGGTCTCACTTTAGCTTGAGTCTCCTGGGCTACCGATGATGCTTGGGTACTCCCTGTACCATTTGATTGGGATATCTTCACTCATGGAATTGCTCGGCAAAACTAACTATGGATGAATTAACTAATACTGCTAAAATTTCATTGAAGAGATATTATTCTATTTTATCTGATGAATTTATCATTTCAGTTAATACAGTTGATACAGAGGCGTTGATAGTTTCAGGTTCAGTTATCAACTCCAAAATTCTTTATGTTTAGCAACCAGGAGGAAGAGATATCTGTCCAGATCTGTCCAAGATATCACCCTTCCTTATACATAAGGCGATTTTGGGTAGAGCAGTTCTGTAGCTTCCATTAAGAAATTACAGAATGGGACTTTGTTAGTAAAAACAAAAAATGAGAAATAGAGCCACTCGTTGATGAAAATGACTTCCTTTTTTGAACAGATCAATGTATCTGTGGTATTCCACACGTCTTTGGATTCTCTTAAGGGGGGTATTACATGTAGAGGTCTTTTGTATGTAAGTCTCAATGAGCTCAAAATGGAGCTAACATCGGAGTCTGTGATTGATGTGGCACACATAATTCACAAGATTAATGGGCAGAAGGTACCAACCTAATTTACCTGAATTTATTTATGCTGGATACCAATAGCTTTCAGTGCAACCATATGTTCCGATCTCTTGACGTTGCTTCAAATGTTAGTGCTTCGAACATACGAGTTCTTCATGTAAAAAGCCAGAGGTATGTAGCCAGTGTGGAATGAAAGGATATGGTAGGTATGTATGCAAAAATGACGCCAAGTGTCCCAATTGCGGAGGCAATCATCCAGCTAGATCATTTAACTGCCCTAAGTTTAAGGAGGAGAAAGCTATCCTCACATTCATAGCCAAGGATAAACTTTTATTTTCAGATGTGAAAAAGGTTTTCCAATTTCCAGTGGAAGGCAAATCATTTGTTGCTGCTGCATCTAGCTGTAAGCAGTCTTCCTTTGGCAATTATAACAAGCTCTTCAAAACTGTTAAAATATTGACTGATCAGGTAGCTCAGCTGCTAGCTCTGTTTTCCTTTGTTTCTACTGTTGTTTCTACAAGACAGTCTCCTTGCAAATTTCCTGTAAGTCCTGATATCGAAAAAACTTAAATATGTGGTAAACCAGACCATAAAAACTGTAGTCCAGTTCTGGCAACAAAGTTGGAATGGTCGGTATTATTTGGTCTTTATGGCAGTGATCATACTTCTGTTAAAATTTCCTTTTTGTAACTTTCCTCATACAGATTCATGCCTGCCTCGTTGGATTGTGTAAAAGGTGAAATGGGTGAAATTCACAAACAAATTTTGTAACACCAGGTATTAGAAATAATGAATGTATAAATTAAACTAGCTGTTACCCGTTGCGGCTTTGCCTGCAATTATAATGTAGGCTATAAAATTTATAGTCGATTTTCAAAATCAGAATAGGTCATTTCATTTTAATATATTTCTATTTCTATATTATACAATTTATGGTTTTCGGCCAAGAAATATACATTTTTGCTACTCAATACTCTAAAACAGGGTCCTGTCATATTTTAATAAAATACAGTGTTATTAAAAAGTCACTATTATACAATTAAACTGGTATAGTATTGTGTTTATCTCAGGTACCTAAACCGTGTTCATACCAAATTTAATCTCAATTGGTCCAGTAGTTAAAGTGTGATTGAATAATAAACAAAAACAAACTTTCAGAAATATAATATGATTACCTGTTACCCGTCACGGCTTTGCCCGCAATCGTAATATACATTAAAGATCACGCATCACCGTGTTAGGACCAACAACCGTGTCAGTTAGGTTATGGTGAATTTAGTTAGGTTATTTCTTTTTTAAAATAAAGGTTTTTTAATGCACCACCGTGTTAGTTAAGTTATGAAGTACTCTTTAAAAAAAAATTAAGGCTTTTTTCTGCATCACCATATTAGGCCCAACAACCGTGTCAGATAGGTTCTGGAGTACTTTTTTTAAAAAAAATAAATAAAGGTTTTTTTAATGCATCACCATGTTAGGCCTAACAACCATGTTAGTTAACTTATGTAGTATTCTTTAAAAAAAATATAAAGATTTTTCATGCATCATCATGTTAGGCCTAACAAATGTGTCAGTTAAGGTTTGGAGTACTCTTTAAAAAAAATAACGGTTTTTTTCACACATCGTCATGATAGGCCCAACAACCATGTCAGTTAGGATATGTGGTATTCTTTAAAAAAATACAAAGGTTTTTTACGCACCACTGTGTCAGTTAGGATATGTAGCTTAGTATTCTTTAAAAAAATATAAAGGTTTTTTCACGCATCTCCATGTTAGGCCTAACAACCTTGTCAGTTAGGATATGTAGCCCAGTATTCTTTAAAAAAATATAAAGGTTTTTTCATGCATCGTCATGATAGGCCCAACAACCGTGTCAGGATATGTAGTATTCTTTAAAAAAATATAAAGGTTTTTTCACACATCACTGTGTTAGGCCTAAAAACCGTGTTAGTTAAGTTATGGAGTACTCTTTAAAAAAAATATAAAGGTTTTTTTCATGCATCACTGTATTAGGCCCAACAACCATGTCAGTTAGGTTATAAGTACTCTTTAAAAAAAATTAATAAAGGTTTTTTTAATGAATCACCCTGTTAGGCCTAACAACCATGTTAGTTAGCTTATGGAGTATTCTTTAAAAAAAATATAAAGTATTTTTCACACATCACTATGTTAGACCTAACAACCGTGTCAGGTAAAGTTTTCAGTACTCTTTAAAAAAAATAAATTTTTTTTAACTAACCGTGTCAGTTTAGATATGTATTATTCTTTAAAAAAATATGAAGGTTTTTCATGCATCACCATGTTAGGCCTAACAACCGTGTCAATTAGGTTATGTATTATTCTAAAAAAAAATAAAGGTTTTTTCACACATGTTAGGTTTTTCACACATGTTTTTCACACCATGTTAGGCCTAACAACCGTGTCAGTTAGGATATGTAGTAGTTTTTAAAAAAATATAAAGGTTTTTTTACGTATCACCGTGATATGCCCAAGAACCTTGTCAGGATATATAGTAGGCTATTTTTTAAAAATATATAAAGGTTTTTTCACGCATCACCTTGTTAGGGCTAACAACCGTGTCAGTTTGGATATGCAGTATTCTTTTAAAAAATGGGTTTCTTATCACCCAAAACCCGTGTTAGACGTATTTTTATTATTTTACCAATTTACAACACGTTACTGATTTTCATCGGGTAGCAATTTTGAGGTTATGTAGGTCACTTTTATTTTCGATTTTTATTGTACTTCTCGTGCTTTCATATTTTGGATTCTTGCTTTTGGGCACATAATAAAGCATTTTAGTAACAAAAATATCGAAAAGTCCAGGATATGCTACACTGCATATTTACCATTTTTTCATATAATGGAATTACATAAATATATATACTACCTTACAATTGGCACTCTGCGTAGGGATTTTTTTACATTTAATATTGAAAATGCAACACAAAGTAACAAATTAAAGTCAGTTTTGAAAAAAATTTCAACTAAAATATTGAAAATGTTACATTAAAAGCAATAATTTTGTAATAAATAAAACACAGATTAAGATTCTTAAAATAGGATTGAATCTATATTCATCTCAGGTACCTAAATCTCAGGTCCAGTAAATAACTACAGTTAACACATATTACAAAATTAAATACTAATAGTTATTTTGGGCTGGGTAAGTAGTATAATGACGGTTTGTAAAACGGGAATAGGCCTATGTGTATCTCAGATACTTAAACCATATTCGTACCAAATTTCATCTCAATTGGTCTAGTGGTTAAAGCGTGATTGAATAACAAACAAACAAAAACACAAACTTTCAGAAATATAATATGAATTAGATTAAGATAGTTGATCAGTTCTCTAAAAATATCTTAAATATAGAAAAGAACAGGATCCCTAAGTCCTCAACACGTCTGCTATGCTCACATGTCCCTTAGTGGAACGAGAACTGTAAGGAGGCATTACAGTTGGGTAGAGGAGCCAAAGTTGAACCTGAGGAAGATCAACAAAGTCTCAAAGTCTGACAGATAAAAGTCTGGAGCTGGAGCAATACAAAATTCTTCATGCTAAAGCTGTAGAATTTTTAAGCAAAACAGAAAGGATTGTTGGACCAAATACATATAAAACAATGTATAGAACAACGCCTACATCTGTTGTCTGGAAGAAACTGCACTCTGTATCTGATCCTACCCCATCCATAGAGTTGATGGGTCTAAAACAGGCGAATGGAATATTAGTTTTTCAATTTTCCAATATTGTCAATTTATTAGGGTCATCTTTTGCCAGCTTTTCCTGCTCTACCATTTATAACACTGTCTTTTTTTTAAACACAAATGTGCAATAGAAGCAGTACCATTCACTGTCGGCATATCTAGAGATTGTCCTGTAAATAAAGTGTTTACTCTGAATGAGCTAGAATCTCCATTAGCGTCTACCACAGATTCAGCTCCTGGTATCATCCTTGATGTGGCATGCATAAATCACAAGATTAATGGGCAGAAGGTACCAACTCCCTTGTTGATACTAACCTTTGGGAAACCTAGTTTACCTGTATTTATTTATGCCGGATACCAATAGGTTTCAGTGCAACCATATGTTCCGATCCCTTGATGTTGCTTCAAATATCAGTGCTTCGGACATATGAGTTCTTCATATACAAAGCCAGAGGTATGTGGCCAGTGTGGACAACCTTGTTTATTCCATGATTAAAAATTTTCCAACATCAGGTAGGCTTTCTGTCCTCGAGATGTGCAACTGTATATTTGAGGAACATAAATTTCTTGATGCTTGGTTAGAATTACACCGGAATAGAAAATTAGTATTCCTATTCGTAAGCCAAGTAAAGATAAATCTGATCCAAATAGCTATCATCCAATTTCTCTTACTAGCGGGTTCTTTGCAAGCTAGTAAAGAAAATGATAAATCATCGCCTTGCTGGTATTTACAAACCAACAATTTATTTTGCAAATATCAATGTGGTTTCAAGCAAGGAGGATCTTCTGTGGATCAGTTGTTAGAGTCTGCAATACAAAATGCCTTTCTCTTGTATCAGACACTAGTTGCTTTTTTTGACCTAGAGAAGGCATATGACATGGCATGGAGAAGATTAATCATTAAAATCATTAGGTATACAAGGCAGGATTCTGGCTTTTATTAAAAACTTCCTTACAATTAGGTATTTCAGGGTTCATCTTGGAAAAATGTTGTCAGATCGTTTCCACTTAGAAAATGGTTTTCCACAGAGGAGTGTACGTAGTGTTACCCTGTTTGCTATTGAAATCAATAGTATAACCTCTAATGTGCAGTCTCCTGTTTGATGTTCTCTCTTTGTAGACAATTTTGCTATATATGTAAGCACCAGGAATATGGATACAGCTGAAAGGTTCCTTCAGCTAGTAATAAATAAGTTGCAGACGTGGGTGATATCTACTGGTTCCAGATTTTCTGCTGCTAAAATTCAGTGCATTACCTTTAGTCGCCATCGAGAGATCCAAGCTCCTTCGTTATATCTTGATGGTTAAGATTAAACTGTTAATGTGTTTTTTATAGTTTTTTTAAATTTAGTAGACATGCTAGTTTTATCATGTTAGGTACACCAAGTATACTGCTTCTGATGACTCCCATCTGTTCATTTTTTGGGCTTAATATTCAATGAAAGATTAACTTGGAATCCTCATGTGCATCATTTAAAGTTACGATGTAACAAGATTCTTAATGTGTTGAGAGTTCTTAGTAGCTTTCGATAGGGTGCTGGTAGGACTTGTATGCTGATGTTTTTTTTGTGCTGTAATTTGTTCACAAATTGACTATGGCAGCATTGTGAATTTTTTTGCACGACCATCGATTTTAAAGAAGCTAGATCCCATCCATCATTTTGCAGTTCGTCTTATATCTGGTGATTTTCGTTTTAGTCCTGTCATGAGCATTCTTGCTGAGGCTGACGCACCATCACTCACTCAACGGAGACAGAAACTGCAAATAAATTACTTCAGCAGTGCATTATATAAGCTATGGCACTCTGCTTAGAATATTATTTTTAGAAATCAATTGCTCCAACAATATGAAGCATGTCCGCGTACCACTACTTCTCTAAACATTAGAACGTTCCGTATTCTTGATGACTTGCCTATTGTATTTCCTCCAGTGTTCAAGAGGTCGTTTTGTTTTGGTCCTCCGTGGATCATAAACTTGTTAACCTTCGAATTCTCATTGTCTTTGTAATTGAAACACAACTCTCCTGACGTATATCAACATGAGTTTTGCCGTCTGATTAATTTGTTTCCATCAGCTGAAATTATTTTCACAGATGGTTCAAAAATCAATAATAACTTTGGTTGTACATATTACTTAACAGGCCAAAAGTGCAAGTATGGATTATGCTCGATTTGTAATGTCTTTTTTGCTGAACTGTTTCAGTCTTAAAGGCACTGAATACCGTTGTATCTGATTCTGTCCATTACCTATTGTGTTCAGATTCGAAAAGTGCACTCCAGGCTATTAAGGAAATGTATTCAGTAAACCCTTTGGCTCAGAATATTCTATAATATACACAAAGACTTGAACTATAAGGTGTTAGAGTATCATTTTGGTAGATACCTGGTCACTGTGAGACAGTTGGGAACACTAGGACGAATATTGTGACGAAGGAAGCAACTTTGCTGCCGCTCATGTGTGATTTTGTCCAATTTTCTAAATGAAGCAAAACACATAATTGTCTTGAATTGGGAAAATGAGTGGGCAGGTACAGACAGTAACAAATTGAGGGTAATTAAAAATATTGTTTGTCTATTGCGGTCGTCAATACATATAAATTGTAGGGAAGAGGTGGTGGTTACCCATCTTCGCATTGGTTACTCTTAGTTTATGCATGGATATCTGATGGGAGAGCGGGAATTCACCTCAGTGCGAGTTCTGCAATGAAACCGTCACAGACATATATTGCTCGATTGTGATGGTTTCCATAATATGCATGTTATGTGTAGTTTGAGCAATTGTTTGCAGACGGTGTTAGGAGGTAGTGTCTCGTCTCCCAACAAGTCAACATACATCATTGACCGAATGCTAAACTTCCTTCATCGTCTGAATTTTGTTGATAAAATTTAATTTATATACTTCTTATTGTTGTAGGTTCTTTTACAGTCCTGCAAATCTTTGTTAATTAGTTTTAAGTAAGTTTATTTTTTCCTTTTCAATTTAATTTCGCTATTATAGTAGGGCTAATTTACAGTCTTACAATAAATTTTGTGTATTTTGTTACGGTTTTAAGATATATAATAATGTTAAACTAGTTTTTGATAAATATTTAATGCTCGTAAGTGTATTTTGTTTGTTTTATTTTTTTAAGATATAATAATACTGTTTACTTTTTTTTTTTATTCCCAGTTCCTCGGGGTGAAAGCCCAGTATGCTATCAGTTAAGCCACCGAGGCGGTTGTTGTTTACTATATAACTATTCATAGTTGTTATTGTTATGTTGTTTGTTTTATTTACCTTTATTTTTATTTAATTTTTTTCAATAATACCTTTTATTTTGTACTTTTGATGTTTTATTTTAAATATTTCAATTTCATGTAATGGTGATAATAGCTTTTATGGTTTTTCGCTGGGAAAAAAATGCTATTTTCTGTGATCTTCGTGATAATGGAGGTTCCTTCTTTGTGAGCTGGTCAGCCTTCTCATTGGCCTTCTGTCTCTGTGTGATGGTATCCACTGTAAATTCAAATTGCAGACATTCTTCTTGTCAATTTGGTAGTTTGTATAGACTGTAACAGGGGGACTTTTAAGGGTTGTAATTTTGTATTGTTTGAAGTGTTTATTTCGAATCTACCAAAATAACTGTATTACTGCTTCGTAGCCAAGATCTTTAGTGAGTTGTCTTAGTGCCACATTGGTTGCATAAAGTTATGCTTCAGAATCTGTTGCATTTGTATTCATTGAAAAATAATTTGCAAAAAGGTGACAATATATTCCTCCTCATTCTGATCCAATTATTTTTTGGTACTAATGTGGGTAGGTTTATATTGACTGTCGATGGTAGATTCTGCACCTACCATGGTTTTAACAGGGAATCAGGGTTCAGTTCCAGAGAGGGAGCCTAAGAAACAGCTACCAGATCCAAAGAAGGCAGCAGACACACAAATTACTCTATATCCTTGTTAATTGCTTAGCTATGTTAAACTGAAATAGTAAAAAATGTACATTAAGTATATTACAAACTGTTAATATGTTTTTTATAGTTTTTTTTTTAATTTAGTAGACATGCTAGTTTTATCATGTTAGTCTTGTATACAAATTATATAAATATTTCCAGGCAGTAGAAAGTAAATGTGACACAAGTTCAGTATTAAGGCCGAAGACAAGTGAGTCATTAAACAGTTGTGTTGAAGCGGCCATTATCCTCAGTGACTTCAAAGGTTAGTTGGTTCAAATTTAATATATAATTTTTATTTGTCCTTGTTATGTAAGATCATTCTCTATGTAACATTCTCCACAATATCCATTGATAAATAACATGTCCATTCTGGTTGTCAAACGTCTTATTTTGTTCTGTTTAGAAATTGCCAGTTAAAACAATTTTAAATTGTATAAAATTACAAAATAGTTACCAAAAACTCATTCAGTTAGACTGCTTTTCTAAAACTTTCTTCATCTACTGAAGAGATTCAGTAACTGAGGTAATTTTTTATTAGAAGTGGAAATATGGGAAATTATAACAAATTATAGTGCAAGGAGTGTACTGAACAGATGTTAACAATATACCCAAAGTTAATAAAGCCTTATTTAAACTGTCATTTTAGTATTTGGAGTATAAACATTTCTATCAGCCGTTTTTTGGGTTAAAAAAATTATTTCACAGTTAAAAATCTTTTTGCAAAAACACAATTTTATGGCTTTTAAGCAAAGAAAATATAGATTATTTTAACAATACACTTCTAAAAAATTCTGATTC
The DNA here is from genome assembly GCA_022606455.1 of Callitettix versicolor. Lineage (NCBI taxonomy): Eukaryota > Metazoa > Arthropoda > Insecta > Hemiptera > Cercopidae > Callitettix > Callitettix versicolor. Next base: position 74,688,479 of record CM040186.1, read on the forward strand.
AATCCTGGCACATAAATTGATTATGGTAATAGCTTGGACAAGTTTGTTAACCAGTGAAATTCATTCAGTATTTTCAAAATGGCGGCTATTTCAACTCTTTAAAAAGTGATAACTTTTTTAAAATGTGATTTTATCATTATAATCAGCTTTAGAAACTGCATAAATTAGCACTTCAGTTTGCAAAGTCCATTGATATTAAGAATTTTTTGTCATTTTTGTATGTTCAACATAATTTTAAAGTTTAAAATCTTAATATATGCAGATTTTAATGCTGATTATGATGGTGAAATCAAATTTTAAAAAAAAGTAAGATAAAGAAAAATACTTTCTATTACATCAGAAATTACTATAAAGAAATTCTACTTTCTATTACTATAAAGAAATTCGCTTCTATTACATCAGAGAGACAGCCACGTGCAGTGATTATTTTTATTTTTTGTACTGTTATTTTAAATTTATATGATTACTCTTCATGTATAATAAAACAGTGTTCTGCAGTTACTATAGTTGGGCGATGAATTTATTTTTTAAGCTGATGCTAGACTAAATTACCGGTTTAAGTTCGCTAAATAATTTTTTTCCAAACTGGTCACACTGCTAGAAAAAGTGACCAGTTAATTTCCTATTTTTTTAAAATTGTTTTTTGTTAAAGTATTTCTTTATTAGAAGAAATAAAATTGTTTATAACTTATTGTAGTTTGCCTCATACCAAACCTCTCACCTTTGGTAAATTCGCCCTATACCAAACGTCACACCTTTGGTAAATTTGCCTCATACCAAACCTCATACCTTTGGTAAATTCGCTCCATACCAAACTATCTGCTCTTCTTGGAAGTTAATTACCATAAAAAATATTAACTTTTTTTTCAGAAGAGCCAATGACGACGAGCGATGGTGAACTCTTAGAAAATTTTATCACTGGAGATTGTAAGTAATGTAAGCTAGAATATTAAGGTTTTAAGAGTCAAAAAAAAGTTTTTACCAGAAAAATTATATCTGTATTTGTACATATCACTGGAGACTAAACAAACTGATCACTTTTGATAAAATTTGGCATGTAGGTGTAATTTGCCTATATATTGAACAGTTTTTCAAAAATATTGTTTTCAAGTGTGTTTAGGTCAAAAATTCCTTACATATTAAGAAAAAATATATTTCTTCAAAATTGACTGAAAGGAATACAAATAATCAAAATTTTGCATGAAGTTAGTTTTTATGTACTTGTCAAAATGTATGAGGTATTACACTACAAAATGTGGTTCATTAGCTTTCAACAAAGTAATAGATCTGATGAACCAATTTTAAGAAATTAAGGTGATTCTTTTATGTTTTTCTGCTGTTGGCTTCTGAACTGGATCATTCGGGTAAATAATTTGCTATAGAACTGGATGTAGAAATGTTTGTGCCTTTTTTCTTATTTTTCAGAAACTAAAGAAGCCTCTCCTCCATGAATGGTTGGTTATATTTCATAAAATGTTAATGTTCAAACCCAGAAAATAAGTTCAAGAACTTAATAGTTACAAATATTTAAAATTAATGTTATTGATTTGTTAACGATGACAAAGTAAGGAGGAGAATTATTGATTAATTATGTAGTCAGTAAACAAATTTGTTAAAAATCTTTCTTCAAAATTTGTTTAGTACCATTTCACAGACTGACCCTGCTTGCTATATGTGTGTGTGTGTATATATATATATATATATATATATATATATATATATATATATATATATATATATATATGAACACACACACACACACACACATATATATATATATATATATATATATATATATATATATGTGTGTGTGTGTGTGTGTGTGTGTGTGTGTGTGTGTGTGTGTGTGTGTGTGTGTGTGTGTATTTAAATTTATTTATTTATTTTATAATTACAACTGGTCTAAGACCAACAAATAATTTTACTCTAATAAATACATCTACCAATAATTTATCAACTTAGTCTATCCATTGATATCTTAAGTTTTTCTTCTTTGAATTACTACTTTAAACAATCTCTAACACTGCAATCTCTAAAATCTTATTATCTATTGATAACTTCCTAAAAGTCAGTAGTACTCTTTATACTTCAAACCCAGTTCGATCCTTTTTGTCCTGATATGATCTCTCCAGAGTCTAGAGTCCAGAATAATTCCAAGTTATTTAGCTTTATCTTCATTGGGAGTAATAATGCCCCTGAGACTGAGTGTAAGGGGTTGTTCAGTCTTTTCTATGTAAAATTAATATGAACAGATTTCAGTTCATTAAGTATAACTTTCCAGTCACTGGTTCAATTATATATTTGATTACTTGCATTTTGTATCTTTCTGGTTAAAATGTTTACACTCTGTCTTACTGCAATTATAGCTGTATCGTCAGCGAAGGTCCGACTTGCAACATCCTTCACCAACGGCAGGTCGCTTGTAAACTGTAGGTAAGAGTATGGGTCCAAACACACTACCCTGAGGTAACCCTGCGTGTATTTCCTTAAGCTCTGAATATTCATCTTCTTGCTTGATTCTAAATCGTCTATTAGTGATATACAATGAAAGAATTTCCACGAATTGTTTTAGTAGAAGTTTATTTAACTTATATATTAGGCCTTCATGCCACACCTTGTCAAAGGCCTGTGCTACATACAGCAGAACAGACATGTTTTTCTTCCAATGCACGTTCAATTACACCTGTAATACGATGAACCTGGTCTAATGTTGAGTGCTTTTGTCTAAACCCAAACTGATAATCAGAAATCAATTTGTTAATTGATGGCCTCAACCTTTTAAGTAGTAATTTTTCAAATAATTTTGAAATTATTGGAAGTAATGAAATAGGTCTATAAAATTTGACATCAATTGTGGTTTACCTGGTTTTGGCAACATGATGACTTTCCCCATCTTCCAAACTTCTGTAACATATTTTAAGTGAAAAGCTGCATTTATAAGATATGTCGGCATTACTTCTTCGGTAATTGTTTTATGATTTCACTGGTGATAAAGTCAAAACCTGGAGATTTGCGGAGGTTTAAATTTTTCCTAATCTCTACTGCAACTTCCTTTGCAGTAACCACAGTTATTTCTTCCGTGTTCAAATTTTCTATCTCTCTCAAAATAATGTCTGATTGTATTTGGTTCAGTTTAAAAACGTCAGTGAGGTGGCAGCAAACACATCAGCCTTCTGTTTGTTATCTTGAGAACATGTTATATATTTGTCATGCTATATTTGACAGCAGTTTAAATCAAATCAGAAGCACTTATTGAGGGTCCGTAGGCCCTTGTTTCAAATATAAACTACGTATTAAATTTGAATGGACTTCCATGTCTTTGGCATTACCACAGTGCAGACTATACCACTTGTAGCATAAAGTGTGCCTTTTATAACATTTTTGATGCCCAAACATAAAAATTTTCTTTTTACTTTTAACTGCAAAAGTTGAAGCAGTATAAAAAATCTTGTAAAGTTGTTGGTGAATTTTTCAAAACACACTTTTTTACAAAAATATGTAATGTGTATAAACTTCTCAAAAAAATAATTTTTGTTTTGATCCAAACTAGCTTTATATAAATTTGTCGAAATTTTTCCAATATGTCAAAATTGGAGAGGGAAAATAACTATAAAATTCTTTATATGCAAAAACTATATATATATATATATATATATATATATATATATATATATATATATATATATATATATATATATACTTGTATTTTCAAATAATACCTTACACTAAATGAATAAAAATATTTTGACTCAAGATTTTACACCTTTTTGTCATGAACCTCCATATTTTTTCTGAATGCAGACTGTTACACAGATTATTTTTACCAAATTTTATAGTGATCATTCATAGCTTTTACAAGTAAGAGAAATTCACAATATATTAGTTTACAAATTTAGTAACTAACTGTATTTATTTGTCTCTAATTTCAATTGAAATGAATGAACATGTTTCATTCAATTTTGTACATATTTATCATTTAATTAGCTTGTTTTTCCAGCTTTAAAGAGTTACTTATAATGCTTATATATCCAACTATTTCTCCATTCCTTTATTTATCTGCCTGGGGGTCTTTTGGAGTGTGGTTTTTTGTGTAATTCTGTTGTCTTGCTTTCTGTTTATATATTGATTAAAAAAGAAACAATTAATTATTCAAATTTATTAAAACATGTAGCATACAGTGGATCTATTTTTTAAAGTTTTTTACCTCTATTAATAAAAAAGCAAGATACTTTACTGTGTAATTTAACATATTTTTAAGATTATTTATTGCTATTGAAAGGATAACTTGAACCGTTTTTGTTTCAGTATTTGGACCATTTGTTTGTCTCAGTCCACCGCCTACAGACAAAGACTATTGTTTCAACCTATCTGAACATGAAGGCATTTCTGATCTCTTTGATGTGCCAACGTTAAGCAAATGACCAAAATTACCATTTTTAAATTATAAAATTTGAACGCAAATTGTAAATACATAACTCTCAGGTTAATACAAGCAGTTGGACTATCCAAGAAGAAAGAAAGGTATTATTGCTTTAAATAATTTTGGTTTAATTGCTGTTTACATGCTGTTTAAAGGCATACAACTGTTAATGCGGATAGTTACTACATTTGTATTTAAAAAAATGAAATATTTTAAAATCAAACCGTTAATAAAATTGAAATGATCAATAAAATAAGTAAAATACAAATAAAAATGGTACACTCAAATCAAAATGTTTAATTTATTTTTAAATTTACAGTATAGTCTCATTATTCTGGACACTCGTCTCTTTGATACCGTTCAGTAGTCCGATGAATCAATTTTTAAATGAGCATGACTCAGCAATGAATTATTATAGTGTCTACTGTTCTCGACTAAGCATTAGAATTATGGGTTTAGTCTTTCAGGTCTCGGTCTTTATTATAACTTACAGATGTTAGAATTTGTTGACTGCATTGATGTAATATTAATATATAACAATGGTTGACTATGATTAAGATTATGTACTACTACAGGTTAAAGGATTTAATAACACCTTGGCACTGTGATAAATTGTAAATCGTAATTTATTACTCATCTCACTGGATGCGTTATTCTATTGTGTCAGATTAGAGAGAGTCTACTGTATATGCAAGATTTGAGTGTATTATTTTACATTATAATATTCAAATACTGATATTTTTTTTAGGAGGTACTAATTAGTTACAGCCCAGAATTTTTAGTAATAGATTTTTTGATCTGAATTTTTTTAATTTGCGTTATTGCGTAGCAGTTTATAATTGTGTGATATTATAAGAGAAACAAAGAGTACGCTAAAACAGTTGTTCTGGTTTTGTACTTCAACTGACAGTTAGGAATAGCATATACTTAAATATAAGGATATACAAAATAGTATGTAAATATCTTTTTTTTTAAATCATAAAAAGTAGAATGATTTTTTGCTTGAAACCATCTAGTAATATTTTTATTTTTACTCATTCTTACATTTTATAAGAAGTTATAAGTTTACAATAAAAAATCCAATCACATTTAATTTATGAGAGTAAGTTTAACAAAAAAGAGACTAAGTAAAGAAAAAAATTAATTACAATTTATTATTAATTTCATCCAAAATATTAAAGGTTATGTTAAGTAAAACACCACTAGTCTGAACCGTTTTGGACAGAGTTAACTGTATGAATTCAGAGAGTTAACCGTATGAATATATGACCGTTTTTAACAGAGAGAACCATATGAATTCAGTTAGTTGAGATTGGTTGAATTCTAATTAATATATAAGGAGGACCCAAAAAACTGGATTTTTTTATAAAAAAGTTTATTTACTTGTTTACAAAATCTCTTCATTCACCTTCAAAATACTCTCAATTCAATGCAATTCACTTGTTAAAACTTCCCCCCCCCACTGTTTAAAACATCTCTAGAACTCTTCAACTTTGATATCGTACAGTACCCTTTGTGAAGCTGTTTTTACCATCTCCATATCATCAAAATACTTCCTTTTTACATTTGCTTCATTCTCGAGAAAGTTGCACGGGGCTAGATTTGATGAATACAGAGAGTGGGGATGACTTAGTCGGGCTTGCTCAAATTCAGCAAAATGTTTTTTTGATCCTGTGTGAGAAGGCAAGGAAAAGATTTAGTGAAAACATGTCTCATTTGCAAATTCACAATCAAAATCCGCTGGTACAAGCTCCAACTCATGCCTGTCTCTTCTAAAATTTGGTTGATTATGAAATGACGATCCTCATTGATTTTTTGGCAGATTTTTTCAATGTTTTCATCGTTTTGAGATGTTGAAGGGCGCCTAAAACGAGTGCCCGCATCATCTCATAACATTCACAAACACTCATCATATTTAAAGCACCTAAACCACTCAAAAACTCGTGTGAAGCTTATAACATCTTCCTTAAAAGCCTGTTGAAGCATTTGGTAAGCTTCCTTTGCCTATTTTTCAAGCAGGAAACAAAATTTCAAACATATTTTGTTCTTTTAAGTTTGTCATAACACACTTCGTATGCAGAACAAAATAACAGTAAAATAAAAACAACTCTACGCCCAAACATTAACTTAGATATTGACACCATCTGCACAGTTGTTTCGTGAAGGTCTGTACTGACCCCATCTAGCGGGAGAATTCTACTACGTCTACAAATGGCAGAGCGCTCTCAGTTTGGTTTTTTGTGGGTCCTCCCTTGTGGTTTAATATATGTTCTTTACACATGTGTTTGTGGTCTTAGTACTGCATACTACTTAAATGTAAAGCACTTGTTACTTAAAAAAATACAATAATTTTGATTAAAAAACTTCTTTAGGCAGGCAATAACTTTTCTGCATGAGGAAAAAATAGAAACTCATGATAGCACAATTAATATGTAAAGTGTCACGCTTGCTATAAAGACATTATTAGTGTTCTTGAAATCAATTAAAGTTTACCGGTGAACTGACTGTATGTGCATTCTTGCTCAGTGCTATGATTTCTGCTGATGAAATCATCAGTTTTGGGAAGTTTTTTCAGGACCATTATTGACATTATTTTTTAATATTTAATATTTATTTGTTATGTATATAAATAAGTTCAATAATAAATATAAAATTTTTTAATGAACATACTACATGTATAGCCTAACCATCAAAATTTAAATCATTGTTGTATAAATATTGTACAAGATTGATATTTTATAATTGTATATGATACAGATAAGTGTCCATTTTCTTAAGTACCAGTTGTGTATAATTTAAATTTAGCAATATGATCTGTAATGTAAATTAGACCAATGCAGAGCAACAGTTAACCTTCATTCTTTTTTTAAATTTTCATTTCTATAGGCCAATCTCTCCAATGATAACATTTTTTTTCTCTCAAGAATTTGATTCATACAAAAATGTTAAGTAAAAGTCTGTATAAGGGAATTTTGGACACAGAGAAGCATAGCCTACCAATTTTTGCTTATTGCAGTGATAAGCATGCTCTTAGTAGGCCTACGTCTACAAAGTAATGATGTCTTGGACAATCATTCATGCTAAATTATTTTGTAGTGACATGGCTACATTGTTTTGTATTTTCACTTAAGCTGAGAGACATCTATTGGTCTGAAACTTTTGATTTTTTTTCTCAACACAGTTAGTTATTTGTTACATAGTATATAAAAACATTTGGAAATTTGGTTGTTTTTGTCACTTTTCCTGATTCTTAGTATCCATTTGTTCAATTTTCGGTACATACTAGTGGGATTCTACTATAGGCCTGTCATGTGTTTATTAGTAACATTTTAATTGTATTGCTTATTATATTTCATGTTTTTATATGTTTGAGTATTGTGTATATAAAATTGTCTGCATATATGTCTTTTTAATGATTATCACAGTTTATTCCAAACTTAGTCATGTTCGTACTTGTTTATAATGTATGTTACCTAATTGATTTTTTTATCTTTTGAATTGAATTTGATTTATCTTTCTGGTTTTGCTATGGAAATATACTGATCAAGAGTATGAATACAGTAACTGTTTAAATACAACTAGATTCAGTCATTAATTTTAAAACAATTTCAAGAGTATTTTGAAGAACACAATATTTAAAAAGCGTCTATTATGTATTTCTTTAAAATTAAAGAAAGATTATGTAAAGCCCTAAAAAGTTGTTACATTGATAGTATTTACAAATTATTTTGGCATAGAGATCAGTGATTTTCCTGAGTTTTATGTGATTTAAAAGTTGTTATCATGGCTCTAAGCGGATAGGCCTTCAGTTATTTATATTCCAAGAGCTGGTACAACATAGTTTCTTTCTTAAATCCAAATATTTTGCTAAAAAATTCTCTTATATTGGCCCATCTGTTGTCTGTAACTTTACCCACAACCATTCTTAGTGGAGAACATCCAATTCAAAATATTTACAGAAAATAAAAAGTGTAAGTTTATTCACTCTCCTTCATCTCCCAGTTCTAGTCTTATAGACACTTTCTTATCCAGTTTGATAGTTCCCAACAGTGCTCTTAGTATGTTGACACTTCTAGCAATGGTGGATTAAACAATGTCCTGTGATTGGATTTACATTATTCTATGTTTGAATGTTAGTCATGTAATTATCAGTTGGTTATAGTAAATACTTGGGAAATAATCTCTTGGGAAAGAAGTACATAGGCCTTAATTTTTTTTACATCAAAATGTTACTTTTGACTAAATTACTTATAAAAAATCTGAAGTAACAAAAATCCAGTCTTTTTTAAGTGTTGCAAAGAAAATGTGTTTTTCTATTACCAAAACATGTCATTCAATAAAAAAAAAAAAAAAAAAAAAAAACGCTCAAATATAATTTTTATAACTAGTATACTCCTTGAATTGTTTTAATAGTACTTACGAAATCAGTTTTATGATCTTATTTCTATATGAATAATTTTTTCCATTTTCTATAAATTTAGTTACCTAAATACTATCGGATATGATATCTGGTGAACTTAAAAATATTAGCTGTACCTGATTATTGTCAACCACAATGTTTTATAATTTTACTGTGTATGTAATATAATTTATTTTAAGATAAATCTTCTAGACTGGTGTATTAGAGTCAGTGAAGTTTGTCCAATTATTGGAAAAAGCAGTTTAGAAGGTTATTAGGATTACTGTTTGTTATTTTTAAGTTGTATGTTATACTGTTTAAACCATACCTTTGCTGTTTTTATATAATTAAAAGTTGCTACACACAATATAATATGTTAGTGGTTGGACATACAAGATCATGAATAATTTTGAAAAACCTGCTGACCATATGCAGTTACCCCGCAAGTTGCATTCAACAAGTTAAATCGTGTGTAGTAGCTTTAATTTGCTTTTGAAATTTACAACCATAGTTAATGGAATTTCACTTATCCTAGGCCTTAGTAATCAAAAGAAGCTGGTTGTGTTCCGGACCATTTGTAAGAAAAATTTCTTGTGATTATGAGGGTGTATATTTGTGTCATGAAGTATTATTTTAAATAATAAAATGAAATTTTTAAATAGTGTTCAGTCACTGGAAAGTTGTATTACCTTGCCATTCACAATCCTCATCCTATGTTGGTATTTTCATTGTCAATTTTTGTCATTGTATAGTGTGAAAAGTGCAAAAGCAAAACTACCAAAGCACAGGGAATTTTCTTCCCTGAGGGTAGTAATATTTTACAGCTTTATTCAGATGTAATCATATAATTTTAAACATCATCTCATTGTTTTGTTTTCTTATGTTGCATTAATACAATTTTTTCTTCCTCAGCCGCCTCGGTGGCCTAGTTGATAACTCCTCCGTGGCCTAGTCGGGCTTTCACCCCGAGGACCCGGGTTCGATTCCCGGCCAGGGCTTTTTAAAAGTATAGCGTACTTTTAATCTAGGAATCTAGTGGATTCCTAGTACGCTATCCACTAGACCACCGAGCGGCTCGTTAAAAAAAAAAAAAATTCTTCATCAGAACTATGTCATCCAATTGCTCCATTGCATCAATGTTAATAAATAATAATTAATAATAACTATGCTTTATTCACCACAAAAAATAACATGCATACTTCTTACAAGCATTTCAAGGCAATGATCACATAGACTATCTAATCTAATACAATGTAATAATCTATTTGTATTTTAATTACATCAATATCCATTCTTTTTAACATTAATTTAAATTTTTATAATTTTACATAAACTACAGCCAAACCACATCAAAAACAAATATTATCAATACTGTTAATAATGCTTAAATTCCTTTATTAAATTGTACCTATTATTCTTCTTTATTTGTTTCACCCAACTTTGGGGTACACCAAATCAATCACTTCTCAATGCTCTGTGCCTTCCTCGTAGCCCAGTATTGCTTCATACGTTGTGATCTTGCTTTTCTTTCTTCGTCAGAGAATGTACCTATTATTATTATACCTATTTTTATTATTATTATATGTGCTGCCATGCCTGCTGAGCATACCGAGCCAAGCACCCCAATTCTTTACATTTAAATACCCAATATTTATTTTTTTTTAATACAGCTTTTGGCGAAAAGCACGTGAAGGCTATCATCACCGTCAAATACCCAATAAATGCTTTTCATCAAACTTCTATTTTTTTGAAAGACCTGCAAAATTGAACACCTTGCCACCAATTGAAAGGTACAGATTACATAAACAGCAGTCAAAAATTGCCCCTTCACTTGTATGTATCCATTGAAATACAATAATTCTGCCCTACATTTTCAATATAATTTTGATATTTTGTAAATTGTAGTGTTGGTAAGACTAGCTATCCAAATCCGGAGTACTGTAAATATTATGGTAAATGAACTATTAGCTGCCCAAATATTATCTTGTTTACTTTTGCTTGCTAACTTCCACCAAAGTAAGTATCTGACCTGTGCATCAATGTTAATTGTTTTAATTGCACCTATTGAGAGGATTGTACCTCAGTCTAACAAACACTTACACTTACGATTTTAACACTTTACTCTCACACTTACATTTAGGGAGGCGATAATAGCCACAATGTGCTTTTCACCTTAAAATAAAAAATTAAATTATGTAAAACCTTAGGGATGCTTTTAACACATTTTTTATAAGGGCCTTCTTTTCTTTGGAAGCTGTTTCATAATATATCTATAAGAACCCTGGTAGGTTTGTCTCCAACAATAATCACCTTTTTTTTGCAAAAATGTTTGAGATTAGTTACTTTTTCAGTGTTTCCAAACTTTTGTGTTTTTATTTATTTTATTTTTATTATGTTTTAATATATCTATATTTGTAATAATTTAGATAGGCAATTTTATCACCATTACAAATACATTGAAAGAAAAATCAGGGTCGAAAAACTCAATTTCATAAAAGTAGTGTGTTTAGTCTTAGTTTATTAGCGAATTTTAATTGGAAAATTAGCTATTAGAGTGGCTTTTTCGTAACATCCAAACCTGAGATCTGAAAGTGAGTGCCGATCACGTTTTGAGGGGTCCTACTGGCAATTTTGGTTTGATCTGATCCACATTTGACACTAAAATCGATTAGGAAATTATTTTTACTTCAGTCAGGATTAATTTTCGTATTTTTAATGTAATTTGAAAGTTTATAATGCTAACAAATTTTAATGCTGATTATGAAAGGAAAACAGATTTTCAAATGATTAAAAAAAAGCAAGGTAGAAATTTACTTTCATCACGTTAGCTAAACAGCTGATGTGCAATTTTTATTTATTTTGTATTATGTAGAAATATCTATCCGTGCAGAGTTTTACTTTATATTTTTTATATTATTTCAAATCTTTTAACCAAATACTATTTGTTACATTTATAAATATTCTATCAAACTTTATAATAAGGCTGCATATTATTTTAGTTCGAGACAAAATTTTAACTATTTTAATCTTGTGGAAAAAATCTACGTAATTTATTAGTAGTTTATCAATGATAAGGGATTTTTTATGCTAAAATTATAATGGCACTCAGTAAACTGTCGCCAATGTAATTTGTGATTTTAATGGCCGTGGAAAATGTCTGTCCATTTCGTAAATTGTGTAAATTTTATGATATGTCAGATTCAAGACATTAAATTATGATACGAAAAAAGTATTTAGGTTGAAGTTTCAATTAAAATTTAATTTAATAAAGTGTGCGAAAATGGTTTGATCGTGTTTGGATTAAAGAAATCCTGACTTAACGTGTATTATAGTAATAACCAACAGAAGATTAGGAGGTGCGGCCATGTTAAGTTGGGACAGAACATTTTAGTTTTCATTTTTGGGTTAGGGCTTGTAATAAAAGCAGAATGCCATGTAACTTGAAAACAAGATATTTACCAGCTTTATTTGCTTGGACGTTGCTGTTAGGAACGACTTCACTGTTTTTTTACTTTCCGTAAGTTAGTAAACTAGGCTAAACCTATACATACACCTTGCTTGATAATAACTTTAATACTTGTGTATAATTATTAAGCATTATTTGCGTATATTCCCAAATTATTTTTAAAATATTAGAAATTAGTATTGCTTTAAGTTTTTACGGCATCTATTTACATTGTTAATAAGCCTTATTTGAATAGTTATTCTTCAAAAGTGGTGTTTATTTTGCCTATGCCTATTCACTGTTGCAGACCTATTCTAATAGACTTTCTTTTTTATAATAACTATCATATTTAAAGGCAAAATATAAGTAATGACATTGATTTAGACTGATAGTATAATTACCTATAACGTAGAGCTGAAAGTCAAATAATTAATTGTTAACTAAAATCTGTAGTTTATTGCAAAGCTGGTGCTATAGGTTATTCTCCAGGTTAGGTTGGTTAGGTATTATTTGTTTTTTATTTTTAAAAAATACTATCATTGAAGGAAGTAGAATTAATTTTATAAATATTCAAGCATTTTATATAATAATGTCATTATAGTGAAATAAGTAAATCTTACAATAGTTTTATTTGTTATATTTAAGACATTGAACAAAACGTATGATAGCTGCACACATTGTATCAATGTTTAGAATGTATTTTTTTATTAAAAAATTCACTCCTTCCAAATGTGTTGATATTGTTTTATTCAGGAATTCAATAACTTTCTACTAAAAAAAATCAGGAAGAGGGCATGGTCTTACTTCCAAAACGAGTGGCTAGTATAAGTACAACTATTTTAATTTAAATTAATCTACCCAAACTTCTTAATACTAAATAACTAAATATCTTAAGAATGTCTATTTATTAAAAAATTATGTAAACAAATGAATAAGCTAATTGTAAAACTTTTATTATATTAAAAGTTGAAATTAAAATTGTTGAATTTTTAAGATTTTAACTATAGATGTAGATAATTTGTTAACTTAGGCAGCATTTTTACAAAACTCTCCATTTACAGGCTGCAGTAAAAATGTGTTTATTACATAGGGAAATTAATAGTAAAATTAATATGAGGTGTACTCACCTTGATTTTAATAAAACTATTATTATTATTATTATTATTTGTAATAATTACATTTTAGAAAACTGAAGTATAAGGCTTAAGTTAATTATTGTGTTTTATAATTTGTAGTATTTGTAGACCTAGTTTTAATGAGATATGTTTATTAAAGTTTACCTTTTTGATGTAATAAAGTGAATAAATAGCCTAAATAAATATCTGTAATAAGTTGTTAACTAACATGTGATATAGGAATTAAAGAATAACAGAATTGTTGAAAATTGTTGGTTGTGCTAATAATCTGGACTTTTAACAGTATTCAATTGTTTTATACCATGCTTTGCCTACACCTTGGAAAGTAAAGTCCTTATTTAGTGTAGCCATAATATATGTTTATGTTGGACATAATGATTTTTTTGTGATGTTAGAGTCCAATATTAAAACATCTTACCTAATATCAGTTCTTTATTTCTGAATATCTGCCTATTTCGTTACCTTTGGATGGCAGTTAACCTTCAAACATAGTGAATGTTCAAGCCAGTCAACCTACTGGATAACTGTTATTATAATTTTGTTATTCCTGTTTACAGATGCCAGTACTTTATAAAGGACCACATATGGGTACCAGTAGTTCAGGGTGTTATCACATTTTTTGTTCTGGCCAACTTCACTTTGGCAACATTCATGGATCCTGGAGTTATACCAAAAGGTATGAAGAATTAGTTCATAAGCAAATATATTGTAGCCTATCTGTATAGTTACTGTATTAAACTATATATGACGTATGACACATAAGTTTTAATTCAGTTCTGTTATGAAATGGGCTCACAGTCTGTTTGCCCAGCTTTAAGGAGGTTCTTATGATATTGGTACAGAGATAATCTCTCTGTCTCTTTGGGGTGGAGGGGAATCTTCTAGAGAATTTTTGCATTTTGTGATTTTTGCCATTCTTTTGTCTTAAATTCTGTTTATATGTTGATTTCATGTTTGCCTCCGTCTCGTCCATCTTATGCATGTTATACATTTGTCTTATTTCTGTGTTGATATTCTGTCTTTTAATGCACACCTCATGATACTTTGTACTGTTGACACTTCTGTAGTTTGAGTTATTCTCTAGTTTCAGTTAGGGCTTGGTGGTTGATGTAGTAAGGCATAATTCAGTCTGCTGTGTCTATGAATTGCGCTCAAAGCGAGGGTTTTAGCTACAGTTACTATGGTTCCTTTACCCATACTGTTAATGTTGATCCCTCACCCTCATTAGTTCAAGTAATGTTTAACTGGCATAAAGTATAGATGTTAAAAAAAAAATCTAGTTCCAGTTTCTGAAGCGTACATGATTATTGGTCTAACACATGCTTTAGGCCCATATATTTGGGTCTTTGCCTTTCCAGTTACTCCATATGATATTTTTCAGACATCAGACTATTCATGATGCTTAATCGGTTTTGTTTCTTTATCTCGTGTATGGTATTATGATTGGAAATTATTTCTACTCTTATACAGCCTATTTGAAAAAAAATACATCACCTGTTTCTATTATTTCCTCATTAATAGCCAATTTGTACTTTTAATTTAGTTAAATTATTTAAATAACAAATAAGCCTATGACTAAATAAACTAACTAATTTTGATGAAGGATTACTTTGCCCATTTTTCTGACCAAGATTTAATCTAAAAAAAAAAAACAAAAAAAACAAAAAAAACGGATAGTTTTGGTATATGTTTTGTCCAGCATTGTGAACAAACAGACATAATTTTTACTTGAATCCACTTTTTTTAAGGGATATGAAAATGGATATAGTCCTGTCCATAAAAATCTTTATGGGTACATTTTTTTATAATAAATTTACATTATAAGTTTGTTGTAAAATGAGAAAGCATAAATTTTAAAATTATAACCAGAACACACAAACCTTTTATAGAAACTACAGTGGTACCATACTTAACAGTCTTAATTCATTCCAGAACTAAGACTGTTATCTGAGTAGACTGTTGTGGAAAGTCAGCATTTACAGTAGACACTTATGGAAAACATTTTTAATTTGTTCGAAAATTGAAAACAGGATTAAAACAACAATTTGGAACTCATACACAGACACTTTGGAACTCATACACAGACACTTAACATTTTATTAAATTAAAAATCAAAAGTGTGTAACATGATAATATTATAACTGTTTAAATTTTTTAACATCTAACAAATTAAACTCACAGTAAACAAGTTGACACATGAAATAAAATTAGGTACGATGACAGAAAAGGGAATAGGAGTGGGTATTCTGAGAAGAGATAACTAAGAAATATCATGGAAGTTATTGGCCTACAAAAACCTAACACCCATCAATCAATGTTTATGTTATAATATTTATTTCTATAGCACATAAGTATGGGTATTTATTCCTGTAGGTTGTTGTTTATAAATAGTGATTTTTGAATATTTTTTGTTTTATATCGTAAGGTATAAAACACTCACCCGGAGAAAATAAATTTTAAGATTATTTAGGATTTTAGGCCTTTTTTATGGAACTGAATTGTTTCGTTATTGTTGTTTATTTACATTGCATTAAACATATTAAATTTCATACACGGATTTACCGGTCATGCGCGGTATTATTGACTATATGTACTGCTCATGCATGCTATACATTCTGACAGCCATTACTAAATGTTAAGGTTTATTCCTTTTTTCCTTGGTTCATTCTCGTAATGAAAACATTGTTAAAATGGTGTCCGTTATTTATGAACTTCTTGATTTGCCTTTTCTGTGTTAGGTTCACCACCTAACAACAGTGTCAGTTAGCTCATTGAGTTTATTTAAAGAAGTAATAAAGGTTTTTCTATCATTTTAACTTGTTACCTACTTCTGTGCAGTAGCAATTTGGAGTTATGCGGGTCACTTCAATTTTCGATTTTTATTATTTTCCTGTGCTTTCTGCACTTCAATATTTTGGATTATTGCTTTTGGGCATGTATTAAAGCGTTTTAGTGAATGAATTACAAAAAAATTGAAAAAACCTACACTGCATATTTACTGTTCAACCCTTTATCTGAAACTAAACTATTATGCAGGTCATTTTTCATTCCATGAATTAGACCATTGTCCGATATGACTATTGTCCAGGTCAACCGTTATCCGGGGTATCACTGTAATTGAATTACCGCTTGTATGAACCTTTTGTTATATGGGTGCAGGATATCTTTTGCTGTATTGTGGAATTAATGATAATTGATTGTTCTTCAGCATCTCCTGACGAAGACAGAGAAGATGACTTCAGGTCGCCACTTTACAAGAACACTGAAATCAATGGCATCACAGTTCGCATGAAGTGGTGTGTCACATGTAAGTTCTACAGGCCTCCTCGCTGCTCACATTGCAGTGTATGCAATCATTGTATAGAAGTAAGTATTGAACATCTCAGTATTTAAATGTTTCTTAATTATAAGGAAAGTTATGTTTTACACTTTGAAACCTAAGCCTGAATGTAGGTTGGGCACTGCTATTTAATGTCATTATGATATGTAGGTGACATATTCATAGGTTTCAGCAGTTCATTTTATACATTGGTTATATATTTTTACATGTCTATGACTTTGGACTATGACTCTGGTTCGTATTTGTGGCCAAACAAATTAATATTGAAAACTGTCTACATCCACAAAAGGATTATAGTTAAGCCATTATTAGGTGCAAAAAATCTGTAAGTCACGTGTTCATTCCATATTGTTTGAGAGAAATGATAAACAGATACTGTTAGTATGTGGATGGCAATTTTCATCCTAGCTTATCTAGCGCTATGAGATAAGCTTTATAGGCTAATTATTAGTAAGGTTTATAGGATTTGTTTATACTCACATTTTAATGATGGAACCAATTAATCGGTATTCTAGTTTTTCCACTTATAAACACTTTTTCATGTTATTTTTTTTTAAATTGATTGACAATCTGAGTTATCTGAAGAAATATATTGAATCTAAAGTACAGATTCACGATTATGGATTACATTAAGTTGAAACGTCTAAAATGTGTTTCTGATTGTAATGTCACACTGTCATATAAAATGTAAATGTACTTTTTTATAGTGTGAGACTTAATGATCGTAGCAAATAGTACATACCAGTGATGCTCGCACTTAAGGTTTGATAGAGTTTGAATCAGCATTATTTTACACCGAGAATAACGAGCGGAAACATCTTAAAACATAGGTTATTATTGTTTAGCCTAACTTTACTTTCTACAATTTCAGTAGAGTATCAATAATTTAGATGTCAAAAATCCAGACATTTAATAATTCAAATTGGAATTTGGTGATAAAAGTGAATATTTATGTATCAGAAACATGACTGTAAAACCACTGTGCCTTATAATGTAAAGCACAAATTGTGTGTTGTTGATCTTTTATTGAAAAATATTGATGTTTAAAACCGATCATAATTTTATTAAACTCTATTGATTTTACTAAAACAACAAACAAAATATATCGATATTTTGTTATATGAAATATTGATGTGTTATAAATATCGATGTGTTGAGGGGAAGTTTTTGGTATGATAGAGAGTGGAAGTCAAGTAAAAATTGGATGAAACAAGTAAGCTAAAAACTAACAATTGCTTAGTTCAGTCGTTTTACTATTTTTCTGTCAATTTTACTATTTCAACTTTAACAAAATTAAAAAGTCTTAATATTAAGCACCAAAAGAAAATCTTAATTATAAAACATTTAAAATTCATACTAAAGAAATTTATTGAATGCAGAATATGTAACAGCATTTTGTACAATAATTGTTTAAATATTGTTCAGCTTGTAAGTAATTTTAAAGTACCAGTCTGCATATAAGGCTTTGTTTCCCTCTGCGGTTACATTTATAAATCATTGTCAAAATACTGGTTTAGTAAATAAATAATAATTTCATGTACAAAAATCTAAATTTATAAAACATTGACTGTCATTTATTGATATATGAAAAAATATCATCATTGACATCAACCTTAAAAACATTGATATTTTGAAAATATTAACTATTGGTACTCATCCCTATAAGCTCTTGTCAGTTGCAACAGACCACTGATTTTGAGCGTTGCTGTCTGTGTGTTTAGTAACATTTTTTTTACCAAACCAAAACCAAACAACCATTTGTATATGTTAGTTTATATTGTTTTTAATAAAAAATGTAGCCTACTCTGTTTTTGTTCATATATGTTACTGTATTTTGTAGGCCTATATTTAATGTACATAACACACACACACACACACACACCACATATGTCTGTAAAATACATAACAATAACTACATTAATGATTTCATTCATGCACTCCACTTTTGTAACTGTCTGAGTGAATTGTGAACAATTTCAGCATGTTTTTTTTAATGTGATGTCTTCTTCTGGCCTATTTATTAATTTATTTTGAAAATCCAGACAATTTGGTAATCTGGAAGGGTCCAGTCCTAATTAATTCTGATTATCGATGCTCTACTGTATTAAAAATTTAAGTACACAATTCAGTGTTTTGTTCTTATTTTCTTAAAATAGTTTCTTTTAATTACGTACATCACCTCAATTACAATTTGATTGAATTATTGAAACTCGGCTACGTTAAGTACTTAAACCAAACACAGTTAGAACTGTAAATCCTGTTTTTCTAGTTTAGAAACATACTAGTTATGAATTTAAATTTTACAACTTTTTTGGTCATAGTATTAATAAATATTTTATTTATAATTTGTTTCAGACGTTCGATCACCATTGTCCGTGGGTGAACAATTGCATAGGCCGACGTAACTATAGATATTTCTTCTTCTTCCTCATGACACTTAGTGTACACATGGCAAGTATATTTGCTTTGTGTCTTATTTACGTGTTGGTTCATAAAGAACGGCTCACAGAACCAACAGCTATTATTTCGTATCCTTTGTAACAATGTTAATTAGCCTAGTTTTAAATAAATCATTTCAGTACCTATGTCTAGAACATTCCCAGTTGAGGACCAATAATAAAAAAAAATGTTAAAAAAAATTAAAGGTCATAATTGTTTAAAAAATTGTGATAGTTTGTAAAACATCATATCCTGGTTATTCACATGATTGGTTGGCATGGGCATTGTACATAATATAATTTGTGAATAATCTGTAAATGAATTAAAAGTGGTGAGAAAAACAACTCCATTAATTATATAAATTAAAACTTTGTTTAAAATTAATTACAATATAAACAAATTGATAAAATAAATAAATATATAAAATAGTAAATTGTATAATTGAATATGAAAAAGTTTGTTTAATTTACTTTTAATCTACTTATTATTTTATGCAACTTCCAAATCTAGAAAAAAGAAATTTTTCAATCCACTCTATAATTTTTTAATTTATGTATGTTATTTGCAAATAAAATTTATAAATCAAAAATAGATCAGATAAATATTTTCAAGTACTTTGGTAAGTATGTTTGGGATAACCCGGGTTTCAGTTGACCTGAATTCGGTTAATTAAGTCTTTACTGTACATACATTTGAAAAGATGTTAATAAGTTTGTTATTTCAATTTTGTTTCTTTGAATATGTTATAACTTATTGAAAGATGGGTATATTTATAGGAAAAAAACTTTTTGATAAAACATGAACTTCCATACTCTGTAATCTGACAAGTATTAGAAAAAATTACATGTTTTTTTAACAGTTATTATAAAAACTTAAGTTATCATTAAATTGATCACTATAGTTTAAACCCAAATGTTTGATTTTTTTTTTTGAAGTAATACAAACAATTAATAAAAAAAAGGTTTTTTATAATAATTTTAATTAACCAGAAAAAATATTCGTAAGAAAAAACAAAATTATGTTTTTTATAAATTGAAATTGAAAATTTTGGTTTTATGTAGCACACAAAGATTTAATAAAATAAAATTCAGTATCTGTGAAACATTTTCTCAATGGAAAAATGTTTTTCTTAACATCTTGTTGTCAGTGTTGTTATCATAGGTATAATCACTTTATTGTTTATTCCAATATTTGGACTAACGGGATTCCATGTAGTGCTAGTAGCTCGGGGACGTACAACCAATGAACAAGTCACTGGCAAATTCAAGGGAGGATACAACCCTTTCTCTCAAGGCTGCTGGAGGAATTGTTTTTATGGGTTGTGTGGACCCCAATTTCCTAGGTAATAATAATTTGTTGTCTTTTAACAATTTGTATGCAGTATCTGCTGTATTGTGTGAAACTGTAATTGTATCAAAGTAGCATTGTTAAAATGTACTTAATTAGGATTTTAATTTTTTTGGTTGTTTTCCTTCAAAATACTTCAATGTTGTTAACTTTTTGAAACTCACTACCAATTATTTTTTTAAAGTTTATCATTGTAGCCTATGGATTAGTGAAATTTATAATATAAGATCTATTAACTTTTGGTACATAGATCCAGTAGTTTCAATAAGATTACTACAGTTTTGGGCTTTTTACACCAATCATTAGATCCATGAATGAGTAAAACACAAACAGGAACAGTACATTTTTACAGAGATTTCTTCATATGAGGGTCATTGAATTTTTTAAAAGTTCACAAAAAACTTTTTATATTATCGAATTTATATTATAAATTTATATTATCGAAATTTTGGATCTGGTAAGTTTGGTCTGGTGCACATTTTTAGGCAGATTGCTTAAGCATTTAATAATCTCAAATTATAATGAACAAAATTTGCCAGATGTTTGTGGTTAAATAAACTCATTTTTATAATGTTTGTTTAATATTTGCTAAACCCTCTAGACTAGGAATAACAACCTTTCCATTTTTTGCATTTTTGTTGCCCAACAAATCTCTGTATTATTTTGTTACATTGTAAAATTTACCATTCATTATTTTACTTAATTTGTAATTATTAGTGCAAAAACTTCACATATTTAACTTTTGAATACAGTGTGGTTGCTGGAATTCTTACACTAACTATAGAGAAGCACTAGAATTAAATTACTTCTCAAGTACATAATCCAGGTCTATAAAAATAAATAGATCTTCATAACTTTACTTACAGTGTTTCGGATTTTTTATAGTAAGTTGGCAAGAGTATTGGTCTATTGTTTGAACAATAAGTTAATAAAATCTGTCAACAAATAAATATGCAATTGTAGGACATTGAAATTTGTTTACTCTAAAAAAATTTGTATACTGATCAACACAATGTACTGGATATAGTGAGCCTTATCTAATTATTAACAAGGTAAGTATGAGGCGCATCCAGAAAGTAAGTACTGTTTTCTTCTATTGCCACCACAGCACTGCGCTTTGGAGCTCCGCGCATGCATGGCAGTTTTTTGTGGATGTTTACAGTGAAAATGAAAAGAGTGATGGAATGGTGAGAAAATGGATTAGGAAGTTTAATGAAGTATAAATGTCCGTGTTGAGGCACGGAGTAGGCAGCGAAAGTTTGCAAGAATAGACAATGCTTTTTTGTGAGAAAAGCACAATAACAGTGCTTTCTGATCAATTTCCACAAGTTTATGATCTTTTTTGCATGAAATTGTTTCAGAGTACTTAGGTTATAACAAACTGGGTTCCCGCTGAGTTCCAAAAAATGCTTCTGATGTCCAGGAATTCCAATGACTTGCCAGTGCTTTGACATTTCTTACTCAGTAGAGTAATGAGGGAGTGGAATTTTTAAACCAAATTGTGACATCAGCTTAACTTAAAGAATGTTTCCCAGAAAGTTCATCATGTCATCCCGGAATCAAAACAGTAGTCAGTGGAGTAGGGAGACAATCAGTTTGAAAAATCAAAAATTCAAAATGATAGTGTCAGCTCAGAAAATTGTCCATACCTTGTTGTTGTGACAGAAAAGGGATTTTGCTTGTCGAATTCCTTCCCAGAGGTCAAACCATCAATGTGGCATGATATTGTGAGGCCTTGGTAAACCTTTGATGTGCAATTCAAAGAAAAGGAAAGGGATGCTTAGCCAAAGAATTGTGTTTCTTCTTGACAGTTTTAGTCCCCATGCTGCTGGTGAGACTCAAGCTCTTATTCGACAGTTCCGTTGGGAGCAGTTTCAACACCCATCATACAACCCAGACCTAACTCCATCTACTACCATCTGTTCTTGCACATGAAGCGTATTGCACATCTGTTCTTGGTAAGTGTGTTGAAACTGATGATGTGAAACACACCTTACAACTTTGGCTGTCTTCACTGACGGGAACATTCTTTGAGGAAGGATAATTGTTTTACATTTTTTTTTCAAATCTGTACTTTTTGGACTTGCCTTGTACAAACAATTGACAGGAGGGAGTAGACAGGTAGTACCATTAACAGGTGTGTCATTCTGAGTAACTGTACTGCGGATAACTTATAACGTAGCTATACATCATGTTCCCCAACACACCCATGCTATAACAAAGCTCTACT
Source organism: Callitettix versicolor (assembly GCA_022606455.1). NCBI lineage: Eukaryota > Metazoa > Arthropoda > Insecta > Hemiptera > Cercopidae > Callitettix > Callitettix versicolor. The sequence goes on from CM040186.1 coordinate 74,711,235, forward strand.
GTAAGTAAAAAAAATCATATGTACAAATACTTGTGGTTTCAGAACATGTTTTTTTTTGTTACAGTTTACTACATCCGAATAAATTTGCAGGCAGAAGGCGGGACAATCCTGCTGTAGCGACTATCACAAACGAAAGTCAACAAGTCAAAACTTATATGGATAATAGCAATGGTGTTAGAACTACAAATTCAAATGCGTATAAACAGGTAAAAGCCTTATTTTGTTTTCCATTGGCTTTATTATTAATATGTTGGGGTAAACACATTTTTGTTAATAGGTAATTTTTTTTAGTAATAAATTTTTATGTAATGGGTAATAAATTAGGAAGTGGCTGAAATTTATTTATAGGTTTAAATATCAAAATAGATCTATAAAATATAAACCAGACTTTATTTTTCAATTTTTTAAAATTATTTTTAGATTAGAAAAAAATTATGCACATACTTTTCAACATAACCTCCTTCAGAAAATTATTTTTCCCAGCTATACAAACGGTTTTTGGATCCCAGCATCGTACAAAGAAGAGAATTGTTTCAGGTGCCAGTTGCACATAAGGACCTTCACCGTCTTTTTTTTTTGACATTTGGAAAGGTGTGATTTTTAATGCATCATCTTGGAATTATTATCTGCTTAGTGCTTAATGTCATTAAAAGATTAATATCATATGGTGATAAGTCATGGCTATTGGAATGATGTCCATCTCATTTCCTCTAATTCTATGCACATTAGACCTGCAGAATATGGCTAAGTGTTTTTGTGAAGTAGAATGGTGTCTTGAATTGGATAGTCTTATCTCTTGGAAAGATAAACAACTTTTTCTTCACTGAAAAGCTCACATTAATAAGTAACATACATTGTATGACACTTACACAATAAATCAGTGTTTAAAATGCCATTTTGATTAAAGAACAAAAAGTTATGGCCAGCTTACAGTCGAGTCTTGCCTTTCAAGATAAGAATGGGGGTGCTGCCGCCTCCTTCCTATACCACTCCATACTGGCTTGTTTGGATTTAGGTGTGTAATGTATAATGCTGGATGGACCAAAGTTTCATTTCAAGTAATGTTTTATTCAGATATGCATCCTCTTCTGCAAAACTTGCTGAAAGCTTGTCATAATTGTTTCACAGTTTCCGTAATTTATTCCAACCTGTACAGCAATTTCAGAAACTGTCAATCATCACTCACCTTAAAGATCACGAATTGTTTGTGAATGTTCTCATCCATAACACTGGTCTGATGATAGTGAATATGTTCCTCATTTTCAAACTGAATGTGTTCTATTTTGAACTTTTTATGCCAGGCAAACATGTGAGCCCTAGACAGTGTTTGATCCTCGAACTGTGCAGTCAGTCTTTGCAAAATATTTCAGTGGGATTTACATCTTCATGAGCAAGAAATTTAACGACTTCTAGTGTGAAAACTCATGTTTTGAAAAGAAACCAAGTGAAAGTAAATGTTTTTTATTGTATAAATTTTAAGCTGCATTGTCACACTACTTTTCTTTGTAGTTACTATTCAAGTGAGAATTATGAATCGCAGCACACATTTAAAAACCTTTTTATGAACAGAGTAAGAGGATCTTTGTTGACCAGAATGGTTGTGCTCGCCTTGCTAATTCCGGCACCCTGTCAGAACGTGAGTTACTTTAGTTCATGTATGATAATGTGCAATCCTAATCAGTATATCTTATTTAAAATAAAAGAAATTAATGTTTCAAGAATTATTAAGAAAATCCAAATAAGTGACACTGTTTAATGGGATCTTTTGTATTTACTTTTGAACTGTAAATTTCTTTAATTTCAAACTTAGTACTCTTGATAATTAATTAAAAGTATTTTCATGTGATAAAACATGTGCATTTTGACATAAAACAGCAAATAAAAAAAAACTTATAGACCTAAAACTAAAATCTTAGCAAAATCTGTTGAACCAATTTCAAAAAATAAAGCAAATTTTGTATTACTTTTATTTTTTTTTCATTTCGTCTAAAGCCAGATTTTCAGAAACACGTGGAAAGTTCATGTAATGTTTTTTATATTGTATTCAGCCTTGTATAATGCAAAACACAGTATTTTTATTGTACATATTTAATTAATGAAAACCAAGTTGAAAATTTGTTGGAAGGGATATTTTGTTTTGGTCTAAATGTTTTTAGTCTTTGGTTTCTGATGTGGATTCAAAGGAGTTTTGTTTAGTGAAGATAGATTTATAATGAAAAGAAAGTTTGTTTTGACTGCCTGACGGTATGCATTTTACTTTTGTTCATTACTTGGGGTAGTTTAATCCAAGTCACAACACAATATCAAAATATTATTTGCACATAAAATTATAACTTTTATTCTGTAGAACCCCATTTATCCATCACCCTTGGGTCAGGGTAAATGGCAAAACGCCCAAAAGGGAGATAATTAAGAGGAGACGAAAAACTATTCAAAAAAAAAATATCTTTTTTAATACAGTATTATGCCATACTTTAAGTTCAAGAAAAACATAAAACTTCATGAAATGAGGGAAAGCAGTTTTAAAAAAATATAGTACAGTTCAGTAATTTCTTGCCAACTGTTAATTTTAATACAAAGAAGAAACACCAACAGCGTGCGAAAACAAATCGCAAGCAGGAAAACAAACTGTTTTCCTCTGTCTACTGAAGAGGTACCCATTTGAAGGGAGTGACGGATTTTTGTGATAGTTACTTATTTGTGTTGACATTTTTATTTTAGAGTATGTTCTGTTTATCAAATTGAGAGACAACAACTGTATGATGTGTGTGCACTTTATCTTCAGTTGTACACATTTCAACATATTAGGTAAAACTATTAGAAGTCTGCTTTATTGTGACTATCTTGAGATTTAAATACACATTCGGTAAGCTACACATTAGTGATGAGCAATTGTAAGATGTTTTTACAATCGACTATCGTATAACCTAACATTCAAATCCCAATTTGGTTGAACAATGTGTGACGATTGTTAGTGTGATGGTTCCATATTGCTGACTTTGTTTTTAGGGCAACACTTTCCTTTTTCTTGACTCAACATCACTGTTTAGTTTTTTCAGTTCAGTTGATTGTAAGTGCTTTTTTCAAAATTATTCAAAACAAAAATCAAATTGAAAATTTTATAAAGCTATCATTAAAAAAATTCTTTACAAAATAAACTTTAAAAGATATATATACATAAAATTAAAATAGTGTGAAAGGAATAAAAGCGTAATATTACCCCAAAATAGTGAAAAAGTAAGGAAAAGCACAGTTATATAAGAACAATAAATGTATACCACCTTGGGATATGAAAGTATTGTCACTCAGTAAAAAAAATATTTAAAATAACAGTGAAAAATGGATGTTAAAAAGAACTGATAATTGTGGTTATTAAATACAACAATAATTGTGGTAGATAATTGTGGTGGTTGTGTTTGTTGAGTAAAAAATATGTAAAAACATGTTGTGGGATATTGTATTGTTGTAGGATATTTATTTGAATATTGTTTAATTTTGTAAGTAGTTTTAAGGTACCAGTTCTGGTATTTGTTTCCCTCTGCGGTTACATGTTAGTCATTGTAAAAATACTGGTTTATTAAATAAGTAACTATATAAGAAAACTTATTGCATTCATTACTTCAGCATCCAAGGGACTTTTTCCTTGGCTGACTAGAATTTTTTAAAAAATTTTTACCCATACAATTATTTATTAATAAATGTACTAGTACTAAACCACTCATCCAGAATTAAATTAAGGAACAGTTTATTTATTTTATAATTTAATTACAATATTTAAGAAATAACTATACTCATACATACATAAAGACAGCAATTTTTTTTTTATTTATTTAATTAATACTTATAACTAATCTTTACAAGATCGACTAATGGTTTACATCTACAACAAAATCACATTTGTAGGATAGCTATTACATTAATAACTTCTTTCACATCAGTGGAGCAGTTCATGAGGTTTAGTCCTCTTGAGGCGGCGAATGTTGCCGACCACTTCAAGTACTGCCTCCATCTTACAATTTTCATGCGTAAGAAGCTGTAGATTATGACTAGTTGCACATTTTTTAACTTCATCTGTGACAAGCCTGATGTTCAAGTCCCGATGTAAATAATTGTTACGAATACACCATAGGGTATTGACTATTCCTCGCAAGATTTTATTTTGGAAATTTTTGATTATTTTTATATTAAACGGTTTTGTACAACCCCACAATTGTAAGCCATGTGTCCATACTGGTTTCAATATTTGTTTATATATTAAAATTTTATTCTGCACTGAAAGCTCAGAGTTGCGTCTAAGCAGCCAGTAAAGTTTCCTATATTTTATTCTAAGCTCTTCAACCTTTTTTTTACATGGACTTTCCACTTGAGCTTTGTATCCAGGGTCATCCCCAAGTATTTGGCATTGTTGGAGTAAGGAACAGCTTGAGCATTGATAAACAGTGGACGGGTGGCAATCTTCCTGTTGGTAAAGTTTATATGCATTGGTTTTGTCTCATTCATACGCCAGCACTTTGTCTAGGTACTTATCCTATCCATTGCACTTTGTAGTTTATTTGTGGCCTTTTCAACACAAGCATCAACAGGAAGGATAGCGGTGTCATCAGCAAATGTGGCAACAATTGAATCAGCAACCTCTGGAATATCTCGTGTATACAACAAATAGAGTATAGGTCCAAGGACACTACCTTGCGATACACCTGCTGTTATCCTCTTTAATTCTGAGTACTCACAGCCATGACAAACTCAAAAGTACCTTCCTTTAATATATGATTGTAATAACTCAAAGTACTGAGCTGGTAGGTTCCTGTGTAGTTTATATTCAAGGCCCTCTTGCCAAACCTTATCAAAGGCCTGGACGACATCAAGAAAAACAGCTGAACATATTTTCTTCTCTTCAAGAGCTTTTTCAGTTATGTTTATGATACGGTGAATTTGATCCATAGTAGAATGCCTACGTCTAAACCCAAACTGATGTGAAGGAATCAGTTGTCTGTCTCGAATAATCGGTTCAAGCCTTCTTAGAAGCAGCTTTTCGAAGATCTTAGACATGACTGGTAATAATGATATCGAACGGTATGATGTTGCATCAGAAGAGGGCTGTCCTGGTTTTAGTATCAGTATTACCTCCGCAATTTTCCAATGGTGAGGTACATATTTCACCTTAAAGCAGGCATTAATCATATGTTGCAGCTTTAAGATAGCTGTATCTGGGAGCTCTTTCATTATTTGGCCAGTTATAAGATCATATCCTGGTTATTTCTGTGCTGATATCTTACACCTTATCATATTCTTAAGCAGGGTCACAAATTGAATTTCTTTTTTGTCATTTTTATAGGGAGAACTAATATTTTCCTGATCTGTGCTTTTTGAAAAAGGACTAAAAACACTGGCTAGATGTTCAGCAAACAGATTCGCTTTTTGCCTACAGTTTGTGGCCCACATACCATTCTCCATCTTTAATGTTGGATTTTGAATTTTAGGCCTCTTTATTTTTTTAGTAGCTTTCCAAAGTGAATATTCTGTATTTTCATCAGCAGTTACATTGCTGAGAAATCTACACAAAGCTTCATTTTTAATTTCCTTGATACGTTTTTTCAGTTGGTTACTGAGTTGGTTAAATCTAACTTTATCTTCATGATATCTGGATTGCTGCCACTTTCTTCGAGCACATCTTTTTTCTAGAACCAGCTCTCTGATCTCCTTTGGGTAACTCGTGTCCGATCCAATGTTTCGACTTTGAGGTGATGTACTTTCTTCTGCTGCCTGCTGTATATCAGCAATGAATTGTTCAACTCCTCTATCAATCTCTTCCTTGGTCTCAAGTGGAGCTTCAAGGTCCAAGTACATCTGCAACTTTGCTCTAAACTTGTCCCAGTTTGTTTTTTTTATACGTAGTCTTTGGAGTTTTGATTTCTGTATTATTAATTCACTGACTGTTAAAATCACTGGCGTATGATCAGATGACATCATAGTTACTTTCAACAGAAATATAATTACAATTTATGCCCTTAGCGACAAAGAAATCAATCAAATCAGGCAATTTTCGGGGATCAGTGGGCCAGTAAGTTGGTGATCCAGCGGAAAGAAATGTGCATTTATTTTCAAGTCCTGCATGATATAGCTCTTTACCTCTTGTAGTGTTCGGTCTAGAGCCTCAGTGTGTATGTGTTGAATTACAATCTCCAATAACAAAACATGAACCCAATGTTTTAAAGAGATTTTTAAAATCATCTTTGGCGGGCAGTATATTGCAAAAATTTTAAGCAGTTTCTTCTCAGACTGTATGCTGACTGTTGTTGTTACTTGCATCATTTCTTCTTCAACCGCAGGTTCCTCCCAATGTAATATATTTTCTTTTATCAATACAGCTGATCCTCCTCTAGCCTTGTTGGCTGGGTGTGGACTGTGATAGCAAACAAAGCCATGAATATTAACAAAAGAATGCTTTGTAAAATGAGTCTCGGAGATAAGGCAGATGTCTATTTTCTGGTGTTTCAAGAAAAATTCCAGTTCGGATAAATGTTTCAGTAACCATTAGCATTCCAATTTCCAATACGGAGAGTATAATTCATTTCTTCTTTGAACAGGTTGATTTTTGAGAATTATGTTTAGCATATTTATTGTTTCATTTAGAATTTTAATCGATTTATCTTGACTGTCTAACCGTTGTATAATAGATGTCCACATATCTTTCATTGAATTCTCTTAATCTTTTCTTATATTTTTAATAATTTCAGAATTTGTTTTTGTGTTTTGCTCTTTGTTATTTTCATCTACTTTTGCTTGTTCACTACCCAAGACACCACTGTGTTTTTTATCAGAAATAGCTCTAACATAATCTTTTTGTCGATGACCAATCTGTCTATTTCGTCTTTCCTGATTTTCCTTCGCTATCAGACAACCCCTATAACTTGCAGGATGATCACCTTTACAGTTAATACATTTAGGTTTTTGATCTACCTTCAAAGTACATATTTTTATAAGGTGTTTACCAGCACACTTCACGCAAGCATAATCTCTTTGGCAATAGCGTTGGGTATGACCAAATGCTTGGTATCGCTTGCACTGTGGAATAAGATTTACGTTTCTCCTCAGTGCCTCTATATTTACCCTTATTCCCAATATTGATTTAATAGCATAAACTTGGTTAATATATTCCCCGTTATGAAAAGTAAGCATAAACAATTGCAAACCTCTTCTGTGTGTAATGAATTCACCATTTCTCTCTTCTACTGTTTCTATTTTGATAATATTTTTAGCTTCCAATATCTTAAAGCCTTTGCTGGATAGATCCTGAATAATGTCATTTTCCTCACACGATGGGTGAAGTCCTCTAGCCATTACCTTTATAGGTCTCACGGTTTTATCTTCATATGAATACCACTGTATATTTTGATTTGTTAGTTCTGCAGTAACTGATCTATATGTGTCACTGTCCGGAACATTTATTTTCCAGACGTTATTGTTATAAGAGACATTCATTATTTGTTACTTTATTGATAAGATCCTTCAAAGTGCTAAAGGTTTTTATTCTAGAAGCAATTATAGGTGGAGGTGTATGATGCTTTTTAGATGGTTTTTCAATTACCTTTTCCCTATAGCTATCATTTATTGGCAGCGATCAGTGTTCCTTTTGTTTAGTTCTATATTGGTTAACAGTGTATTTTTAGATTTTGTTTGTCCAATTTCAGGTGAATACTCTGCCTTCCTTTTTTTTTTGCATATCGTTTATATTTCTTGAGCACCCATTCGGTTTCCCGTGCCAGTTTATCTTCCATCAGTGAGGTATTCTGTCTGATCATTGTCTTGACTTATCGTTGGTTTTTGTATAACTACACTTGATTTAAGTTCAGTGATTTAATTTCTGAGTGCACTACACAGTAACTCAATTTCCCTCAGCTTCTTACGGAGTTCCCTAGTTTCCTCAACCAGAGTAGATAAGTCAATGCTTTCTACAGGAGATGAGGATCAGATTTCTTTGCTGTTTTTTACAGGAAGGCTTGATCCTAGCTTGACTATATCCTTTGGAGATCTTTGAGTAACGCTACTTCTCTGAAATGGTTTTTCTTCATTTTTGGTATTGCTGTTGTTTGCTGACTACATATAAAGACAGCCATGATTACACACATGCAACCTTTAATTGAAAAAAAACATACATCTTAAAACTAAATAACAGTGTTCAAACCTAACTGAAAGGATATAAAAAAGGAATAGATCTCTGCCAATTAATTGGAAATATTAATAAATATTTTTGACAACACACATTCCAATTGCAAGTTGATGGTTCATTTGTTTTGTCAGTGATTTAGGCCTATTTGAACTGAACGAGGCAACAAGACAAAAAATGAGATGACTCAGTATGTTGGCAAACTCAAATTTTTTTTTTTTTTTTTTAACTTCGACTATTGTGCACACTTGGGCTAATTCAGACACAATTATTATGATGACAGACGTATGAAAATGCGTGTATAATGCTATTGTAATGATTTATAGCGTATGAAAATGCCAAGCCCTGACCGGGAATCGAACCCGGGTCCTCGGGGTGAAAGCCCAGTACGCTATAAACTAGGCCACCGAGGCGGTGCAAACTCGGGTAGAAAAACAATCTTTAAGTGACATCTGACAAGTCCAATTCAATCGAGAAGCATTGAGTTGTTTTTACTGTTGAAACCGTTGATTATGTCATCTCGTAATCGTGCGTTATTACTACATATGTATTTTCTAAAAGTGATGATTCACCTGACAGAGGGTCGGTTATGCCAGGGTGGGTTATATCTCTAGAATATAATCTATTGTAATTACATTAAATACGAAACAAAAATAAAACATAGACATTATAAATTGATAAGTTTTGATATGAAATTAAAATGTCTTCTGACAGAACAGTGAAAATTAAGAAAATTAAATAAAAAATATCTGAAAGTTAGAAGTAGAGCTTAAAAAAAAGTAGTAGTTGGTAAGTCAGTGACTTGGTTTGTGATTGATCCTTAACATAATATGATGCATTTTCATAAAAATCTCTCATAGCTCCTTCAAGTACTGTATGTTTGATATCCTTTTTTTAATGTATGTGATCGCTGCGAATCTTTTTAAAAATTACATCAAATCTGAACTTGTTGCTGAGCTTGTCTGCATACTGTTTGTCTGGAGTAAAGTAATACTGAGTGTTCAAAAAGTAATGCAACTGTATGGTGAAATTAGAAAAAAATAATTTCTTCTGTGAGTTAGTTACAAGAAACTGAGAAAGTGAATTCCAACAGAGAGACCATACTGACTGGATAAGCATTATACAGATTTTTTTAGGACTACAAACATCAAACCAACTTTTCTGGTGTCAGCCCTTTGGGTTGACCGTTTTTTGGTTCATCTTTCTCTTGGAACTTGTACAGCCGCATGATAGTGGACTCGTTTGCTGCATCCATACTGAATTTATCATACTGTAGTATTCAGTTGTGTGAATCGGATAATGTAGCCCACTTTAAACAGTTTTTGTATCTAACTCATAGGATAAAGTAACTTTCTTATTTCCCCATAAGTTTGTGTCACTTATTAAACAGTATTACAATATATAGTACCCATCGCAGGTGACAATCTGGTAAAGTGGGCAGACTTAACAGGTCCTTCACTGTATTTGCCTTAAGGGTTATTCCTGGTTTTAGTATTAGTAATTCAACATGTAGACCTAGGCATCCATGCTTATGTTTAAGTTTTTATATTTTTGTTTAGGTACTTGAAAACCAGAATTGATTTGTACTTATAAAACGTCGTATATTGTTCCATATTGTGCAAAACATGTTAAATATCTAATTAAAAATTATAATAATATGAATATTCCATTATTGTTTAATAATTTTAAAAACAAAGCAAATATAATAAAAATACCTATAAAACTTCAAATTGCTTTTAAATTTATGTATAAATTTTAAATTTCACTTACATAAGCATGTCACATAAACACCATAGTTGTAGTGTTGCTAACACTGCTCATGCACAGCTAAGGTATGTTTTCCTAAAATAGCTCTGTGGTAATTACTCAACGATTATCGCGGAGGACTCCTCTTCTAAGTTTACACGATAATTGCTAGTTACTAGTGTTAATCACTGAGCAACTGAGAGTGTCATCTTTCGGAACAGTAATGATTGCAATGGCTAGTGTTTCAATACTTTCACAAATGTGTTCTCAAAATGCAAAGCTGCATTTTTCTGCTGATGTGGAAAATTATATTATTGTGTAATATAATATATCTCGTTTGTTTGCTATAATTTAGCCTAATAATTTTATATTGTGGGGTATTACAAATCTACATGCCTGCACTAAATCATTAATTCAGTGAATTTGTAAGTAAAGTAGGCCTAATTAATTATTGTCTACTAGTATTCAAATCTATTAATCAATAATAATATTATATACAATATTAATATCTGTTTTTTTTTTTGTTGATATATACTGTTAACTATAACAGTCTTTTTTTCATTTCTTGCTTTAAATAATTGATGCCCTCCTTTCCTGGAAAAACTCTTTATTTGCTCGGCAGTTGCATCATCTTCCGTTACTGTATACAGCTATGAATAGTTTTTCTTCAAGGTCATAATTAAATTTACAAAACTATAGATCAGTAATATCTATTAAAATTAAGTGTCTACTGACAGGCTACTGATTGGCAGTTTACTGATAGACTGCTCAAGTAGAAGTAGCGTGGAGGAAAACATGTCAGAATTTTGTGCTATCGATGGTCGCTGGGTGACTGTTGCAGAGCGATTATTACTATAGTTGTATCAGGAAAACGTATCTGTAGAGTTTTCCGTATACAAGTACTTTAGAAGCTCAGTTATTCCGGCTAAAAAAATGGAAATTTACAAATAATTTCAATAATACTTGATTTATATGTTTTTATTTTTTCATATTAAAATATTTAAACAGTTTTATTCTAATGATAGGCCTACATTTAATGAGCTTTTTAAGTAAGTCTGAAAATGGGAAGGCACTCAATGACAGGTCCTGAAAAGTGGAGTAAAAGGGTGACAGACTCGCTAGAGCAGTAGCTTCCCACCCTGGAGTATGCATTCCCCTAGGATATACAGTGGACTGGTAGGGGATATGTAAAACTAATTATTAGTAATAATGGAAAACAGTGAGTGACATGTTCGAAAACAAATTTAGAAAATATTTAAACTTTAGTGCTTAAAAGTAAAATAGTATTTTACAGCTAATTAATAAGAATTACAATTTGACTACGTCTCAGAGTAAATAAAATAACAAAGAATAAGAGCAGATAGATACATTAAGTATCAACTGTTTAGGTTGGCTGTAATTAATGAAAGTTTCAGTAATAATTATTATATTGAACAATATTTAAATGTACAAAAATTAAATCTTGTTTTTATAGATACTACATGAAGATTAATTTATATATATATATATATATATATATATATATAAACTGTTGGTGTTTTATCAGTGTCCTTTAACTACATATAACTATTACAATATTATACTGTTTCTGCTATAAGTATACTTGATAACCCAATGGAATGTCCTATTGGAGCATTCTCCGATGTACAGTTGACTCTTTGGCTACCTTTGACTTTTTACAATTTCTAAAACTAATAATTAAAATTTCAATTTCAATAACTAAAAATATGTATTTTCTTTAAGAATAAATACTATAACGAACTTGATACATTGATGCATCCTGATTCAAAATTAAACCTGATTAAAAAATGTAAAAAACCCAGTTTAATAAAACAGTCTGAAATACATACGGACATATGACTTTCTTATTGGTCTTAATATTTTGTAATGTTTGTTATTTAAATGATATGATAAATTTAATTTCAAATACCTAAATAATAAAAAAAAAAGTTTTCAAAGTAATTAATAATGCCGCCTCGGTGGCCTAGTGGATAGCGTTTCACTAGGCTTTCACCCCGAGGACCCGGGTTCGATTCCCGGCGAGGGCTTGGCATTTTCATACGCTATAAATCATCCCATCGTCTGCATTAGCCCAAGTGTGCACAATAGTCAGACGTTAAACACCAAAAAAAAAAAAAAAAAAAAAAAATGCCAACATTTATTATTAGCCTAGTGTTTGTATTTCTTGTACTAAATATATGTGTATGGAAAGAATAAGTTTGTTGAAAGAGGAAAGGTTTCTCCCCTAAATTTAAACTGATTCAAGGGGTGCACAGATCAAGAAAGATTGGGAAGGAGTGATCTGGGAGAAATTATTCTTAGTGTGGCACATAAACTGACATTCTATAATTTTGTCTATAAAAATCACACTAGAAGAACTTGTGTCTAAGATATATTAGGCATTAACTACTACTTTATTTGTGTTTAAAGACAGTTAATTTATAGTTTCTTCATCTTGTATGATCAAAATTTGTTAAAGTTTTATCAGAATAGTCTCTAGCGATGTGCATAGACATCCGAATAAAAACCACTTTTTTACTCAGGGTATTTGAAAATGTAAAATCCATCAAAATTTCAAGATTAGTTTTTTACATGATCACCGCATTTACTTTATACTTGTTATTACGAGGAAGTAAAAACCAGCCATAATCTAGAAATTATAAAATTTATTTTACTTTACATATTTTTACAAAATATATAGCCTTTACAAGGCCAGATTCTGAAAATGATATCCTCAATTTTGTAACGGACACAAATTTACTTTTCATGGAGATAATCCAAGCAGTGAGGTTTCCTAAACAGGTGCTGCCTAAATATATCCACTTATATCTTTACTTACATAATTTCTTATAATATGATTATTAGTTCTAAATGATATTTTGTTTTGTTTTACTTATTATTTGTAAATAAGGAAATAACTCTGATATAGTTAAACAACACATACCCCCTATTTATAGATTGTAGCAATATAAAAAGATATTTTAAATTATTTTTATTAATATTTTTTTCAAAATACTGATACATAGGATGTTAATTTGTTTTTTTTTAAATAATTTGCTTACGGTTGTGTACAGTAGTGTACTTTGTATATATTAAGTTTTTGACCTAACCTGCTTTGCTATGTTATTGCACTCATTCACGCAGCAAGGAACAGCGAATTTGGAAAGATCTACAGAAAGAGATGTATGTCTGTCCTAACCTAACCTTACACAATGCATGAATCACGTAGTCTTGTTAATTCAGAATCATCTAGAAATAATGTAAAAGTAGTTCTAAAAATGTTTAGGAGAGTGTAGACCTCTCAGAGGCTGTGCGGCCACCAAATGCGGAGTTGAGCTGAGATGGGCATAGTAGACCTGAGCAGAATGAAGTTGAATGGCAACCAGAAGCAGACTTCTGCCAGTTTAAAGAACATATTTGTATCTTTTAAATCTAAATATTTTAGGCCTACTTCAACGAATTCTAAGAAACAGGACAGATGTATATTATGTTTATAATAGTAAACTAAGCAGCAATAGCTAGGTAACGAGAAATAATAAGTTTGGAGGTATCATGAATGCGGTAGAGGAAGTGGTGCGAAGCACAGCGCTGCTTGACTCTGCTCAGCTTCATTGCACTTTCAGTGGCCATTCTTACATTAAAAATAATTGATTTGGTTTTGAATGCATAGTCCACTCCGCTCAGCGCAACCCTGCTCTGCATTAGGTGGCCACCTGGTCTAAACGATGACAATCTACTGAATGTACACACTACTGAATTTGCACTTTATCTTTACAACAGCATTGTGTTAGTTAAAATTAACCATGTTACGAAAGTTTTAACATCATTCTCAAAGTATCTTTCAGTTACTGTTCATGGTTTTTCAAAATCAGTGATGACAAAGTTATTAATTATTTTCAAAAATTTGACCATTTATGAATTTACACTAATATTTCAAACTTACTCTGGATGTAGCTGTAGTGAAATGTTGAGTTTCGTCAGTAACTGAAGCTATAATACTGAAGACTTAAGGTTGAATTTAAAAACAAATTTCTGCAAGCCTACCTTCTAAAGTTTTAAGCTCTATTGTATAGTTAGTAAAATTTCGTAGTCCAAAAAAATTTGTTCTGAGGTTAAATAATAGTTCAGGTTGGTAAAATATGTGGTTCAAAATATTTTTAGTATGTTTCGTGTGGTTGTGCACGTGCTTGCATGCGTGTATGTGTTTAAAACTATTTATGTTGCATGTTGTACATGTGTTGCAGCTTAGACTTGACGGTTTGTTGAAACAAACCAAAAAGAACAAATTTAGGTATTTTTTGGGTTGTCATACACCAAGAACAAGTATCTGTCTGTTCTTAATATATCTGTAGTGTCTAAACAGTAGCTTATAAAATTATAAACCGTGCCAATAAATGATTGACAAATTGTAGCATAAATGTTTAAATGTTATGAAACAGGGTACAATTCTGTGTGATCAGACTAATGTATAATATAATCTTATATTTTTTTTACAATATTGCTAAATTTATTTTTTTCCATGCTGCTGTAAAACAAAACAAAAATAACCACATGTTATATAATTTTTATTCATTACTAAAGCAGAATAATTTTTAGACTTTTTATAAGCTTAAAAATACATTTGTGTTGAAAATATACTATTAATAAATATTTATGTCCCAGTATATTAATATTCTTACTTTAAAGTTCACTTGTTATGATAAAAATAAAAAATTATTTAATGTAAAGCATGTATACGAGTTTATCTACACCGAAAATATTACAGCTTCTTTTTGTTTAAAAAAATACTTATTTTGAACAGAAAACTCTTATATTTTTACATTTTTCTGTGAGAAAATTTGTAAGTATATGGTAAATATACTGTTGTTATATTTATAGTCATTGTTATCTTGGAATGCAGGCGTTATCGGATCAGCATACAATTAATAGTTACGACAGTCAAACATATGACCTAAACAAAATTAACAGAGCATTTTAGTAATTGCAAAAAAAATCACAGATAAATAAGTATGTAAAATATAAATTTAAATTTAACCAAATTGTAAATATTTTTATTGCGCTTTGACTTTTCTATACAATCTTAAAAGAGAGTTAAAAAAAACAAACAAAATCATAATTAACTGTTTAATGGGAAGGATGTGTGGTTTCTGCCTATTGTACGCGAGAATTAATTTTGAAATAGAAATTGTTTACAACTTCTACAAAATGTATAAAATAGTTAATTACTAACAAATGATAAGATCTGTCTCAAAAATCAGTAACTTTCATATTGATTTTATTCAACTACTCAATGCCATAATTCATAACTGTGCCCCTGAATGATTTTGAAGGTGTACTAAGGCGTTGTAGCGCATGTTATAGAAACCATTGATATTGACAGTTAATTGTTTTTAAGAATCTCTCCTGTTATGGGTTGGAAAACAGTGCATTTTATGCCTTGTAAATAGCAAAATGGATAGAACTCGCTAACTTTTTAACAGTATGAGCGCAAACATTGGAAAAACCAGTTGGAAAATATTTGAACATGTATTTTTTATTTAATTAGATGGCAATTTATGTGTTTGGTAGCATTGCTCATCTTCTAAAAGAGATTTTGTTAATATTTTCTAACCATTTTGTTTTTGATGCAGTTGTCACCAGGAAGAGATGGCTCGGACACAGATATGGAACCAACAGCATCGCAGTCACAAGATTGCGAGCCTACTCCGCCTTTACAGCGTCATGGGTCTAAAAGTAACTTCTATTTACCACCTGTAGATAGTGGTGAATCTCCTAGGTATATAACCAGACCAAGTCCACACCCTAGAAATAGGTATGCTTTGTACTTATACTTAATTTATAACTTAGGTTTAGAAAGTTAGTCTTCAAAACTTGTGAAATATAAGGGTGTGCTTATGAAACCTAACCTAACCAAACATGTGCCAATCATAAAACAACATTCACAGTATAAATGGAATGTGCTTAAAATGGCTTAAAGTCACATACAGTGTCTTTGTCGGCATAACACCACCGACAAACAAAGCCAGAAATTCCACTAGAAAGTTATGGATTCCAGAGAATTCCAGGTTTTTTTGCATTATGTAGTCACTTGAGGAAGGTCTTACAAAATTAAATAACATTGCAAGTAGAATATGGCAAGCAGATACTGTAACTGAATCTCGAGTTTTATTAGAAGTTATTGATAATAATTAGCTAGAAGCTTAAATTTTGTCCTTTTATGAATCGTCTGTAAAAAGTGGATTAATTAAATTTAAATATAGGTAAAGTTCAACGTCCAATTAAAAATTAGGCGAAAGGTTTTGTTTTGCGTTAATTGTCGCCAGTGGATTTTTTTTAAATCATTAATTGATAACTTCAGTAGTGTCAAGTATAAAGATGAACTGCACGATCGTTGTACTCCATTACCTATAGCATTTATGCAGACAATCTCCCAATTTCCCGACTCCATATAAAGACTCAAGATTAAATAACAAAGTTATTACCAAGAAAACGTAAAGAATCCCAATTACCGTATGATTGTAGTAAAAGACTCTAAGCATTAAAATTATTGAACCAGTTTTTGTAAATTTAAAGATATTACAATTATCACATAAAATAAAATATAAATTTTGAACAGGTTAGCAGTTGAAAAGTAAAAGTTATATAGGCAGTAGTATAAATGTTAAAATTAGTACTAATAAATTGTAGAGATATCAAGCAGTCTAAAAGTGTATTGTTTACAGTTGTATTTTGTTTTATGTTCAGTTAATTAAATGAACAAAATTTTAGCTATCATCAAAGGTCAGTCTTGTCTGTTGTGTAAATTATTTTTTTCTTAAACATCATTTAATATTATAATTTGGCACAAAAACGGTGCAGTTTAAATTTATTAAATTCATTTTTTATAACAAAACTAAAATGTTATACATTCATGTACTTACACATGTGCGAATGCACACACACACACACACACACACACACACACACACACACACACACACACACACACACACACACACACACACACACACACACACACACACACACACACACACACACACATACACACACACGAGGTGCTGCTCAAAAGTTCGGGGAAATTGAATTTCACACGCAAACTGTTTGTGTTATTATGACTTGCTGCTACTAGTTTGGGCTAATGGTATTCTGTGTGAATTAGTGTGCCTGCAGTTATGACGGTGAGAGGCCGTGTTCGTGACACGGTTTTGTACATTTGTGTAGCATGTCTTATTGTTGTGGAAATTTTTTAAACATGTGTAAATAACAGATTTTAAGGAGCAAAGAATGTGCATCAAATTTTGCTTCAGTCTTAAAAGTATTGCTGCAGAAACCCATCTCATACTTGTGGAAGTATTTTGTTGTAATACTATGAATCAAAGTAAAACTTTCTTGTGGCACATATTCTTTAAGGATGGACAAACGTCTGCTGATGTTGATGAGTTTTCAGAATGACCATCAACAAGCACAACAATCGCTATAGTGTGAGACAAACAATCAATCATGTTTGTGTGATCATAGGAATGTCCTACAGGACCGTGCAACACACCTCGGTAAACAGTTGGTGCATGAGAAGCATTGCTGCAAAATTTGTATTGAAACTGTTGAGAAGCAACCAAAAAGGTCATCATGTTGCTGTCTGCACTGAATTGAAAACTGCAGCAAGATCTCTCCACTTTATCTCCAATGTCATAACCGGTGATGAGACATGGACTTATGGTTATGATCCTGAAACTAAGCGGTATTTGTTGTAGTGGAAGTCGTAATCCTCAGCTTTGTCCAAAAAAGCATATATTTGTAGTCCTTGATATTTTTTACATCAAATGTATTATCTGCAAAAAAATTGTCTCCCCTTGTCTGACTGTCGGTGGAAAGTTTTATTGTGAAGTTTTAAAGTGGCTGCATGAAAGCATTAGGCACAAATGTTCAGAACGGTGGGAGAACAAGAGCTTGATTCTCCACTACAACAATGCGCCTGTGTACTCATCATTAGTGATTCAGAATTTTTTGGCTTCCAAAAATACGGTAGAGATTTCCCACCTACCATATTCACCTTGTGCGACTTTTTTCTCTTTCTCAAAATAAAGTTGAAAGATCAATCCAACTTGGATTGTATGTTGCTTTGACACAGTTGAAGAGATTCAGGCAGAATCGCAGGACGTACTTTGAATACTTGCAGAATTCCAGGGATTCATGGAATTATGGGAAAAAGTTAGGAACACTGCTGTATCCATGCCCAAGGGGACTATCTTGAAGATGGAAACTAAGACTTATGGTAATTATATTTTTATGAGAAAATTCCCCAAACTTTTTAGTAGCACCTTATTTCTATAAAAGTTTTGTCTACCTCTAAGTAGTACTGATGTCCATCAGTCACCTTCATTGAATGTGACCAGAGATTCCTGGTAGTTAGCTTTTTATGAGTTCTTTTCTGGCATTTATTTCTTTTTTATAGCTTCTCTGCTATACATTGAAGTAGGACATGTTCCGAGGTTTCTTCTGTATTCCTTAGGTCAGTGCATATAGATGAATCAGTGTAGGGTTTGTTTATGGTAATGGCATGTTTTTACTCCTGCCAGGAATGACTCTGTGACACAAGATAATCCTCTGTACATATCAGGAGAGGCTGGCATTTACTGTATATAGTACAAAGTAATTCCCTCCAAATTGTCCATTTCTGCATTCACCCTGCTGCAACAACTTTTGAATATTGCAAGAGAGTGAATATTGAGCAGGTTTTGTTGTAGCTGCAGTTCTAGCTGTCGCATCTGCTATTTCATTACCGACCCCCGACCTCACCAGTGTGGGCTAAAATTCATTGTAATATGATTATTTTTTTTTGCAGTGAGGTCTTTATATATATATATATATATATATATATATATATATATATATATATATATATATATATATATATATATATATAATAGTGAAAGAATAATAAATGATTGCTACTTTATTGCATGCAGTGTGGTTTGGTGTGTCAGTCGGAACACAAATATTTTTTCTCTTATACAACAGGCGCCCACAAAAGCTACATTTATTGCTAACAGTTCTGTATCTGTAAGTAACTGTTAGCAATAAAACTCCAGAGAAATATCAATGTCATATTTGTAGGTACATATTTCTCTGGAGTTTCATTGTATGAATAATAAGGAGTGTAACATCAAATTTTGTGTGTACATTACTCAGCGAACCATCCGTTAATATTTTCATATACCCTTCGTTAATGTATAGAAATAATTTATAAAAATTCTGCTTTTAATAGTCCCCTCATCTTCATTTTGGTTTGTTTTTAATATTAGTGCACCAGTTGTGTTAATTGATATTTTAAAGCACTCACTTGGAGGAAAATTAAATACAGGAATTGGTTCTAGTGCAACTTTGAGTACTTCCCCTGAAACTATTTTGTAGGAGAAAGCTAGTTTTGTTAATTGAGTTGCCCTCAACTCTTTTTTTGGATGATATTTGGTAAGGTTAAGATTTAAGGTCTAGTTTTGTTTCACTGAATAAATCTAGTGGTACTATATTTAACTCTTATTTCTATTGTTGATACTACTTGTTCCGTCTAATTAAATAATTCAGATAAACTTATTTGTTTACTAACATTACTGTACTACAGCGCACACTGCAAAATTCAGATATTTTTAATTAGAAATTCTAAGTAATTGGAAGGTTTCTGCTACAGGAATAACTTAATTGTGTGAAGTCAGTCTTATAGACTTTATGGGTTGTGAGGTAGTCTGTTAAACCTGTTTGTTAAATGAGAGTGGAATCTGTAAGTCCTGTTTATTAGTAGTTAATTGCTTTGCAATATATTTTGTTCTGTTGCGTAAAAATACAATTAACGGTTAGGTTTCTTAGAACTAAATACAGTATGTTTAAGGATGGATTTATACTACAGCACATTGTCATTAGTGAACGGAAACAATTCGTACTATGCACTGTATACATTCCAGAACTAATAAAGAATTTTTTTTTAATTGGGATACAAAATATACACAGTTTCAACATTTTAAACAGCACATTTTTTTTAACCTTAGTTTGTCTTAATTGAAGGTTTACTATATAGTATTTTATTTTTTAACAATGGAGGATTACATGTTTCACCTATTTCATTGTTTTGTACAGAGGTTTTGAGGTGATGGGACCATCTAGAAGTCACACTCCTGATATAGAGAGAGCGGCAGGACCCAGTCCTACGATGCAGCAAAGGATCAAAGCTATAGGAGTGCCTACCCCTCTCGCTATGTCTAGTCCTTTACGCAGGTCAGTTTGTTTTACATTTACTTTTGCGTGTTTTAATAAGCACTTTAATGTGATCAAGTTTCGCTGCTTTGAGTTGTGCCTGAGCAGGAACCCCACTAAGGGTGACTAAATGGGGGTTGTTCTAGTTGTTTAGATTAACTACAGTGTGCGGAGAGGTATATTTCAGTTGAAAATTTGAGATGAACAATTTTTTGTACACAGGTTGCTGGTCGAAACATAACTATATTAGGGGAGTAGCATAGTGTGGTCGTATTCAGCAGTGGGTTGTTACATTCAACTCGTAGCTGTAAAACATATTACATTTTTTAATACTATTGGCTAATGCCATTTGGTTTTATCATTAATTACTGTTTTACTAGCAAAAAGTAAATTAAAAGCTATATTTGATCTTTCTGTTCATGTTTTTAAAAATTTTGTAATATAGTTTAAAAAAATAATTTTAAATTTTAAATTACTACCATTAAGTTAATTTAACATAAGAAAAAAACAAAGCACATAAATTCATTTGATAAATAGCTTACAATTTTGTTGAATTCTCAGGTTAGTGTTAGTTATTACAGTGACTATCATTCTCTTCCTTTATGTTACACACAACATAATGTTTACCATCTATCTCATCTATATTTTGAAATAATTTAGTTTTTTAAAAGGTTTTTTTAAGGTACACTTGATCTTTTAAAAAAACCGCTTAACCAAAAATCTATTGGGTTTAAGTCTGGAAACTTCAAGGGACTACGATACAGCACATTGCAAAGATTTCAAATAAATCTTGTGACCTTTTGGGATAAATATCATGTTGGCATTTTGGTACTACTATACTGTCATGTAATTTTGTTAGTTTTAGGGAATTTGTTCTCTACACACTGTGGATAAATAAAATGCTTGTTATGAATATTTTGTTTCTTGGAGCTTAATTTTTTGATTGACCATATTGGTAAAACATACAGCATTGACGCTAGAATCACAATATACCAATAGCACTCTAGCATTCACAGTTTTGTACCTATTTGATTCAAACTTAGCACAACAAATTTATTTTGATAATAGCTCTGTTCTTATGCTGAATCTATTTCAAAATTGTAGTCATTCAGATTCTTAAGAATATCAACGTTTATTATGTAAGAATATCTTACACTTCCCAATTACATTGACAATTTTAAAGTGACAATTTATACACATTTTAATGCTGATTATGATTTCAAATAAGATTTTCAAAAATATGTACAATGAAAAGATTTTTATCTATTTTAGAATTTCAAGTGACTGCACTTTGTATAATGCAAAATTGTATCCAAGATGTTTGTTTAAGATATGTATTATGTTTGTTAGTTTTGGGAAATTTGTTTACTTCATGTTATAATAGCTGTATGTCATTGTTATTATTATTGTTTTAAGTATAAGTCTAGTTTGAGGATGGATATTAGCACTTTTAAAATGTCACAATGTTCCTTACAAGATGATACATGTGATATAATGGTGTTAGCGTTAAAATGTATTTTGTTGCATTATTAATTTCTAAAACTAGCAACTTCAAGATTAAATAGAGCAAATCCAGACTTGATATAACTGATCTTGTGTGGATCATCAGATGTGGAATAATTAACACTTCTGTAACTAATTTGTATTTATTATAATAGTTACTAGACCAAGAAAGAGCTGGTTGGAGGGAATCCGTAAAGCTATGAGTGATCGAAATTTATAAATCGGACAATGGGAAGATCGGAAAGAGTGGAATCTAGACATCGGACAATGTCGCTGCACGTTTTAACCGATATTTTATTATATATATATATATATATATATATATATATAATAGTTACTAGAGAATGAAAAGGTACTTTCAACTTAACATACTGAACAAAATGTTTTGTAAACATATGTTTAGTGAATTCATTGTCAAGTTGAAATTTTAGGTGTTTTAGTCTGCAGGAGAAAGTAGAAGTAGTCCGGTCGGCCACAGGCTAGCGAGGACTGTGAAATAACTTCGCTTGATGTTGCTTGTTGGCCGGATCCCTCCTATTTCCTCCCGAGCAAGTTGTGGTGTCAGTGCTGTTGGTCCCAGTGTTGGTAGGCTGATAGGTTGTTGTAGTGCAGTGGATGGTTTTCGTCGATGTTTTGTCAAGCAACTGTCGGCTTGTATTTATACTGTTAAGTTGGGAGAAAGAACGCACCAATCAGAATGCAGCTTTGTGCATGGGAAACGTGATGTGATGCGCCGACAGTTGTGCCTGGGCAGAAGTGAATTAGGCTAGCGTAGTAAGGACCCGAGATACGTGGACACTGCGAAACAGTCAGGAAAGAGTCTTGGCTGATGGGAGTCAATTAGGTTTCGCAGGCCATGGCCCTTTTCTGGCTCGGGAGAGAAGTACGTTTTAGTGTGGTTGTTTAGATATTAGTAACCTGAACTAGGTTGTGTAACTCAGTTCCTATGTTGTATACGAGGGTTGATCAAATATAAACGAGACTGATTTTTTAAAAAATTTATTGCTTACTTACAAATTATTCTTGATACAACTTATTTTTCTACATAGTCTCCCTTACGAGTAACACATTTTTCCCACGGATTGGAAGTTTTTAATTCCATCTTCGTAAAAAGTTCTCGGCGTTCATTGAGCCATTGGAGCACGAAGGTCTCCACCGCAGAATCGTCTTCAAACGCTGGCCTCCAAGCGCCTCTTTGAGTGGCCCAAACAGGTGATAGTCGCAGGGTGATAAGTCTGGACTGTATGGGGATGTTCCATTGGTTCCCAGCCAATTTGATCGAGTTTAAGCCTCGTAGCGTTCGCGAATGTGGTCGGGCATTATCGTGAAGAAGAATGACGTTTCGCCGGTTTAGATTTCCTTTTCCTACAAAAAGACTGTTTTATGGCCTCTAAAACATCGCAATAATATTGTGCATTTATTGTGCGTCGTTGATGGAGGAAATCGACGTGAAAGGCGCCTTGATTGTCGAAAAATACAGTGGCCATTACCTTCCTGGCCGACAATCGTGATTTGGCCTTCAGAGGTGCCCTCTCTCCCCTCTTCCGCCACTCCATACTTGCCTGTTTCGACTCGGGAGTGTAATGGTGAACCCATGTTTCGTCACAGGTGACAATCCGGTTTAATAATGCCTCACCATCTCGTTCAAATTGGGTCAATAGTCGCTGGCAAATCTCCAAACGATTCCACCTTGCAGATACTTTGCTGAGTTCCAGGTTTGATGTAACGATTTTTTGAACGCTACCATAGCTCAACTGGAGTTCATCTGCAATAAATCGCAGCGATATACGTCTGTCTTCATCCAGGAGCTTCCGAACAGCATCAATGTTTTCGTCCGTGACGGAAGTGGTCGGGCGACGATCATGGCTGAGGTTTTCTACTGCTTCCCGTCCTTCGGCGAATTCCTTGTGCCAAGCAAAAACGCGAGCTCTTGACAGGGTCCTGCCCCGTATTGAGCCGTCAATCTACGAAAGATTTGTCGGATTGAACCCCTCCTTGGCCAAAAACTTAATAATAATTCTCTGCTCCACGGAAACGTGCACTTCACTCTCACTCATTGTATAGTTTTATACTGAAGGGTCCGAACGGAAATGTTGCCCGTCTACGCCTGTCCCAAACCTCCCAGGCTACCTGAAACCCTACCCTTTAGAGTTCAATGTCCAACGGAAAAGTTTTTAGAAAGTCAGTCTCGTTTATATTTGATCAACCCTCGTAGATGATGACACATAAAAATAAAATTAAAAATATTGTAGGTCTATTATACGAGGGCTGTTTTCTTAATATCTATCATGAAGTGGCCTGTTGGGCGGTAGAAGGTCGATCTGTGCATTGGATGGTAGGGCATCTCTCCCACTGTAAATTCTGCAATTTCCAACTTCATAATGTTATTTTGAGCTAAGTTGCAGACTTGTAAATATGACCACGTCTGTTGATTCAACCGCTAAGGGTGGGTTGTGAATTGTCATTTGTTTTATTCAGGCAGAAAGGATTAACACAGCACAAATTCATTGCAGAATGAGCTGAGTATATGGTTAAAAATTCATGAGTGATGGTATTGTGCATTATGGTGCAGAAAATTTAAGGATGGCCTAACTGATGTTTTTGGTGAAAATGAGCAAAAGCGCTAATGAAGACCTTGTTCATTTAGTTGACCAAGTGGTTTGAGATATAAAAGTTTATCACTAGTGAATCGTCTGGTAGTGTTTGTGAAACTTGAAGGACTTCTATTTACACAGTTATAATGAATTTTTTTTTTTAACGTCCGACTATTGTGTACACTTGGGCTAATGCAGACGATGGGATGATTTATAGCGTATGAAAATGCCAAGCCCTGGCCGGGAATCGAACCCGGGTCCTCGGTGTGAAAACCTAGTACACTATCAACTAAGCCACTGATGCAGCTACAGTTGTAATGAATACCTAGGTTACTGGAAACTGTTAGGTTGGGTTCCCAAAATGCCGACTGAGCTACAAAATATTTAGAATGTAGTGAACCTTGAGGTTTCTCCCACATTATGATGTTGATGGGCAAGGATCTTTAGAACCAATCGTAAAATGAGATGAAACGAATTCACAACAACAATTCAGAAATGAAGCAGTTGTCTCAGTAGTGGATGTACAAAAACTCTTGTAACAAACCCAAAAAATTCCAAAATCAACAGAATGGTTATAGCTACCATTTTCTTTTTTTTCTTTTTTGAAATAAGGCTGTGTTTCTGGTGGATTTTGTCAGACATTACGTTAACTACAAAGAGCATTTAGTGCAAAAGAAATTTTGCTGTTTTCTGGAATCATTTTGATTGATGAAAATGTATGATCACATGCCATTGCCCTAAACCAACAGCTTTTTGTGAAATTCTGATAGCAAGTTTTTGATCATCTTGGATCTAGGTCTGAATGATTTAATCTTTTTTAAGAGCTGAAGGCATGTCTGGGAGAACAACACTTCCACATCTTTGAAGAGCTTTATGATGCTATGAGGACATATTTCAGTTCATATACAGCAACCTTCTATGAAAAAGATACTTCCAAGCTTGTCAAAGGATCATGATAGGTGTGACAAATGTCTCAAACTTCACTGTTATTGCGTCAAAAAATAACTTATGTGTCACTTAACTTTTGTTAATTTTTTTTTTACTTACATTTGTCTTTCTTTTCTTTATTATCCATTGGAGGTTGGAAAAAATAATAATTGTCATAATAATGAAGAATTGAGAAATAAAAATTGAAAATTTTCCAACTTCTTAAACTTATAAACCATATTTTTTTATATATGGTGGTTGCTGATATAACTCAACATTTTTGCAGACAAAGCAAGACCCGTATTGTAGTCCTAACTGTGTGGAAAAAAAAACATTATCTAAATAAGCTTGTAGTTCTTCATCTACAAGTTACGTTTCGTCTACGTTAAGCGAAAACGTGGTAGCCGTACGCTTACTATATTTCTTATCTCTACACTTCTTAAATAGTAATATGAAATAAACAGAAGAAGTATTGTTTGTGTGGCAGTAGACAGAATCTGGCATATTTACATGCTGTGTTAGGTAACACAGCATGTATTAAAAAAGTCTATAACACAGACTTTTTTGGCTATGTGTTTATATTAATGAGAATTAGACAGAGAGAGGCATCAACAGTTATCAGCTTATAAGTGGTAATATTGTTTTGAAATCAAAATTTTTAAAGATTCTGGTCATCGCTTTGTCTGCAAAAGTTTTACATGTGCGTTATTTACATCACACATTAAGAAAAGGGGACATGCCGGACCTGTGTGTATCCAGCAGTAATATAACCAGTGATCATTGTATAATTTGCATCATATCTGAAATTTTTTAATATCAGCAAATTGAAAACTATTTTTAATAAATTAACAGCATACATGAATGTTACTGATCGATCTTTTTAATAGTTTTTAGGCACTGCTACTTTAAACTGTTACATTTGTTCTTTTGTTAGGCAATTTATAATTTTTATCTCAGTTTTTCTCAATTAATTATATCTGGATTTTACATCAATTATTTTTTATTAACAAAATGGGAAAGTAATACATTTAAAAATCACAGGTAATTTAGCTGTTACAAATTTATTTTATTTTTAACTTATTACTATAATTGCTATTATATTACTGTAATGCAAAGCCATTAAAAAAGTGTCAGTGATTTGATTTCAATTGTAAATTGTATCAGCAAATGTAGCCATTTCTACAGATACTTTTACAAAGCATGCTGTTTGTTTCCCATAGTCATTTTACAGCAATAATGGTGAGTTCATTGCAGCAGAAAGTGCAGCGTTTAATTACCATGGTGTAAGTCCATCCACAATATAATCATTTTGAATGATCTGGAAATGGGAATGTTAAGAAATCTCCAAGCTGACATTGATATCGGAACAGAATGTGCAGTATTTGTTGTCATATTAGCTTATTCCTTAACCTTCCATTGCTTGACAAAATGTAGAACTCAAGATTCCTGAACAATTCAGATAGCACTTGATAAGCATTTGACACACAATGCATATAAAATTCATTCAAGACAAAATTATAGAACCTAATTGACCTAAGTGTGTTGAAGCGACTTTGACACAACACAAATTTTTTTTTAGTGATGAACCAATTATCCGCATTAATGGCAACAATTACAAAATATGGATTGCTCATCAACCTGATGAAATTTTCTTGATTCTTCAAACTTTGTTACGCGCGCATTCACACACACACATACTGCCTTAATGCACGATTGTTTGTAGACCTATTCACATTGGCCGAGAGGATTCAAATGACATTCAATGCTTACATGCTTGAACTTTGTTTTTGCTCAAATTGATAAAATTTGAATTTGATAAAATGTAAAGGGAATAAATAAATAATTTCTTAATAAGATTGAGCTCCCTTACTACAGTCTTAATATATGAGAAATTTAAACAGATTCTCTGGTAATTGGATTGGAAAGAATGGTTTTTTATAGCATCTGATCTCATTCCTGCTGACCTTTTTTGTAAGGTTATTTATAAAAAAATATTTATTCAAAAATTTTGATACCTACATCACTTAGAGAGAATCTGTGCTACTATAGCTTTACCAACTGCAATTCCCAAAATGATTTAGCATCTACAGTTGGAAACCATCTGTTGCCTGTAGTTACGGAGCAACTGGCGAAACTCGTTTCAAAACTTAGGTAATTTTAGCACGAATATTTTTTACACCTTTTTATATAGGCTGTTGATAAATAATTTATTTTTGCTCTAAGGCTTTGCTTAATTTGGCTTAGCCTATTTTATTTTGAAACCAAGGATGCTGTTTTCAGTGATCTTGTATTTTGCTTTCTCGGAACCGTTACGGTAGTAGAAGCTTAGTGATAACTTTTATATTAAAAAATAAAAAATGAATAAAGGTATTAAACTTAGTTTTATGATTCTAAGTATATTTGTTATGTGTCTATCAGACGTCTTTCTGCTGAATGAGTGTCAAAATTTTACACGTTCATATCTCATGTTCTCATTATCTAATTGTTTTGAAATTTATGCACCATTTGGAGTTTACATCATAATTGAAGTTTACAAACATGCATATTCCATGTTCTTGTTATCTGAATTATGAAGTTTATATTTTAGTTGCAGATTAAAATAGTTCTATTTAATTTTTTTTTTAATTAATTTGGTTTCTTACATATTACGCTCTATTTTGACTATTCTTAATCCTTTTAATCCCAGTGTCTGATTTATCCGATATCTCTTTTATATAAATACATTATTCTTTAGCACTGACAATTTTTAAATATCAACAGGTATTACAAGAAATTGTTTAACATAACATTAATAATACAATTGCCATGGCTTATGAGACTTGTTTAAATATTAGGGTTGGTCGAGCGATCTAAGATTGGTCACGCAAGTTGTGATGTATATTTCCAATATAGGGTTACTTGGCCAGAACAGTGTGTTAGAGTGAACTAGTTTGAACCCTGCACTGGTAATTGATTTTTTGTGCAACTCATTTAGAGTTTACTTGTCTGTGGTAGAGGGGGAGGTGAGGCCCACCATAAATTAACAGTGATGTTCGGATGGAAACTGACGGGGACGGGTGAATTCTTTGTGAGTTGCATCCATGACCAAATTTTCATCAAGTATAGTCAGAGCTTAAAATGTGTTCAAAAGTAAAAAAATATTACATTTTTGTTCATGTGAAAAAGTCCATGGGATCAAAGGGTTAAAATTTATAAATATTGGTCATTAAAAAATGCGTGTATTTTTTACAGTTGTTTTGAACTTGTAGTTTATTTGGTAATATTTTAAATTCAGTTATTAGCATTTTTTTCTCAGAAGATTTTAAAGTGATTCCGATGACTGTAACAAAGATGGGAAATGCTTATTCAATGGCTGGGTATTCATTGACATTTAATTTACTGTTAACGGGAAAGAAATATTTAACTTCTAAAATCATAAATAATGCAGCTGCGTAAAAAGTTAACTTTATCTTACTTCTGTATTATATTACAGTAAACCTTTTATTTGACAAACAGTTTTATTCAAACTTGGCACAAAACTTATTACAAGTTCTATTAACTAGTAAAATTTTTCTGCCATTTTAAAATAGTGGCAATTGAAGTTCTTAAAAAAATTATAAAATGTTACTTAAAATATGTTACCATCTTGGTCAGCCTTAAAATCTCTATGAATTACAATTAAACATTTTCATATAGTTCGTGAACATATTTCCAGTGGAATTCGAAACTTTAAAATATTAATTTAAGCAAATTTTAATGTTGATTTACTGTGATAAGATCAAATTTTGTTTAAGGTTAAAATACAAAAGTTGTGGTACTTTTGGTGGTTAGTGTTAATTTTTTAATTATAACTAAAATATTTGTTTATGTGATGTTAGAATATTGTGTTCGTGTCAATGACATAGGCTGCCTAAATTGTGTAAGTCATTCATTGATATTCGTTTGACTTAAAGGTTAAATCTACATTTTTACGATAAATAAATTAATTTTTCGCTTATTATTCCATGTTATAAAAAAGTATTTATATAATGAAAGTGTGTGACTAAACTTCCACAGTATCTAAAATGCAGTAAATAATAACATCTAGTGCATTTTTATAAGGTCATTCTTATTTGATAATAAATTAACAGATTACTTCCGGTTTTATTGTGGTCTGTTGAATCGAGGATTTACTGTATAGTTTTATTTTATAATAATTTAATTCTGTAATACTCGAAACACTCGTAGAATAATGTTTATTTTCATAGTTTTCATTAGGATTCTTGTCTAAGGTACGCAAAGATTCAATAAGTCCTTTCAGTTAGTTTGACCTCCGATACGTTTGTTAGTTAAAAAGTTTTCTTAGCTATTTGCATTGTGTTTACTGCTGTATTGTGTTGAATATTTTGAATTAGTCGCATTGCATTGCTTTGTAGTTTTAATTTGAACAGAATATTGTTAGTACAGTATTTACCGGCTACATTTTAGATGTTGAGTAGGTTTTGGTATGTTCTTCAATAAATTGGATATAGTTTACTTACAGAAATGGAAAATTGTTTTATAAAGTTTGTACTGATATTCTTATTTTTACCATGAAACAAATACTTAATGTGGTTTTTTCAATGTTAAAATTAAATTCTGTGTGAATTGAAGAATCATAAGCTTCTGTTGTTTATAAAGTCGGATCTTTTTGTTCCACTAATTGAAAACAAACTGCTAGGTAGTGGAGTGGCCGCCAATTATAACTCACATTTTCATAGACAAAGCAGACCCAAGTTAAAGCGCTGGTAGCGGTTTATCAAATGCAGAAAAAATCTTTGAAAGCAATATTTTTCAAAGAACCAATCATCGCTTTGTCAGCAAAAAATTATACTACTTAAAGTATAATTAAGTGTGACTCATTACTCATTAATAAGAGGGAAAATAACGGACCTGTATTACATCTGATATTGCGGTATAACCGGTGAAAAACTATATGAAACTGTAATACAAAAATATGGAAAGGAACGTTGCTATTCTTTTAAAAAGAACAGATTAAATCACAGTTTTTTTTTATTAGTAGAGAGAAATATGGGTAAAGTGGAAATACAACAGAGTTGATACAATTGGTACTTGTTGGGTTGAAAGTTGCAGGTTGTATAGGTATTACAATTGTATATTTTCGTGCATCTTATTGATCAGTTTTCTCTTCATTACTAGCATATAGTAAAAAATGGATTTTGTTGAACTTTTTAACATTAAATATCGGTTATTGAGGTTTACTTTTGTTTTTGATAAGGCAATCCTATGTACAAAAATAATATATGGTTTTTGCAGTAATAATATACATTTAAAGTAATATTAAACACATCTATAATGGTTGTATTTGAATTTTTTTTAAGTCTATACTTGTACAGTTGTAAACAAACTATTCATTAAAAAAATTTCTTTATTTTTGAATTTCAAAGTTATTTTTAAGACATTATTGTGTTCTTAATAGATACATTAAAGTATTAAAAATTAAGATTTTTTGAAATTATACTTGTTGAGAATCTACTTTTCCAGTTAACGAAAAAGAAAAATGCTGATTTGTAGAATTGTTTCAATACTTTGCCTAACAGTGGTCTAGACATATGTGGAGGTAAAACAAGGTTCTACCCAAACACCATCCTGCTGCCTCCTCCTCACTCCTCTGAAACTAGGGCCTACCAATGTTTAATAAACTGTACAAGAACTGAAGCATTCTAATATAGATTTCAATGTAATAGGTCGAATCCTGGAACTCCGACACAGCCGCGGAGGCCTGACTTCATATCTGTGTCAGGAGGTGGTTCTCATCCTCCGACATATTACGAGTTTCAAGGAAGTCGAGGAGGGAGCACAGGGGGAGGGCCTGAGGCTAGTCCACAAAGACGTTTCCTTTCAGAAGGCGAATTGTTACGAGGAGGTGATCTACCACCAGTCTATCCTCGCACCAATAATACGGTGGACAATATCCGCGAGTTGGCTGGCTCTCCACAAAGAGGTGTATATACGTGGAAGGACACTTCACCTAATGCATATTGTCAGCAGCAACAACAACAACGTCCAACTTATGATCATTATCGATCAAATCCTACTAGTCCAACTCAACGCGGAGTGTATTATCCCGCTTTAAGAGGTGGCATCCCAGTGTATCCCCCGCCGCAATCACCTCAAGTTAAAAGAAAAAACTTAGTTACACCTCCTACACCATGTGATGGTCGGCGGCGGCCGATGTCGTTTGTGCGTGCGTTAGAAATGTCGGACTCTATGGAGATGACTAATCAAGAGCCACGGCGAGGCACTACTCCTACGCCTGACCGGACGAGTGTGTACGATATGAATTACGAAATATCCGTATAGCTTTAATTTAAAATCTATAAAGAGGAAAGTGAAAGCATGTTCTTTTAAGTAAACGACAGTGTGCAATTATTGCTATTTAAATTTAATGACATTTCCCTTAACTAACGACATTTGCCTTGCAATGCACGTAATGCATGTTTCCCCAGCCGTCTGAGTGCGTCTTTATAGGCGACTCTGTTTTTTTACTCAGGTTGTACTTTAATAACATTGTGTGAAATAATGAATGTTCTATTTTATAATTCAGATATCGTTGTTTGTCTTGTTTTGTTATGTTTTTCTTCGATTTTCATTCCTTATTTGTTCTCTTCTTTCCTTGTATAAAAACGAGTATTTATTATGTATGTTTTGTATAGTAGCTGTGTGTTTCGTGTACTGCCCGTATATTCTATATTTATATAACTAACAAAGTTCAGTTTTATTATATTTTTTTTTTTTTGCAAATGTTTTATACTAAAATAAACCTGGTAGATCTTAATAGAATTTTTAAAATTGCCTTTTTAGTGAAGTATTATTTTTATAATGGTTTCCCTTCCTTTATAGCTTCAGGCCGATTGTCCACACATTATATGTTTGTCTTTATGTAAGCCAGTTTTTCAAAATAAGATCGATAATTCGATATATTTTCAATATATTTTCTGTTTTAGAAAATATTTTTTTAATAGGTTATGAACCATATAGCAAAATTTCAAACTAATCCATTACACTTATTTAGTTGATATAAGGTTGATCTTGTACTAGTGCTAAAACATTTATTTGTCTTCATTTCCTCTTCTTTTAAAATTCAGTAGAATTTTGATAAGAAAAAGTAATGAAATATACAGCCGTTTTCTAGAACATTTATTTAATTGCATCAATAGCAAAAGCTAGATTAACATAATGGCTAATTAAGTTTGCATTATATTTCTAGAAATTATCTAATTAAAGATTGAATAAAGATTACAATCATAGTATATTGTAATTTTTAGGTTATGTTAACTGTTTACTTTTTTGTTTCTATAGTTGCATTGTTACTATTTACATTTTGCTATTAGGTTTTGAGTGCTATTGGCTATTACTTTTTTTGGAAAATGTGTCACACTCGTTTAGTAGTATGGGACAGAAACTTTGAAATTAGGGTTAAAATGTGAATGTTGATTTCTTTATTGTACCTAAATCTTAATTTTGAATTTTTCACTGAAAAATAATTAAATGAAGTTAAAGTTCTAATTCGTAATGCGTGATTATGAGATGTTTTTACAATTGAGAAAATTGACTGTCGTACAACAAAACACGTCAGCCATTGAATACCAGTCAGGTTGAATAATCGAGATGTTTGACAATTGTTAAGGTGATGGTTCCAAACTGCTGATTGCTGACTCTGCTTTTAGAGTAATGTTTTCTTTTTCTTTAACTGGACTTTAGTATTTGCTATTTAACAATGTTAAATTAAACACTCTTAATTTTTTTATTGATATTGCATTATATTTTTCTCATGATCTCTTATTGTAATGTTTTCTTACATCTTGTTAAATAATAATTATAAGAATAATAATACAGTACTATATTGTGACCTACAGTATACAAAAAATTGAAGTAAATTTTTACTTATAAAGGAATATAAATAATAACTATTTATATTAATAGCTACTCATAATAATAAGCTACTCATTTAGAATAAATTAAAATACAATTTAGTTTGGCCATAGTATAATTTAACTATTTAAAAGTAACTTTTATGGCAGTGCATGAAAACTGCCATGATACATAATTAAGTAATAGTAGCATGCAGCTGTTTCTGTGACATGATAGAGGTGAATTTCCAAAAATATTTTTCTTTATCTTACCCTTTTTCAAATTCTGATCTCACTATCATAATCAGCATTAAAATCTGCATCTACATTATCAGATTAAATTACATTGACAGTATCAAAATAAACCCTGATCGTGGCCAAAAAATTTCTCAACTAATTTTAAAATTTAGAATGGCAGTTCTATGCAGTTTTTAACTCGTGATTATGATGATAAAATTGTATTAAAAAAAAAAATCCCCTGCAGGAGGGTGCAGACTAGCTGCACCTACTGAGAGGATTTAGACATCCCTCGCGGTAACACAAGTCTAACACACTTACACTTAAGACTTTAAAACACTTTACACTCACACTTACATTTAGGGAGGTGATAATAACCTCTATATGCTTTTCGATTTAAAAAAAAAAAAATTTGACAAAAAGTTATGAATTTGTAAACATTTGAAATGGTCGCTGTTTTGAAACTGTTAACGAATTTTGCTGATTAATGAACTTATCCTAGCTATTATCATAATTGATTTTTGTGCCACGTTTGAAACAGATCAGACAAAAATTGTGAATGTAACCATTCTAAACCACACACACACACACACTTCTATATATACATTTACATAAATGTTTTCGTAAATGTATGAAAAATACATATATTTACCATACAGTTGTCAAACCACTGAACAGTTCCTCCTATCCGTTACTAATATATATATATATATATATATATATATAAACAGTAAACCTTCACCATTTCATAGGAATAATTATTCAACATTTCTGGCAACATCAGTTATGATTGCAATTTGACGTTTCATTTAATTGTTTTGTCAGTGATTTAGGTAAGCAGTAGTGCTAGCAACACAAAACTAGATGACGTAGCGAGTCAGAAGACTCAGATAGAAAGATAACTAATGAGTCCAATACAATCAAAATGTTTTCACAATCGAAGCAATTGAATAAAACATCTTGTAATCGAGCATTGCTAGTTCTGATACTTAAATAACCAGATTACTTCTGTCAATTCTTCATCTGAACTAATATTATAATTTTTGATACTTGTGAACTCATTGCAAATAAAGCCTAAAATCAATTTATGTATCATTATTGCCAATAAATAATTCGAAGAAAAACTTGTTAATACTAAAAATATAATGAATAAAATTTAAACATTCATATAAAATGTCAACTTAAATAAAATTTTGAAACTGTTAAATCATAACTAAAATAAAATAAATGAAAATATAAAAAGTCATAAATGAAACATTGTAATTTTTGTAAAATGGTCTAGTAATTTCCATTGTCGGCTGCTTCAGTTTAGTTATCTTTAACTAAAATATTTAATTTACCAATACGTGGACATCAAATTAATAAATTTAAACTTCGATTAGCATTGTTCTAGAAACTGAAATTGATGATTTAATTAAAGATTAAATTTAATGATGGATTAAATGAGTTACTGATTGTTCTAGAAACAGGTTAATAATATTTTAACATGTTTCTCAATAATAAAAAATTTAAATGCCATTTCGTCCAAGGGATATAAAAGTAAAATGAAAATTATATTTATTTATTTATGGTAGACCTTTAATAGTGTATGTTTTTGAGACCTTTATTTATATAATTGAAAAGAAGTCTTAAAACAAGCTGTTCTGTTGTTTTAATGAACACTGATTCTTTTCTTCTGTTCACACACACACGTGCACGCGCGCACGCACACACATGCATTCACACACACCTCATAGTTAATACAATTTTTTTTATTACCTAAATAATGTCTTCATCTCATTTTTGTTCTGATGATCACTTAATGTCCTTTTTTTTAGATCTTGTAAGCTAAGGGTTTGTGGTTTGCTTAAACAAAAAATTGTAAGATTGTCCAATATGGTGAACATAAAATATATTTTTCACCATTTACGCAGGTAGTACAGAAGTATTGTACTGTTAATTAAGTATTTTGGCAGATATTTTTTGTAGATTTGTCCAGATTACATACAAATTAGGATTTTTGTGTTCTGGCACAACAAAAGAACTAATGTACCTCCACTAATATAATCCTCCAGAGTTGCACAATTTGTTATGTGTTAATTCGATGATACACTCTTAAACAATTATAATCAACCCTCTGATCTCAGCGTGATGCTCTTCAAATTTAAAAATATGCTCTTTTAGTTTATGATTTTATCAACATTGGCTTGTCAGCACTATGAGTGTACAAAAATCCAGAGATAATGTAACAAGGACTAGGCAATGTGAAATAATCACTAAAGCACAGATCAACGATCAACCCTATCCATCAGGCTGTCGTAGCATAACAAATATTTAATCTGAGAGATTTCTTTTATTTTGAATCCTTGTCTTAAATATATAAGCTTATTATTTTTCTTATTAAGTGCAGTATGCATGTGAGACGTGTCCAGAAAGTAAGTAATGTTTTGAAAAACATTGTTAAACTTTTTTTCCAAAAAACTATATAGTTTTCACTGATGTTCAGACACCTGTCATAGCGGTCAACCAACTTACTATTTTGTTTTTAATTGTACACCGAAGGTTTCTCAAGGTCTCACAATATTGTGAGTGTGATCTTTGGGAAGGAATTCGACAAGAACCCCTTTTCTGCCCCAGAGCACAGTACGTATCCTTTTCTGGTCTGATATTGTGGTTTTTAATTTATTTTTTCTGAGATTGAGTTTGTTTCCACTCCATTGACTGTGGTTTTGATTTTAGGATGATGTGTGTTAAACCCAAGTTTTATTACCTGTCATGATTTAGTTTAAAAAGTTCACTCCATCATTTTACAGAGTACGAAATATCAAAGCACTGCCAAATCATCATTGACAACAGAAGGTCACCCACTTCATGACTCGTTGTGGACTTTGGTTCATCCTTCATTAAACTTCCTAATCCACTTTTTCACCATTACATCACATTGCATTTTCTCTGTAGACTTATTACATTTGACGAATTTTGGGTAGTTCAAAAATCGAATGCCAGAATAAATCTCTTAGCCAGTGAGTTTATGAATTGTCTTAAACATTTTAAACACAAACAGAAAACTGGAAACAGTACTCAAGTTAGTGGTGTCAATGAAAAGGCAGTGATCGAGGAAGATTAGAACACCGATAGCAGCACTGTGGTGGTGTACTTACTTTCTGGACACGCCTTTTGTTTAAGTATGTCGAAGTATTTCCTTAAATTGAAATTGTGATTTTGAATAATAACTTTTTTATCTTAGTGATAAAGTACACACAATTACTTTTAAATGTAAATACAGTATCTACTTTTTTTGTTAATTTCATCTTATGTATTCCACAAAAGTGCACATTGCTCTAATTTCCTATATATCGTTTCATTTGTTGGTATGGTTTCACTTATTGCTCATATATTAATAAGAGGTTACTTTTTTTTAATTAAAAAAAGGTAATGGTACCATTTGTGTATTTGACACTTGAATAGAATGTTTTCCCAACACTGTCTCCTTGCGACGAAATGCTGATCATCCTTGTTGCATTACTGATCATAGCATTGTTCATACAGTATGTAGTACACAACTGGCCTAAGAAATGTGTCTAATCATAAAACCAAAACTAGCAGGTGTTGTGTGTTTTGTAAATCTATTGTGTTAAAGAAACATTTTAAATATAAAAATCAAAGTTATTTTGATTAGTAGGTAATGTGGTAATAGGTAAAATATTTACAGAAACAGTATTTTGGAAAAAAATATTTGTGAAGAGTTATAAGAGAGCTTTAAGTATTATTAAAATTAGTATTAAATATTAATAGTAAGATCTGTTGTCTGACATCTTTCTTCCACCATTTTATCTTTGATAAATCTAAAAGATATGTTTCAGAGAGTTTGCGGTGTGAATGAATAAATATAAGTGTTGAAATTTTGTTTCAAATCACTTATGTTCGTGCAAGTCTTAAATATGTTCAAAAAATAAGGAACATGATGGACCCGTGGTACATCTCAGCATAGTATAACT
Source organism: Callitettix versicolor (assembly GCA_022606455.1). Taxonomy (NCBI): domain Eukaryota; kingdom Metazoa; phylum Arthropoda; class Insecta; order Hemiptera; family Cercopidae; genus Callitettix; species Callitettix versicolor. The sequence goes on from CM040186.1 coordinate 74,748,502, forward strand.
GAATATATATGTATTGCAGATTTTCCTGCCACAGTTAGTTCAGATTTGAGTGGTTCTGCTGTATCACAAATTGAATAGTAATTTTTCTGTGGATATAGCTAATAATTGGCTATGGATCTGCAGCAATAAATGTATCGAAAATAAATTATAATAGAAAAAGGGATTGACTATTCTAGTGGTAATAGCGGTTTAATGTTTAAATTTTCAAAATGTACAGTAAAAACATATTATTTATCAACCACTTCTAGCCTATTTCTTTAAGAACTGATAATATTATAAATGATATTAGCTATGAATAATTAATAGCTCTTTTTTTATTTTACAAATAATTTACAGTAAAGTAATATTGAGACTAAAAAAGAATTACTAAAGCACCTTTGTGGAGCATAGTTCTTTTTCTGGTGTCCCCATTGAATCCTTGGAAAATGATGCTCACAAAAATTCATAGTAGTGTTCTTCCTTCCACCTTCTTTTTTTCCCCTTAGTTTTTCACTATGTCTTACTTATTTCTTACGTCCTTCTTGATTCTACTCATTGACTTTTCTGGCAATGTCCTGTTAGAATGACTAGCATCGTTTCCTCTAATCTGCTGACCTGTTGGTTTTGAAATTCTTTGGCTTTTGTCTTCATGTGGATTTTAGATTATCAATCACTTTTTGACAAAAACTGTACTGGGAAAAAGCCTGTAAAAAATTCACTCTCCCATACCCTGGTAACAATCCTTCATCTAATTCATCGCACTGTGATTAAAGAGAACTATTTTCAGGTCATGCACTATTTTCTTATTATTGATAAAGCATTTCCTGTTTTAATGATGATAATGTTTCTTCTGTTTTATTAGATGTTAATTTCTACTTTCTTGACTTACACGTTATATCTTTTAACGTAAGTTTTAATCTTTGTATCGACTTTTATTGGTAGTTCTGTGGTGATCAATGTTCAGCATATCCAACCTGGTCTGTGGTGGAATAGCCCTTCCAGGGCATGCTTTTTCTTTACACAGCTATGTTGCTCAAAATAAATATTTTTTGTGAAACTTTTTTTTAATTCCATTAATACAGAGTTTTGTTGATTACCATGTTGTTATTTTAAGTTGTACCATCAACAAGCTGTGGATTAATGCTGACAGTTTGTGTTATTTAATTTGTAGGTGATTTATAGCTGCTGTACAAAATAAATAATATGGAAATGAAGGCAAACTTTACGTTAGATATTTTGAGTTGTCATCTTATTGCAGAAAATAACTGGCAATTATCAATTAACATTTATAAGTTATTACTGGAATATATTTGATCGAAAGAGAGTTAAAATAATTTCATTGCCGTTACTGCTCCTGAGTTCTTTTACAATTACCATGTGTTAAATATAATTAAAAAAAATTTTGTGTAAATGAATTGCTTTGTCATTTTTATATGATAATTATAGAAGTGATTAAATAGAATAAGTTAATGCAATGAGTCTTAGGTCTTGAATTCCTAAACATTTAATATATGTGTTATTATTATTTCTTTTTTTTTAATGAAACATTGTATGAACGTATTTGGTGGAATCAGTATTTGGTCCAAACTGAAAGTATAGCTTAGTCAGCGTCATTGAAGGCAGATTCTAACCTGCCTCTAGTTTTAATTGTTGGCTTTTTCCTTGTGTTGAACATCAGTCATTAATCATAATTGGCATGAAGTATATACAGTAAAATATTCATACGAATTATCAAAAGTGGTTTTCTTTAGCTTCTTGGTAGGTTTTCAATTATGTTAGTTATCCTAAAATGATAGCAAAATAATCTTTTTGCTAAAAAAAACATTTTTTTACTTACTAAATAATGATTTTTAAACTGATTGAGAAATGAAAAAGTTTGTAGAACACTAAATTTATGGATGTATATTGTACTTAAAATAGTTAACATGAGTTATTAGTAGGCAACCATAAATTTTTTTATAAATCAATCAGTTTTGAATAAAAATTAATACCGTAAAAAATTACTGTTGTAGAAGTCATTTTGTTATTAAAATCTGCTGCATTTTTATCCAGTGGTTATTTTATTTAATAAAAGACATTTCTGGTAGATAATATTAACTATAGTAATTAATGTGTTTTCCTTGCAATATTCATTAATGTCTTATAGTTAAAGGGGGAAAGTTGAAAGGATCCACTTTAGAAAATTAATTTATTAATACATAAGTTGTTGAGATAACTAAATTCCACGTAAAATGGAGTAACTTTTTTTAATAAGTATTGATGCAACCGAAAGTAAATTAAATTAAAGTAAATAAAATCTACTATATATATTTGCTAATATTTTGGCAATATAAATTTGTAAATTTAAAAACGACCATGGCACATTGGGTGGTTGTAAGACAGTCACCATAAGTTCCAGAAAAAGAAAAAAAATTTTTGCTCTGCCGTCACTGCATGTGTGACGTAGCAGTATGAAAATAAAAAAGTGTTTCAAACGTACGAAAAACAATAATATTTTGTACCATATTTTACAACTTACTCTCAAAATGTGTTTCCCTATGAGCAACACAAATTTGATGTTTTTCCCTTACAAACAAAAAAAAAAATTACTGATTTCCTACTTTTTTTACTTGCTTATTTTAATAAGATAGGTCCCAGGATTTGATAAATACACAGAAAATAATCATTATAAAGCATATTATATATAACTTTTTAGTTTTTGCAGTAGTTGTAGATTTTTTGTTTGTAATTTTTTACAAGCAATAAATTTATGATTTTTGTAGCATTATTTGAATAAAAGATTGCGACCAAATATTGGTGTACACCATGCTGATTCTATCGAACCCATTACACAATTGATCTTAGTCTTCCTTATAAAACCCCAGGTCACTCTTTCGAGTGGTGTAAATACAAAAACATCACTTTTTATTTTCCAAACAATCGGCAATAATAGTGAAGTGAAGTTTGTAGTCATATATACAACTTGTCTAATTGGTTACAAAATTAGTTAAACTGACATTAAAAAAAAAAACTTAAAACAACTATTTTCAATACTAGTATGTAGCGGAAATAAGTATGTTTGTAATATTTATAACTATATATATTTGTTATTGTATATTACTATAAATATATGTTTGTTAAAATAAAATATGTTTGATTATAATAATGTATAAAAAATCAACTGTCGTAGTTCTATTCAATTTATCCAATAATTTATGAAAGTTTTGTTTTGAAAGGAGTGTGTTACAGTGGACATTGTTGCAGTTGGTATATGGTCAGATCTAAAAAGGGAAGGGACTTACAGAAATCTATTGCAGAAATGTCCTTTTAAATGCTAAATTACCTGAATTTATCTGAAATTATCTGAAGGTCCCTATTATTAAAATTACCCTTTTAATAATACTGTAGGCTAATATGTAGCACATAAATTGATGTCCAAGTTCTGTTTCTTTAAATAAATATTAATTGTTAACCGTATAATTTGCAATGAATGTTTTTAAGGTAAGTATTAAAAAAAACAACTAAAAATAATCCTAATTTTATTAGTGTCAAAATTTTTTGTACTCATGTTGGTAAAGAGATTTTTTTCTTCCAAAAATCAAGGAAGTACATATTCCTAATTAGCGTATATTTTTTTTATAATATTTTTGAATATTCATATTTTTGAAAAATGAATATAGAATGACTTATTTATTCAGAAAAATAAACGAAAGTAGTTTGAAAAATACTTATTTTTTCTGTGTAGGCTAATATACATTTTTCTTTCAATAACAAAAACAAAAAAAATGTTTCATAGTTTGAAGACTAATTCAAGACTGATTGTAGATATATTCAAAAAGTAGGTACTGAGTCAGGAAAAATGCAAAATAATATTCAATATGTGAATTGTTATTTAATTGAAATTATGATAGTACGTTATTGTCATGTTTTGTACCACATTTGTGAGGTATTTATAGTTTTAATTGTTAGTACAAAATTATTGCTCACATTTTATAAATATGGTTGATAATTTTTGTCCTTTAGTTTGTGCTATTCTTTTAAAGTTCATAGTTTAGTAGTTATTATGCTTGCCTGCTATAAATATAGTATATAATTACAAGGCTAGTAAAGAGTGGTAGAATGGGTAAGAAATGCAACAGTAAACATGCATGACGCACTGGTTGCAATTGGTCTTTTCTGTGGGGTTTGTACTTTGAAAGTTAGGGTTACTAACATTTTACAAATAATTTATTTGATAGATTGAACTGTATTCATACAATTGCTAGATACATTTTGATACATAGGCTCCCAAATGCAGTAGAAACCCGTTTATCCGTCACCCTTGGGACTGGTGTGAAGGTCAGGAAGCGCAAAAGGTCCGGTAATAAGAGGAACAAACAAAAACGCTTCATTGAAACAAACAAAAATATAATTCTATGCCTTATTTAAGTGTATAGTCATTATTTTAAAGTACACACTTCATGAAGTGAGAGAAAAAATAAAATACACAGTTCAGTAAACTCTCACCAGCCGCAACATCATCATGTGAAAACATAATGAACTATTTATCTATATGTATGTGCATCGATTATAGTATATACCCTGTTTATCACATTGAGAGATGACAAAACAAAATTGCCTGACATGTTTATCAACACCAGTTGTAGACACGTCTAGACAAAGGCATACTGCTTTATTGTGAGACATACGATACAATCTGTATTTGTAAGAAATATACATTCAATAAGCTGGATATGCACTTTCTAGTGCAAATCCATAACATAACTCACTTAGAAGATGGTTGGTTATGACAAGGTGGATATGCCAGTTTCTGCTGTAAATAATTGAGTCACAATAGTACTATTTCACAAAATCCATTCAACAAGCATACTGTATTACTCAATATTTCGTTCTGTTACTCATTATATAGGAAGACAACTTTAAATAATTGCAATTCAGCACATATCTCGCTAGCGTGATAAAAGCAAATTTCCAAAATGAAATGGTTATCTTTTTTGAAACTCTGATTTCGTCATCATAAATAGCGTTAAAATCTGTTTATATTAGCATTTAAAACTTTCGGATAGCATTGAAAATATGGAAGTGAACTCTGGCCGTCCAATTAAATTCTTAAAATAAACAGTTTTTGAAAATTTGAAATGCTAAATAATGTAATTGTATTATCAACATTTTTACCAAAATCAATTTTTGTATCAAATCAAAGAAAAATTGGGAACTTTAGTTTACTAAAACACGTGCAGCATACACACACACACACACACACACACATATATATATATATATATATATATATATATATATATATATATATATATATATATATGTATATACAAATTTTAATGTTCCCATCAAAAAGTGATTGAGTTCAGGATCGGTGCTCATTTCAAGATCTTGGGTCTGAGTGTTACTGTAATGGCAACTCTAATAGGTCATTTTCTAATAGAAATTCAGGAATTTTTATTTTGCTGATTTATATTTGTTAGTTTATATTGGTTCTGCTAGCACTTAAGAAAGGGCCACCTCTAATACAGATGCAAAATTGGTAGCAATCAAAACCACACTGATGCGTTATGAGATTATTTATATAAATGGAATCAGCATTCTTACTGATTAGAGTTGATAAACAATATTTATTTGAACAGTTATACCTATTGTATAATTGAAGTTCATAAAGGTTTTAAAAAACTTACTGGCAAAGAACTTTGCTTCCAGAGGATACTACTATGGTGTAAAGGGAAACAAACTGGTTAATTAAGTAGTGATTTACAAGCAGTCTTAATAATCAAACAATAATTGTGTTGCATTTGGAAGAGGGGACAAATGTTGGCAAACTATAACCAATACAGACCAAGGGTCTGTTGTTCAGTATGCAACTTGTACAAAAAAAAGCATAACACTCTACCGTTGGAATCCTTTGAACAGTTCTCAAGAAAGAACAAGACACATAGTGACTCAATCATATTTGAAAAGATTTAACTTGGTCGACTTGGCATTGTAAGTCACCTGTAAAAGATATGAGGAACTATTGAACATATGTATTTTGGTTCGCAATAATTCTGCCATCTTCCCAATAGACATGCTTTAGAAGAAACTGTAACATGATGTATCACTGTTACATATCTTAAAAAGTCAAATATTGAGACTCGGCAAAAACTGCATATGAGATATTGGTAATAAAGTGAATTTATAAATACATATAACACTTATAGAATGTTTTGCCAACAGTATAATTTACTGACACTGAAGGTATAGCGAACACTTAAGAAAATATTTAAATTAAATGACGTCACCCAACATTAACCATTATTTTAAAATGTGGCTTTCTTGATAGAAAAATTCTATCTTAAGTAGGACTTAAGAATAGTAATGACTACAGACCAGGCGGAATCACTGCAGGGTGTTAACATTTGGCACTCTAATCTTGACTTGTAGAGAAAAATGTTGATAATTCTGAGAGTGCTTGTTCCACCTGGAACAAGAGGTGATATTTGAGCGTTTTCATAAGATGTTAAGGTCTGCCAGGTTGCTTATGCATCATTGACTTTTTGACAGCCAAAGAAATCTTTGCCCTAATATTCTCTTTGCATCCAAAAAAGCACAGGAAAATGTATAAATGTGACCAGATTCTTGTCGAATATATATGACTGATTAGGAAGAAGAGAGTAATTTTTTACGAAGTAGCAATGTCAATGTGCTCCTAGTGGTGTGTATTCAGTGCTATAGGTTCACTTTTTAAGAATTTGCTTTTGTCATTCATTTTTGGAAATTTAAAATTATAATTCAAATAGGTTTTAACACCGATCATAATAACAAAATCAGATTTTCAAAAAGTTATGAATTGTACATGTATATATAATTTTTAATTACTATTCAGTAATGTTTTAAAGATGCTCAGTAATCATGATTGGTGTTTCTTTCATGGGCTCGGGTCTTATCGTGATGGCTGCAATAATACCTAATTATCCAGTAGAAAATTGCTAGTAAGAAACATAATACATACAAATTATTAAACTAGTAGTTCAATGAACATTAGACCTCACAGTATATTCTTAATTGCTTGGTCACCGCTTAACGTGCTCCTAACCTTTTCTGCCAGTTTAACCGATGGTTGTAATATTTAGGAAAAATATTACTAGAAATTGTATGCTTTCTCCATGAAGCAGTCAAAATTATGATAGGTCTTTCTGTTCAGCTATTATTACAGGAAAGAGCCAGTAGCCTATACTCATCATTGATAAATCGGACACCACCATTTTGAAATAAAAGTGAATGGGGAAAGTTTTACAAATATATCATTTGGGTTTTATACAGATTATCTTCTTACCAATTTCAAAAACAATCAGTCAGTGCGTTTGGCTAAAACATGTGCACTCGTTATTCTAAATCATAAGCCACATCTTGAAACAGACGTGTATAGGAAAAAAATATTAACACAAGTCATTCTGGCTGTATGCAAAGTACCTCTGTACCAAATTTCAAAACAATCGTTCAATGTTTTTGGCCAAAACTGCATAACAAACACACAAACCAAGTGTGAACATAGGAGTTGAAACAGTGACCTCGCTTCGATTGGTCAATAAATAAAAACTGGAAGCAATAAATCACTTTAAAGTTAAGAGGACAATGTGGTATTGTACCTGAGCGCATTATCAGTGAACTGTCATTAATGCACAGTAGTAATGTAACAATTCATAATTAATATTTCTTAGTACCTAGTTGTTATAATTTAAAATTACATGAAATAGTCATGCCACACAGTGGCCTCACCGGACATTTTGGAAGGAAACAAATTTCCAAAAACTAACAACATTAAATAACATCACATAAATTAACATTTCAATGTGTGAAATAAAACTTGGCACAAAAATTGATTTTGGTAAAAGCATACAAGATTCATTTCAGAATGGTGACAATTCAGAATTTGAAAAATCAATAGCTTTTTACTGTAGTATTTTAATTTTTCAAACTTCATTTAATATGGAAATGAACCCTGACTGTATTTAGATTTTGTTTTTTCAAAGAAATTAAAAATGCTTATTTTACTGTTGATTATGATGGTGAAAAAAATTGTAAGAACAGTTAAATGGATTGTGCATATTAACAATTTTGTCAAAGCTAGTGCCAGAATAAATTTTTGTATCAAGTTAGAATCAGATCTGACAAAAAAATTATGAGCGCTACATTGCTGGGATATATGGTACATGCAAAATTTGGATGTCCTCTGAAATGTCTTTTAGAAGGTGAATATACTTTACATGATCCGGTTCCTAGGTCATGGCTGCTCCATTAGCTCATTTTACAATTTAAATACACTAAAAAATGTTACAGACACAGTTTCATGAAAGAAAGAAAAGCACTACTGAGGTAGAGGCCTACAGTATTAACACAATCAGCAACCATAATCTTTCAGCAGGAAAAAATTTTAAAAAAGCATCATTATCGATTTTGAACCCAATATCCTAGCTGCAGTATTCTCATTAGTATGTACAAGGTTTTACTATGAAAGTATAAAAACCAGTGTAGCAAATTTTGTTTTGGAAGTAAATTGACGATCTGATAAAGAGTCAGAGTTTATTTTTTGTTCACACTGTAACTATAAATTTCTTTTATTTGTAATTTGCTACACCGATTTGACGTATTCAAAATGTGAAGTACAGTTTCCAGCTTTTCTTATAGCTTCTGAACTGATTTTTATTGGTGCGATATAGTTACCCATTTTCCTTTTTTTTACATTTGAGCAATATTTGAGTAAAATATTGGATGAGGCAAATTTTTAAAAAATCCCATTTTTATAGTATTTTAACTTAAAACCAGTTTCAAAAAACAGTTTTTTAAATTAAAAATATGTCCTGAGATATGGGTAAACTAGACTTACATGTCAGCAGTTAGTTTATTTTCAGCGATGTGCACACAGACGTATGGATGGACTGACATCCAAGTAAATAAATCACTTTTTTGGATTCAAGGGACCTAAAAATAGATATTTTTCTCTATTGTTGTTTTAGTGATAAAATATTTGTTTATAATTCATATAGCAAAAATGTTTAAAAAAATTTGTTGTCATTGATAACGGTTACTTTAAAGTAACATTTTTTCATAATTAAGCTCCATATGATCCAATACTACTAATCTGCATTTAAGGTATAAATGCACTAGTGTAAGTAGACTGTTCAGTCTAGATGCCACTGAAGACTGGGCATGCATTTGGGCTGCCTTTTCTCTGGTTTGTGGATTACAAATGTCTTTAAATCTCCGTGTGTGATTTTTATTTATTTATACTAAAATTTGCCAATAATGTTTTATTTATAAATAATACAGTTTTATTTATTTTAATTTAAAGTTTCCTTAAAGAAAAATAAGTTATATACATGGAGTCAGATCGAGTTATTGTACAAGCAACAACTTCCATAGAAATGATGACTGATGTTTTGGAAAAAAGTCACTGACCTTTGTTACGGAACCAAAATTGACAAATGAAGCTCAAAAGCAAAGAGACTATTTATAAAATAGTTGTATAAAATTTGTTATAAAATGCTTGTTTGCTCATGTTAAGCTAGATTATAATTTTTGTGCAAACCACAAGATCACTAATATTTTCATGAAATACTTTTTTAACAATGTTAACATTTACATCACATAGAAATTGACATTTTTTAAAATCAAACTGTTATAAAATTTAAATAATTTTTTATATTGTTATTTTGTATTTGCAAGAGTTAGTGAAGAATCCACATTGATTATGTATGGACTACATTATAAATTTATATTTGCCCAGCTTTAAATATAAACGCACTGTCTTATTTATTAGATCCCTTCACTTTCCTCTAAAACTGTATGAACTTTAGAGTAATGAATGGATTATCCACCGTTATGTGTTTCTTTTTATATACCTAGACTCTAGATTGTTATATATTTGAAAGAAAATGTTAGTTATTTACTTTGAAAATTGAATGTATAATTATATTTAACATGACTGCCGCAAACTATTAAATCCAGAATAACTATTTCCGAGAATCAGGTAAAATGTTCTAGTGAAATCTGAACAGTTCCTATGTTTTCTGGATTGTTGTAGCATTTTATTTGATGTTGACTAAATATTTTAAAAATATTCTATGACTCCAAATAATCAATAATTTTCTGTTCAGTTACTGTTTCTGTAATTTTGTTGTAAGCATTATAAATTATAATCTTAACTGATTTTTTTTTTAATGCAATCAACTTTATTCAAGTAACCAATTTTTTGTGGCAGCCATGTTTAACTTGAGTATTTAATTTGTAGTAGAGTGAAGAAAGTTCTGTGAATAACTGTTTACTCACTTTTTATTGACGAAATTTATTACTTTATGTATACAGTAAAGCAGGATAGTGTGAGGCCAGGTAACCACCGAATGTGGAGGGGGTGGCCCTGAGTTCTACGGACTATGCATTCAAAACCTAACCTATTGTTTTTAATGTAAGTGCAATCACTAAAAGCGTAACGAAATCATGTGATGCCGCTTGATCACTCATCACCATTACAATTTCAGTGGCCACACTTATATTAAAACAGTAGGTTAGGTTTTTAATGTGCAGTCCGCTTCGCTTTACATTTGGTGGCCATCCAGCCTAACTGTTTTTGCTTAGTTTAGTGGTTTCTTTCGTCTACCTACACTTTAATAAATCTGGTTAGAACCAAGTTTAGATTAATTTTCCTGACATTTTCTTAGCTATTCTAGGCTAATGTTCATCATAATAATTTTATTAACTAATAAAACCTGGGTGAGACTAGAAAAGACCCAGATTTTTACTATAAAAATCCTTTTTTTTTGTTTATCTTTTACAGCGTACAAATTATAACGTTACATACACAATGTAAACATATAATCTTATATGTAACCCTCCAGCTTGGTGCTTAAACCACTCCAAATGAATTGTCCATTAGCCAGAGCAGTGTTGTAGATCATTAAAGCATATGCATGGTCTCCATTTGGTTTCTTTCAAAGCTGATTTGACTTTCAAGCTGAATAAAAAAGTCATATTAAGCAAGGTTCTGTAAATATGCCTAATATAACTGAGATTTTTCATGCTGAGACTGTATGATGTAGTTCGGAGCATTGTTCTAGTGAAGAAATCCATGCCTGATTTCTTGCTCACGAAAGGTAGTCTTAACACCAATGTGTTATCTTATTACTGGTTGACATTTTGACCTTTAAGACTAACTCTAATGTATTATGTTATTACTGGTTGACAATTTGACCTTTAAGAGTAATTGCAATGTGTTATGGTGGTACTGGTTGACAATTTGACCTTTAAATGTATAATCAACGCACATAATCCTACAGATCAACTGCTTTTGATTTTGATTTGCCCATTCAGACTTGTTTGTGTTATGGTGAATTATGACATGTGTTTATTAGCACATATATTTTCAGAATGTGTATATAAGATCCAGAATAATATTATTTACTGAACACTCAGTCAGTGCTCGGTGGAACACCATGATATCAAGGAAAATTATAGCACTGATATAGTTTCTCAAAATTCTTTTATACAGTGACATATGTGTTTTGCCATGAGGCATCTTCAGACACAGAAAAAAAGTCTGAAGATGCCCATGGTGAAACATGTGTCACTAAATAAAAGAATTTTGTGAAACTATATTAGTTTAATTTTTTCAAAATAATATTCTCTTAAAATTTCTGATTTATTTTAATGTTTTTTTAAAATGTCATTTAAGATTCTTTTTGTTCAAGTGTAAGGTTTTTTAAACATTTTGGCACAGTACAAATATATATATATATATATATATATATATTATTATTATTATTATTATCTGCGTATAGACCCAGTTGGATCACGCAAAGCACTCCGACTCATGTCTTGCTCCTTCTAATCCTCCACACCTCCCTCATCCTGTCCCCATGGATCCTCTTCCGCTCCTCCGTCCATTTTACCCCTGCTCTCTTTGGGATTTCATTCTCTGGGACCTTCCAACCGAGCATCTTTCTCCTGTATGCGTTCCTGTCTTCAACGTCTGTTGAGTCTTTTTCTGCGTCATGTAGAATTCTGACTTGTGCAATCCACGATGTTGTTAATTTGAACATATATATATATATATATATATATATATATATATATATATATATATAAAAAAAAAAGCATTTGCTGAACTATACGATAGGTGTTTGCCACATGAGGGAGATACGATCTGTTGGCCTTGATATGCTCATTGATTTATAGAAAAATTAGTTAATTTGTTTTCTAGCCATCTTTTGTAATTTGGAGATTATTACAATGATTTTCAGCCTTTAAGAGTCCATTAGAACATTTGACTCATGAGTCAAGTCCTTATATATTTTAAGCCAAACAAAAGATATGCAGGGTAGACACATATCTATTATGGCCACTAATATTGAATCCAAAAAATTTGTCATCATAGTGCAGGTTATAAAACAACACAAGATACATTCCTTCCTTTTTCTTCTTCCAGTTGGCAATGTCTGCATAGGCACTTGTTACTCCTTGTCTAATTATATAACTTTGGAATGATTAGTGGTTACTTATTCTGTTCTGCCATTATTGCATTTATTTTATTCAATACAGTTGAATTGCAACATTAGATTTTACGAGGTGTGACAATAAAGTAATGAGGCTGATGTGAAAAAAAAATTTAACGTACATCTTTAGTCATTTGTAGTGTAATCTTCTTCAAAACAGGCCCCTTGCAAACACTTACTCCAACGCTTCTGCCACTGCAGGTAACATTTTTGTAACTCTTCTTCTGGAATGTCCTGTAAAACACATGTTACAGCTTTTTGGACATTTTCAGTTGTTTGAAAATGTTGTCCCCTGACCGCCATTTTGAGTCTTAAAAATAGAAAACAATCGCACAGAGTGAAATCTGGTGAATAAGGTGGTTGTTACAGTACTGTAATGCAGTTTGAGGTTAAAAATTGCTGTACAGAGTGCAGTATAGGATGGTGCATTATCATGTTGAAAAATCCAATTATAAGCAATGTTTGTGCAGACATGGATGACTCATTTTTGAAGTCTTTTTAGGATTTCTTTGTAGAAAATGATTTAAATTGTATTGATTGTTTGGTCAGAAGGAACCCACTCTTTATGAATTCTTGAAATTGAAGAAACACACAAGCTAGTGTCAAAAGTGTTGAAATCACTTTTTACTTTCAACATGCGAGTCTTTATTGGTCTAGGTGATCCCTTTGAGCACCATTACGAACTTAGACTTTTTGTCTCTGGATTGTATTGGAAGAACCAACTTCATTACCAGTGATAACATGTTTCATCTGGATTGATTTCCATTAATTGTAATAAATCAGCTGCCATATTTTTTTATGATTTTTGGGAACCATTTTTGCATACATTTTTCTCATGCTCAAATCTTCACTTGTTATTTGGTGAACAGTTTCTTGATTGATTAAGATCATCACATGTTAATTGGATATTATGATTTCACATACCCTGGCCACGATTATGTCTGTTCGCGAGGTTGATGGTTGTTCACTGTGGTCTTCATCTTCAACAGTCATTATGCCTATGAAAAAATTGACATCATTTCCATAATCCTTCTGAAGCTTACAGTAAGTTATCGCATTCTCACCCAGTAAAAAAAAGGTTAATGTTAAGCAATATTTTTTAATTATTACAGCACAGCTCAAGACTGAGTGGTTGCAACAATGTGTTGTTTGGATTAGAATTAGCTTAAAGATTAAGGCCTACCCAAACTACAGGGTTGCCACATCTTACTAAAAAAAAGCAGTCTCATTATTTAATTCTTGAACCTCGCATTCCAATAAAAGGTATTGAGAAAATTTCATTGGATGTTACATTCCATTCAGTTCTTTATATTACTGTTCAAAGAATATTTTCAGGGTGTTCCAAACCCTCCTTCACATTATTTACTTCCTGACACTAAACATAAAGTCTGTACTTGAACGCTAATAAGCTGGTATGCTCGCTTTTTCATTGTTTGAACTCTTGAGGTTCTTTAAATGTATAATAACTATGAGACTGTTTTTTAATTTTTTTTAGTTTTATGTATTGCTAGATTTTTGTAAGTTTTTATTTGTAAAATTAAAGATTAGCCTATCTTTACAATTTATGACTGCAAAACTATCAATGGACTTGATTTTTAAATTCAGGAAGGAAAATTTCCCAACAAAAAATAAAACGTAAAAATTATATAAAGATTTAGTTGTATAATTTACCATCATGTACATTTTAGTAACACGGTTTTAAGAGAGTTACAGCAGTACAATTCTACTAACAAAAAAAATATTTATTTTAATATATAATTTCTGCCTTGCCATAAAATTAATTCAGGTATTTTTTTCTATTTTAATCCTGGGTTGCATTTACAATTTAGTGAGTTAATTTAAAGTGAGTAAGTGAACTAGTATTCCTTGAACTTTCATTGTTATAGTTTTTAAGCAATACTGATGGTATTGTATTGTATGGTCGCTTTGTTGAACCAAATAAACAATTAATAGTGGGAAAATATTGCTCATATTTAGTGCCAAAAATAATTTGAATTAGTAACAGTACAGTGTCATTTTATTTACTGATTTAATTTCTTAGTGTTCAGAATCTATATACACTTTTGTATTATATTAACACAAGCAAATTTGTCCTTAAGATGAGCCATTAATAAATAATTGTGAAGTGCAGCTGTCTCGCTAATGTGATATAAGCGAATTACCAACATTTTTTTTATATTACCCTTTTTAAAATTCTGATTTCACCATTATAATCAGCATTAAAATTTGCATTTATTAGTACTTTAAGCTTTTAAATGACATTAAAAATATGAAAATGATCACTGTCTTTTAATTCCTAATTTTAACAGATTTAGTACATTCAAAATGCTACTTTATGAAGTTTTTAACGCTGATTAGAGTGGTGAAATCAGATTAAAAAAACCAAAAAGTTAAGAATTTTTAAAGATTTGAAAAGGCACCATATTTAAACTGTTGAATGAATTTTGTTGGTTAACAAACTGGTCCATTCTAGTATTATAATCGATCTTTGTGCCAAGTTTGAATCAAATTCAATTGAACCGAAATGCGAAAGTGAGTGTCCATATGTATATATATAAACATATGGTGTGCATATATATATATATATATATATATATATATATATATATATATATAAACAAATGCTCAAAAAGTGATCTAGATGTCAGGATTGGTGCTCTTATGACCTGGGTATTATGATAGTCGTTTAACAAGTTTTGAACTTACACTCTCCCATCGTACTTAACCGAAAGTGTAACTTGTCCCCATTTAGTCCTACCATGAGTACTTATAATAGAGATACTGATTTGTTTTTAAGCTTTTCAATAAAATGTTTTGTATTGAGAGAGAATGGTTGAATTAAGAAGTGTCTTCATACAGCTCAACTAGTTGCCAGAGCTCTGTTTAGTTTTTAATTTGATAGAAATAACTAAATTTAATATAGAAAGTTACTACTCATCAAAGAGAAGTATATTTGTTTAATAAGTATATTTTTTAAACATCCTCAAACTACTTGGGGTA
Source organism: Callitettix versicolor (assembly GCA_022606455.1). Lineage (NCBI taxonomy): Eukaryota > Metazoa > Arthropoda > Insecta > Hemiptera > Cercopidae > Callitettix > Callitettix versicolor. Next base: position 74,763,996 of record CM040186.1, read on the forward strand.
TAGTCATGTTATATTTGTAATAGATTCACACAAACAGAATCCAATCTGTTAGTAGAATCCAATCTGTATTATACACATGGCCAACGTAATGTGATGCTGACTGTATCTCGTATCACAACAAATCGACAGTTCACTTAAAGGTCAACAGTTGGCTTCGTTCAGTAATATATATCATTGTTAGAATTAAAACTCTTTTTTCTACTTCTTAGGTACAAATAGGTGTTAAATATCTGTAAATCAAAATCTTTTTAGTTACAAAAAAAATCAATTTTCTATATAAAACGTTTCTTAAGATTTTTTTTTTGTCTCTGGTGGTGGACAAGCTGTATCAAGATGCCTCTTGAGAATGCAATTTTTCCAAGCTTTGACTGACTATTTCAACAATTTTAACATATCTTATGTGTTCTTTTGTCTATAGAGTGCCTCTGAAAAAAGTAACGCATTTGTAAAGTGAAGACAGCAATTATTGTGACCCTACATTATCTTGCGCGCAAAGCGCAAACCTAGGTAAATAATTTCATTTTAAAGTAATACAATTCATTCAGTTATGTTGCATTTATTGTATAAACAAGGAATGAAAACCTGTGCATTTATAAGTGTAAGTTGTTACTTTATACTTCATATGAGTTCCTATATTTAATATTTAAAACTTTTAAGTTCTTGTTGAAACAGTAGTTATTCCCAACTGCTCATATAATTTGTCATTAAACAGTATGTTTAGAAGTAACACCAATTGAAAACATTTCTAGGCAGAAAGGAAATTCATGTCACTATTGTACAGTATTTATTAATTTTATTTATTTGTGTGTGCGACTATTTTTAAATTGTTAATAATGAAATACCTTATTTAAAATACCACATTTCATCTAGATATTACAGTTACGTTTAAGCAGAATGTTTGCAGAGTAATTATAAAGATAAAATTAAGATTGCTTTCTCTGTTTTATTTGGTTCTGGAAAAAATGTTAATGTAATTTTATTTTCTAACCTTTATTATGTGGAATATAAAGAGTTTTGCCAAAGTAATGATAATATTTCAATAGGTAGCTACGATGTAGCTATTAAAAGTATATTAGGTGAGTTATGTGGATATATTCTTTTAAAAATTTCATGTAACAGTTTCAAAACCACATTCACACAAAAACTGGTACTTTCATGTTTTCTCTTTTTGTTTTCGGAAAATATCAAAGAAGGAAAATATCAAAGGAAAATATCTCTTTTTGTTGTTCTCTCTGATATCAAAGAAAATTAAAAGTTAAGTGAAAATTTGTCTGTAAATTGGAAACATAATTCTAGAAGATTATTATTATTTTAAAATGATATACTGTAGTGTCAATTACATTTGCTATTGCAAACAAAAAGGCATTACATATTTGTGTTTTTACATATTTTTTGCATATGCTAGATTTACAGGCAGCTTCAACTTACGATGTGTTACTGTAATATTTGTGCTTAACATACAACATAAGTTGACTGAAAAGTTGAATCTTCTGGACATAGCCTGAAGGCTGTGTGTAATTATTATGAATCATTCAGTTAATAAATACATCACAGAAAAGAATTGATAAATATGTTTTGTTTTTCTATCTTTAATTTCGTCTATCTCAGATAGTTAGTGGGGTAAACAGCCAGGAGTGTATCTTTACAGTGTTGTGTTTAGAGCTTACAGATTTTAAATATTAATTCTATTTAATGTAGGTACATTAATGTATAATTAATTTTTTTTACATCACTGAGGACCTAGTTTTAAAAGTTTTATTTTAATAATTTATGTATAGTATTTGTGTGAGGTATGATCAACAAGTATCATTGATTAAATAAAAAGCAAACTTTCTTTGTAGGTTATATGAGCATGTCTCTACTGTGATCAATACCACAATTCATCTTGTATATTTTTGCAGCCATGTCCAGAAGTTTTTTGTTCTATTCATTCTTGAGAAAATGATATGCATTCTTTCTCAGTTGATTTAACTGAACTTTTTAATTTACATTGTAAAGCAATTATCTCTTTCAAAATTTGTTTCTTTTAACATATATTATTGCTACTGTTTCTCAACCATGTTACTTGCTGTTTTTTTAAATTTCAGTAAAGAATTTCCTTTTAATGAACAATACATATATGTTTCATAGGTTTGTAAGCTACTAAAATTTTATTTGTCCACTTTTTGGAGTTGATTTTTTTCATTCTATTCTAAAAGTGACATACCTATTTCTGGGAAGTCATATTTTTTGTGCTAAAGAAACTTATTTTTTGTAATTACACACAAATTTGTTACTTAAATTTGTTAAATGACATGTAAAGACTGAATGGAAAGTTAGCTTGTATCCAGTTTTCAACTGCTTATTTTCAGGCGAAAAACCAATAAGGTTATCAGCACTTGATTACCTTACTTCCTATAAGTTGCATGCCATACCATAACTACCTTGGTAATGTTAAACCAGTTAGCTCACCACAGAGTTGTGATCCTTTTTATTCGTACATCTTGTTTGAATTTGGTTTCACATAACTTTGGGTGGAAAGTAAAAAATAAAGGATACCATTAACAAAATCATTGTTATCAAAAAACGTTATCAATAAATTTGTATTTTTACTAACAAATGGAATTAACATTGTTTTTATGTGGTGGATTTAATATTATGTTGATGAACAATACTAACCATTGAAGTGTACTCCTGTTGAAAGTGAATGGCCACATATTTGTATATTTATAAGTATTGTAAATGAATTATTACTGTAAATTTATTGTACAGGTCTGTCATAGGTAATTTATGTTTTAGAAACTTTTCTGTCTGGCATTACATGCCGACCACACATAACCAAACTATTGTGTTATTTAAAAGCAAAGTGAAGCAAACTTATCTTTTGAAGAAATTTATATTCAGGCAATATTATCTGATGTAATATTTGTTTTTCTAATAATTTCAGTCAACAGTTTATTCTAATATTTGTTTTGTTTTGTTTTTATTTGCAGTAGATAAATTGATTTCATTTATAACTTTTAGCTAATTCAGATGTTGGAGTTTGTTGCTGCAATATTGATTTTAAATATATTCTTAATTGGTAATAATTTTTCTTTTTAAAGCACCAAATGTGACAAATTACATTTTTTCAAACATTTTATTTCTGATTTAAAACAATTGAAAAATTTTTAAGGTGTGAAATGCAAATTGAATTGAAAATGTTTATTACATAACACATAAACATATTATGAACTGATTATTACTAACTGGTTTATATAATTTCTATAATTTAAAAAAGTGAATGGTTTATATATATTGAGTTTTGACACATTCAATGCATTCAGCGATTAATGTACATTATTGTGGTAATGAAATAAGACTCCTAATACAGATACCGAAATATTTGATTTTCTTATTACAAATAACAAAATTTTGCTGATGTTATGGTACTGTATTTCATTTCTCCAATCTAGAAAACCAAATTTATATTAATTTTAGCATATGGTATTAAAACTGGTTATTTTGTTCAAATCATTTTAGTCGTTCAATAGAAAAGCACAACATTGACTACAATAGAAATGTTTACTTCACTTTGTGTGTAAGCATGTGTGTAACTGTATATATTTCATCTTGTATGTTACTGTAACAAACTTTATTCTTTTAATGATATATGTATCTCCATATATTAAGAGTGAAAAGAAAATGTACAGTGTATACGTTATATGAGCGTGTGAACAAATTAATAAATGTACCTTAATTAGTTAATACAAACAGAACTGATTACTAAATCTTGTGTTTTGTATTTCTACAAAGCCTTATATACATTATTAATTTAATGTAGTTTTCTGGTTGATACCAGTTTTTGTCATTATTTACACTGCTTTCTGCAGGTATTTCAGAAAATGATTATATGAAATGCAGTACCTCACCAGAGAGATGTGCAGTGTAGACCAGTTTATAGGATCTGAATGTTTGAAGTTTTCTAATGCTAACTTTGACTAGAAGTATTATTAAAATAAGGGGAAAATTAAGTTTATTTACTAGGCATAATGTATTTAGACTTTGGACAAAATTGAAATAAAATGATCCCCAAACCATATAGAACCTAACAATGGCAACTAAAATTGAATGTTAATTACTAATATTTATTTTGATTTTAATACCAGTTACACGGAAATGTTCATAGTATTTTTAATACTTAATCCTTTGATATGGTCTGTTATTGGAGAGAACTTGTAGCTCACTTGATAAGTTGTTGTGCAATTGGTTATATCTTGTTTGTATCCATTTACTTCAAATGGCTTATACTTGTCCTTCCCCATTCATTAGTCTAACCTGCACAAAGGAAACACATTGAACCACAACAAATAAATTGTATGCTGTAAAATGAAGAATAAATATAAGATATTAAGACTATTGCTTGAAATTTGGTAAGTATTCTGTTATGCAATTACAAAAATCCTTTTCAACTCTTTAGTATTCTAGCCAGTTCTGCTGGATAAATATTGTGTTCAGTTAACTGTCTTTGTTTTTATGAAGCCTATTTTTTATTGACTTCTATTTGTACATCCTTGCCATTGAATGTGAAGACAGATTTTCAAAATGGATAGCATAACAAAAATTTGCAAAGCCCACAATATAGAAGATCCATTTTTATTGTAAACAATACATTTTTTTATACAATACAATTTTATCTGATACTATTGTTTTAATGGGCTTGATGGTAATAAACTGATCTAAAACTGTACAAATTTGTTTATACTTTTTCTTAAAATGTCCAAGTTCCATGTATAAATTCTTAATTATAAAGTCCTAATCCTGATCAAAGTATTCCTCAACAGTATGTCCCTGAATCAGGTCCATTATTTCTTCGTGGTTTTCAGTAACTGAAAAAAATTGTGTTTTTTGGAATAATGCCATTCTTGCACAAGCGAAGGAAGTCTGTTTTCTTTGCCTGAGATATCAGCAGTTCTGTTATGTAAAGTTGATTAAGACTCATTAACCAAGGACTACTGGATATTTTACATGAAAACAACTTCTTATAGGGTCCCTTATGCTCATAGCTAAAAAATATCACATTGTAGTGAGACTTTACAAGAAAACGCATTCGTTTAATGTTAAGCCGCTACACAGTGTTTTTGTCACTTGTCGGGTCCTGTTCTCGATGATTAGCTTCAAGTGCCTTAGATCTTTAAAGCTGAATACTTTAACTCTTTTACTCTATAAGCTTTTTTCTGATGTTTGTTTTTTTATTTGTGTCTGTTTCTGTTTGATCTAGCCATAGAAAATACTGTTAACCACTGACTCATACTGTTTATTATGATGTACTTTTCTGCATGTTCAATAGCACTTTGTATAATTATGGAAGAAATTGAGAGCTTTTATTTCTGAATGTCCTTTTTCCATGAATTTGTGTTAAATGATGTTAATATTAAAAGTCTGTGTTGTGTAAAAAAATAAACTGGCACTGTATTGGTTACGATTCTGACTACTGCAAGTATCAGAACAGATTGCAATTTCTTTCACATTATCGGGTAAAGTCTTAATCCATTCCAGAAGGGCAGTTCTGATTTCATAGCTTCCTCTGTTTTCATTGTTTTCTGTCCAAGCAAAGCAGTGAGCATTGTTCAGTTGACCTGCTTTGTAAGTGGTAAGATTGTACACACACACTTTACAACTGTGACATTGTACCAGCATCAGAAACTGGTATGTTAAGCACTCTCTAATTCAAAATAACATTCACAAATGATTCATCTTAATCAGCTCTGATTTTGTCATCTTGTTTTGCTGTGTATGCAATTCTTTCTTGCAATGTGTTCAAATATTCTTTCCCTTGTTTTTTTTCTTCTCTATTAGCCAAAGAATACCTTTTGCACATTAGGTACTAATCTTTAGAAGGGGGTTAAAATAGAAAAATTGTAATGTGTACAAAAAATACGTATACATAGTCTTTGGATAATTTTTCTTCTCTAAGGTGCTTTTGTGTGAAGAATTCATACATTTTTTTAATCCTCAGTTTAGCATTTAAGTAGTCTTAATATCTTTACAATAATAGTGCCTTTCCATTACTACAAAGGTTTCAGAGGTTTTTTTCAATCCAGGTTAGTCTTTTTTGGAAGGAGTTTTGCTCCTCTTTTATCAGAACCTGAAAAAGATCCACTCATTCAGACAGTTGTGTAAATGCCATTTTAAAGGTCCCTTACTAAAAGAAAGTGTAAACAGGAAGAAATTCTTACTCTTCTTTCTTCACCGTCTTATAAAAAATAATAGGCATAAGTAAAATTTTTCTCAGGCCTACCTGAATTGTTTACTTTTCCTGGAGGTATTAAAATTTCTTTACTCTACTTAAAACTTTTTTTGTTTTTGTTTCATATGAGGATGCAGTAAACTCACAACAGATTTTTTCCTGTCGTTATCACCAAAATGATCAGTACGTTTATAATAACTTGAATTAAAATAATAAAATTGTTTTTAATCACAATACTGTACAATGCAACAACACTCTTTGAATGGAAACTTAAACAATATTCAAATGATACTGTTGCTTAATTGCTGAGAGGAAGAATTACCCAGGTGCACTTAAGTAGTTTTACCAAGAGACCAGTGTTGAAATAAACCACCAAGTCAAAGAAGTATAATTACTCAAGTGCAATTGAGTACTTTTATAATTTACTGTTGTTAAGTATTTGGAAAAAATGAAAATCGTTAATAACTTCCTTCAAAATTAAAGCAGTGCCTTGGGTATTTCTACCATTAAAACAGAACAGTAGGAAATGCATTTATGTAAAGTATCTCAATTTTCACAAAACCTGTACTTTGATACTTTTACTTGTAAACCCTCAATATATTTCAATAGTGTGAATTTGTGCTGACTAGACGTTTTTCGTTTCACTTTTTCGTCAGGTAATGTTGGCCATTCTGATAGTGGCAGACGATACGGATACACGATAGCAGATAGCCTATATCTATTATTTCATTTTGATTTTTATTTATAATAGTACAATATCAAGAAGTATTTATCGCTAAAACATATTCTCTTTATAACCTCGAGTGAATAAATTGGGATAAGAAATATTTTATAATGGATTCTGAGAAAGAAGAAGCTTTGAGTTTGGTGAGAAAATACCTTCTTTAAATTCACTAATTGATTAGTAGTTTCTGTGACACAATTTATGGACTCTTGTTTTAAGATTGGTTAGGTTGTTCAGAAATTTCATTTTGAGTAGGTCAAGGTTGAGTTTTAACACTATCAAAAAATGATGAGTGCAAAAATTATGATAATAAAGTTAATTTTTAAAGCTATGCAATTATTGAAGCCTAAGAATTAATGATTTTCAAAGTAATTATTGAATTGAGGCTAAATGGTATACGTTTGGGACTAATTGTTTACAATATGGTGTTTTTAAATTTTAACTGCCAAGATTAAGATTCATTATTAATTATCATTGACTTAGACCAGGAATCATTGTGTTGTATAAAAAATATTTACTGTTAATAAAGACAGTTATAAAATATTATGTTATTGGCATTTTGCAGTAACAAAACAAAAAGCCATGATAGCTAAATATCTTAGAAAAAAATAAAACCAAAGAAATTATTGTTATACCTATTCATTTTTGATATACCTGACATTAGCTACCTTCGTAATTTATTTTGTGTTATAGTCATTAAGCAGTTGTCTTGTTTTATTTTAATAAAAGCAGTAATTGTTTACCCAACCTGGCTTCCACTAGTCATTCAAAAATTGTGTTCCAACATAATCTGATAAATAGAACCTTATTTTTTTTATTGAACAGGAATTACTTTTAGAGTTAAGAATTTTGAGTTTGTCAAATTTGAAAATAAAAACAAAAAGTGAAGTTATTATTTCGTTATATTGTTTATATTTTATTGGACTTTCATGGGTATTTTAATTATGTATAGCATTACATAATAATGGAGTTATACTTGAAATTTAGGTAACAAATTGTTTCAAAGGCTAAGGAAGTTACGTAGTGTCTGTGAAGGATTCCATTCTTTGTACACCTACATATCTCAAAAGTATGTTTAGCCTTTGACAGTTTTGAAAAGATGAATCTCCTTACAACTAAATAAAAAATTTGGTATATTTTAATTTATTTCATAACTGTAATATTTTGACTTGTTTATTAAATCCAAATTATTTCCAAACTATAAATAATTTTAAGATAAGATTAATCACAATTTAAGCTAAGCACAAAGTGAGAAAATAACTAGGCTCTATATTTAATTTTGTTTAATATTTTGTAAGGAAGTAAGAAGATAGACTAAAATTAGGCAACTTACTTTTTATTCTGGTTTTGCTCATTATTTTTTTATTCTCAATTAAAATTTATTTATAAGGAATAAATAGAAGTGTAAACAACAATTAGTACAGCAGCTCGATTGCTGCAAAAAATAATTTTCACTTTATTGGCTGAGTAGGGCAGGCACCAAAGTAAAGTGCATTTTTATTTTACTGATGTCATCAGTTACGATTTAGACCACCTATTACAAACTATACAGGTTATCATGTTGTCAGTTGAAGTTGATTAATATTGTTTATACTATTTGTTTTATATATTTATATTATTTATAGTAACTCGGTTGTTTCACCATAAGACATTGATTAAATATTGATTAAAATATTTCGAAAAATATGAACAAAAAGTGTTCAAGTGTAGTTCCCAATATTAGTGATTACAGTACTTATCAGACATCTTCTATAGCTCATTGCTACAATTTATTAGGCCAGCTCTTTGCTATGGTGTCATTGCTTGCCAAATTAGTTATGTTTACATCGCTGTTACATGAAAGTTTGTTAGTGTCTGTCAAAAGAACTTGTATCCTCGACAACAAGTTTTGTTTATTTTTTATAAACAAAAAAGCTCTGAAAAATGTAGGTCTAAATATATATATATATATATATATATATATATATATATATATATATATATATATATATATATATATTTCAGAACATAAATCCTGTTCATAAAAGTGCATTTTTTAACTTTTTGTTCATATGCAATGAACAATAGATAAAAAGAATGTGTTTTTTGTTATCCATCTATTTGATGAACCGTCATGGTCCTGGTTCTTACCACGAAATACGATTGTATTTCTTACCGCCATGGTCCTAGTATTATCTAATAGTATTAGTATTATCTAATAGGCCTAATTATGAAAAAAGAATTTTAGGCTTAGGACCTGTAATTAAAATGTAGGTAATTAAAAATACAGTACTGTAATTCTTCTTTGTCAATTTTTATTTTATTTATATAACTACCTAAACTGAAATTATAATTGAAAGAATTTTGACATTTTTTCCAGCAAAAAGAGTTTGAATGGGTTTTAAATGAAGAAGTTCATGCTGTGCTAAACCAACTTCATTCAATATTAACAGTAAGTAATATAGTAACAACTAATTAATTATAGTTGCCTGTTGGATACCTTGTTCCTACATTAACCTTGTTTATGGTTTCCTACATTAACAGCTGTAAATTTCTGCAGTAAAATTAAAAACATACCTAACCTTAAAATTAAAGAACAAAGAAATAGTTGTGTGTTAACATAAGTATTTTTAAGTGCGGTTTTATTTTGATTTTTACTTCATAATATGTAAAAATTAAATTAATGTAGCGTAAATCATGCTTGTGGTAAAATCAGATTTTCATAAAAGTTATTTTTAAAGATTTCTTTTTCAGGGACCGTAGACAAAACCAAAGACCCTTGTAAATTTGTGTTGTGGTGGTCTGTCTGTCTGTAACATACCTCTTACCTAACAATCATTACGAAATTTGGCAAAATTGGTCTTTGTAGTAGTTTAAAACCAGAAAAAATATAGGGGTGAACAGTTAAAATAATATTTGTTGATAGTTAAGAGCTAAACCTTAAAAGAAAAAGTATTTATAATCTTAATTTTTTTTTTAGTGTAGGATATTAGTTCATCTAAAACTAAAACTGATATTGATTTTGAATATGGTTAGATTTTTCACGTAAGGAGATTATATAGGGCAGTCAGACCCCTCCGAAGGCTTTAAGTTTTCATATCCCTTCTCTCTAATTTCAATATGTTAACCTAGGACAGAACAATTTAAAAACTAGTTCAATTTAAAATAAAAAAAAGATATTTCTTATATATTTCTAGTTATGGACCACAACATTGATATTTTGCAGTGTGGGTAAAAGTGATTCAGAGTGTATAATAAGGGTGATTCAATAAGAATACCAGTGTTTAAGTGTTGAATAATGTATTCTATATTTACGAAATGTAACATATTTCAACATCAGTACAAAAGGATACATGTTAACATTTACATATGAAAAAATTACATCTGGCATATGTCCTCCATATCCCTAGCCTGTCTCCTCTTCATATTGTAACTCAGTCATTGAAATTTGTTATAACCTTCGGACGGTTGTGAATTTCTTCTTTTAGTTGTTCTTTTAGTACTACTTACAGAGGAAAAAGTCACAGGGTGTTAGGTCACATCACCTTGCTGGCTAATTTTGATCACTGTTGTGTGAAAGGGCTCAGGGTCAGAAATCTGTTCCTCTATATCGTGTAAGGTGTGGTAGGTAGTGCCATCCTGTTGGAACCATAATTGCTCAGTATTCACATTATTAAGGTAAGCTCATAAAAAATGTTTCAACCATATTCCTGTAGTATTGGCCATTTGCTGTGATGGTATTTCCATCCTCATCTTCAAAAAAGTAAGGTCCAATAATTCCCACCAGCCAAAAATCCACACCACACAGTTACTTTTTGTAGATACATTACTTCTGGTTACTCAAGGATTTTCTGACAATGTGACAGTTCTGTTTATTAACTGTCATTTAAATGAAGATACGCCTCTTCAAAGAAGATTACTCATCTGCAATCGGACTCGTTGTCTCAAATTTTATCATTTACTGTTAAATGATATCAGTCCATTTTATCAAATGGACTGTTGACTTATTTGCTGAATTATGATGACCATATGAAGCTTCCGCACAATTTCTGTTTCACATTCAACATATTTGTAATGCGTTTTCACAATTAATGTGTGTTGTTCTATTATAAACTGTTCCATGATAACTAACCTCAAAAAATACTGCTTATCAAAGATATAAGTAAAACGTTGCTATGTGAACAATACAACAGCTTGCAATTTAAAACCAATGTTCTTATTGAGGAACGTTCTCATTCTTTAAATAGGATGCAATTCATATGTTGTTTTTGTTTGCACATAAATTTGCTTCAAAAGGAACACTTAAATCTCATGCTACAAATAGTACAGTCCATGCAATGTGTCCTAAGTAAATGACAGTGCAGATGACACAGAAATCAGCTGATCAATGCTTTTTAATAATATTTATACTTGATATTACAAGGACAAGAAAAAGTGTCTACAGACTCTCACTCAGTATGTATTTAAAAACCATTTATGTGTGGTCATTTTATTTATATTTTACACTCCTACGTAAAAAGTTACAAATGCTTCAGAACTAGATAAAACAGGATTGATATACAGTACAAGTCCTGGGCTTGGCATTTTCATACGCTATAAATTATCCCATCGTCTGCATTAGCTCAATTGTGCACTATAGTCGGACGTTAAACACACAAAAAAAAAAAAACAAAAAAAAATACACTACAAGTTAAATTTAACAATAAAACTTAAATTAATTCACAATGTTATAAATGGTTTTTGCATTAAAAGATCAAATCAATGTGATCATCTTTGTATATCCATATTTATTCCTATGAAAATCTTGAAACGATTCAATGTACAATCTGCAAAGACTATCATTACAATTTAAAGGATTTATTGGTTGGTTGGTTGCAGTTTATAATGACAACATGACATTGTAGTCATCCTAGGTTTATCAAATTAATGGTAATTGAAAATTAAGTGTATAGTGGTTTTTTTGAAATTAAAAAATTGTTTTTGCAAAATGTTTTATGAAGTAAATTAATGGTTTTACAAATTTCATTATTATTTAACACTAATAATGAAATGATAATGAAAAAAATCCCAATGTATCTAAAAATGGAATGATAGCTTAATAGGATTGTTATGTTAATGATAAATAAATGATTTTACAATGTTGATTAGCATGAAGCTTTTCAGATTAAAAAACTTTAAGTAACTAACTTACCCAAACAGTCTAGTTCTTTAACTGAATGCAGTTGTTGGTTAGTTAAGTTGTTGCTAACAATATCATCATTGATTTGTTTATATTCTTGGTAGTAAATTTTAACTTATATTTATAATAAAACAAAGTAGCCTACCTACAACATGCCTTAGGGTGAAAGATGTTAATTTTAAACAAATATGAAAATCAATCTACTAACATTTAACTGCAGTATTATCTCAGTTAGCCGAACTCGAGTTAACCAGAACCGAAACATCCAAAATCGCAAATTCGTTAAAAAAAATATTGGAGAGTAAGTAAACTGCACAGGATTATAACAAGGTTGCATGGGTTAGCAAAGAATTAAACACCTGACCTTTAGTTGTTTTCCTCGATTAGATTAGACTATACACTAAAGGAGGGTGCCCCTGATTGTAAAACCCCAGGCAATGTGATTGACAGTCCTATTGTGCAGCTAAACCTCTGTACTGCAGCAGATTGGTGCCCTTAGTAAGTTCCAACAATCCACTAAGTAGCTCATACTGCTGGAGGTCACTAGGGTCCTGGAAACCAAAAACTCAGCCTGTCCCTAGCAAGAGCCTTACAGTCATATTTTATGTATTCTGCAGTTTCCTCCTCTGTAGTGCATAACCTACACACACACTTTCTCTGTGGCACATACCTATCCTGTTCATGTGCACCCTCAGACCATAGTGCCCAGTAATGAACCCCATGAATTTCCTGAGTTTTGCTCTGCCCAAGATGTCTGCCGCCTCTTTAAGCCCTCCAAATGGAATTTTTCTTAAGAGGCACTTACTATGGACCTGTCCATGAAGGTTAATCCATCTTGCGTAGTGTTGCTTATTAATCCACCTATTGATAGCAGACCCAGCCAACGACAGAGAAATCAAGTCTGATAAACTCAGATGCAGATCTCAGTCCAGCTAGTTGGTCTGTCTCCTCATTATCTTCAACTCCATATGAGTTCCTTAGAACTCAGTGAAGAGTTTCCCAGGGAAAGAGCATTAATGTTTTTCTGATATCCCTGATCAGCTTGGATTGAATTGTTAGGACCCACAAGTGATTTTATTGCTGCCTGACTATTGGTACAAATATGAACACAAGCCTTCATGAAGGCCTGTTTCAAATTCTCGTGAACACAATCATTAATGGCCATTCAGCCTGGAATACTGTTGCATACTGTCCCAGGGCAACAGCTTTCTTTATCCTTGGTCTCCCCAGCAGTACATCCCAGCATTAGTGCCTGTCTTTGTCTTGGAGCCATCTGTATACCATACTAGGTCTCCAGATTTTCTCAACATACAATTTTCCTTTTCAAATGTCATCATCTTGTCATCAGAGGGTTTAGAAACCATGTGTTGTTTGGCCATCTGATCAGTCCCCATAATTAGAATCTAGCCTCTAATCTTTTCTGTAATTCTAGCATACTCCAAAGTTGAGGATAGCCAAACTTCACCATCCTGCAGCTACATTCCTTCCTCATGACATATAGGTCAATGGGGGAAAACCCTAGAATAATGTCCATAGCCTCCATTGGTGTTGTGTTCATAGAGCTGGTTATGCACAGGCAAGCCATCATCTGAATTTTAGCCAGAGATTCTGTGGCATCCCTCTGCTCAGCTTTAGTCCACTACACCACATCACCATAGCGCACCATAGATCTAATGATCTCAGTATAGGTATGCTCTATTATGCCTTGTCTCATTCCAGCATGGCGATGATAGATAGCCTTCATGATTTTTGTCGGGAAAAAGTCTCATTCCCCATGTTTTGCCAACCATTCTTCTACCATCAATGAATTGTTGGCTTTCCCCATGAGGCGTCCAAGATGAGCATTCTAAGTTAATTTAATGTCCAGCACCAAGCCTAGGTAATTCACTTTGTTCGCAACAGGAATTGTCAACGCCAAGATCTTAAGCCTTCCTAGATATGTAATCCTCTTTTTAGGAACAATTGTAGTTTTTCTGGGGTTAACCACTAGATTCTCCTGATGACACCAGATTTCTACTAGTGATAGGACTGTCTTTATGAGATCCACTACTACTTTACAATGCCGACCCTAAATTATCCCATATCATCTGTATATCCTTGGGTATAGCATCCCTGCGAAGAGAGAAGATGAAAGTGTGACCACCATCAGGTTCCATAAGAGAGGGGACAAAACTCCCCCCTGCAGACAGCCCCTGATAACCTCTAGTTCCATATCTTCTCCTAGGGTTTTGACTATAACCTTAACTATAACTATAACCGTCCTCCCACTTAGCATGTCCACCACCTAGTTACATACATTATTAGAAATGTCATGCTTTAACAAGGCATAAAGCATTAAAGAATGGGAAGCATTGTCAAAACCTCCCTCAGTGTCCAGAAAGATACCGTGGGAATATGCTTTGAACTCTTAGAGTCCCTTCCAGTCTGTGAACCAAATTATGAAGTGCACTGTCACAGCCTTTTCTTGATTAGTAGGCTTACTGACTGACATGTAGAAGAATCATGACTCCCTCTAAACATGTCTCTCTACCAGTTTCTCTAAAGCCTTCAAAATGAACAAAGTCAGACTGATAGGTCTATAAGCTTTAGGGTTAGCATATGATGCTCGCAATGGCTTTGGAATAAAGACCACATGGACTGCTTTCCACCCAGGTGGACCTACCTGGTAGCTATGCTGGCTCGGTACAATCTGCACAGGATAAGAGCAATAGACTGTCTTATCTGCACAGGATAAGAGGATAGGATGCTCTAAACGATTCCATCTTAACCTGGTGATTTGAATGGATGAAAGATATTTGTAGCCCATTTCAGCTTTCTAAATCCACAATCTGGTTTGTAATACTCCAGCCTCCCCTACTATTTTTCTATAAGAAATATATGGCACGCGTTCCCTTCCTGCATTCTTGACCTCTGAGTTGGAAAAATGTTCTCTGAGTAGGATTTCTGTCCTTGCCGGTTTTGTACTCCCCATTAGCACCTATGAGGTTCGAAGGATCCAAGGCCAAGACTTTGAGAAGTCATGTTCCCTGAGAAGTGAGGTCAACCTTCTCATAGAATTTCAACCCCAATTTCTGTCGCGTCCTATTTAAAACATTGACTCCTGAGTTTAAATGTAACTACAGTGCCAATCCACACTTCTATTCTACAACCCTGACATCTGCATTAGTCACTAGCTGTCGGTACAGAAGTGTGAATCACACTTAGTTTTAGATTACACAAAAATATGTTGAACAATGCAGTGAGTCAATGTGGGCTGAAATACTTTCTAATGAAAAGTGGAAGAATATCACTGCACAAAAATGTTATGCAAAAACTTAAAAAACAAATAAAATTATTGAGTTTTTTTTAATGAATAATTATAATAACTTGTCTATCTTAAATACAATATACAATTTATTGATATAAGCCTAAAAATGTAATTTTTAATATTAATAAAGAACATAAGTCATGTGCAGCCTAAAAAAGAGATTATAATAATTTGGCCTACAAAATCTTGTGTAATTAATTAGATACAAAAAAGTATTACATGTACATGGCTTAACTGAAAAAATTATTATCCAAATGGCAACCTCGTTTATTTCGGATAACTGGGATTGTACTCTAATCTCATCAATTATAATATTAAAGTCTTAATAAATTGTTATAGATTTTATTTTAACAAGATACTTTTGTTTGTGGCAGGAATGTGTGAGAAGGTTCCCTTTGGTTCTGTGTGGCAACGATGTGTCACGGGTACCGCTATTTGTATTGACCTCACCTTCAGATCAACTCAAATGTGTGGTATCATTGACTGGCGACAGTATAACGAAAGCTGTGAGTCAAAATCATATTGTAAATTACCACTATCCATTATTACATACTGCACAGACTGTTTCTGAACTCATCTTAAAACTTCAGGATATTGTTCTTTTGAGATCCCAAGAACAACCTGGTTGAACAGACTACAAGGGTCTATCATCTTTCATTGTCCATCTGTCTGTACTTATGTGTGTTTTTTTACAAAAGAGTTGTTAAAAAAAAGACGACTACAGAATTGTACAAAATTTGAGTAAATTGATGTTTTGTTAGTTTCAGTTTGTAAAAGCATGTGAAGTTTCATTATTGTAACCCAACTTGTTTTCAAAAATATTTCATATTCAAAGCTTTGAAATTGAAATACATTTGAAATATACATACAGTAGCTTTGAAATATACATTTTATATCAAATTCTTAAACACATTCATTTCTTTAGTAATTTAAAATGTAATTTTTTTTTTTAAATAGTAAATATAATAATCAATAAAAATTTCCTAAACTAATGAAATTATTAGTTTTATTAGTTATAACTAATAAATTATACATAGATATCCTACCTATAAATCTAAATAAATTACAGATAAACTATTAGAATATTTTTTACATATTACTCTATATTTTATACCAATTAGACTAATGAGGATCAAGATTAACAGCAATGCTAAAGCAACACATAGCCTGAAGTACACAGTTCAGAGATGTAGCAAATTGACCAGTGCTTTAGCCACATAGACAACCGAGCTTTCAGGAAGGAAATAAAGCTATAATTAATTTGGCATTTTAAATTGTTAATGTAGAGCCCTAAGTTTGTATGAAGAATTCAAGTAGGCTACATTAATTATTACAATCTTGTGTAACCTAACATTTAAAAAATATATTTTGTTTGTTTTGTTTTTAAGTTTTAAGAGTTAAACTTATTTTTCAAAAATATTTTTTTTCAACTGCTTAAAGAAATGTATTTTTTTTATTTATTTTATCAATATTGCCTATCTGGCAAAGGAACTCTAGCTTTTGACACTTCTGACAAGTGGTAGAAAAAAAAGTAAGCCTATTTTGAAACTGAATAAACATAGGGTTAATTCATTCTAGAACTAAGACTGTTATCTGAGCAGACTGTTGTGCGAGTCAGCATTTACAATAAAGACTTTAGGAAAACATTTTAATTAGTTACATAGGAAAAAATAATTGAATACTCACTATTAATATGTCAAAGATAAAAAAAAGAAAATTCACAGAACAGAAGCCACACTTTATTTTAACTAAATTTATACAAATGTAATTATGTCACATATATGAGGTGTGTTCAGAAAGTAACGAGAATTTTTAAATTTCATGGGCTTGAAGATTCCGATTGTCAAACATTTTTTTATTATGTTGTTTTTTTTATTATGTTGTTATACATGCTCCTGAAGTATGATAAAACTTTCAGCTGTTTTCATTGTTGACTTTGTCTGTGACAGCCACTAAGGTTAGACGTGTTTTTATGAGCTCGGCGATTTTCGTTTGTTAAAAGAAATGGATCATAGAATGTGTATCAAAGTTTGCGTAAAAAATGGAATAAAGTGCAATAAAGTGTGTGAAATGTTAACAAAGGCCTATGGTGAGTCTGCTAGGAGTAAAGCATTAGTTTACGAGTGGTATAACCGTTTCCAAGAAGGCCATGAAGATGTTGAAGATGACGAACGCTCTGGACGCCCCAGCACTTCAACAACCGATGAAAACGTGGAAAAAGTGAAAGAAATGGTTATGAACAATTGCCGAATCACAATTAGAGAGGTCGCTGATGATGTTGGCATATCGATTGGATCATGTCATGACAATGTTTCCAATGTTTTGTGTATAAAACGCGTGGCAGCAAAATTCGTTCCAAAATTGTTGAATTTTGAACAAAAACAGCGGCGAATGGAAGTTGCTCAGGAGTCACTAAATGAAGTCAACGACGATGCAGAATTTTTGAAACGTATTATAGCAGGTGACGAAACATGGATTTATGGATGTGACGTCGAAACTAAGGCTCAATCATTCCAGTGAAGGCATTCTGGCTCGCCAAGACCGAAAAAGGCTCGACAAGTGCGGTCAAACGTGAAACATGCTCACTGTGTTCTTTGATATTAATGGCATAATGCATCATGAATTCCTGCCACCAGGTGAAAGGCTTGTTTGTGTTAACTCAGCACAATGTTTATTTCTGTAACATAGCATAATGTTATCTCTAAATTTAGAAATCTGCTTAGAAATAATTTAACAAAATGAAAACAGTCTTATAATATGTTTAGCCTTTTATCCGAAACCTAAACTGTTATGTGGGTCATTTTTCATTCCGTGAATTAGACTGTCGTCGGATATGACCATGGTCCAGGTCGACTATAAGCACGGTATCACTGTATGCCTCTTATCAAAAAAATAAGTTTAAGTGGTACAAGGGTTGCCAAGTTTTTTTTTATAACATTACTATCTACTGTAACTTATTTTTAGTAAGAGTGTTATCCGTAACCAGGAAAACTGACAGCCAATAATATTGTTTCACTTTGCATTCTCTCTGCTTCTTGTCGTTCATCAATTGACGATTGCTTTCTTATCAAAAAACATTAGATTCTGTAGATCGAATATAGATATAAAAAGAAACAAACTGCCCTCCACTTTCATTGTATGTAGCTATGTTCTTTCTCTTCTTCAAAGAACTATGAGAAAGTAATAAAGTTATAAGTCACTCATAATGTGTGTATTGCAGCTATTCAGTAGTTTCATCTTTTAATTATAGGGGCTTCTATTTGAAAAGTATAACTTTACCAACGTTTTATGTGTTGAAAAAAAATGGCCATTTGTTTTTACAGATAGTAATCTGAAATTAGTAAGACTGTTGTCAATAACTAATGTGCAGTATCTATTATTTTATTTGAAACTTAAACAATTGTAATATTTTTTTTTATGTTATGTTTTTATTGAGTCACTATGGGTTTTGTCCGGATGGAATTTTGCAATCGATTTTAAAATAACTTCCCGATAAGCTAGAGGTTTGAAATTTTGTATTTAGCTCTAAACTCGATCACAATACAATAATATTGGCTTATTTATAAATATTGAATTGTACCAAAGGCACTATTACTGAAATTGTTTGTCCATTATTTCGGCATGATCAAATGTACAATAATGACATTCCGTTTGTTTTCTTGCTATAGGTAGTAATGCTGTTGTTTAGTATAAGCCAGGATAGCTGAGTTGTCCAAGGCGCCAGCTTTAAGCTCTGGTTCCTTTTTGGGAACGTGGGTTCAAACTCAACACCTGATCAATTTTTTTTTTACAGCGTATTGGCAAGTTTAATAGAAACATAATTTTTTTTTGTTGCAAAGCCTGCATTTTTTACAAAAGTTATATATTTTAAAAAGTATTTAAAGTTGCATTGATTTATCAAGGATTTGGCAGTACACTAATATTCTAATTTTACCTTTGGAAATTCAGAGTTTACAGTAAATAAAAAAAAATATATGATAACGACATTCCGTTTTTTTGGTATTTTAAAAATAATTAACAAGACTAAAAAGTAAAAAATAATTATATAAATTAAAAAAAACTTTAAAAAATCACATTTTTAAAATGGATTAAAAAGTATAAAATAAATTCTTATAAATCCATCAATCTATCGAGATTTATAAACCTATACAGATTCATAATCACACACAGATTGTCTTAAAAATTTGTGACAGTGAATTTTTACAGATATAAAAATACATGTACAATTAAAAACAAAAAACGTGGGGTGGTTATAATAGGTAATCATAGTTATCTTGATTACAATCAAAATAACTAACGTCCAAAATAACGTTTTTAGTCCATTTTAAAAACGTGATTTTTTTAAAAAAAGTTAAGTTTTATTTATATAATTATTTTTATATTAAGCCAACCCAGATGACACTAACCATTAACTTACTACATAAGGTGTGGCTATTAAATAATGATACTAATGATGTAAAATATTTTATTTTAAATTTATACATATTTAGTTATTATTTCCTTTGGTATACATCCCTCCTCTATCCATCCTCTATCCATGTGAATTTTCCATTGTTCAAAACAGTGTTTGAAGTCTTTTTCCGTGAACGCATTGATAATGAATGCCAGTTTTTCTTTCACAGCTTCAGATAGTCATATGGTGCCAGGTCAGGCAAATAAGGTGGATGGTTAACATTAGGACATTATACTTGGCAAGAAACATCTTGACAGACAGTGCAATGTGAGCCTGTGCATTGTCCTGATGGTGTTTTCTTATTTTTTCTTGGAGTTGAACAAGGTAGTAATGTTGATTAATAGTTTGACCTTCAGGAACCCAGTGAAGATACACAGTCCCATGAATATTGAAAAAAAAAAACAATTATTGCTTTGAATTGTGATGTGCTCATTTGAGTTTTTTAAATTTTTTGTGAAGTTAGGACCTTATAATGGATGGATTGATGCTTAGTTTCTGGATCATAAGTGTATTATTGCATATTATCCCTCTTTCTGAGAAATTTGGGTCATTTTCATAAGCTTCTTTTTGTTTGATTGTGAAAATTCTAGGTACCATTTTTGCATGCACTTTTTGCATGTTGAAATTCTTAT